>CM070609.1:39985513-40585513 GCA_036346395.1 Hsuehochloa calcarea
CGAGAGCTAGCATGTGCTCGATCACCTCCTTGGGGACTCCGGGCATATCGGACGCCTGCTAGGCGAATACGTCCTGATTTGCTCGGAAGAAGGAGACGAGTGACTCTTCCTATTTGAGGTCGAGCCTTGCCCCGACCAGTATCCTTTGGGGAAACATGTTAGCATTTTTTGACCCAGATGACATGTTGGTGCTTCCCGGAGGAGCATGTTTCCAAGTGGGACCTCTTTGGTCTGGTCGGAAGGCTTTGGCACCATCTTTGGCCTGGAGTGCCTGACCTGCATGGTAGATGGATTAGTTTCCCTGGTCGGAAGCTCATCGACCATTTCTAAGGACTTACGATCACATGCACAAGCTATTTTTTGACCTCCTCGCACCGTGATGACTTCTTTCGAGCCTAGCATCTTTAGACTCTGATAACCATAGTGCACGGCTATCAGGAATTTCGCTAGAGCCGGACGACCGAGGATTCCATTTTATGCGGTTTCAAAGTCTACCACATCGAACGAAACCTTCTCTGTGTGGAAGTTGTCAAGTCTTCTAAACGTAACTGGTAGAGACAACTGTCCTATCAGTTTTGCGGTAGAACCAGGGACTATACCGTAGAAAGCATATTTCATAGGTTTTACCTTAGACCCGAGGATCTGCATCTCTTCTAATGCCTCGTAAATAAAATATTTAAAGAACTACCTCCATCTATTAAAACTAGATTAATTTTACAATTGTTAATAGTAGGTTCAATGACAATAGGAAACCTACCTGGTTGTATCGACGGGATGCGGCAGTCTTCTTTGCTGAAGGAGATTACTGTTTTCGACCACCTTGACAGCTTGATGGCGATCGGGGACTCTGCAAGGTTGACCTCCCTCTCCACAGCCTTCAGGTGACGTCGTGATTCGTACGAGGAGGATCCTCCGAAGATCATATCCACCGTGTGTTGTGGCTCCTAGTACTCCATCTCTTTGTCACTGTCTTTGTCTTTCTTGGAGCTTGGCTCTCCAAGCTCTATTACAGAGGGGAAGGGTCCTTTACCAGAGTAGTAATCCTCCAACTTACTTTGCCAGGCCCGGCAGGTGCGTAGATCAAGCCCCGCTGCCTGGTAAAGTGGACACCACTTCTTATTTTTCTTGAAATCACTAGTCGGAGCCTTAGCTTTGTTCCGACCAGTGAAATCTTTCTTGCCCATGGTGAACTTCTCGGGGATCGCAAGAACTTCTTTGTTGGGCCTGCGATTCTTCTTGTCTTTGAGAGACTTCTTGTTCTTCTTCTCCTGTTTCTCCAGAATTGGCTGGGGATTTCTGTCTTTCTGATCAGTGGCTTAGTACCATTCAACCGCCTCACTAGCGGGCGCGTACTTATTTGCCATGTCAAAAAGTTTGACGGTTCTTCGTGGAAGATTTATGGCAATATCCTCCGTAAACAGGCGATTCCTCAGCCCTGCTTTTAAGGCCTAGATTACAGAAGATTATGTGATCTCTGGGATGGAGTTTCGAACCTGACTAAACCTTTTGATGTATTGTTGAAGAGTTTCGTTGGTTTTCTGCTTCATCCGATGCAGATCATCCTCCTTTCCGGGGCGGTCGTACGTCCCTTGAAAGTTGGTGATTAGTGTGTATCGCATAGATGCTCCCAAGTGTAGATAGATCCGGCCGGTAGGTTAAGCAACCATGACCGGGCAGACCTCTCAAGGACCGTGGGCAAGTAATTTGCCATCATGTTATCATTACCACCTGTAGCCTTGATGGCGGTGGAATAAATTTGAAGAAATTCCAATGGGTTACGAGACCCGTTGAACTTATCTATGTTGACTGGTGGGAATCTGTCCGACCAACGAATAGCTTGGAGACCCACCCGGTCGTGAATGTTATGACGACGTACTTGACCACCTACCTGGTTCAGATGATGTCTATGGTCACTTGAATCAAGTGGTCATTCCTCATGACAAGGAGGAGGTGTGACTGTAGTGAAGAGTCGCCTTCCCTCATGATTTCCTGTTCAGAATCTATTAGGGGTCTTGGCGTTGCTCGATCCTCTGCTCGACATGTTGTCCCCTACTAAGAGAGGAGTGCTGGGATGAGGTCATCGTATGACTCTGTGAGTTCCTCTGCTCCTGGTACATTTTTGTACGCCGCATGGTTTGTTGGAGGATCTCTGACACCTAACCTACAAGCTGGGCATAGCCTGGAGTTCATGCTAAAGCAAGGTCTAGGTTATGCAAGATATCCCAAACTCGTTGCAGGTTTTCTATTGTTTCCAAAGGTCGTGGCCGATTCCCGCTTGTAGTGGCCGTCCGATGAGTCGAGTTGTCTCTCGACGTCCCGGATGATCCTGCCTGATTCCTTACTCGCTGTGGGGTAGGAACAGGTGAATTAACTGATGCACATCCATCAGCTCAGTTTCCTCTGGTAGTTGGTTCTTGAGTGCCCATACCATTTTCATCAGTACGTGATGGTGAGTTAACCCGTGGAGGATCGTGCAGGGCATCTGGATTGGTATCTCCGATTGTGTTGCCCTCGTGGTGCCAATAGTGATCTTCCTATGAGCTCCCGTCATAACTAAGTCTCTCTCGAAACCTAAGTATGAGGCGCACACAAAAGCAATGGGTATAAGATACCTATATGATTGAATCTGGTGCAAGTTCGACCAGATCGAGGACTAGTCATATAGTGATATGACTAGATCCAGGACTAGTCGTATAGTGATATGACAAGATCCAGACTAGTCGTATAGAGATACGAACTGGTCGAACATGACCAAGTGCACACAAAAGTCATGGGTATTCGATACCTATTTGATTGACTATAGTGCAAGTGGGAGACTGTTGGTGATATGCCCTAGAGGCAAACGTATGGATGATTGTATCACGTCTATGTTTATGTGTTGTTGAATAAGTGTTATTCTGTTCCTTGAATGAATCATCAGTTATAAAGCTTTAACAAGTATGTGACTTGTTGGTGAAGCTCTTATAACTTATAGGATGTGGTTCTAAATGTATCCCTGGTCGGATGTCACTGGTCAGAACATCAGTGATCCTATCAACCAGCATATGCATTGATTGATGATCATGATTCACCGGTCATGGATATAGGGATACCGAATCAATAATGTGAACACATGTTAGAGAACATGGTGTTGGATTGACCCACCTTGAGACACTGTTGAGATTGTTATGATTTCATGTGTCATCAGTTAGTCTCAAGCAATAATGATGTATAATTCTTAGATGTGTAAGAGTACACTTTGGGGTTACCAAAGCCTACTCCATTACTAGGTAGTCATAAAGGTAGCTTTCGAGTATGCCATGAAATATGCGGATGAATATGACTAGTCGGATATAAGATTTTCCCCTCCTAACATAATAAGAGAGATGTCTCTGGGCCCCTCGATGTAGTCGGATGAAGAAAGTGCATGGTCATACCCCTGCTGGTCGAAGAGTTCGACCACATGAAGTTATCTAACACTCGATCGAGAACGTATTGAACAGTACATGGATGGCATAATATCTCACCTGAAGTTCAACCAGATATCGTGAGGCAAAGGGAGAATACACGAGCTGGTCGTTTAGTTCGATCAGATACAGACTAGTCGTATGGAGATATGAACTGGTCGTAGGCTAGTTGAACATGATCACTAAGTGGTCGAAACCTGATCGTAAGGAGTTAGGAACTGGCCGAGACCAGATATGAGCTAGTCGTAGGCTAGTCGAGACCTGATCGTAAGTAGTTACGAACTGATCGAGACAAAATAGGATCTGGTCATAGATCATATTGCATTAAGGTTCGTCCAATATAATTTGTATGTATTCAGGAATCATTATGTCCTGCTAGGTCCCACTAACTACACGTGGTCGGAAAAGGTTTCTGAGTCACAACCAAACTACACATGAACCTACAGGGTCACATACTTAACAGGTTGGAACAAACCAGTACGGATACGATTCGTCAAACGTGCTCGGATAGGACCCGTCACAGACACTATATAAGGAGATGCTTGATGCTATTGGGGCAAGCAGGTGGAGACGAGGATACGCGAGTTGTTCTACCAAACCCTGGCCAGCATCTTCTTGAGAGAGACTTCCCATGCGACTTGGTGCTAGCACACTAGCGTACGGTGTTCCTGCCCTGGACGTGTGGATACCGTAGAGGCGCTACTGCGGTTGCTGTTGCGCTTAAGGACGCTCCGCAACTTTGCAAGGAAAGTGATCGATTGCTGGAAGAGACGATCGGCGACAACGACGCAGGACGATCGATCGACTACGCTGGACGATTGACTACATCAGACGATCTATTATGACCACTACCTCGATGTGCTCTTCGTTGGACCAGACTGCTCCAACTCTTCTTCCGCTGCATTGCGCGTCTGGTGGTAACAATCTATGATCTCTTCCTTGCTTGTTATCTTGGTTTACGTGGTAGTTTTTGAATTGTCTTCTAGTGTAGCCTGCCTGTATCTGTTTAGACCATCCGCTCTGGCACTCTTGCAGGCGGCCGAGGGCCTTGAGAGTGAGGTCGGAGGCCTTATGGTGTTCTCTCGCAGACTTTTGACTACTTGGTCTGAGGAGGTTCGACTACAGGACTACCTGGTCGGAAGGTTTTGACTACCTGGTCGGAAGGTTTTGACTACCTGGTCGGAGGAGGTTGAACTACACGACTACCTGGTTGGAAGGTTTCGACTACCTAGTCGAGGGAAGTTCAACTACAGGCGCGGGCAAGGCGGAGGGCGTGCTTGACGGGGAGTGACTAGCCACCGTGGCACTCCTGCAGGGGCCGAGCGCCTCGAGGGCGAGGTCAAAGCACTTCTGGTCTATGCTCGCGGACTTTCGACTACATGCTATGAGGAGGTTCGACTACACGACTACCTAAGCAAAAGGTTTCAATTACCTAGTCGAAGGAGGTTCGACTACACGACTACCTGGTCAGAAGGTTTCGACTATTTGGTCGAAAGAAGTTCGACTACAAGCTAAGCAAGGCGGAGGGCGCACACGATGGGGAGCAACCACCTGTGGCACTCTGCGCATGGGCCGCCGCCGAGGTGAGGTCAAGGCCTTCCGTGTTCGCTCATAGACTACTGGAGCTCGCCGGCCTCCAAGAAGGCGAGCCCGCCGGGTTTGGCGGATGACACCCTATCAGAGGAGGGAGCATGTTTAGGGTTCAGGTGGAGAAGGTGAGGAGGCGCGGGCGGGGAGGTGGCGAGTGGAGGAGCGGGAGGGGGCTCAGTGGCGGAGGAGTGGCCTGGAGAGGAAGGCGAGGATCGAGAGGGGGAAGCAGCGGAGGGAACGAAGGCTTGTGACTCGAGGCGAAGTGGTCGCACAAGGATAGGGACGTGGAGGGAGGAAGCGAAGCATCGCGGAGGACTACGTAGGCGCGCAGTTCGCATGGAAAATTGGACGACCGGGAACGGACGCTGCGCGGAATCCGACTACCAAGCCGATTCAGGCAAAAGCAATAATTGCGCAGTGACGGGGAGAAGCAAACGGGCACATATAGCCAAAAAAATTGTGTTGCCAGGAACAGGGGACACGTGGTATCTGGTAAGGGGAAATTTTTGGGGCGACGTGGCCATCTGCCCTCCCTCAAAACTCCCTCCCTTTACCCTTTAGGATTCGCCTAGAAATGGAAGGATAAATGATTGAAAGAGACATATAATTAAGAAAGAAGACCACTTTTCAACCTTGAACTGTAAAACCATTTGATTTTGGACCTCCAACTATTGAAACCAGTGAATCCGACCTCCTGACCCATCCAACCGTAGTTTTGTGCGTCATGTGGCGCACAGGTGTAAGTGGGTTTGAAACATCGCCCTTCTTCTTCCTCCTCTGCTTTTTCTCTCTGCTTTTTGCATCCCTCGTTGTCGATGGTTTTAGCGGGGACGACAAGTGAAGGTGGTTGTGGGCAAGTACCAAAATGGGTTGCAAAGGACATTGCGAGCTCGAGGGAGGCGGCGGCACGACACATAGGGAACACAATGGCGTCGGCGAGCTGTTTTGGCTGTATGCGGGGAAGACGATGGCACCGGCAAGCTGTAGATGAGGAATCCTAAAATTAGTTTAGGGGAAATATAGAGGGTGCTTAGGAACACGTTTTGACACAGAAGGATTAGCGAGAAGCTCACTAGTGAGGCGGTTGTACACAGCCAGCTTTCAAGGCCTACGCACAGCGGCGGTCACATGGATGCTGATGAGTTCAATCCGCCTAGCTAGCTCCGCTGAGAAGGGGACAAGGTGTGGAGAGGAGATCGCTCTCATGCACGTACAGGCTCCAAATGCAGTCGCGCTCGTCCGCCTCGGTGCCAGCGCCCACAACCGCATCCACCTCCGACGCATGTGCATGCGAGATGTCGACCAGTGGAGGCATTTTCATGTGGCTCATGACGCTACCGCCCAACATCTCAATGGCGTTAGGGGCAGCTGCAATCAGCGGCACTGATGTGAATGCTGGCATGGAGGATGCGTATGTGCCCATCTCTACCGCAGTCGTCGTCGTTCTCCTCAAGGTCTAGTGCCATCGTCAGCCCCCATGATTTTTCTTTGCCACACCGGATAGTGTGCGGCGAGCCACCCATCAACAGATCTCGGACCGTCCAATCGTGGCCCATATTTTAATTTCCTTCACATAGAAAATTTCTGTTTTCTATTGATCCACCAAATGGGAATTTGAGATTGGGCCTCGGGCCATTGCCCCGGAGGCCCGAGGCCCATCTCCGCCACTGATAGTGTGTGTCGTTGTTGCTGCCATCCTTGCTATTGAGAGAGGATGACTGGAGGGGAGAGAGTGTGCGGACCAAGAGGAGGAAGGTGGAAGGAAGAAGAGGAGGAAGGTGAAGAAGATGTATTAGAGGCTGACTTTTGGCCCCTCATTTTCTCTTATTTTCCTATTATATTGACTAGGCTCTATGTCAGCTAAAAATGATTGAGTTGACTGTCATTGGGTCCATGTGGACGCCACGTCCAGGAAAAACCACCCAAGAATAGGTTAAGGATTGTGTTTTGGACGGTTTAATAGTTCAAGGTTGTGCTTTAGACGGTTTTAGAGTTGCAGATTGAAAAGCAAACCGAGACCATAGTTTAAGGTTGAAATATGGACCTCTTTTGATAATTAAGGACAATACTAGAGAAAATAATAATGGACACGGGTAGCTTCCGCCTCCCATGTCTCTAGGCTGCATCTATGTGATATTAAATCACGTGTATGAAAATAATTTAGGAATGTTTTGCCTCGAACTATTCTTTCATAATTCTAAAACATAAACATATTTATAATAATTTTTGGTGATCAAAGTTACTTAGTATTTAATTGGTAAAACCAAGATTTCTATGAGAAAAGAACGGACCGTGGCCCACTTTGGAACCAAAGAAGCCCTGCCCATGCTGAGCTATAGGAAAGCAGAGGACCCATATTGTTTTGTGCGTTGCCAATTGCCAATGGACAAAACTTTCAACTCATTGATAATAAATAATAGAGAAGAATATAAAAATGTAGTCCCAACTTTATCTATTTATTGATATCTCTGCCCGTATGTTTATGTGTACAATGAGAGCCCCATATCCTGGCCTCTTTATATAGGAGTTCTCCCTTTATACATGAATAAACAATACATGACTAAACTATCTAATGGGTCTTGCGGGATATGGATTGTGTTGACCTTTGATGCACACACATATCAACAAAGTGAATTGCGATGCTCAAAGCAATTATAAGTTGCAAGTTTGCTTCGTTCGTGCACCATCGTTTGTGTGGTCAACCGACAAATCACAGATGCAAATCCAATACTAAAGCAGCATCACGAAAAGTTAAGCAACGAAAGGTTTGTTCCTGTTGTTCTTACTTGCTCATCAGTGGCAGGTGAACCTTCTGGATTTGTCCATTGGATGTCCCGGTTTAGTCCCACTAATCTGGCATTTGGCAGTACAGGGACAGCGGTGACATGCACACATAATAATAAGCTTTGTTTAGTACAATAGTGGATCAAAATGCGGCATGCTATCATGCATATCACTATGATAGCTACATGTGTATAAGAAGGGAAGAAGAAACCAAAATATCAGTGTCGAGCTTCCTTGACCCTTGTACATCCACACAGATATAATACAATACTCTTAGCAGCCGGGCAAGATTACAATTAATTATATTCGCCTAGAATTGAAGGATAAATGATTGAAAGAGAAAGATAATTGTAACATCCATTCCCTGTAAATCAAGAAATATTGGCTTCAATTTCAAAACTTCCCGAAGATGTGAACCTCATTTTCAAAATCAAAAATCTCGATATTGGATCGGTCTCTTACCTTGGCTTGGCCCGTCGGCCGTTTCTTCCCGCCCGACCGACCAAGACTTCGCCCCGCCAGCCCGCCCGCTTGGTCTTCCTGCGCCGCCGCGCTCGCCCGGTTCGCGCTGCCACGCCACTTGCGCTGTGGCCGCCCCATCGCCATGCTGCCCGGTTCTTCTCCCCGAGGCCGCTTCTCCGCTCTTCTCTCCTCGCGGCTATTTAAGACGGCCCGCCCCATCTCTTCTCTTCCCGCCTCACCCTCCTCCTCACTCTCCCGAGCCAAAGCATCGCCGCCCACCGCTTCTTCTTCTCGAGCCAGCGCCGACACCGCCATCCATTCGCTTCCGCCACCTCCGCCTCGCCACGGCCTCGCCTCCGCCGCCGCTACCCCCTTCCTCCTTCCTCCCGCACCGCCGCCGCCGCGCGCATTCTCCCTCTCCCTCCTCCCGTTTCCCTCCCTCCCCATTTCCCCACCTCGACTGCCTCGTCTCCTCCGTGGCGGAAGACGAGGCGACACGCTCAACCGAACGCATCGCCTCGCCTTTTACCGCACGTGGCGACGCTGATGAGTGGCCCCACTCACAACATCGCCCATGCGGCTGACAAGTGGGGCCCACTTGTCACTGTGCGGAGACCCGCGCATCCGTGCGTGACTCGGTCCATAGAACTTGCATTTGTAACTCCAAAAATTATGAAACTTGTGCTCAAAAATTTGTAATTTCAAAACCTATATTGTGGTACTAGTTTGATTAATTTTTGAATTTATTTATTATGGATTTTGTATTTATTTGCCTTGTTTGCTTGTCTTTTATTTCCGGTGTGATCGCCCGAGTAGAGTTCGAAGAAGTCGGTGACCTCAACTTCGACCACGCTCAAGGATACCTATATTCTTCAACCTTTGACCCAAGCGAGTCAACACTTTGATCATATTGAACCTACATTTTATGCAAATTATGTTATTTTAAAATAGCAAATTGCATGCTTGAATTTTTACACAAATGTATGTTAAATGGTCCTAAGGTAGCTAAATGCTAACTTCATTATTAAGTAATTATTATACCTTGTCCTTGATAATTGAATTCCCTGATCATTGTCACCCTAGTAATTATATGGTAACCTATTAGTTATAGTTTGTACTCAAGTGCCATGCTAGCCTTGCTTGAGTACCAGGGTGCTAATCACCCCAATCACCATCCTTTAAGCATAAAGATTGCTTTGGGCAGTCATTGGGGTAAGTGACTGAAATGGTTGAGTTAATTTGTTTTACACTTCTCCAAAACCCTAAAACTTGCTAATACCACATCAGGATGGATCGAGAGAGTGGTGGGTGCCGTCGTGCACGAGAGTGGCTGGTATGTAGTATGAACCGTCCGGATGGATTAAGGACTTAATCTTGTCATGACCTCCTGTGTAAAACAAGTACTACCGCAAGTATGCAAAGTGCAACTTGGCTTAGTAAAATTATCAAACTCTGAATGTCATCTCGCATGGTGGGAGAGAGGGAATGTGCAAGTGGCAGGATGCATTTCAGCTTGAAAGGGACACTGATCTAAGGTGAAGTTACCAGCTGCGCTAGTCGTTGTGACCGAGGCCAGCTGCGCTAGTCGTTGTGGTGAACATCCCGCACAACTTATGGGTGTAACCCCATATGGGTGAGATGACGGAAGGAGCAAGGTAGTTCGAAAGGTTACTGTGACAATCGCTCAACTACAAGACTACGGAATCATGTGGGATAATGAGTATGATTGTCTCTTGTGGGTATAGTGTACAAACTCTGCAGAGTCAAAACTGTTTAAACAGCTGTGCCTACGGTCATAGGCGGACATGGGAACTTAACTTGAGTTAGTTCTATTTCAAAAACCTTTGTGGGTGGTATAAAAACCAGGTCGGCACATCTAGCCTGAGGTTTGGTATTTTCCCTGGATCATCGTAGCCAGTGTGGTTAATGTATAGAGGTAGCTCCAATCAAATTAAGCATTTGTAAAGTCTCCGACGGATGGAATCTCTACTGTTACTTAATATTGCAATTACCTTTCTTAATAAAATGCAATTTGTTTAAAATGCTAAGTCATAGGAATTTGTAATTATGATATTTATAAATATTGCTTTGCGCAAATAAAAGAACCCAAACCATCCTTATTTAGCCTTGCATATTTATTATTGCATCTGTTGTGTTGGCTCGCGAGCACGGTAGTTGTGCTCACTCTCACTCTTTCCCCCCAAACCCCCGTAATCCATTGAGGTGACGACTCACGCCTATTACGAGGACCAAGGATTGACGGTCAAGACCAAGACGAGGAGTAGTTAGTTTCAGAGGCTAGGGCTTGCCACAGTCTAGTTGGCTCCGTAGGTGCCGGTGTACAACCAATGTTCACCAACTCTTTCGTTAATATCGGTTGTGTGTATGCCACCGCAGTCGCTCGCCTGTGAGGTGTTGCACTCTGCCCCTTTTGCTTCCGTGTCTGCTTTTTAAGTTGTGTAATGGACTTATTTGGCCCGATCGCCCGCTTTTGTAAACTCGACCGACGTGGTCTATTTAAGCGTGTGGTTGTAATATTATGTTTGGTATGTCCCACGATGTATGAAATGATCCAAATGATGTAAACCGTGAGTGCTACCTCATCGATCCAGAGTAGCGCAGTTAATCACAGAGGATTCGGATTAAGAAAATCCGAGTCCGACAATAATTAAGAAAGAAGTCCACTTTTCAACCTCAACTATCATCGAGCCCACTTTGCAACATCAAATTGTAAAACCGCTTGATTGGAGACCACCAACTATTGAAATTATTGCATCCGACCTCCAACTCATCCAACCATAGTTTTGCGTGTGACGTGGCGCATACGTGTAAGTGGGTTTTACACATCACCCTTCTTCCTCTGCTTTTTCTCTCTACTTTCTGCCTCCCTCGTTGTTTATGGTTTTAGCGGTGACAACAAGCAAAGGCGGTTGTGGGCGTGTGCCAAAATGGGTTGCAAAGGTTAGTGCGATCTCGAGGGTGGCGACAACGTGGCACACGGGGAAGACAATGGCGTCGGCGAGCATTTTGGTTGTACACGGGGAAGACGATGGTGCCAAATGAGTCAGAGATGAGGAATCCCAAAATTAGTTTAGGGGAAACATAGAGGGTGCTCGGGAACACGTTTTGACGCAGAAGGATTAGCGAGAAGCTCACCGGTCAGGCAGTTGCACACAGCCGGCGTTCAGGGCCTACGCACAGCGGCGGTCACATGGATGTCGACGAGTTTGAATCTGGCCTAGCTAGCCCCGGCTTGAGAAGAGAACAAGGTGTGGAGTGGGAGACCGCTCTCATGCATGTATAGGTTCCAAATGCGGCCGCGCTCGTCCGCCTCGGTGCCAGCGCCCACAACCGCATCCACCTCTGACGCCTGTGCATGCGATATGTCGAGCAGTGGAGGCGTCCTCATGTGGCTCACGACGCCACCACCAAGCATCTCGGTGGCATTAGGGGTAGCTGCAATTAGTGGCGTTGATGTGAACGTCGGCATGGAGGATGTGTATGTGCCCATCTCCACCGTAGTCATCGTTTTCCTCGAGGTCTAGTGCCACCGTCACCCCCATGATTTGCATCGTCGTCGCCCAGATATGGTGCATCACTGTTGTTGTCATCCTTGTTGTTGAGAGATGATGATTGGAAGGGAGAGAGAGTATGTGGACGAAGAGGAGGAAGGCGGAAGGAAGAAGAGGAGGATGGTAAAGATGTATTAGAGGCTGACTTTTGGCCCCTCGTGTCTCTTATTTGCCTATTATATTGACTAGGCTCCATGTTAGCCGAAAATGATTGAGTTGGCTATCATTGGGTCCATGTAGACACGACGTCGAGGAAAAACCACCTGAGAATAGGTTGACGGTTGTGTTTTGGACTGTTTAACAATTTAGGGTTGTGTTTTAGACGGTTTTAGAGTTGCGGGTTGAAAAACGAACCGAGGCCATAGTTTAATGTTGAAATATGGGCTTCTTCCGATAATTAAAGACAATACTAGAGAAAACACATGAGATTGATGTTTTGGCTAGGGTAAATAAGTCTAATTCTATCGGTTTAGTGACGAACCAAGTCGATATTCTTATAATTCCTCTATTGTTTCTTTGTCCAGACTTGTGTTCTATTTCAAATGAACAGTTAGAGGAGATTCCAGAAGAGCAGCTTGTACTCATCTCCAACAGAGTGACCAAGGCAATTAACAACATTAGAACAAAGCAGAAAGGAGGTCCAATCATATGCTATGAGTGTGGTGAGCTAAAACACATCAAGATGAATTGCCCTAAACTGAGGAGCAAGGAGGTCAAGGATGACAAGGCACAAATTTGTCGCTCTCAATTCAAGATTAACCCAAGCAGGAAGCAAAATTATCGCAGGGCGGTCAATAAGGTACTTTTATCACTTGATAAGATTGACTTCAGTGATGTTGATTCTAGAAGCGACCATGAGGAAAATGTTAAGAAGAGAAAGGAGGTGGACTTCACAAGGATGTGTTTTATGGCAAGCTGTGAGGAGCTCAACAGTGATGATCTCTACAATGATTCTGATGAGGTAAAACCTTCTTATACAGATTTATCTCATGTTGTGCTTAGATTGACAGATAAGCTCAAAAAGTATAAAAAGAAAAATTAAAAATAATGATCTTGCTGTTGAGAGCTGAAATTCTAAAATTGAAAGACTTAGAGCTTCAATTCCTAATAATGAATCTTGTGAGTCTTGTGAAGTTTTATATTTTGAGTTGAGACTACTAGAACAATTAATACATCAACCTTGGTTCATCATGACTCTTGTGATGAAAAGTTAAAACTTGCAAATGATGAAATTGAAAAGCTCAAGTTTAGTTCTCCAACATGTTTAGAGTCAAGTATTTTCAAATGCTCAACTAAAGCTGGCTTTGATACCACCTGTAGGATCGTTAATGTTAATCAAATTGGGTGAGAAAAATCTAGCACAATAATTCACCCCCCTGATTTCCATTAGCGATCCTACAGTTCAGTCCTACCAGATACAAACTGGTCGTATGGAGATACGAACTGGTCGTATATGATCACTAACTGGTCGACGAACTAGTCATAAGGTATTACAATCTAGTAGTGACAAATGTTTACTGGTCGTATGGAGATACGAGCTGGTCGTAAGTGATAAGGTCCTGGTTGCTGATCATATTGCATAAGGTTCGTCCGATATAATATTTATGTGTATTCGAGAGTTGTTATGTACTGTTAGAAACCGCCACTAACTTGTGATCGGACAGAAGTTTCTGAGTCACGACCGATTACATATGAACCTACCAGGTCACACTTAATGGGTTAGAACAAACTAGTTCGGATAGGATCCATCACTGCCTCTTTATAAGGGGATACATGGGGCTGTTGGGACGTACGTGTTAATCCACTGAAACTCTAGCCACCATCCTCTTGAAGGCCCTGACCGTGTGGATACCGTAGTGGCACTACTGCAGTTTCTGCTACACTGATCGTGGATGATCCACGACCTACGCAAGGAACATGATAGGTTGCTCGAGAAGATGATCGGCGCCGAGGACTTTAGACGATCGACAACGACTACTACATCAGTACGCTCGATGTTGGATCATGCCGCTCCAACTCTTCTTCTGCTGCACTGCGCATCTAGTTATAACGATCTATAATCTCTTGCTTGGATGGCTTCCTGGTTTATGTAGTAGAATTTTTGAATTGCTAGCTAATGTAGGCTGCCCGTATCCCTTTGTGGTATCAGAGCCATTTTGTGTAGTATTTGATCTAGATCAGTCACATATACTTGATATGTGATCATAGAAGATTGGATCTGTTACTGTTCTGATACAGTAACCTAGATTGGTTCATAAGGATGGAGTGATTTAGGCACTGGTTGATGAGATCAATCGGTTTCGGCAATAGTAGATGGGTCTACGTGTGAGGACCTCTGGGTTATTTTTGTAATACCGAGGCCTTCCCGGTCTTATGGAAATAACTCTGAGCCTCAAGTGAATGAATTTCATCTTGACCTCATCCAAGTGAAAGGCCCCAATCGAAACTAGAGCACCGGTGATCATGCACACTGCTCCTCTGCGAGCACTACATGATGATCGGTTCTCCAAACGGTCCAAGTCCATATTTAGACAAGTTAAAATGGAATTCAAAACAACGAGTATGAGGCAGTGTTGTCTCCCAAGATCAGCGACCAACATGCTCATACTCTCATTCAACGTTGATCACATCCATACAACAACATACATTGATAACCCAAAAGACATACAACATAATAGTTAACTCTACAACTATTACAAAGCGGCCGACCGGCCAAATTCAAATAAGAGTAGTAAATAACAGCGGAAGCAAGTAGATAAACCAAAAGGTCCACCATGGTGTGCCCATAGCCCAAGGCAACCGACTGGGAGTTAAATAATAGCATTATTTGCTAGCGTCACCTAAATTAGCGCTAACGAACTCATCGAGTGAACAATCTTCCTCACTTGAAACTAGTAGACAAACTTGTTGAGTACAAAGGTACTCGCAAGTCTTATAAAAATAAAAATAAAATAGTTATGCATATTAGGCAGTCAAAGGATAGCATTAGTGGCTCTAGTTTTGCAAAAGACGCAACAATTTTCAACCTACACATACTAGTTTTTCAATTGCCCATTAAAAATCAGATTTGAAGTAGAAGTAAAGCATATAATAAAGTGATACATTTATAATTAAGTTGAACAAACAAATACCAAAGTGGCAGCCCACTTTGATATACTAAAATGCACAAACACCCGTTCATGCCGAATACCAAGTCGTAACCATCAATTTTAATTCAAAGTCTAACAATAGTGACTCCCGAACTCAAGAGATTATCTGTAACCGTGGACACGGCTATTCGAATATATTTATCTCTACAGAGGTGTACTACTTTACCCACACGACTCGACTAGCTCGTAAGCATCTGGAATTAACACACCTCCTACGGTGTGTCGACCGGGGAAATCGAGATTCGATATTTTTTAGCAAGAAAGCCTTATTGAGTTAGACCACCCATGCAAGATGAAACCCCCACTTAGTACATAAGCATATAGAAAATGCTAAGCGGGCATGCATGTTGTGTCAGAGGGGCCATTATAGATAGTTAGTATGTTGGTTGAACCCCCAACATAGGAATCATGCTCACCTACACAGTATATATTACACTAGGTTACAAGGAACATAGGATTTCACGGTCTCTATGTCCTCACGCAACCTGCGGTCCAAACCAATAAAATCTTCCCCTTACATGACCAAGCGGTACCCATATCCCGTGTGTGGTAGCACGAATTTTACTTGAATCAACGGCGTCAACAAAGTTCAGTTCTTGTTGGTCCGGACAAGACAACCACAAACCCAATCTCGTGCACAAAGACAACATCACTAGCAACCACTTGTCCTGACCCAAAACTCTTTTGAAATATTAGAGTTTAACTTGCGAAACAGATACGAAGATCTAGAATAAAAAGAAGATAAGAAAGTTTGTGTCTTCCAAAATTGCCGGGTTATTTCCAACAATCAATCTACCTCAACTAGACTTGCACGGCTAAGCAATCCCATATAATGTATTTCACACAACCTAACTTAAGCATGTAAGTACTGGAATAATTTAAGGATAACCTCATGAATAGGATATAACTAACTACACATAACAAAAATAGCGACATAACAAAATTAGCATGCAAACAATTATCATTGCATCTAACTAATCAACAATGGTAGCAATATGATGCAAAAAGAAAGTTCAGATGATTCTTGCCTTGCTAGTAGATTAATTGCTCGCTTTCGGTGACGTACGAGTCAATATCAATACCTTCGGAATCTATATAAATACAACACCGAATAAACATCGGAAAAGGCACGAAATGCATAATGCTCCAAAATGTATGAAATTTCTACAATAGCTAGATTATGATTTGATATGAATGAGTTGAAAGAATTATTCAATTTGGATTTAATAGGAGAGAGTTATAGCTGTTTGAAAATCAGTTTTCTGGATATTTCAGAAAAATCAAATCGGCTACTATTCATCCCAATTCAATTTTTTTGTGAAAATTTGTAGAGTAGTGGTGAGGATAAGGATTATTTGTATGGATATAGAATATTATTATAAGACCAAAATAACTTGGTTCATCTCATTTGGAGTTTTTATTAATTAGTTATGCATTTTCAAAGTTATCACTATTTTTCTATTGTAAAAAAAATAAAGTTATGTATCATTTTTTAAAACTACATTCTCTATTATAAAGACATGCTTGAAACCTATTTTCAAATAAAGTTCACTTAAAATGAAAATCATTAAAACTGGTTTCAATGTATTTGGAGTTAAAAAGAATTAGTCATGCATTTTTGAAGTTAATAGAATTTTTAGTGTATAAATAATTGATTTCTAGATTTCTAAATATATTTTAACTTTTCTTACTGGCACTTACCTAGCCGCAGTGGCTGATTGGTGGGTTCGATGAATAGTGTATTTTTCATTTTAATTTCATATTTTAATCCACGTTGACAGGGGGCTCGCATGTCAGTGATACGGTGCACAGCAAAGTGTGTGAACCGCGAGTCCACGGGTTGGTCCACCGATCCATGACTGTGCACTTAAGTCCATGGGACCCACATGTCATACACTCATTCAAACCATTATTTAGCTTTTATTTTTATTCACTGGTCCCACATGAGAGCCATTAAATACTTAAGCAATGATTAGCCATTAATGAACCAGATTTTTGGCCTAATTACTTTGCTGCAGCGCTGTCGGTTGTCCAACAAAAAGAGGACTATGCTCATCGGCGGCTCGCCAGCGATTTCGGCCTCGGCGGCGCGAACCAAGGGCTTGGATGGGTCCACAATAGTATTGCGCACCTAATGGTGGTACTCTCGACGATTGAGCCAGCCGGTACCAGCGGCGAGTCGGAGAGGAGCGGCGAGTGAACCTCGGTCAAATGTGCATACATAGATAAATCTCTGCAACGTCCATTCAAGCGGTGCCAAAGATTCTCAGAGCCTAAGGAAGCTACCTAAGCACGGAGAGGTAGGGAAGGTCGGTCGATTGATTGACGGCGAGGTCCACGGTCGCAGTTGCGATTCACATGGAGACGTCGCTCTGGAGAAGGAGAAGAGCAAGTAGTTGTTGGATATGCTTAAGTGAGGTGTGGAGATGGTGTGAACGAGAGCAATCGAGGGGAATGCCTTACCAACCAGAGCTGGAGACGAAGAGTAATGTCGGCGGCTGACCAAAGCGAATCTCTCAATTCCGATAACCCCTAACGTGCATTGTCCAAATTAGTTGGGGGCAAAGCTTAATCATGCTCAAACAAGCAAGATGATGCACAAAGGCGAGGACAAGATCACCGGAAGCTTTGGAATGAGCTAAGGTGACGGTGCATGCTCGAGGTGGCTGGAGCCGAGGAGAACACGTAGGCATTCCGGGAGCTACAAAGCAACGTAAGGGCTGGTATTAGCCAAAATGGAATCGGCATGGAAGGTAGAGGAGAGGGAACACCATGGCTGGAATCTTACCAGAGCAATGAACTCAAGCGAGCTTCTCCTTCCTTAGACCCGAGAGGAAATATGCAGATAAATGGAGGTGAAGGGGGTATTATCCTCGGGGAGATGACGGAGTGGAGGCGGTGTTACGTGATGAAGCTCTAGGAGTGGTTGGGAGAGGCGCCGCTCACTGGCCGACTACGCTAGGCGAGCCAGGTGTGACGTGGCGAGGAATGCTCATGGAGGAGCCCAGCGAGGAAGAAGCCGAATCGCGGTAAGGGGTGGCGTGGCAAATGAGAGAGGGTGGTGCGGTCGGGAGTTGTGCTACGGTGCATTTAGTTGACTCACCGAGTCCGTTCGCCGAGTCGAACTCGAGTCCGAGGTCGGTCTCGAGCCCGAGGAACGAAGACAAAGGTTGATCGATTTTGAATTTCATTTATTCAAGTTTGACTGAGCTACAAAATATAGCAAATAAAATCCTAAAATCTGAAATAAACAAGACGGGTTCTGGGATGACCTAGCACCCATATAAAATTTGAAACCCCACTGTTCATGTTTCAATTTTATAATTTAAATTCAAACTTAGGATAGGTCATTGAATTGTGTTTAAATTTTATGTGATTTAAATTCAGTTCCAAAATTTTTGTAAAATTATATTAATTCATGATAATTAATATAGTATTTTAATAAATTATTTTCAAAATATGATCATATATTTTTATTTCTTTTTTCTCTTTGAGCTTAAATTTGTAGTGTAGCTTTAAACTTTATTTGTGATTTTTCCAATGCAATAATTGGTACAAAAGTTTTAAGAATGTCATGTATGCTCATGAGATGCATAATAATTCCATTTATTAAATTAGGGATGTGACGCTGCGGGAGGTATGGGCTGATAGCACTAGATGAGTAATTGCGATTGTTCACGATCGCATTGCATGATACTCCTACTGGTCGAAATTGCACCATCAGGGTATATCGCGATGCATAGTCGTGTGGAAGTGGTGATTAGATTAGTTCAAAATAGGTTAATATGATTAATCTAATAAATTTCCAAGGCTCGGTTATATGCTCATACCACTCGATAGAATTGGATTATATGCATAACACCTTTTGCAAGGAATGATGTGAATAGTATGGCCTATTGTATATGTGATGCATGTATGGATTCTTTATAGTCAGCATGTCATGCTGTGTTATAGCCATCAAGCTACATATTATTGTATAACAGTATGCGTGCTGACATGTGATGCTTGATATTATCATATGTAATTCATTACTAGTTTTTAGGAGTAATTGTTTAGTAGATAAATATGGTGATTTCAAGCATGATGGCTCGATGGATATGAAGCGTGGTTGTGGAGATTACCATGTTAAGGGTCATACTATTTCACAATTTAATATGATTATCTGTGAATATTTATTTTTGTTCATGTTATGCTATTGATCATATTATTTATCATTGGATGTTTTGCCATGATAGAACAGTATCCCTAAATAAAAATCAAGTAAAATTGATGTCTTTTCGATTGTTGCGCCTGTCATAATTTTAATCGTTAATTGGTATGTCTACCACAGAAAGGTGCCATTAACTATCTTAATAAGATGGGGTGGGTGTCAGACACCCACATGTATAGTATTGGTTTAACTTGACAAGACTATCAAAATAGTTTTGTGCCTTGGGGCATGGTGTTGGTCGTCAGAGCATAATGATGCCACCTAACAAATAATAGTCATATGAGATATGATTAGTGTGAGGACCCCGGAATATTGGAGTTTTATACCAAATTAATAATCATACCAAAAGCAAAATTTTTAATCAAGAACAATCAAGTCTCAATTAAAAATAATACTAGAAGTATAATCATTAACAAGGTACAATTCCAATATTCAGTTCCTGATATGCCTCTCATGTTAGCTCCCAGGATGAGCTGCTAACATAGACATATCCTTACAACATTATATCACAAGCATACACGATTGGAATACATTAATAAAAATTTACAGCGGAAACATTAAGTAAACCAGAAATGGAAACATAAATAATAAAATAAAATCTCCAGTGGAGCGCCACAACCCAAGGGCAACTTGACTGGGATTAAAGCCGAATTTTCCCCGCAATCGCTTCAACTTGAAATATTTCTAGGGCGTTGTTTACCTGCAACAAGTGGACAATTCCACTGAGTACAGAAGGTACTCAGCAAGACTTACACAAACTAATAAAAGAAAGTGTTTGATAGAACCTATACAAAGGAATAGAATTTTATAGATGCATAAGGTTAACAACAGGAAGGTTATAATGGTTAAATTTTGCAGAAAGCAATACATCTTAACCTACACTTGCTAGGTTTTGGTAAAGCAATTTAATAAATCAATTTGGATTAAAACAAGAAATAAATAAAAGTATGATCATAATTAGTATCAAATCAAGTGGCTACAACCACTAACAATAAATTGCATGACTCACTATCATGCCAAATTAATAATTCCCAAAACCCAAATTAGAGCAAATTCTATACAGTGACATCAATCCAAGCGTTGTCCGTAATCGTGGACACGGCTATTCGAATAGTTTTAACCTCAGGTGTACATCTTTACCCACACGACTTAGTTAGCCCGTAAGCCTCCTAATAATAGCACACCGCCTTTGGTATGCCGTACGGTAAACTAAGATTTGGTATTTTCAACAAGTTGACACTATTGAGTTGGATGACCCATGTGAGACCGATCCCGCTTAAACAACGATCGATAGCATATATTCAACCGAGGCTCACATGTTGTACAGGAATGCCGACCAGTCAATTAAATGCAAACTCGTGTTAGCCACACATATTACACCGCAGATCGGGGCCTCAAGGTACGTACATGCGATGTAACACATCTACGCCCTTACCCTTCTAAGAACATCGATGTTGATATAAGCTCCACATGGCATACGACACGGCCCAAGACTTAAGCATCTATGCCATATGAAATCAATACACATGTCCTTACTCTCCAGTATCCAACTCAATAATATTAACCCTTTACTTAACCAAACAATACCATACACTGCGTGTGGAAGTACGCTGGGCTTGAATTGGGCCGTCAGAGTTCGGTCCTTAATCAACCTGCATAAGACATCCACAGCTTCCCATTCTCGCACTAGGCACCATCACTAGCATCCACTTGTCCGATTTGAATTAAGTTTAACAACAAGATTTAGATTCATTTGATTTAAATAAATCAAGAAAGAATCAACAAAAATAAAAATGTATTTGTGGTTCCCCAGGTTTGACAAGATAAGCCTGCCAAACACTACCGTTCTATGGACTGCATGGCTAAGCAAAATTGAAATTAAGTATTATATCACCACAAACTACCTTAGGTTGAGTGTATGATCAATCCAAGGTAAGCCATAAGTTCTGGTCATAGCTAACTAGGAACAGAGCATAAATAGTTTTTAGAAAATTGCATGCAACAAAGATTATCCTTGTATTTTATAAATCTACAGCTCAAAAGATTAGGATCAACATGGTGCAGTGGAGGAAGCTTGCCTTATGGAATGTCCACTTGTTCACTCTCGGATGCGTTATTGTTTCCGTCGCACAATTCGTAATCTAGAGAGAAAATACAAAAGCAAATAAATACCAACAAAATCGAGAAATCCAAAATGCTCAAAAATGTATGATAAATACATTTTAATGAGGTTATGATTCTAGATGCATTTAAGTATAGATTTTAATTTAATAAAAATTCAATTTCTTAAGGATCAAGTTAAAGTTAATTCAATTTCTCGTGGAATTACAATGACTGACAATACCTAGAGTTTAGGTGATGTTGTTTTCCTTAACAGACACCTAGCACTCACAAACACTCTCTCCGTGCATTCTAGGTATACAACCACAAGCATGACTTAAACTTAGATCGATTGCAATATTTATATGGTATTAATAGTCCTTACTAATTAACATCAATTTAAACAGCTAAAACTATAGCCATTACTATATACTAAAATTTATTTACACTAATCCTTTAATTTCAATTTTTATTAAGCACTTAATCCCTAATGTCTAACCTTAACCCTAAACACATCTCTCTCTCCTTCCTTATTCTTCTAGACACTCTCCCTTCTCTTCCTTATCTCCTCACCGATTCCTCTCGGTGATCCTTTCTCCCTTCGTCATTTCTCCGCCTCTCAGCCTCTCGCTCTCTCGCTTCCTCACTGGCTGGCGCCCACAGGCTCCTCTGGCTCCTCTGCTGGCTGCTTGCCGCCGACGCCGCTGCCCCGTCCCGGGCTCCCTCACTCCCGGCTCCGGCCGCTCTCTCCTCGGCGACCCTACACCTTCTCCTACGCCTCCTCCTCCGGCATGGCCGGAGGCTAAGGCCGCTTAAGGTCCTCGCGCTTACTCCTCCTCGGTGGCTTAGCGCGTCGCGGCGCACACGAAGTTCTCCTGGCGCCCCAGTCCGGCCGGATCTGTTTTCCCTCAGGGATCGGGTCCCCTACTCGTTCGGTCCGAAGCTCACCACGGCGCTACGCGGCCTACTCAGTGCCGGCTTGGCGGCTCGGCCTGGCCGCCGCCGCTTTGGTTCTCCGTAATCCCGCCCGACCCTATCTCTTGCTCATCGCGATTTGGTTCCCCGTTCTAATTTGATTTCAGCTATGATGATTTTGATTCGTGTTGTTTTCTGATGTTGCTTATGGTTGATGCATGCATCCGATCTTTGGGAGGTGGGCTTGTTATCGTGAGCGGGGTTAGGTTGAAGCCAACCCCTCGTGGTGCTTCGCTGGGTGGTTGCACCGACGTAAGACTACCCCTTTTCCTTACTCCCTATCTCTACTCCCTACCCCACTATGCTCTGTGATGAAGATGAACTGAGAGCTATTTGATGCTATTGAGATCTGGGATTGATTCTATTAAGATCTGGTGATTTATGATGTGCAAGTGATATGCTTGCTGATGGGTACTGGGGTTACCTCGATGATTTTAGGGTTGGAAGAAGAGGGTTGCATCTTTGGCTTTGTGCCGGTGCTCTCCTCCGTGTGCCCTTCTTTGGTGCTCCCCTCCGTTCCCGCTCCCGGCTTCCTTGGCTTCTTTCCTCCTCTTGCTCCTCGGTCTTGCTGCTTTGGCTTGCCTTGGTCCGGGTTGCAAGATCGATTGATGATGGTGATCTTTGGCTTGGCTTGGCTTGACTCGATGATTTGCTCCTGGCCTTGGCTTTGGTTGTCTCCGCTCTTGATCCTTGGTGGTGCACCAAATGATGTTGGGCTTGTGTGTGCTTGGCTTACTGGTTTTGCCTTGGTTCTTGCTTCGAGAAGAGATGGAAATGGGTGTCGGTGAGGGAATTGGTCTGGGAGGAATTGTATTGCTTCACTGGTTTTGCGATGGGTTGGGAAATCTCTGGAAGGGGTCAGGTCTTGTCCCCGGTGCTTTGTCGGCTCTGCTCTTCTCTTGCTTGCCTTGGTGGCTCTCTGGTCGGTGCTTTGACCGGTGCTTGGCTTGGTGAGGTGAATGAGTGTCATTGCAAATTGCTAATGATGCTCATGCATTTGTGCTTATCCAGATGGCTCCTAAGATATTTTTGGGTGGGCATTTTTGGTCTATTGGCTAGCAATTCATTATGCAATGGATTTGTGATGATTGAGGCAATTCAAGATATCGAGGTTTTGGATTTCCTAAATGCCGAATGATGAGAACCTCACGGAAATAAGGCGGTGTCGATTTACTTAGGTTAGTCTAGGTATCTTGGGTATCCGGTGTCGACTAACTGGTTAGCCTAGGTGACTTGAAAAGTCAAGATGCTTGCTAACCCAAGTTGGTGTGGGTAGTCACGATACTCAAGGTGCCGACTAATCTAGGTAGATCAGGGAACCGCAATGATTCCAATGGTATACTGACGGCAATTTATTTTATTCTAATTCTATTATATTGCTTTTTGAACAACTAATGGTCTTTTGATTGGTCGACGGACTATGGAGCTGCAAATGGTGTTTCGGATTGGGTCGAGGAAGATGGTTTGGCTGGACAACGATGGACGGGCAAGATTTCAAGGAAGGCTTTAGACGACATGCAATGCAAGTTTTATTTTAATATTTTTGTAAATTACTCAAAGTTGTAAAACATAATATGATCTGATGTAAATAAATTCTTGTTTTACTTGTATTGAGAAGATTGTTATTTATGATAAACATTGTAAGGTTCTTAATTAAATTATTTCCCAGAGAATTTCTTAAGTATTTATTGTTGTCTCTCTTTGGAATTGTGAGTGGAGTTACCTATTAGACTTTGATTAGGATATTTATAAATGCAAAATTTATGCAAATGCTTCAGAAATAACAAATATAATATAAAATGCATATAATTACTGTTTATTAAAATTGGGGCTGTTACAATTAGCAAGGGGTTGCTTACCTAAGTCACTAGGTTTCTAATAGTGATGCCAAAGCTCACTAGGACTCCATGAAATTTAGATCTTGAACCCACTATATGAAGTTAGAGGGAAACTTGGTTTAGAACATATAGAAGGAGCATCTTTTGTTAAATTGTTTAATATAAGATTTAACATAAACATAGTGTTAAATTTTTTCTTATACTTTCTATTGTAGATCATGGCACCTAGTACTTCCTCTACACCTATCTTTAACTTGCGATCTATTCTTGAGAAAGAAGAACTGAATGAAACAAACTTCATTGACTTGTTTCGTAATCTGAGAATTGTTCTCAAACAAGAAAAGAACGAATATGTTCTAGAGGGTACCTATTCCAATGAACCGAATGCAGAAGGTACTGCATCAAAAGAATGTTTATGAGAAGTATTGTAATGATGCAATCGATGTACATTGCCTTATGCTTGCCACCTCCTTGGACCTCTGGGTCCACTATGGACCACCACCATTGAGCGCCACCGAGCCGCCTTGTCCTTCGTCATCGGTAAAATCCTAAAAATTACCTATGAAACAACACGTTGTTAGAAGCTCTCACAAAATTTTCATAAAGTTTGGAATATATTTGATAGGTTTAAAAATTCACCAAAGAATCACCAGCTTTTGAAAAATTTTGAAAACATATTTGAATTTCCTCTCCCTTTGGGCCTAAACGAGAGCCATTAAAACTCCTCACCTGACTCTAGCTCGCACCAAAGATGCTCACTCTCCTCGCTAACGTGTGGGCCCCACCTATCAAGACCCTTCGTCCACCTTGCCCTCGCTCTCCGCTCACCAAAGACGCTAACGCGCACCTTCGCTTCGCCGCGGTTTCGCCGCCCACCGCTTTCGTGCCTCTCTTGGTCCCTGCCACCTCTACCGCCTAACCCATGCCATCCACCCCATTAATGGTGCCCCTTTCCCGCATTGCACGGAGGGACCATATCAACCCGTGAGTTTCTTGTACTTACCACCGACATCTCGCCATTTTCTCGTGCAAACATCCTTGCTACTTAAGCCCTAGCATGCACATTGTCTTCCTCAGCTTGCCCCCGTTCCATTACATCTTACCCCGAGACTCATAGCTCCTTCGTTTTGCGGGAACGTACGTGTCGGGCCTCGGTGGTGTGAGCAAGATCCACACCATTCTTGCTCTGGTGAGCTTCCTCAACCATGACACCTGCGTCATATTGATCGTCTTACCTCACTCACTCCTTTCCTGTGCTTAATGGAGTCCCGGAAGTCGTGTAGCTCGATCGCAACTACCTTCGTTCTCGGCCGGACAAGACTAGAGCTCGCCAACGCATTCTCGTCGCTCTGGTGAGTTCGAGCTCAAACTAACCACGTCATAAGGTGTTCCCCACTCCACTATTGCTAACCCTCACTCAAAGTAGGTATTCTCACCTTAAATCTGAGTTTCACCCTCATCATCCTCATTAACAGCCGCCGTCGCCATTTCTGACCTTCCTCGATACTCGGTGAGCCTCGGGCTGATTCCTTACATCTACACCATCCATAGCACCCCAACAATCTAACGCAACGCTTCTTGTAGCACCATTGTTGCTGTCGTGAGCTACCGTCGTGGACCTTCTATGTGCCGCCGCTGCTCATAGTTGACAAGTCGTTCCAAAGCCCCTCTAACCTCATCTTATACACCTTCGTGGTCGTGGTGAGTCACTAGTCCTCACACACGTGTTGATTTGCCAAGGGCAAGTCCCTAGTGTGTTTTCCACTGGCGAATCATGGCGCCGCCGTGATTGTATGCCACTGCATGCCTCCGATGACCCTAGGTCCCTGAGCCCGACCCATTAGCATCATCTGGACTCACTGACTCAAGTGCATAGCTCATTTAGCCTAGGGAATGCCCGATACACGAAATGTGTTACAAACTCGAGGAGCTCCGCTTGTCATTGTCGTGCCACCGATTTTATCCACCTAATCAACCACTTCCACCTCCCCTGGCATCGTATGGATGCCCTATACCCATTTTCAGGCTTCCTTGAGCGTTTCCATGCATGCCTCACCGCTGGCGAGCTCCTCTCCCCCTCGACCGTGCACGCGCTCGTTGTTCCTTTCGCCCTCTCTCTCTCTCTCTCTCTCTTTGCTAGTGGGACCCACGTGTTTAAATGATGATTAGCGCTTAATGACAGTAATTAAAGGTGCTAAGTCGAAGGTGGAACTGGTTGAAAAGATAATAAAAAATCTAATTCTAAACATTTTTAGCAAATGAGTCACTGACATGTGGGGCCATGCACTATTCTTGGTTTTAAAACACGTTTCAAAACCGAGAGACTGACATGCAGACCGTAGCTGTTAGTGAATTAAAAATAAAAAATAGGTTTAAATCATTACTTAATAAATAAGGAGTCCATGACATGCGGGACAACCTCTATTTTATAAATAAAATCAATAAAATAAAAGAATGAGCTAATGACAAGTTGACCCGACATGTAAGTTAATAAAAATTAGAAAAATGAGAAAAGCCACCTTTAGTTCTGAGGAAAATATGTTTTCCTTGCGGAAAGTGTAAACCTCTGTAGGACTCAGAGAAGAATACGCTTTCTCTATTGGAAACCGTAAACTTCAGAAAATACGCTTTCGATGTCACCATTTTCTAATGTTTGGAATTTTCAAATCGAAACAAATGAAACCTTAATAACTTTTGCATACAAACTCCAAATGAGATGAATATTTTTTTATAAATTCATCTAAAATCATGATATACCTGAATATTTAAAAATATTTGGATTTTATTGTTGTTGGAATTATTGTGCTATATTTAATTTTCGTCCGACTCTTTTTAGATGTTGATTATTCGAACGATTTTGACGACGATCCTTCACTCTCATTTTCAGAGCAACCAAACAATAGCAAGCACCTCATTTGACCAATTTGATCCTACTATTTTAATTATTGAACTTCTTTTTGCAAAATCTTTTATGCATACGTGTATATTTGATATAAAATTGATATGTTTGGGATAACGGTAGTTGTAATCATAATCAATGCATGAACCTCCTTTATATATTAATGTCCTTATTGTTGTAGCCATTAGGTTAGGGTACATACAATATATGATGTCAATTTGGAAATTTTGAGTGTGAATATCACACAATTTCTCAGTCAGGCTATAGTCTTTAATAAAATTTGTAAAAATGATGACATAATAATTAGAGTTGGGATTTTTTGAAAAGAAAGTCCAGAGGGGTGTATCTTTGTTATTTTGGATAAAAATAAAAAATAAAAAACTTAGTTTGTGATGCAGACGAGTTATATTATATTCTGAGAAGTGTGAGAGGTGTATCTCACTAGTAGATATAGGGAGATCCTCGTCCGAAGTCAGTTAAGGACCGAATGCCGACAAGTCCTATCTAAGCCTAAGCGCATAAACCACATGTGCTTGGTATGGTACGGAATTAGCTAATTAAGTCATCGAAAGCTAGCATTGCATGATTGGGAGGTAGTAGTAGTGCGAGCATGTGTAGTTGCCGACACAACGGTGAATGCCTCACTTGATAGGGAGGAGGATGAGCGAAGTGAGGATATTCATTCGCTGGGTAAGTGCAAGGATAGGACTAGACGATGTAAAGACTTCGACATGTGCTCTAGACTGATTACCAAAGGTAGTGAGCGGTGGTATCGACGGATGCCAAATAAACTAGAGAATTCATGTGCTGTGGGTCAAGTTGTACACCTTTGCATAGTATAATTCTATTTAAATAGCCGTGCTCGTGGTCATGAGCGTGCTTAGTACAATATTAATGGGTATAGTCTTGGTTTTCATAAAAAAACAGTTTCATTGGAAAATGTGGGAAATGGTTCGTCGGATTATATTTGAGTTGAGTGCCGAGAAGGGTTGCGACTTGTTATTATTCAATTATTTACTTGTTGTCCTTTATAATTTTAATCACTCTTTAAATGTTCGTTGCAAAGTACTACATATTGATATTGCAAATAAAACTTGTTTGATGCTGAAATTAACTTGTAATACAGAGTCTTATCCTTTGTTAGCCTTGTACTTATATAAACTTTGCGATACACTACAAGTCTTGCTGAGTACACAATGTATTCAATCTTATTTTAATTGTTGTTCAGAGATAGAAGATGAGCCTATACCGGATGACGCATTCTTTGCACCCAGCACCGATGGATTCAGTGACGGGTCTTTCTAGGACTTGCCTCTAGTCAGTTGCGTGAGGGTTCGGATGGACATGTCGCTAAAATTTTTGAACTTATCATTTATTTTGATTCCACTGCTACACTTGCTACCTTGCTACTTAAGATTTTATTTGGTCGCTCGGCCTATGTGTTTTAAATAATGTAATCGCTTAAGTTATGTATCATACGTTATTTTTTTGTATGTATAAGTGTATACATGTGATTATCAATATTGTAGATGTATGTACTAATTACTGATCATATGACTACTACGATACACATCAAGATTTTGGTTATTCACTGTCTCTCTGCTTGTAATCTTCGAAAACCACCTAGTTATCTGTAGCCCGTGACTGCGCAACCGGAGGCGGCATCCGTGAAAACGACGGCCGTATACAAAAGTTGAGTTCCACTGGGCAGTGCACCGGTGGCATCTTTTTTTTAGACGTGAAAGCTGTGATGTTCCCCGGCGTCCATGGCCGCGGTCAATCACACGGCTCGGCTGCGAAGTAAGACGATCTGCCCTCTTGGAGCTGGACACTGCCTAAATAGCAGCCATAAAAAATCACATTTTGGCCTTATCCAAGATGGAAGATGCTGATGCTAACAGCTAACGCACCATTGGGCAGCGCTTCCCTCCAACCTGGGGAGTGGGGATCTGATCAAGTCAAATCAGTCACTACAATAATTTGCAAAATTGTTCTCCTTTATTATTTAGTGAGACAAAAGGAATCTTTACTGCTTAAAAGAGGGCACCGGTACTATAGCAGAAGCACATCAAATGATCAACCACCCTTATTTTGCCAAAAAAAAACAAACACAATCAACACTTCTATGCTATTTTTTTTCATAGAAGGCAACACCTTTTTTTAAATGTTAAGAGCATAATTCCTCCCGTTTGTTAGGATAACCATAGTCTTGAGATTATGTTCAATCCTTCTATTTTTGTGCTTATATATGTATATATAATTTAGGTTTTTGGTTTATATATATATTTGGAGCCTATCTGTATTCTCAACTCGGAGTGTATGATCATGTTTGTTTCTAGAGGAGTATGTGTCGGCTTCTTTGTATTAGGGTATATACATACCTGTTTTGTTAGGCTTACTACTACACTTGTTATTATTTTCGATCCTTCTATTTTTGTGATTTTTTTTTATGTATAATTTACTGTTAGGTTTGTGCTTTTTTTTTTATATATATTTGGAGTTATATCTGTATTCTCAATATATTCGGAGGATATCATGTTTTGTTTCTAGAAGAGTTTTGCGCCATCTTCTTTCGTAGAAACACGGGTCTATCTCCATATTGAACACTCCCCAAGCAAAAGTTGCCTACGAGTGCTCACAGCCGGCAATTATGGAAACACATAAATCCGTCCCAAAACTCTGCACCATATGCCGTCGTCACGGTGTACGCCATCTCATCGCCCAGCTTCTCTCTCGTACACACTAACGTTGCGCCAACTCATCTCTTTCCTCGGCTCTATATATATGGGCCTAGCCATCTCTCTCGTCTCCGGCCTGGTGGCATCTCTGATCTGACACCAAGAAACGAGCGCACACGAGGGGCACAGGAGCTAGCAGGGGAGATAACGACGCCACTCTTTCGTGTTGGATTCCTGGCCTGTGTGTAGACGCAGCAGAGAGGAGGAGGAGGCGAGGGATACCTTGTTGCGGCCGGCGGCGGGATGGACGACGCCGGCGAGATACACGCGTTCGGCAGCCTGAGGCGGGAGAGCTCGGTGTGGTCGGGGGCGAGCAACGTGTTCTCGCAGTCGTCGCGGGACGAGGACGACGAGGAGGCGCTGCGATGGGCGGCGCTCGAGAAGCTGCCCACCTACGACCGTGCCAGGACGGCCGTCCTGGCCATGCCGGAGGGCGAGCTCAGGGAGATCAACATCCAGAGGCTCGGCGTCCAGGAGAGGCACGCGCTGCTGCAGCGCATCGCCTGGGTCGGCGACGACCACGAGCGCTTCCTGTCCAAGTTCAAGGAGCGCGTCGACCGGTAACTCTCCTGCACAACATCGTCGCAATCTTCTTCAGTTCAGAATAGCAGAGATGAAAGCTTTCAATGTTCCATACTTACATTTTTTGAACGGAATTCCAGTCATGACATGAGAGTAAAATCGTTACGTTGTAATTATTCCTTATGATGTTTCTTCTATGCAGAGTTGGAATTGAACTGCCGACAATCGAAGTGAGGTATGAGAACCTCAATGTGGAAGCAGAGGCGTATGTTGGCAGCCGGGGCCTGCCGACCATCCTGAACACCTACGCCAATGTACTGGAGGTATGCTAATCAGAAAAAAAACTCAAGGAGCTTTGTCAAACGTGCTGCTACCATTAGTACGGTCTGAATGCATCCTTTTGAATTATTTCCCAAAGAAAAAAAATTTCTTTTGAATCATACAGTAGGCTAGTGCAGCAAATTGTTGAAGGAAAGGACAATTCAGAACAATTGATCATTACTCCTTCAGGGCTAAGGCCCTTGCTTGCCAATAAGGAAGCAGCATTTACCCACAGCACTTAGTTCTCTCTACATTTTTATTTTGTTTGCGGAAAGAACCTATGTATGCATGTTTAGGCGCATTCTATGTGTAGAAGATGGTAGGAAATATGCCACATCATAGAAATAAACTACTGCTTCTTGAGGGGACAAAAAAAAAAAGAAGCAGCAGCAACTTAATTGGAGACTTGCAGCAGAAAAAGGGTGGTGTGAAATTGTTTGCATGAATTTATGCAATTTTGAAAACAAAGAACAGTAAAATTCTAGAATTTTAACATAGTGATAATAATAGACTGTATACCGCTTGGTGTTCAGCGGATCTGGCCTAGTGCCCACACTGTCCAGTCTGTCTGGTACTACTAGCCGAGCTTTTTGCTAATAATGTCAACAGTGAATTATACAGCTAGGAAACAACAAACTTATTTACCGATTTCAGATGAAGCTCAGTAGATTTCACTAGTCAATTTTTTTTTTCTTTCTATTCTCCAAGCGAAATGCAGCATGGTGTGAAACTTAGAAACAGCTGTTGTAAATCGTCAATAACTAGCCGCAACTAGAAGCACAAAATCCATGAACCCCAATAGCCGAAACATATTTGATATGCAAATAGTCAAAAACTAGTCAAATTCACATCCTGAATCCTGGTAAGACAATTAGCCAGGTTTCAAGTGCAGCAAAGTTCTGATCCTGGGTTAAGACAACCAACCCGGAGATTTTGAAGAGCAGCAAAATTCTCTGCTTGGAGTTGGTTAAAACACAAACTGTTTGGGAGATCTTAACATGCAGAAAACGTTTTCTGATTGGAGCTTCAAACATTAGGGTCACTGTAAATCAAGACGCCATCAACAGCCCTATACCCTTATTCCACAGAAATATGAACACAAATAACACAAATAAATATTCCAGTTTTAATGAATTCTTTTAAGTGTATGATTAAATAGTGCCCACTGATCCGTGCAGCTTGGACATAAGGAATTATAATCTGTAATGTGTACCATTACATTCATTTACCAGATGACATTAAACTCCCTTTTTGTATCATATTCTACATTCACTGACATAGTATTAATTGTCTTCAACTAGGGCCTTGCAAATGCTCTTCACTTAACACCAAGTAGGAAGCAGAAAATATCAATCCTTCACAATGTCAGTGGGATCATCAAGCCTCACAGGTAACTTCTCAACATACTGTTAATTTTCAAAGCATCTCCATTGAATAGAGTGAATATTACCTTATCCCTGTTATTTTCAGAATGACCTTGCTGCTGGGTCCTCCTGGTGCGGGAAAAACTTCACTGCTTTTGGCTTTGGCTGAAACGCTCCCTTCAAGTCTTAAGGTACTTTGTTTTTTGTTCTCTTTTTTATTAAGGTACTTTCTTTGTGTATGTTTGTTATTCAATACATCATGATCACACGTTGGAAGTACTAATATGAGGAACCATTGCAATCACAAAAGGTATCCGGGACAATAACTTACAATGGACATACAATGGACGAGTTTGTTCCCGACGATCAGCAGCTTACGTTAGCCAACATGATCTGCATATGGGTGAAATGACAGTTCGTGAGACGATCAATTTTTCAGCAAAATGTCAAGGAATTGGTCACCGTTACGGTAAGAGCCAGAAAAATGGAGACCTAAATGGCATATCGCACTGAATAACTAACATTTTCTACAAAATGCTCAGACCTGCTAATGGAACTGTCGAGGAGAGAAAAGGAAGAAAATATCAAACCAGATCCAGAAATAGATATCTACTTGAAGGTTCAATGCAGTTCTTCGTTCTTACATCACAAGTCACTTCATTCAGTGTTGAGCTAGCCCTAGTTGTTTTTACCATCCGTAAACTTTTCAATAAAAAGTTTGATGCATAATTAACAATTTGTGAATTTCTCATTTGCTTATGTAGGCTGCTGCAACAGGAGAGCAGAAAGCTGAGGTGGTCACAAATCACATACTAAAGGTGCATGAGCACTACCTACTTATATATAGCTATGTTGTAATTTACACTAAATGCCACAGTTAAAACTAGAATGCCATCAAGTTTCCTGCATAAGTTTGAAATTGTTTTAGAAGACGAAAAGGTGTTTATGTTAGTAATTCTTTATTTTCCTTTTCAACTATTGAAGATCCTGGGGTTGGATATCTGTGCTGACACATTAGTAGGCAATAATATGATGAGAGGCATATCAGGAGGGCAAAAAAAGAGAGTAACTACAGGTAATGTGTCTTGGGAGTAAAGTACCAGATGCTTACATATTACGGAATTATATTGTACTCCTCTATGATCTAACTCATCCATCCCCTGAAATTGGTTCTGCAGCTGAGATGCTTGTCACACCAGGACGAGCCCTTTTCATGGACGAAATATCAACTGGACTTGACAGCTCGACAACCTTCCAGATAGTGAACTGTACCAGGCAAACCATTCACATTGTTGGCGGAACAGCAGTTATTGCTTTGCTACAACCTGCACCCGAGACGTATGAATTGTTTGATGATATAATTCTCCTCTCAGATGGTCAGGTTGTCTACCATGGCCCTCGTGAACATGTGCTCGAGTTCTTTGAATCAGTGGGCTTCAAATGCCCTGAGCGGAAAGGCGTAGCTGACTTTTGCAGGAAGTGAGTTTAGTCACCATGCTCTATCAAGCTTTTCTAATAATAATGCATTTAAAACACATAATTTCTTGAAATACTTTCAAATATAAAACTTGAAATATCTGGGGAAGTTTTACAATGCAAAATTTGTTGACAAGAGGAATGGATAGATAAGCAACATATTGCAATATTTTTTGCATTTTGCATTCTCTGAGCAAAAGAAGAAAACTAAAAGTAAACGATAATTGTAGAAAATTATATCGGAAAATTGGGCATGTCTAAATGCTATGATCATATTTGGCTACGATGCTGAAGTGTGACCGACTATAATTGAATGTGATAGGTTACATCAAGGAAGGATCAGGGACAATACTGGATACATGGTGATGAGACATACCGATATGTTCCTGTTAAGGAGTTTGCAGAGGCATTTCAATCTTTCCACGTTGGTCAAGCTATAAGAAGTGAGTTGGCAGTACCATTTGACAAGAGCAGGAGTCATCCTGCTGCCTTGAAAACATCAAAATATGGTGCCAGCATGAAAGAAATACTTAAAGCTAACATCAACAGAGAGATACTGCTCATGAAAAGAAACTCCTTTGTGTATATATTCAAGGCAACTCAGGTGATTCCCAAAAACCAAAACTTCTTTTCAACATATAGTGGCCAACTGGCCACACCCTCCATAATCTACAAAAGTTCAAAGTTAATTGGTATCCTTGGTTTTACTCAGAAAACATAAAAGCACATAACACCTATTATTGTTTTATTTCTCTCTATTGTTCAGTTAACACTAATGGCAATCATTGCAATGACCGTCTTTCTTCGCACCAATATGCATCATGACTCGATAACAAATGGAGGGATATACATGGGTGCACTGTTCTTTGGGATTGTGATGATCATGTTCAATGGGTTGGCAGAAGTGGGCATAACTATTGCAAAGCTCCCTGTTTTCTTCAAGCAAAGGGATCTTCTCTTTATCCAGCATGGACATACTCCTTGCCGTCATGGATCATTAAGACCCCCATCTCCTTGCTCAATGTAACAATTTGGGTCTTCATAACATACTACGTCATTGGATTTGATCCCAATGTAGAGAGGTAAGGAAACTGAACTTTCTACCTTGCATTAAAGCTTGCTATGAATGTATTGCAGAAGCTAATGGAAAAAGGTGCAATGTTGCAGACTTTTTAGACAGTTCCTACTGCTCTTATTACTGAACGAGGCGACATCTGGACTGTTCCGCTTCATTGCTGGGCTTGCAAGGCATCAGGTTGTTGCAAGCACCCTTGGTGCATTCTGCATACTAATTTTTATGCTTTTGGGCGGATTCATCCTGTCAAGAGGTATGCAGCACTAGCTAATCCAAACACCATGTTTGACATTTCCAGCTAAGAATGTTTGAATCAAATTGCCTAAGTTCAGTTGCTATTGCCACATTAAATGTGGTACCTATATAAGAAAACCAACAATAAAACTGTTCCTTTGATTTAACAGAGAATGTGAAGAAATGGTGGATATGGGGGTACTGGATATCACCTCTGATGTATGCACAAAATGCCATATCAGTAAATGAGTTCCTAGGGCACAGCTGGAATAAGGTAAAGAGATTCTTACAGAAAAGGATAAACAATCATCTAACTCTGAATATGTCTGCCTAAAGTATATTGTTACTGCCGCACTACAGACAATCCCTGGTTTCACAGAACCACTTGGAAGACTAGTTCTGGAATCTCGTGGAGTTTTTCCTGATGCAAAATGGTATTGGATTGGTGTTGGTGCCTTGCTTGGATATGTTCTGCTTTTCAATATCCTCTACACCATCTGCCTCACATTCCTCAAGCGTGAGTCGAAGTAAATTGTATTTAGATTTTAGAATGCCAATAGAAAACTAATCTTGCAAACGAAACTCTAAATTCTAATCGTATACATTCTGCTCTCCCCGCAGCATTTGACAGCAATCAGCCAACAATATCTGAGGAGACATTGAAGATAAAACAAGCTAATCTAACCGGTGAAATTTTAGAAGCATCATTAAGAGGGCGGATTACCAGCAATACAGCAACATCTAGAAGTAATTATTGTTTTTAAATTACCAATCTAAACATGATATAATAATATAATGAGATGCCAATTGACAATAACGTTGCATATGTGATGTCAACCAGACACTGCGGGTGAAAGCAATGATGAAGCAACTTCCAACCATGCAACAGTGAATTCTAGTCCAAGCAAGAAAGGAATGGTCCTCCCTTTTGTACCTCTCTCCACCACGTTTGAAGATATAAGATACAGTGTGGACATGCCAGAGGTATCCGCTTTAAGGAAGTTATTAGAAATACAAAAATTCCAAATTTCCTACATGTGCAAGCTCACTATATAGATTCTCCTGTATGTATACCATTTAAGAGTCAAAAACTCCATATATAATGGCTTTATCCAACAAAACTTGCAGGCAATCAAAGCACAAGGTGTGACAGAGAGCCGGTTGGAATTGCTGAAGGGTATCAGTGGTTCATTTAGGCCAGGAGTACTTACAGCTCTTATGGGTGTCAGTGGTGCCGGCAAGACAACACTGATGGATGTGTTGGCCGGGAGGAAGACCAGTGGATACATAGAAGGCAACATTACAATCTCTGGCTATCCAAAGAAGCAAGAAACTTTTGCTCGTGTATCAGGATACTGTGAGCAGAATGACATCCATTCACCAAATGTGACCGTCTACGAGTCCCTTGCATTCTCCGCATGGCTCCGATTACCCGCCGATGTTGATTCCTCAACAAGAAAGGTTTGCTAAAGAACAAAGACTTTACTTTCATTTGAATAGTATACAGTATACAAGCATATATTATGAAACTAAAAGTATATGCAACATGAGCATGCGTGGATGACAGACAGGTGGGGCTTGGAGCCACATGTCAGTGACATGCCGATGTTATTTTCCAACCCATGTGATTTTTGTATTGTTACTGAGCAAATTTCTCCATTGATCTAGGATGTCATGTAATGATAGAATTGAAAAAAAAATACGATACTAAAATTATAATTCACTGCAAAATTTCAGGCAGATATATGAGGTGATATGCTGGTTACATTTATTTAGTAGTATTGTCTTTAGTAAGCATCTCCGTATCTACTCACTACTTTCACACATCAAACCGGTGTGCAGATGTTTATTGATGAGGTTATGGATCTTGTGGAGCTTTTCCCCTTAAAAGATGCATTGGTTGGATTGCCTGGTGTGAGTGGATTATCAACTGAGCAAAGGAAAAGGCTAACAATAGCAGTGGAGCTGGTTGCTAACCCTTCTATCATATTCATGGATGAACCAACATCTGGACTTGATGCACGAGCAGCAGCCATTGTCATGAGGGCAATAAGGAATACTGTGGACACAGGAAGGACTGTTGTTTGCACCATTCACCAACCAAGCATCGACATATTTGAATCATTCGATGAGGTGAAGGAAATTATACTAAATATAGCGCCACTTTTATATGGTACAATGTGCGGTCCATATAGTTTGCATTCCCTTTTAATACCTAATGTCCTGTACTCCTGTGCGCCTTTTCAGCTCTTCCTGATGAAACGAGGAGGCGAAGAGATTTATGTAGGTCCACTAGGACAACACTCGTGTGAATTGATCAGATATTTTGAGGTAAGAAAAGAGCACAGAGAATTGTATGTACCTATCTATCTGCAGTTTGCACTGAACAAACATGGTATTGAGCTGCTTTCATATTGTCAAGGCTATTGAAGGTGTCAGCAAGATAAGAGATGGCTATAATCCTTCAACATGGATGCTGGAAGTGACTAGCACAGTGCAAGAACAGATAACTGGGGTTAACTTCAGTCAAGTATACAAGAATTCTGAACTATATCGGTAGGTCCCTGGTTGGTGGTTGCGCTATGGTTCATAGTCTAATGATCGAAGACTCAAGAAACTATAGACCTATCTAATTTTGATCTAAGTTCTAAAATCTAATATTTGAAAACAGGCAAGCACCAATCGATATCTTTGTCAGTATGTTTAAACTATTTTTGAAAAGGGTAGATCACTAAACTGCAAAAGGCAAGACTATTTTCGAACAATATGTCCCATTACAAAGGCTTCATAGTACTGGAATGTCAAATTACTCTTTTGCAATTGATGTCTCAATATTTCTGAGAAAGATGATAGACAAAATAATGTTTAGAAATGTGCACTAATATTTTCAACTTTGTTGCATTTCAGGAGGAACAGAACTTTGATAGAGGAGCTAAGCAAACCTCCTGAAGGTTCAAGTGACCTATCCTTTCCGACGCAATACTCGCAGACCTTCCTCACACAGTGTTTCGCTTGCCTGTGGAAACAAAGTCTGTCATACTGGAGAAATCCCCCATATACTGCTGTCAAGTACTTCTACACCATAGTAATTGCACTGTTGTTTGGAACAATGTTCTGGGGCATTGGCAGAAAAAGGTAATAATATATAATAAATAAAAGCCAGTAGATAAATGTATATACGATACTTTCTACAGTTTTAAGGAGACTACCTCTAGTCCCCATTTGTTACAACTCACTGAAGAGATATTTCACTCTTGCAGGAACAATCAACAGGACTTGTTCAATGCCATGGGTTCCATGTATGCCTCAGTTTTGTTCATGGGAGTGCAGAACTCTAGTTCAGTTCAGCCAGTTGTGGCTGTTGAGCGCACAGTCTTTTACAGGGAAAGAGCAGCTCACATGTACTGCTTTGCCATATGCCTTGGGACAGGTATAATTCCTTAGTGTTAACTTTGTTCTACAACCGTTTTATATGCTAAGTTAAAAACAAGATTAATGAGTTCAACAGAGAAAGGGCATTTCATTTTCATGTAAAGCATCATAATGATGCAAGCATGTACATACGAGGCTTGAAAAAAAGATGGTACAGAAAGTTAAACAAAGCCCTCAGTAAGTGGAAATAAAAAGTAAAACAATAAGCCCTCTAACATCTAGTTCCATTTGCAGGTTGCAATTGAACTTCCATACATCTTTGTTCAGTCCTTAATATATGGTGTGCTAGTGTATGCCATGATTGGATTCGAGTGGACCGCTGTCAAATTCTTTTGGTACCTGTTCTTCATGTACTTCACCCTATCATACTACACATTTTATGGGATGATGACGGTGGGCCTGACTCCAAACTACAACGTCGCTTCTGTTGTTTCCACGGCATTCTATTCCATTTGGAACCTTTTCTCGGGATTTATAATACCAAGAACTGTAAGTATACTAACTTTCCTCAAAGTTATACTTCTTACATTTTCACTTCTACAACAAGGTTTCCGCCTAAATAATCTCACAACCAATTACAGAAAAACTAGAACTAAAACCAAGCTTTGCTCCTGCTTTTCGTAATATATAATATGCTAAGTGACTAGTTTTTCTCTACAGAGGATTCCAATATGGTGGAGATGGTACTATTGGGTCTGCCCCATTGCGTGGACACTCTATGGTCTGGTCACTTCACAGTTTGGAGATGTAACTGAGGAGTTTGATAATGGCGTGCGTGTATCTGACTTTGTCGAAAGCTATTTTGGGTACCATCACGACTTCTTGTGGGTAGTCGCTCTGGTGGTTGTCTCATTTGCCATTCTGTTTGCCTTCCTTTTTGCACTCTCAATCAAGCTATTCAACTTCCAAAAGAGATAAGCAAACCAAGGAAGCCATAACCGAGTCTGATCGAAGTCCGGCTAGCAGAGGGATTACAACAGTATATGTAAATACTAGCATAGCATATATTTCCGAGAACATGATGTCGAGATAAATTGTACAGCTGATGGTGAACATTGTGCCCAGTTCCTAGAATGTCAGAGGAAGTTGAGTTTTTGCAAGCTGCATGAATTAAGTTTGCCACACTGACTGTTTGCTCCAGAAACTTCATTTAAATCTGTTACAAAACAGTGACATGCTGTACTCAAATCTAAACTATTCGTTGCTCAAGATGCAAGAAAATAAATCCTATAAAACAACCAGATGGATCCCAACCTTGGAAATAGCCAATTGAACTGAAATTCAATCACCAATCTAATAAAATAAGAACTCAATCGACAAGAACGCCCGCAAAGATGTCAGTCGGAACTCAGAACGGAACCGCATAAAAATCGCGCCCACTATTTCTCGCCACAAGGTATCTAAGGGGCTAGCTAGGCATCCAAGAACTGGGTGGGACAAGTGTGGTAAGGCGTTGCGGAGAGGCGGACGAAATTATACGTCAGAACATCGCTACACCCAAATAGGAGCATCAAGCCGCATAATATAAAGCAGAATGCAGCAGGCGATAATTTTAGCGGAGAGGGAGGAGGGAGAGCAGAGCAACTCAACTCACGAGGCACCAGCATCAGGAGGCGGCTGACGGGCGCAATGGAGCCCGGGCGCTGCTCGACGAAATGCGCGAGAGGTTCTCTCGACGCGTTGCGGCGAACGCCTCCGAGTCTCTCTGAGGCTAGAAAGGCCCAAACCCATTTCGGGCATAAAGGAACGCGGTTCTACGAAGGCCTAACCCCTGTGAAGTGCGTGAGATGGTCTGTATCATCCGGCCTATTAGAAACAGCAGCCGAACCTGGCTAAGTTTGGACCTTGGCCCATTTGCCTTTTGCCCCTTATGATTAATGTAAGACCTGTTTCACTCATCAAGTTTGGACTTTAGTTAGTCTTTTTGCTACGGCACTTGACTTTGGACTAGGTGCCAAAGCCAAAAAGGAAAGAAAAGGTGTACTCTTTTTTTGGAAGATAGATAGGCCACCGGTTGCTTCTACATTTGTACATGGGAGAAGCTGGGTTGATAAAAATATATAGGCCACCGGAGAATTTTTAAAAAATAATATTAATTTAAAAGATAATTACAAAAATAAATAGTCAAAAAAATTATAAATATAGGTGCATGTCGCCAAATAGAGTGGTGATAGGCTCCTGTCGCCATTCCAATTGGTGACAGAAACTTTGTCGCCAATTGGAACAATCGGGAGAGGTTGCTGCCGCCAATTCAACTGGCGACAAGGTGATTTTGCCAATTCAATCAGCGACAGGGCACTATATTTAAATTTTAAAAAATTACGTATAGAGAATTCTGCCTATAGATTAAGTGTATTTCAAAAAGTATTTTAGTAATACATTGTAGTGTCCGTATAGTTCGAATCCAAATTGGAGAAGATGATGAAATGTGAAATAGAGAATGTGAGATCGGCTACACAATTTGGAACACGAGTTCGGCGGCGCAAAACACAAATAGTCCCTTCGGAGCGAAATAGACAAAATATTTGGGTTTCGGGTTGCCATACGTGTTATTATCCCGATTGTATTGTTCGTAGAACCAATTCCTTGGGAAAAGATTATATAATATGTAATAGTCAAAATTTCCCCTTGTCTCTAGACTGTCTACAACGTTGTCCAGTCTCGAAGTCAACTATGTTCTGCGAGACGGGCTGGATGATTGAATGATGTTAGGATAGCACAACGTAAAGCCAAGTTAATATGCAGGATGCATATTGAGCATAACTTACATATTCGATCCATACTGCGCCCGGGCGACGGGAGTGCTAGGACAACCATCGGTCCTACTAGTAGGAGCCTTCTCCTTGTGTGCCACACACTCAGCTCGGTCGTACTTAGCTTCCTGTTCGGGGGTCCTCCACCACCACCCTACTCTTGTGGGCTTCTACGGTGCCTTTTTAGTTGGGTCTGGGTACGTAGGGTTTCCAGCGCTTGAAGGTCTCGGCTCGCATCGCATAGTTCAGCATGTACTTCTGCTCGTTGAATGCCTTATCGTACATGCTCGGGCCGTCGATCCATTGGAAGAAGTTGCATCAAATTTTTCGGCTACCATTATGCACGGATGTAATTAGGGATTTGTAGAATGGAATATAAGATGTGGAAAATTTACATGTGCGAAAGATTCACTTACAAGGTGATGACCACACATGTAGTATGTCCGGGCTGCCATCGTCGGGTGTATGGACTGGATGATTTTTGCCGGTTCTTCGCACACACATTGCGGGAGTGGGAACTCTGGTGGTACCCGTGCATTATTCATAGAACAATCCGGATAGAATTTAGCCATCTCGGTAAACCACTTGCGCTTCCGCAGGATCTTCACGTGGAAGTTCGCCGACGAGTCCGACATCTCTTTCCTCAAAGTTGTGCGAACCGAGCTTTGGTGAAGTGTTGAGTGTGGTGGTGTAGTGTTATCCTGTAGCACTCTTCTCTTCCACTTCTATTCTTCCTCCTTTTATAATGGGCTATTTCGGTCTGAAAAAGGGGTGTGGCCGAGTGTGTTCTTTTCAGTCTAAAAAGGTGGTATGGCATAGTATAGCCTTGTTGGTATGATAAGGTAGCGTCGCAGTGTGTTGTCATCTCGGTCTACAAAACTTGTAGCGTGTGGCGTGACAGGGTGCGATCCATTTCGGCCTGAAAAGGGGACGTGGCAGAGTGTGATGTTTTTTTGTCTAAAAAGGTGGTTTGGCATATTGTAGTCTTGTCGATATGATAAGGTAGCATCGCAATGTATTGTGAACTCGACTGCAAAAGTTGCAACGTGTGGCATGACATGGTGGGGTCTTTTCGGCTTGAAAAGGGGTCATGGCGGAGTGTGATCTTTTCAGTCTGAAAAGGTGGTTTTGCATAGTGTGGTGTCATCTCGGTCTAAAAAAGTGTAGTGTGTGGCATGACTCGGTCTGATCCTTAAGGTCTGAAACGAAGGGGTGTCGTGATGCTGACTCCCTCATGTGGTTACCTGTGCACACAATAACAAAATAGTATCGGAACACAACGCCACCATAATGTAAATTGAACATAAATTTATATTTACATGGTATGACTGATATTTACAACAACAAGTATCTACCCGTGGGCCCTCTTGGGATGTACCCCACTTGTGGCTCTTAGCCTCGCCTGGGGCACCTACGAGTGCTGGTATGAGTAAGTCAAAGGCTTAGACGGCCGAGGCACCTTACTGGTGCGAGTAGCCTGAGGGGTTGTCGCGAGAGGACCCTACGTCGACTAGGTCGCTCCGGGCGCACCGTGCAGCTGTGAAACCCCCACGGAGACCTAGATGCTCTCGCCATGTGAAGGTCCACCGCCATCCAGGTCAAAATCGTAGTCCCACGAGCGTGTCTCCTCGTGCGACACCTGCTCCTCCTCCCAAAGGGGTATGTGAGCTGTGAAACAATAAGTTATGCATGTAAACATGGCATACATACCGAGATAATATGTTGTGCATGCGTGTAAATAAGACAGACATTCCTCGATGCACGCTGGTAGAGGACGGTTCTGCATACTCGTGATGTGTGTATTGGTGGTACTTAGGACCTGCCAGGGAAAATTGCCATTAGTAACTACTGGAGTTCGAAACAAACAACCGAACATATGTGTGTCATACTCACCTGCGAACTATGTCGGGATACTCCCAGACGGTGCCACGAGGACCCGCTCACCACATTCGGGTGAGGAGCCATGGGGCGTGACACACTATGGCTCACCACCCGTCCACACACAAGTGGGTCTACCACCTCCCTCAGCCTACGGTAGGACGCCAGCTCGATTCCTTGTCTCGTCTTCTTGATGAACTGGTCCATGACACCTCTGATCTCGACACCGCCATGCGTAAGCACTCCCCGAGCATCATAGGATGAACGGAGGTCGCCAACACGTGCATCTCCCAATGTAGATCGACCTGCACACGTAATTAACAAGTTAGGAACCGACAACTTACGAAGCAAATAATATATACGGACCATTCAATACACACCACACGATGGAATGTAGAGTTCGGCTGGGTGGGGTATGTGTTGGATGTCGCGGCCTCGTGTTGTGGTGCGTCGTCCACGACCCTGACGCAGCAAACCCTTATCCGACTGGAGTACCACTCAATGTACTCGTTGTACGTCCTGGGTTCGTAGAGAGCATCCTCCTGTATGACGTCCTCCAAGGTGAGGATCCTAGTGTACATGTGGAAGGTAAAACAATTGTTTCGTAGGTACGTATGGCAAATGGTACAACAGAAGTAAAACACGAACTTACCCATGAATGTTCGGCGCCACCCGCTAGGACCTCCTTTCGTAGACTGAACTAGCGCATCACCTGGTGCACGTGGTACTCCTTCACGAAGACATCGTGAACCAAGCACCTCTGCATGTACCAGTACGCGTGGTCTCGTGTGCAAAGGCTCGATAGGCCTCACAGTGCGTGCTCGTACACCCTGTCGGGAGTGTACCATGTCCAAATGATGCTATCGTCCGTCTGAAGGACCGAAATGGCAACAGAGGGGGGGGGTGAATGGTGCTTTAAAATTAATAACTCCCCTTTGCTGTAATTAAATAAGACCTACAAAGTCCTCTGGATATCTCAAGAAGAGTGAAGCAAAATCAGAGAACAAGAACAGAAGTTTCAGATCGCTCGAGAAATCGGACGTTCGATTTTACCCGTGCAGTAGTTCCGCGACGGAAGTTCGGGGTTCGATGCGGAAGTTCCGCTGCAGTAGTTTCGCCATGGACAATCGGAAGTTCCGATTGTCCTGGAAGAAGAACAGTGCGCTCGGGTTTTTCCCAAAAATCCAAAATGCGAAATCTTGAGTGCTCTTCTCAGGTCAAGGTTCACAGGACATCATCCTAAACACCATCTTGACCTTATGGAGAAGAATCGCAAACAAAGATCCAATAATCAAGCTAAATATGGATTTCTTGAAGAAGGGGAAAGAAAGACCAAAACCCAAAATAGACACGATTCTCAGATTCTTAGTTCATGAGACTTTGGGAATCCATTAGCAATAGCAAAACGACTCTAGATATCAAGTTTCATGCTATTTCATACGACGAATCAAAAGATACATCAAAACCTTAAATATTCAACATGAACGAGAAAGGGAATAGAGAAAGGCATAGGCAAGTAATCAAAACCTCAGAGATTCATTAAGAGAAATCAAAAGATTACAAGGAACCACAGAGGAATGATTACAAGATTTTCAGTTCATTCTCTCTCAACAAACTCTCAAAGCAAAACAAACCTTTTTGCTAAGGCTAACCCTAATTTTCTTTCTCCCAAAAGTCTAACCCTAACTCCAGGGTTCTCCCCTATTTATAGCCTTGGCTAATGGGCCTCCAACCCATTAAGCCCGCTACACCCGAACGGAACCGCCTCCACTTTTGCCGCTGCGAAATGACCCTTCGCCCCTTGCGCACCTTCTCGAAGCCTCCGTACACCTTGTTGTGCACGACTCGCAACCGCTTCAAGATTCGCGCCGTCTTCGACACATCCCGACCGTTCTGACCTCAACGCCTCCTGCGCCTAGTCCGGTCCACGTGTCTCGCCACGACTCCATCTTGATGCCCTGCGGTCAACACAGACAAAAACACATCACATAGCATTGTACAATAACATAGCATCAACATTTGTATAAGACTCAAACTCATACAAGATCAAAATCCACAAAATAATCTTCTCTGCACAGTTCTGGACACAATCGGAAGTTCCGCACTTACCACAGCGGAAGTTCCGATTTCCGTAACATCCGCACTTGTCAGGAATATCGGAAGTTCCGCGCTTAACAAAGCGGAACTTCCGATCTTCGGAACATCCGATTTCCCAGAATTTCAATTCCGATTTCCATCTCTGAGGAACACTCAATGTCAGTAATATCGGACACTCCGCTACCCCATGTGCGGAAGTTCCGATTTCTTCACCAAACCAAAACCCAGATAAATCGGAAGATCCTATTTCTAACGCCAGTAGTTCGATTTATCGAACTTCCGCTCCATACACAATGGTAGTTCCGATTACCCGACTCAAACCGTAAACAGTCAAACCGAAAACCTCAACTCTCAATCTAATCAACACACTTGTCAAATACTCATCACTCGAGTGGAGGACCTCTCACATGGTCTCTCAATCTCCCTTGATGAGTATATTGACAATCACAAAAAAGCATAAGATGAGTTTGAGATTACAGTCAACCAAGGTCTAGACAAGAGTAATACAAAGACAAGACCAAGTTGACACATAGAAAAAGACTTGAGATGAGATGAAAGAGCAATTTTCGCACAAAACTCAAGGCTTTTCTTGAAGGCTTTTCTCACAATCATTCTCCCCTTTGGCAATAAAATCATCAATATGTAGAAAAGGGAGGAAAAGACTATATGATGTTCTTTTTAAGCATTAGGAGCCATGTAGATTATCCAAAATGACTATTAGAGTATTACACCAAGCCATAACACGTAAGAATGCTATCAAGATCATGACAATCGATGTATAGAAGAGCTAAGACGAAAGTCCATAATCGATTAATGGTCCGATTCTTTAGCAGTCAAATAAGTCAAGATTGAAGTCTAGCTAAAGATATCCAAAGATGATGCGAGCCATGTCAAATAATCTAAGTTGAACCAAGAAGACTCATAATGAGCAGTGTAGAATGCTACCATTGAAGAGGACTCATTTTATCCGAACTTGGTCTCTTTGAAGATAAGCATTTTTAGCACAAGTTTCTTTTTCTGAAGACTTTTTATGATTTTATCTTAGTAAAGCAAGCTCTGGACTAGGTGCCATCCACAACTGCCTCCTAAGCTTCAACCATTTTTTTTTATAAACCATGTGCTAGATCCCAAGCCTTATGCGACCACTCCAAGCAACAGACTTAAGGAGATGATCTTAGGTCATCCAAGGCTCCCCCTGAGTTCATGCCTAGTGCAATGGCAAGCCGTCTCATGAGAGAGATTTGGTGAGATCAGTTTTTTCGCACAAAAGAGATCATTTTTGCTTTTGAAGTTTTTAGACCAGTGATTAGAGATAAGTCATGTTTCTTAACAAACTGACATAGCTTACTCACAAGTTCAAAAGAGATTCCGGACTCAACTCAGCCTACTTGACATGGCGAAAATCATAAAAGGATAGTTTCAACCAGACTAGTCTCAAGAGCTATCATGACAAGATTTTAATTCAAGTTTAGCATTTTTAAATACCTTAGCATGGCAAAGACTAAACTACACATAAAAAGTCATGATAGATCTAGCAGTTTAGCATAAATCATGGCAAGATGTAAAAGTGAAAACAGATCATAGGGGATAATAAACAAGGCTCCAATTGATTATCATGCAATGCTTGATGAAAAGTACAAAAATCCAGATTCCCTTCAGAATGAGATGCATCTTTTAATTCAAAGTTGAGTTATGACACCATTAAGAATATGGAATAACCAAGAATAACTCCCCCTGAACCAAAGGAACAAAAACGAGAAACTGATAAGTAAACCAGAAAAGGCAGTCCTTTAGAGCATAGAAAAGATATAGAGAAAACTATCGCTCAGACAGACTCTTATCTACCCCATATGATTCTAGGACTATCAGCTGGTCTACACAAACACTAAGGAGCAAACACTGTCCCTGTCTACCCAAGGGTGGCCCGACCCCTGCTAGAACCTATAAGAAGTGAGTAAGCTCTACTTAGAGAGGAAGAGACGACTAATAAGCAACATCCTAGAAGCACAAGACAGAAGTAGCAGTCAAAGCAATGTGGCAAGAGAAACACTCTAACCTATCTTTGGAAGGACTTGACCGAAATGATAAAAGAAATGAAACCAGACAGGAGTAAGCGTATAATATAATATAATATAATATAATACAGTAGTAGCACAACGCTCCCCCTCACAAAGATCCGTAAGGACAAACCACCCCAAGCTCTCCCAGCAGAGGCAAAACCGAGAGCCGCCCGGAGGCTTAGTGAAGATATCGCCAACCGGTGCTCACTCTCCACAAACTGGAGCACAATGTCACCCTTCTCTACATGGTCTCAAGAAAGTGATATCGATATCAATATGCTTGGTCCGAGAATGTTGCATCGGGTTCTTGGCAATGCAAATCGCAGACGTGTTATCACGAGAAGAGTGGAACGCAATCAATAGATAGCCCGAAATCTGCAGGTCGAGACCATCCAAAGCACTTGACTACAAAGAATCGGCTGCGAAGAACGTACTCGGCCTCTGCAGTGGGATGCGCAATACCGGATTGCTTCCTTGACGACCAGAGACAAGAGAAGTGCCAATGAATTGGCAAGTGCGGAAGTGCTCTTCCTATCTATCCTACCAAAGAAAGTCGCGTGACGGAGAAGGCTCTAAGAGATAGACAAGAAGAGGAAGAGTACGGATGCTATAGTCAATGATAGCTCGAAGGTACCGAAGATGCGCTTTCTGCCGACGGTGAGATACGCGAGGAGAAGCTCGAAACCTAGCACAAAGACACGAGAGAAATGTATGTCCGGTCTCGAGGTCATGAGATACAAGAGAGAGCCAATCATGCTCCTGAACTCCTTTTGATCAACAGGTTCGCCGTCTTCATCTGGATCCAGAGCAGCTGTAGATGCCATCGGAGTTGATACTGGCTTTCCATCATTCATGTCGAAACGCTTCAGGAGGTCTCGAGTGTATTTGCCTTGATGAAGAAAGGTACCCTCCCGAGTCTGTTTGATTTGGAAACCAAGGAAGAAGCTCAGCTCGCCCATCATGCTCATTTCAAACTCCGAGCTCATGACATCGGAAAACTGGGAAACGAGAGCATGCGAGGAGCCGCCAAAGATAATGTCATCCACGTAGATCTGGATGAGCAGAAGATCACTGCCAAGACGGCGAATGAACAAGGTCTTGTCAATTTTACCCATCTCAAAACCATGGCTCAGCAGATAGGACTTAAGCCTTTCATACCAAGCTCTGGGAGCCTGCTTGAGTCCATACAAAGCTTTGGAAAGCCTGTAGACATGGTTAGGGTATTTGGGGTTCTCGAAACCAGGAGGCTGTCTGACATAGACTTCTTCCTCAATAAGGCCATTGAGGAAGGCACTCTTGACATCCATTTGGTAAAGCTTGAAACCCTTAGAAGCTGCAAAGGCAAGCAGGATTCTAATGGCTTCAAGTCTAGCTACAGGGGCAAAGGTCTCTTCAAATCTAGACCTCAACTTGAGAGTACCCCGAGCTACCGCCTAGCCTTGTTTCGAATGACTAACCCATCTTCACTTTGCTTGTTCTTGAACACCCATTTGGTCCCAATGATATTGTGACCTTGAGGGGGCTCAACAAGGGACCAGACCTTGTTCCTTTCAAAGTTTTCCAATTCCTCGTGCATGGCGTTAGTCCATGACTCATCAGAAAGAGCATGACAAACGTCTTTGGGCTCAAACGAGGCAACAAAGGCGTAATGGAGATGAATAGAGACATGCCGCTTTTGAACGCAGTGACTCGCTCAAAGAGATTTCCAATTATCCGCTCAAGGATGGTCCTTTGAATGTGTCTTGGAGGTCCAGGTGAGATGAAGAAGTGGCCTCTACCTCATTAGCGAGACGAGATAGGACAGAGCCACTAGCTTCGAAGAAGCGAAGGTAAGGGCCGATCTCCTCGAGGTGCGGTGGAAGAGGGCACCTCAAGAGGAAGAGAAGGAAGCTGGATCGGGTAAACAACCCTCATCTCCATCCTCCTCATCGTCCACAAAGATGGACTCATCGCTCTAAGGAACTCGAGATATCGTGCCTAGTCCTGGTGGCCTCATCAAGGTCACCTCCTGTGTTTCTACCAATTTACTAGATTCGCAGCCTGCACTCTATAGGCACGAGAAGAAGTCGAGTAACCCGTAAAGATCCCATCACAAGATCGTGACTCGAACTTATCTAGGTTCCCTGACTTCGTAATAAAACACTTGCAACCAAACACACGAAAATGCGAGACGCCGGGTTTTCGCCCATATCTCAACTCATAAGAAGTGCGATGCAAGAGTGCCCGAAGAAAAACTCTGTTAGAAACATGACAAGCAGTAGCAATTGCCTCAGCCCAAAACTTCCTAGGTGTAGAGTACTCATCAAGCATCGTCCCGCCATCTCGACCAAGGTACGGTTCTTCCTCTCCACAACGCCATTTTGTTGGGGGCGTATGGAGACGAGCGGTGCTCTACACTGTCTCACCACAAAACTCTCAAAGTAGGAATTCTTGAACTCGGTGCCATTATCGGTCGAATTGCTCGTAATGCACCCGGGAGCTCAACAAAGCCTACCAAAAGACCACGAAAAAGAGTAAACGCCTCATCCTTCGAGGCTAAGTAGAACACCCAAGAATACCTCGAGAAGTCATCGACCACGACAAGTACGTACCACTTCCCTCCCATCGATCGCACTCTAGCCGGTCCCATCAGTGTCCATATGGAGCGATTGACCAGTGCATCTGTCATAGTCATCAGAATCTTGGAGGATGTGAAGCGGCAACCATTTTGCCGTGCGGCAAGGAGCACAAACTAGATCCTTGACCATTTTGAGTTTCGCAAACCACGAATGAGATCGTGGCGCTAACTCGGTCGATGATCAAATCCTATATGACCAAGTCTCCTATGCGAGAAAGTCAAATCACGGATTGAAGCAATTAAACATCGGAGAGGATCACCGTAAGATCCGGAAAAATCAGCACGAAAGATCCTCCCATATCGAGAAATCCCGCAAACTAGACTACCCAAGAATCAAGAATTTTGCAATTGTTTTTCTTAAAGCTCACCTCAAACCGTCATCAGTAAGTCGAGAGACCAAAGCGATTATCTCGCAGCTTACTTACTAAGGCAACATCTTTTAAAATAAAAGAATCATTAATGCTCACAGTACCTTTAGCGATGACGCGCCCAAATGAAGCATCTCCGAAGGTGATCGTCTCATCACCTGGAGCGCGGGCTAGGGAAGAAAACCAACGAGACTCACCAGTCATATGACGTGAACAACCGGAGTCTACAATCCAGACCTTTCCCTTCCCAGCCCGGCGACCCTGAGTCAAACAGAGAGTAAAGTCTCAGTACTGGGGTGAATCAGCAGTGATTTTGGCACCCAATACTGAGTAACACGGCGAATGATGAAGTAGTCAAGCAAGACCGACCTCTATCTACCCTACGCCTCTGTCACTCAACAAGTCAAAGATCTCGACTGTTGTCTTTGGATCCGATCGCTATGGGAGAGCGAGTCGAAGTGCAAGAATATGTTGATCTCGCCACGGTAGCTATCTCGAAAGGAAAACGAGATCTACCCTCGTGATCGGCGGAGTTACGACCAAAGGAAACATGAGGACGAAAATCAGAAAACTCAGAAAAACCAAGTCCTCGATGCTGCCCAAAATCATCAGATGGAACAAACCTAGACCTCGTGTTGGTCTTAGGTGCACTCAAGATCTGGGGCTGACCCTGAATGTGCCTAAGAGACTCAACACGGTCTTTACGCGCGATCTTGGCGCTACCAAGCAATGATCAACTAAATGTCCATCTTTCCGATGAAGGTGCAATGATACTTCGCCTTCCGAGAGGTCAAGCTGCAGTGGAATCACCTTGTCGAAATCCTTTGAACAAAACCCACGACTTAAAATTGACTTTCTCATCCCGGCTTAGTTTTGATCACACCGGTGCTATGGTTTTGAGCACGACGGTGGATGCTTCCTCATATCCTCCGGATATCATACCCTAGACCTTGATTGAATCGCAAATTTTTGATTTGTCTAGAATGAGATTGAGCTTCTTCTTGCCTCCTACAAACCTCTCGAGAGTGTTCATAAGATACTGACACTCCCGAAAGAGAGAGGTGCAAGAAGAGCAGGGGGAAGAAGAGACAGCAGAAGGTAAGGGAGCGAAGAAGAACCAACAATAGAGGCAAGATTGGCTTGTGCACGCACACCGACTTTGGGGGACAGTCCATCAAGCTAGTGATTGGTTCACGTTACTAGCGTCTCTACCAAACCCTTAGGCTTTTTCCCAAAGACACACAATACAAGCAGATGATTGTGTCTCTAGAAGGTCCTTAGTTAGTTTCACACATTTTTCATCCAATGCAACCAAATCATATTTTAGTTTATTACAATGATTGCAAGGTGAGCTAACAAGGTCCTTAGAAGCATCCGAGCCAATTTGTTCTCGTGATCAATCATTTCTTGAAACCGCTTAGATCTGATTCTAGTTCAAGCAGATTAACTTAGGACAGTTTAAACAAGAAACAATAGGCTCTAGTAGCGCGACTTGAAATTCAACAATTTTGTGATCGCCTGCTTTAGGTTCATCTTGAGATTATTACAATTTTCACAAGTTTCAGCAGATCAAGCAACATGGTATAAAGACCTCTAAACGAATTGTCCTTAACCTCACATGAGGTGCAAGCAAGATAGCCTCAACAAAGAGTGGATGAAGGAGGTGCTACCCTACTCATCTCTAATTCACAAGAAGGCTAATGTTCTCTACCTTAATCATGTCAAGTTCAGAGGACACACTATCATGTAAGGTCCTTAGTTTATCCATACCATCAATCAAAGCACAAGATGTGTCACATTCATCACGGAGGGAGCGGATGTAAGTAAAGTGAGCTCCCGTGATAGTCTAGCTACTTCCTTCTCCAACACGTAACACTTAGCCCTAGACTTAGCATGAAATCTACCTAGCTTAAGAAAAGCATCATTAAGTCGGTCATAAGTGGGACTAACCTCATCTGAGTCGGAGTACATTGTCGCTGTCGCTCGATTCGCTCGAGGGCCATGAAGCACATGCCGAGAAGTTGCCGTCGTCCTTGGGATCATGATCGTCCTTCCCATCATCGCCGCTCCACCCCTCCACCTCGCATTGGTATCCGTTTCGTCGAGGCGGTGAGGACGCGATGGAACAACTTCTTAGCCTTCCCAAAGTTGCGGAACTTCTTCTTGCCTTGATCAGTCTTTGAGGGCTTCGTGTTGCGGTTCTTGTCGATGTAGTCGTTCTTGCTTGGACCGCCATAGTCACCTTTGCCCTTCCCAAGCTTGGGGCGGTTTGCTCGGATGTGGTTGGGGCCACCACACTCAAACAAATCACAGACCTCCTCTTTTACCATCCCTCCTCCTCTTGTAAGCATGGGAAAACTTCCGAGCTAGGAGGGCTAGTTATTCATCCTCAAGTCGCTCTAAGCGATCATCGTTATGTCACGAGAGAGCAGCTAGGAGAACCCACGATCGACTCGTAAGAAGATCCGAAGTGGGATCGGTGACTAAAGCCATCGATCGTGACTTCGACCTTCGAGAGACAATGTCAATCTCGTGAGTCTTGAGACGAGTATACCGCATCAAGAGTCGTGGTCGAGAGGTCCGTGCTATCTTTGATGGTAGTCACTTTCATCTCCCAAACACGAAGATCAAGTGCGTAAAGCATCTGTCGAGCGTTATCCGAGTCGGGTATGTAAGACCGACCGCTCGGAGGTTGCTCAAAATCTTGTGAAAACGCGAAAAGCACTCGCCAAGAGATTCACCAAAGAAGCATCTCAAATTTCTTTGTATTCACGCTTGAACCGGTCTTGTCGAACCGTCTTAATCGAGTGGTGCCCTCATGGTATGCATCGAGGTCACCGGATGTCATAAGCGTAAATCAAATGAGAAATACGATCAAACTCACTTCTGCTTAAACCCTGAATGATTATGTTCCTTGCCTTAGCATTTGCCTCAACATCAGCCATGTTTCCAGCATTGATGTTCTCATCGGCAGGAACAGCAAATCTAACCTTCACCTTTCTCCAGATGGCATACCCCTGAGCCTGGATGTAAGTTTCCATTCGGCTCTTCCAGAAGGGGTAATCCAGACCATCAAACACTGGAGGCTTGGTGGAATACTTGTCCGTTGCCATGGCTCAACCGTAGGTTAAGATCTATCAAGAAGAGCTAACCGGCTCTGATACCAATTGAAGGACCGAAATGGCAACAGAGGGGGTGAATGGTGCTTTAAAATTAATAACTCCCCTTTGCTGTAATTAAATAAGACCTACAAAGTCCTCTGGATATCTCAAGAAGAGTGAAGCAAAATCAGAGAACAAGAACAGAAGTTTCAGACTGTTCTGGAGAAATCGGACGTTCGATTTTACTCCGTGATAGTTCCGCACCGGAAGTTCAGGGGTTGGTCATGGAAGTTCCGCTGCAGTAGTTCCGCCATGGACAATCGGAAGTTCGATTGTCCCGAAGAAGAACAAGGCGCTTCGGGTTTTCCCAAAAATCCAAAATGCGAAATCTTGAGTGCTCTTCTCAGGTCAAGGTTCACAGGACATCATCCTAAACACCATCTTGACCTTATGGAGAAGAATCGCAAACAAAGATCCAATAATCAAGCTAAATATGGATTTCTTGAAGAAGGGGAAAGAAAGACCAAAACCCAAAATAGACACGATTCTCAGATTCTTAGTTCATGAGACTTTGGGAATCCATTAGCAATAGCAAAACGACTCTAGATATCAAGTTTCATGCTATTTCATACGACGAATCAAAAGATACATCAAAACCTTAAATATTCAACATGAACGAGAAAGGGAATAGAAAGGCATAGGCAAGTAATCAAAACCTCGGAGATTCATTAAGAGAAATCAAAAGATTACAAGGAACCACAGAGGAATGATTACAAGATTTTCGATTCATTCTCTCTCAACAAACTCTCAAAGCAAAACAAACCTTTTGCTAAGGCTAACCCTAATTTTCTTTCTCCCAAAAGTCTAACCCTAACTCCATGGTTCTCCCTATTTATAGCCTTGGCTAATGGGCCTCCAACCCATTAAGCCCGCTACACCGAACGGAACCGCCTCCACTTTTGCCGCTTTGCGAAATGACCCTTTCGCCCTTGCGCACCTTTCCGAAGCCTCCGACACCTTGTTGTGCACGACTCGCAACCGCTTCAAGATTCGCGCCGTCTTGACACATCCCGACTGTTTCGACCTCAACGCCTCCTGCGCCTAGTCCGGTCCACGTGTCTCGCCACGACTCCATCTTGATGCCTGCGGTCAACACGCACAAAAACACATCACATAGCATTGTACAATAACATAGCATCAACATTTGTATAAGACTCAAACTCATACAAGATCAAAATCCACAAAATAATCTTCTCCGCGAGCTCGGACACAATCGGAAGTTCGCACTTACCACGCGGAAGTTCCGATTTCGAATTTATCCGCATTTGTCGGGAATATCGGAAGTTCGCGCTTAACAAAGCGGAACTTCCGATCTTCGGAACATCCGATTTCCCAGAATTTCAATTCCGATTTCCATCTCTGAGGAACACTCAATGTCAGTAATATCGGACACTCCGCTACCCCATGTGCGGAAGTTCCGATTTCCTTCAGCCGAAACCAAAACCCAGATAAATCGGAAGATCCTATTTCTAACGCCAGAGTTCGATTTATCGAACTTCCGCTCCATACACAATGTAGTTCCGATTATTACGACTCAAATTTAAACAAATCCAAAGCGAAAACCTCAACTCTCAATCTAATCAACACACTTGTCAAATACTCATCACTCAGAGTGGAGGACCTCTCACATGGTCTCTCACCGTCAACTGATTGAACATCGCAACGTAGTCCAGGTAGGACGCGTGCATAGTGATCAGAGTGAAGGTGACTTGTCCAATAGAACAATAGAACCTTAGCACAAGAAATTGAATTACATTATAAAAAATAACAAATATTCAGAAAACTTACCCGTCGGCGACACCATACCGTACCCAAAGTTGGTAGGTCCACGTCGTTGCCCTCAGCATACATGGCGACTGCGTAGGAGCCCAGGTGTTAGAACCCCACATATGCAACTCCGGGACCCTATGTGCATTCTGAACTAGTCCCAGATCAGTAGCTAGCTCACACAGTTGCAACATTGGTGTATGTTGGACCGAAAAGGCGACTAGAGGGGGTGAATAGGAGCACGCTCACTTTTTCATAAATAATGGATTCAATAATATTTAACTCCAGTAGCTATGGAAGCTATGAAGATCAGTATATCAGTACAACGGAAGACTAATATTGAATCTAATATAAACCCCTAAGCAAAACGACAAAAATAACAAAGATTAAAGCACATCGGTCTTGTTGTCGGTCGAACCGCCTACAAGGCGGTCGGGCGATTTTCGGCGGTCTAACAGGGTACACGGCGGTCGACCGCCGGCCTCCAGAACAGATTGAAAAACCCGATGACGAAGATGTAAATAGATGAAACTTTTGATCTACTAATCCAAACTTGATGAAACTTGGAACACACCTTCTCTATGATATCAGGGACCTATTCCAATCGAAGATTATGATAATTCTTGGAGGAATCAAGATACTTTTCCGTTTGATCAAAGAAGGGTTCAAAACTGGGTCAAAATGAGAACTAGGTCAAAGCTTTTGCTCGTGGGTGATTGATGATCAAGATGATCCTAGATAGATTCCCACACATCACAGCAAGCTAGATCACGTGAAAAACCAAGCAAAAACTCACAGATCAAAGAAAGACCTAAAATCATCAAATAGAGAGAAAGAACGCAATGAGACAAAACATTGATCAAACTTTCCTTTGATTGATTGACATGATCAGGGCTTACAGCCACTCCATCAATGGAGGACAATGCTGAATCCAAGAGTACGAAAATCACATCAAACATCAAGAACCCTAGCCTCCACAAAAGCTCTCCCTAAGAAAATTAGGGTTTACAAGAATTGCAAAAGAGACCAAAACCGAGACGCAACCACCTCCCTCCCCTATTTATAGTGGAGGCTTAGACCTTCTAGAAGTTTGATCCTATTGGGCTCCTGTTAAGGTCCAAAACAAACGGGACACTTATGCACGCATTTTAATGCGCCGTCTTTAATCCCTTTGACCTAACTAGCTACCCTTGTGCCATCTTACACCTTGGATTAGCTAAAAGATCACCCTTGTCCATCTTGCGTCACGCTTGAATTCATTGACCTCACCCGGCATCGTCGATCGTTCTGGACCTCAGCTCTCCAAGCCTAGTCCCGATCATCCTCGCCGTTGACTGTCGTTGACCACCAAGCAACCTGCACAACAATAGACAAGTAAACCTAATTTGGGAATAAGTTCTTCACAACTTGACCCATGTTAGTCAAAACATGCATCATGCAACATATATGCCCTGAAACTCGTGACTTTGACCTAACAACCGAATATCGCCGCCTCAAAGACCGACGATCAAAGTAAAAACCGGTCAGACCGCCCCCAGGGCCGGTCTGACCGCCCACCCTAGCCGATCTGACCGCCACCTATGGGCCGGTCAGACCGCCAGCTCGGACTTAGCCATTTTTTCTCTCTGGAAAACTGAAACCTACTGGAATTTTCAAACCAAAAGAACTTTTGACTGGTGACTCCAAAAATTATGGGACCAAGTGTAATATAATCCCCTCTCTTGCCTACACCCTCTATTTTTGGCCCAGCTTAAAATACCACTTTTTGACATTCCTGGTCCGACCGCCGCTTATGGCCGGTCAGACCGATTTGGGACCGGTCTAACCGCCGCACCTGGACGGTCTGACCGGTTCTGACCTGACAGAATTGAACTTTGCCGAAAACACGTGAAACGACAAACCGTAAACGCCATTGTCAATTGTCACATCATCCTAAGATCTGGAGCATATCCCCATGATATCCACAATCTCCCCCTTGATGAACACATTGGCAATAATCCAGAAAATATAATTTTTAGGTTTGAAAAGTAAAATACTTTCGTTTTCGCACAAAGGCACAACTTGGTCAATAAGCAAGAGAGAGCAATGGAAATGACCAAGCTGGCATCAGAATAGCATAGGCAAGTGAGATAAGGCAAAAGAAAGCATAAAAACTATGATTTCCAGAAAAGAGTCAAGAATCGCAGGACGCCAAGCTCAATCGCCGCCTCACCCTCCTAGTGGAGGATGGTATTGTGGCGGCTACAATGATGTGCGTCAATGACCGAGTCAAGCGACTCGCACGGCCATTGCGCAGTGTATCATGTGTCTGCCATACCTGAAATTCAGTGCATACATTGTAAAAACAACGAAACATAAGCAAAAGGTAATAAGAAGAGGCATACATAATTAATTCAATTAAAATAGGTAACTTGCTACATTCATTGTTTAAAAAGTGTCTCCAGTATTTACAAAATATTTACAATGTCCAAATGGAAACAATAAATAAGTTCACTGTAATACCGAAAATTTATTCGGGCGAATAGGAGAGTATTCGGGAGAAAAGAGTTAAACATGGATTACAATTTTCAGTGATCTCAAGGGGGTTTCCACGAATTCCCAACAACCTGGGCATTGGGCCACGGCCCATGTGGCCCAAGAGAGGGCTGGCCAAAGGGGGGATGACCTTCTCCCAAAAACCCTAAACCCCCTTCCCCCTTTCCCCCACTTGGAGCCGCCACCCTCCTTCCTGCCGTGCGCCACTTTCTCCTTCCCCCTGTGCCAGATTTATTCATCAGATTTGGGTAAGTTCTGTATGTTTCTTATCTGTCCATCTCTTAGAAAGGTGTAGCCCTTGGTCTTAGCTTTCTTTAGGCACTGAGATCATCTGATTTAGAGTTACGGTTTAGGAGATATGGCCATTTTCGTGCGACTGTTCAGGAGAGCTAACGGATTTGGCAGTTTGCTTGTCTGGCCATTATGAATTATTTAGATGCCGAATCAGAAAGGCTACCCAAAATGAATGTTGTATATAATTCAGTAAGTTTTCCAAGTTGATAAATAACATAATTTTTAGAGTTGGCAATCAAAAGTTATGGAATTTTAACCGCATGCTGTTCTGTCTGTCTGAGAATTGGGGACTGTCGGTTTGTTCCTCGGTTTTGATCTAGTTAAATTCAGATCCAGGATGGCCACCCAACATGGTTTTTGAAGATAATTTCACCATGATTCCAGGTTGATAAAGATCACCTCCATTGGATCTGTAGAATGAAAGTTAGGGCATTTTTTCTTGCTGCTGTTCTGTAGTCTGGTCAGATGTCTGTCAGACACTTTCAATTGGAGATTAGCCTTATGTACGGGCATAATTAGGAAATCTTGTCTCCTAGTGTTTTGAAGGTTTATCTGTTAAGTTTCATTGGGCGCTGGTTTCATGTCGTTTCGAGTCCCAGATAATTAATTATGATTTTTCTTGTACTGCTGTCCAGTAGGATGGGCAGGTGGCTGAATAGTGTAATGTCAGTTTAACTCCGTTAATTGTGTTGGTTAGTCGGAGGGTTAGTGCAGGTCTCCTGTAGCTAAGTCGTGCCGACTTATCCTTATTCCAAATATGTACTTTTGTAGACGGCGAGGCATCGCGTGTGGGAACACCTTCGTTGCTTGCTAACGCATCGCGACGCGAAAGGCAAGTACATTAAAATCTTTACATTGATGAATGATGTGTTTGTGTTCATGCTAATATTTTTATGATCCATGTTTTCAATCAAAGATGTTAATCAATATTCATATTCCATTACATGCAATTCCAATGTGTTAAGATATATTGATTTCTGTGGAACGCTCGCTGTTGGTTGTTGTGCCGATGAGTTGATGATCCATGTTCATATTCCATGATGTACATTCCGTTCCTATTTGATAATCCATGAGAAAGAACGTGATAAAATTCATTACATATGTTCATTCAATTCATGTGTTGTTCATATGCATTCCACGGGAGTGGATTTGTAAAGATCCATCAACTCCAGTATGGGCATGTAACACCCACCATTCCAATGTGGGCAGTTTCGGACACCCGTATGAAACGTTCTTCGTACGGTAATTTAGTCCCCAGACTTTGTTAAGTACGGGCTTAAGTGAATACTGACGGGTGTCTCACTCGCTATACGTATGAGTATGTGTTAGTCCATTCCTTTCAATGCATCCATTCATTCCATTCATATACATAAGCTTTCAGAGATTAATTCTAAATTCGTAATGTGACTGACTTGTTCATAACCTGGTATGTTCAATTGTTTATTGTACTTGCTGAGTTTCGACTCACCCTTATTTTTCTGTGTTTATTTAGGTGAACCTTGTTGATGATAATGTTAATGGGAGGGAGTAGACCAAAGACGTTCCACGATTCATTACATTATATTTTCATTAATGGATTCAACTATGTTAATCTTTGATGAGAGATGAACTGTAATAAGTAATGTTTAGACTTCATGTCATGTCATTCCATGATTAGTTGCTTGATTATTCACCATTGATAAATTGGTTATTTTCACCTCATTACCATGGTATTGTTGTCTGATTAGAGGTATATTGAACCTTATTCCACAATTTGATGGTATGTTGTATCTTTAGGTAGCATCTTGGCTTCCGAATAGCCAGGGTGTTACATTCACAATATTTTAATTCACATCTATAAACCCTATGTATCATCTCTGGATGTCTTAGAGATTTTTTTGAGGCGTCTAGCAATTTTACTAGTTGAAAAAGTTCTTCTAGCATTAACAAGATATTTAATATGCACAAATGGAAAACAAAATTATGTAGGAATTTTTTTGATTAAGCTCCGCTCTACGCACCCTATTTAGCAACTCTGTAATTTTTTTAGGTTTTTTATAGGTATCTTGCTATTTTCTTTGTTTGGAAAGTATCTCCAGCATTTACTGTGTACAAATGGAAACAAAAAATAAGTTACAACATTTTAATTCAGCTCTACTTACCCTATGTACCTACTTTGAATTTCTGAGAGAATTTTTAGAGGTGTCTTGCTATTTTCCTAGTTCTAAAAGTATTTTCAGCATTAACAGAATATTTACCGTGCAAAAATGGAAACAAATATTAAGTTGGAATTTAACATACCATATTTAGCTTCTCTACAATTTTTATAGATTTTTAATAGGAATCTTTTTATTTTTAAAGGTATCCTGCTATTTTTCTAGTTTAAAAAGTATTTTCTACTTTTGTAAAATTATCTAATGGCATACTGTACACAGCTAAAATGAAGTACTACATCAAACATCAATACAACTTAAATTATCTAATACATTGAATTCTATGTCGCTATTTTTATTTCATAACCTACAAGGTTTCGAATTTATGTACAAAGTTGCAAAAACATTTACCAGCTAAATGGACGACCAGATCTGCTGCTCCGTGTTCTCTACTACGAACTGGTAGGGCTTCGCTAGGTCTCTTCTACCCTTTCCTTTGCTCTCTTTTTTTTCGGAATTAAAATGTATTTTCCCCCAATTTTGTGGGGTTTTATATAGCACCTGCCCTGTAGCCACTTGAATTGGTAATAGGCATGAAGTAAGTGTATGTCGCCAATTGGAGTGTTGACATGAGCCTATCGCCACTCCAATTGGTGACATGCACTTATATTTATAATTTTTTGTCTATCTATTTTTGTAATTATTTTTAAAATTAATATTATTTTATTTAAAAAAATCGGTCACCGATTGCTTCTACACACACTTGTATTTCTACTATTAAAAAATTAGAGTCGGTGTTGTCCATCCTCTTCCTTCTTCCTCCGAGATTCGCATGCCAATACCTTGCCGGCAGCTTTCAGCGTGCTTGTGATGATTACATTAGTTTTCTCCGGTTACTCCACACTTTCCAGTCCTTGCCGCTGGTGAGTGAAAAAAAAACAATAATTCTTCGTGTTCATTTATCTGTGATAAGAACTAATGGGCTAATGATCTAAATTGAGTTGCTAGGAAGGTTCTGCAACTACAAAGCTGCTATGAATTCAGGCCATAATAAGCTCTGAAATTGAGTAGACGTGCATGCATGCTTTTTGGAATCCCCATCTTATATGCTTGCAACCCATCTATATTTTGTTGACTTGCATGGGCATTTGGAAAGTTTTGGGATGGAGAAGCACCGGAGCAGGTGAGTTCTTCCCCTTTCTTGCCTAAATCAACACAAGAATTTCTGAAATTTATCCTTGCTTGCATACTTTTCAGACTTCCCATCTCATGACCTTGCCATTCATCTAGGTTTTATTGACATGCATTGTACTTGGGGGTTTTGAGGTCGAGCAGCAGGCTGAGACTGCTCGGCGTTTGGCGTGGTGTGGCAATCTCGGCGGCAGGTAGTGGCTCGGTGAGGCAGCGGTCGCTGCCAGCCACCGGCAGCGAGGTCACCTATCCTTGTTTGAACAAGGCACTGGTCACATTATTGCCAAAGAAGCCTGATGCCACAGAAGTTAAAGACTCTCGCCCAATCATCTTGTTGCACAGCTTTGCGATGATTTTCTCCAAGTTACTTGCCAGGCAGCTAGCGCCGACAATGGCATCCATCATATCACCAAATCATTCTGCTTTCATTGCGAAGCGTTCAATCCAGGACAACTTCTTCATGGTCCGACAAACTCCCATGCTTGTCAGCCTTACCGGGTGCTAATTCGCACAAAAGGCAGCAACTCACACACAAATACTCCAAGAAAAAACAAAGAGCAACTCACGAGATTTTTTTGCTCTGCAATCAAGCTGCATAATTCAGTTTTCTTCTCCCCTTTTATTCTAGTCAAGAGAGTACACAGACGTTGCATGCAATATTACTAATTGCACCCAGGCCACTAATTGCACGACAATAAATGCACATGTTACCTCCACGCACACTACTTCTTGCAGTTTCTAGCCTCATGCATAAACAAGAAACTGAAATGTAATTGCTGGCAGTTACCAAAACATAAAAGATGCGATCAAATGATTAGTCAACAAACACCCCCTAATCCTTGATGTGATTTCTTGATTTCGTCGACGTCGCTGGCCATGTTGCTATCGTTGTAGCCGACTTACCGTTGCGGATCGCCCGCAACCTCTTGCCACGCGTAGCGACTTTCTCCAACACGCGTAGCGACTTTCTCCTTGTTGACACATGCAGCAGCTCCTCTTGTACGACTCATCGCCCCATTGACGGTTTTCAACACTTATCTTCAAGAAATTCCATCTTCCTACTCGGCACGGGTTAGCAACACAAACTCCCTTTATGTGTTGCCGAACCTACGCAGCCGCTTCTCTACCACGTGATGCACTATTTGAGGGACAGTACAGCCGCCCTCGCCACGTGATCACTCTTGAGGGACAATACATTCTCCCTGGCCATTAGCGCCACCGCAGCCCATGCACTTAGCAGTTCTTCTCCCAGAGACACGGAGATGGACAGTACATTCGCCCATCTTGCCTTACCGGTTGACGACGACGTTCCTTAGTAGCAGGTATTTGGGATACATGCCGCCACCTCTCTTCACCGCTACCTCTTTGCCACCACAACTTCGCTGCCGGTGACATGACTCACCGGGCGACTCCAACCTCGATTCTTACTATGACGACGGCCTCCATGCCATCGTCGTTTGTCGTCCTCATGCCGACTCGTTTCCCGACGGCTTCGCACCACGACACCTTGCCGCCGGTGACACAACTTGCCGGCGTGTTTTACTTCTTCACCGCCGGTGACACACCTCGCTGGCGACTTCGACCTCTACCTTAGCTCCAATTGTCTTTCGCTGGTGACACAACTTGACAGCGACAGAGACTCAAACCAAAGCTTACACAATCTTGATTACTTACACTTTCTCGTGGACACAATTAACACAAGAAGACACGCGAGTACTCTAGACACACGCTTTCTTGTGGACACATCTAACACAATAACTCACGCGTACAACATGCATGGACTCAACTACATGCACTTACATAGGACGTGTCCATGAAAACGGACTCAGCACCTCCACGTCCACGTGTGCACGTTGTGTGTTGCCTCGGCAAGTGCTGCGCGGACACCACTTCCGCTTCGCTCACATCATCATTGCTGCACTCCACATGCACCAGTGCGACGAGGTTGTTGGATGTCTCGTACAGCTACATCACGGAGGCCTCGCAGACCTTGATGCACTTGTACTCTTTCTGCGCCCGATTCACCTCCTTCTTTGACACCTATACCTTGACCAACGCCCTCGACGACGCAGTGCCAGCAGTGCCGCTGCCGCTCTTGCATATCACCTAAGCCGTCGTGCTCCGCCGCTTGCCCCGAGAGCCGCAGTTGCCTGACCGAGCCGCGCACTGCTCAACTGCGCCTCCCTGCTAGCTACCATGCCACGCCGCCAGCATTGGGTCGTGCCCCACCGCTGGCGCCGCCGGGTGAGCACTCTTCTCACATTAAATGAGAGACCATGTGAGAGGTCCTCCACTCTGAGTGATGAGTATTTGACAAGTGTGTTGATTAGATTGAGAGTTGAGGTTTTGGTTTGGGTATTTCGGTGAGTCGGGTAATCGGAACTACCATTGTGTATGGGCGGAAGTTCGATAATCGAACTCTGGCGTTAGAAATAGGATCTTCCGATTTATCTGGGTTTTGGTTTGGTGAAGGAAATCGGAACTTCCGCACATGGGGTAGCGGAGTGTCGATATTATCGACATTGAGTGTTCCTCAGAGATGGAAATCGGAATTGAAATTCTGGGAAATCGGATGTTCAGAAGATCGGAAGTTCCGCTTTGTTAAGCGCGGAACTTCCGATATTCCTGACAAGTGCGGATGTTCCGGAAATCGGAACTTCCGCTGTGGTAAGTGCGGAACTTCCGATTGTGTCCAGAACTGTGCAGAGAAGATTATTTTGTGGATTTTGATCTTGTATGAGTTTGAGTCTTATACAAATGTTGATGCTATGTTATTGTACAATGCTATGTGATGTGTTTTTATCTGTGTTGACGCAGGGCATCAAGATGGAGTCGTGGCGAGACACGTGGACGGACTAAGCGCAGGAGGCGTTGAGGTCGAACGGTCGGGATGTGTCAAGACGGCGCGAATCTTGAAGCGGTTGCAGTCGTGCACAACAAGGTGTACGGAGGCTTCGGAAGGTGCGCAAAGGCGAAAGGGTCATTTCGCAAAGCGGCAAAAGTGGAGGCGGTTCCGTCGGTGTAGCGGGCTTAATGGGTTGGAGGCCCATTAGCCAAGGCTATAAATAAGGGAGAACCCTGGAGTTAGGGTTAGACTTTTGGGAGAAAGAAAATTAGGGTTAGCCTTAGCAAAAAGGTTTGTTTTGCTTTGAGAGTTTGTTGAGAGAGAATGGCGAAAATCTTGTAATCATTCCTCTGTGGTTCCTTGTAATCTTTTGATTTCTCTTAATGAATCTCGAGGTTTTGATTACTTGCCTATGCCTTTCTCTATTCCCTTTCGTTCATGTTGAATATTTAAGGTTTTGATGTATCTTTTGATTCGTCGTATGAAATAGCATGAAACTTGATATCTAGAGTCGTTTTGCTATTGCTAATGGATTCCCAAAGTCTCATGAACTAAGAATCTGAGAATCGTGTCTATTTTGGGTTTTGGTCTTTCTTTTCCTTTCTTCAAGAAATCCATATTTAGCTTGATTATTGGATCTTTGTTTGCGATTCTTCTCCATAAGGTCAAGATGGTGTTTAGGATGATGTCCTGTGAACCTTGACCTGAGAAGAGCACTCAAGATTTCGCATTTTGGATTTTTGGGAAAACCCGAAGATTGTTCTTCTTCGGGACAATCGGAACTTCCGATTGTCCATGGCGAACTATCTGCAGCGGAACTTCCGCCTTGAACCGGAACTTCGAGTGCGGAACTACTCACGGGTAAAATCGAACGTCCGATTTCTCGAGCGATCTGAAACTTCATTCTTGTTCTCGATTTTGCTTCACTCTTCTTGAGATATCCAGAGGACTTTGTAGGTCTTATTTAATTACAGCAAAGGGAGTTATTAATTTTAAAGCACCATTCACCCCCTCTATTGCCATTTCGGTCCTTCAATTGGTATCGAGCCGGTTAGCTCTTCTTGATAGATCTTAACCGGTCGGTTGAGCCATGGCAGCGGACAAGTATTCCACCAAGCCTCCGGTGTTTGATGGTGCGGATTACCCTTCCGGAAGAGCCGAATGGAAACTTACATCCGTGCTCGGGGTATGCCATCCGGAGAAAGGTGAAGGTTAGATTTTTGTTCTGCCGATGAGAACATCAATTTGGAAACATGGCGATGTTGAGGCAAATGCTAAGGCAAGGAACATAATCATTCGTGGTTTAAGCGTATGAGTTTGATCGTATTTCTCATTTGATTTACGCTTATGACATCCAGGTGACCCTCGATGCATACCATGAGGGCACCACTCAGATTAAGACGGTTCGACAAGACCGGTTCAAGCGTGAATACTGACAAATTTGAGATGCTTCTTTGGTGAATCTCTTGACGAGTGCTTTTCGCGTTTTCACAAGATTTTGAGCAACCTCCGGCGGTCGGTCTTACATACCCGACTCGGATAACGCTCGACAGATGCTTTCGCACTTGATCTTCGTGTTTGGGAGATGAAAGTGACTACCATCAAAGATAGCACGGACCTCTCGACCACGACTCTTGATGCGCTATACTCGCGTCTCAAGACTCACGAGATTGACATTGTCTCGAAGGTCGAAGTCACGATCGATGGCTTTAGTCACCGATCCCACTTCGGATCTTCTTACGAGTCGTCGTGGGTTCTCCTAGCTGCTCTCGTGACATAAGCGATGATCGGTTAGAGCGACTTGAGGATGAGCAACTAGCCCTCCTAGCTCGGAAGTTTTCCCATGCTTACAAGAGGAGGAGGGATGGTAAAAGAGGAGGTCTGTGATTTGTTTGAGTGTGGTGGCCCCAACCACATCCGAGCAAACTGTCCCAAGCTTGGGAAGGGCAAAGGTGACTATGGCGGTCCAAGCAAGAACGACTACATCGACAAGAACCGCAACACGAAGCCCTCAGCACCTGATCAAGGCAAGAAGAAGTTCCGCAACTTTGGGAAGGCTAAGAAGCTGTTCCATCGCGTCCTCACCGCCCTCGACGAACTGGATACCAGCGAGGTGGAGGGTGGAGCGACGATGATGGGAAGGACGATCATGATCCCAAGGACGGCGACAACTTCTCGGCATGTGCTTCATGGCCCTCGGGGCGAATCGAGCGACAATGAGTGTGACTCCGACTCCGATGAGGTTAGTCCCACTTATGACCAGCTTAATGATGCTTTTCTTAAGCTAGGTAGATTTCATGCTAAGTCTAGGGCTAAGTGTTCTGTGTTGGAGAAGGAAGTAGCTAGACTATCACGGGAGCTCACTTTACTTACATCTGCTCCGTCCCGTGATGAATGTGACACATCTTTGTGCTTTGATTGATGGTATGGATAAACTAAGGACCTTACATGATAGTGTGTCCTCCGAACTTGACATGATTAAGGTAGAGAACATTAGCCTTCTTCTGAATTAGAGATGAGTAGGGTAGCACCTCCTTCATCCACTCTTTGTTGAGGCTCTTGCTTGCACCTCATGTGAGGTTAAGGACAATTCGTTTAGAGGTCTTTATACCATGTTGCTTGATCTGCACTGAAACTTGTGAAAATTGTAATAATCTCAAGATGAACCTAAAACAGGCAGATCACAAAATTCTCGAATTTCAAGGCTGCGCTACTAGAGCCTATTGTTTCTTGTTTAAAAAGCTGTCCTAAGTTAATCTTTGAACTAGAATCAGATCTAAGCGGTTTCAAGAAATGATTGATCACAAGATAACAAATTGGCTCAAGATGCTTCTAAGGACCTTGTTAGCTCACCTTGCAATCATTGTAATAAACTAAAATATGATTTGGTTGCATTGGATGAAAAATGTGTGAAACTAACTAAGGACCTTCTAGAGACACAATCATCTGCTTGTATTGTGTGTGCTGGGAAAAAGCCTAAGGGTTTGGTAGAGACGCCTAGTAACGTGAACCAATCTGCTAGCAGTAGGACTGTCCCCCCAAAGTCGGCTGTGCGTGCACAAGCCAATCTTGCCTCTGCTGTTGGTTCTTCTTCTGCTCCCTTACCTTCTGCTGTCTCTTCTTCCCCCTGCTCTTCTTGCACCTCTCTCTTTCGGGAGTGTCAGTATCTTATGAACACTCTCGAGAGGTTTGTAGGAGGCAAGAAGAAGCTCAATCTCATTCTAGACAAATCAAAAATTTGCAGATTCAATCAAGGTCTAGGGTATGATATCCAGGAGGATATGAGGAAGCATCCACCTGTCGTGCTCAAAACCATAGCACCAGGTGTGATCAAAACTAAGCCGGATGAGAAAGTCAATTTTAAGTCAGCGGGTTTTGTTCAAAGGATTTCTGACAGCAAGGTGATTCCACCTGCAGCTTCGGCCCCTCAGAAGGCGAAGTATCATTGCACCTTCTGTCAGAAAGATGGACATTTAGTTGATCATTGCTTCAGGCGCGCCAAGATCGCGCGTAAAGACCGTGTTGAGTCTCTTAGGCACATTCAGGGTCAGCCCCAGATCTTGAGTGCACCTAAGACCAACACGAGGTCTAGGTTTGTTCCATCTGATGATTTTGGGCAGCATCGAGGACTTGGTTTTTCTGAGTTTTCTGATTTTCGTCCTCATGTTTCCTTTGGTCGTAACTTCCGCCGTCCTGAGGGTAGATCTCGTTTTCCTTCGAGATAGCTACCATGGCGAGATCGAGATATTATCGGCACTTCGACTCGCTCTCCGTAGCGATCGGATCCAAAGAACAGTGAGATCTTTGACTTGTTGAGTGACAGAGAGCGTAGGGTAGATAGAGGTCAGTCTTGCTTGACTACTTCATCATTCCCGTGTTACTCGATATTGGGTGCCAAAATCATCGTTGATTCACCCGAGATCGAGACTTTACTCTGCTTGACTCGTGGTCGCCGGGTGGGAAGGAAAGGTCCGGATTGTAGACTCGGTTGTTCACGTCATATGGTGGTGAGTCTCGTTGGTTTTCTTCCCTAGCCGCGCTCCGGTGATGAGACGATCACCTCGGAGATGCTTCATTTGGGCGCGTCATCGCTAAAGGTACTGTGAGCATTAATGATTCTTTTATTTTAAAAGATGTTGCCTTAGTAAGTAAGCTGCAGTATAATCTGCTTTCAGTCTCTCAGCTTACCGATGACGGTTTCGAGGTGAGCTTTAAGAAAAACAATTGCAAAATTCTTGATTCTTGGGTAGTCTAGTTTATGGATTTCTCGATATGGGAGGATCTTTCGTGCTGATTTTTCGGATCTTCCGTGATCCTCTCCGATGTTTAATTGCTTCGAATCCGTGATTTGACTTTTCGGCATAGGAGACTTGGTCATATAGGATTTGATCATCGACCGAGTTAGCGCCACGATCTCATTCGTGGTTTGCGAAACTCAAAATGGTCAAGGATCTAGTTTGTGCTCCTTGCCAAGACGGCAAAATGGTTGCCGCTTCACATCCTCCGATTCTGATGACTATGACAGATGCACTGGTCAAGCTGCTCCATATGGACACGATGGGACCGGCTAGAGTGCGATCGATGGGAGGAAGTGGTGCGTACTTGTCGTGGTCGATGACTTCTCGAGGTATTCTTGGGTGTTCTACTTAGCCTCGAAGGATGAGACGTTTACTCTTTTTCGTGGTCTTTTGGTAGGCTTTCTGTTGAGCTCCCGGTGCATTACGAGCAATTCGACCGATAATGGCACCGAGTTCAAGAATTCCTACTTTGAGAGTTTTGTGGTGAGGCAGTGTAGAGCACCGTTCTCGTCTCCATCGCCCCCAACAAAATGGCGTTGTGGAGAGGAAGAACCGTACCTTAGTCGAGATGGCGGGCGATGCTTGATGAGTACTCTACACCTAGGAAGTTTTGGGTGAGGCAATTGCTCTTGCTTGTCATGTTTCTATGAGTTTTTCTTCTGCACTCTTGCATCGCACTTCTTATGAGTTGAGATATGGCGAAAACCAGTCTCGCATTTTCGTGTGTTTGGTTGCAAGTGTTTTATTCAAGTCCGGGAACCTAGATAAGTTCGAGTCACGATCTTGTGATGGGATCTTTCGGGTTACTCGACTTCTTCTCGTGCCTATAGAGTGCAGGCTGCGAATCTAGTAAATTGGTAGAAACACAGTGAGGTGACCTTCGATGAGGCCATCCAGGACTAGGCACGATATCTCGAGTTCCTTAGAGCGATGCGAGTCCATCTTTGTGGGCGATGAGGAGGATGGAGATGAGGGTTGTTTACCGATCCAGTTCCTTCTCTTCCTCTTGAGGTGCCCTCTTCCACCGCACCTCGAGGAGATCAGCCCTTACCTTACGCTTCTACGAAGCTAGTGGCTCTGTCCCTATCTAAATGCGCTAATGAGGTAGAGGCCACTTCTTCATCTCACCTGGACCTCCAAGACACATTCAAAGGACCATCCTTGAGCGAGATAATTGGAAATCTCTTTGAGCGAGTCACTCGTTCAAAAGCGGCATGTCTCTATTCGTCTCCATTCGCCTTTGTTGCCTCGTTTGAGCCCAAAGACGTTTGTCATGCTCTTTCGATGAGTCATGGACTAACGCCATGCACGAGGAATTGGAAAAATTTGAAAGGAACAAGGTCGGTCCTTGTTGAGCCCCTCAAGGTCACAATATCATTGGGACCAAATGGGTGTTCAAGAACAAGCAAAGTGAAGATGGGTTAGTCATTGAAACAAGGCTAAATTGGTAGCTCGTGGGTACTCTCAAGTTGAGGGTCTAGATTTGAAGAGACCTTTGCCCTCGTAGCTAGACTTGAAGTCATTAGAATCTCGCTTGCCTTTGCGCCTTCTAAGGGTTTCAAGCTTTACCAAATGGATGTCAAGAGTGCCTTCCTCAATGGCCTTATTGAGGAAGAAGTCTATGTCGACTGACCTCACGGTTTCGAGAACCCCAAATACCCTAACCATGTCTACTGGCTTTCCAAAGCTTTGTATGGACTCAAGCAGCTCCCGAGCTTGGTATGAAAGGCTTAAGTCCTATCTGTTTGAGCCATGGTTTTGAGATGGGTAAAATTGACAAGACCTTGTTCATTCGCCGTCTTGGCGGTGATCTTCGCTCATCCGGATCTCGTGGATGACATTATCTTTGGCGGCTCCTCGCATGCTCGTTTCCCTTTTCCGATGTCATGAGCTCGGAGTTTGAAATGAGCATGATGGGCGAGTTGAGCTTCTTCCTTGGTTTCCAAATCAAAGCAGACTCGGAGGGTACCTTTCTTCATCAAGGCAAATACACTCGAGACCTCTGAAGCGCTTCGACATGAATGATGGAAAGCCGATATCAACTCCGATGGCATCTCTGGTGCTCTGGATCCAGATGAAGACGGCGAACCTGTTGATCAAAAGGAGTTCAGGAGCATGATTGGCTCTCTCTTGTATCTCACAGCCTCGAGACCAGACATACATTTCTCTGTGTGTCTTTGTGCTAGGTTTCAGGCTTCTCCTCGCGATCTCACCGTCGCAGTAAAGCGCATCTTCGGTACCTTCGAGCTACCATTGACTATGGCATCGGTACTCTTCCTCTTCTTGTCTATCTCTTAGAGCCTTCTCCGATGCACGACTTTCTCGGGTCAGTAAGATAGATAGGAAGAGCACTTCCGCACTTGCCAATTCATTGGCACTTCTCTTGTCTCCGGTCGTCAAGGAAGCAATCCGGTGTTGCGCATCCGCTGCAGAGCCGAGTACGTTCTGCGACCGATTCTTTGTAGTCAAGTGCTTTGGATGGTCTCGACCCTGCAGGATTTCGGGCTATCTATCGACTGCGTTCCACTCTTCTGTGATAACACGTCTGCGATTTGCATTGCCAAGAACCCAGTGCAACATTCTCGGACCAAGCATATTGATATCAGATATCACTTTCTTCGAGACCATGTAGAGAAGGGTGACATTGTGCTCCAGTTTGTGGAGAGTGAGCACCAGTTGGCAGATATCTTCACTAAGCCTCTGGACAGCTCTCGGTTTTCAGCTCTGCGGGGAGAGCTTGGGGTGGTTTGTCCTTACGGACTGCTGTGAGGGGGAGCGTTGTGCTACTACTGTATTATATTATATTATATTATATTATACGCTTACTCCTGTCTGGTTTCATTTCTTTTATCATTTCGGGTCGAAGTCCTTCCAGCATAGGTTAGAGTGTTTCTCTTGCCACATTGCTTTGACTGCTACTTCTTGTCTTGTGCTTCTAGGATGCTGCTTATTAGCTGTCTCTTCCCTCTCTAAGTAGAGCTTACTCACTTCTTATAGGTTCTAGCAGGGGTCGGGCCACCCTTGGGTAGACAGGGACAGTGTTTGCTCCTTAGTGTTTGTGTAGACCAGCTGATAGTCCTAGAATCATATGGGGTAGATAAGAGTGTCTGCGGCGATAGTTTTCTCTATATCTTTCTATGCTCTAAAGGATCGCTTTTACGGTTTACTTATCGGTTCTCGTTTTGTTCCTTTGGTTCGTGGGGAGTTATTCTTGGTTATTCCATATTCTTAATGGTGTCATAACTCAACTTTGAATTAAAAGATGCATCTCATTCGAAGGAATCTGGATTTTTGTACTTTTCATCAAGCATTGCATGATAATCAATTGGAGCCTTGTTTATTATCCCCTATGATGCATTTTCACTTTTACATCTTGCCATGATTTATGCTAAAGCGCTAGATCTATCATGACTTTTTATGTGTAGTTTAGTCTTTGCCATGCTAAGGTATTTAAAAATGCTAAACTTGAATTAAAATCTTGTCATGATAGCTCTTGAGACTAGTCTGGTTGAAACTATCCTTTTATGATTTTCGCCATGTCAAGTAGGCTGAGTTGAGTCCGGAATCTCTTTTGAACTTGTGAGTAAGCTATGTCAGTTTGTTAAGAAACATGACTTATCTCTAATCACTGGTCTAAAAACTTCAAAAGCAAAAATGATCTCTTTTGTGCGAAAAAACTGATCTCACCAAATCTCTCTCATGAGACGGCTTGCCATTGCACTAGGCATGAACTCAGGGGGAGCCTTGGATGACCTAAGATCATCTCCTTAAGTACATTGCTTGGAGTGGTCGCATAAGGCTTGGGATCTAGCACATGGTTTATAAAAAAAAAATGGTTGAAGCTTAGGAGGCAGTTGTGGATGGCACCTAGTCCAGAGCTTGCTTTACTAAGATAAAATCATAAAAAGTCTTCAGAAAAAGAAACTTGTGCTAAAAATGCTTATCTTCAAAGAGACCAAGTTCTGGATAAAATGAGTCCCTCTTCAACTGGTAGCATTCTACACTGTTCATTATGAGTCTTCTTGGTTCAACTTAGATTATTTGACATGGCTTGCATCATCTTTGGATATCTTTAGCTAGACTTCAATCTTGACTTATTTGACTGCTAAAGAATGGACCATTAATCGATTATGGACTTTCTGTCTTAGCTCTTCTATACATCGATTGTCATGATCTTGATAGCATTCTTCTGTGTTATGGCTTGGTGTAATACTCTAATAGTCATTTTGGATAATCTACATGGCTCCTAATGCTTAAAAAGAACATCATATAGTCTTTTCCTCCCTTTTCTACATACTGATGATTTTATTGCCAAAGGGGGAGAATGATTGTGAGAAAAAGCCTTCTGAAGAAAAGCCTTGAGTTTTGTGCGAAAATTGCTCTTTCATCTCATCTCAAGTCTTTTCCTTGTGTCAACTTGGTCTTGTCTTTGTATTACTCTTGTCTAGACCTTGGTTGACTGTAATCTCAAACTCATCTTATGCTTTTTCGGTAATTGTCAATATACTCATCAAGGGGGAGATTGAGAGACCATGTGAGAGGTCCTCCACTCTGAGTGATGAGTATTTGACAAGTGTGTTGATTAGATTGAGAGTTGAGGTTTTGGTTTGGACTGCTTTTAAAAGTGAGTCGAGTGTAATCGAACTACATTGTGTATGGAGCGGAAGTTCCGATAAATCGGAACTACCGGCGTTAGAAATAGGATCTTCCGATTTATCTGGGTTTTGGTTTCGGCTGAAGGAAATCGGAACTTCCGCACATGGGGTAGCGGAGTGTCCGATATTACTGACATTGAGTGTTCCTCAGAGATGGAAATCGGAATTGAAATTCTGGGAAATCGGATGTTCCGAAGATCGGAAATTCCGCTTTGTTAAGCGCGGAACTTCCGATATTCCCGACAAGTGCGGATGTTCGAAATCGGAACTTCATTGTGGTAAATCTTGGAACTTCCGATTGTGTCGAATCGTGCGAGAAGATTATTTTGTGGATTTTGATCTTGTATGAGTTTGAGTCTTATACAAATGTTGATGCTATGTTATTGTACAATGCTATGTGATGTGTTTTTGTCTGTGTTGACCGCAGGGCATCAAGATGGAGTCGTGGCGAGACACGTGGACCGGACTAAGCGCGAGGCGTTGAGGTCGAAGCAGTCGGGATGTGTCGAAGACGGCGCGAATCTTGAAGCGGTTGCGAGTCGTGCACAACAAGGTGTACGGGAGGCTTCCAGAAGGTGCGCAAGGTGCGAAAGGGTCATTTCGCAAAGCGGCAAAAGTGGAGGCGGTTCCGTTCGGGTGTAGCGGGCTTAATGGGTTGGAGGCCCATTAGCCAAGGCTATAAATAGGGGAGAACCACGGAGTTAGGGTTAGACTTTTGGGAGAAAGAAAATTAGGGTTAGCCTTAGCAAAAAGGTTTGTTTTGCTTTGAGAGTTTGTTGAGAGAGAATGAACTGAAAATCTTGTAATCATTCCTCTGTGGTTCCTTGTAATCTTTTGATTTCTCTTAATGAATCTCTGAGATTTTGATTACTTGCCTATGCCTTTCTCTATTCCCTTTCTCGTTCATGTTGAATATTTAAGGTTTTGATGTATCTTTTGATTCGTCGTATGAAATAGCATGAAACTTGATATCTAGAGTCGTTTTGCTATTGCTAATGGATTCCCAAAGTCTCATGAACTAAGAATCTGAGAATCGTGTCTATTTTGGGTTTTGGTCTTTCTTTCCCTTTCTTCAAGAAATCCATATTTAGCTTGATTATTGGATCTTTGTTTGCGATTCTTCTCCATAAGGTCAAGATGGTGTTTAGGATGATGTCCTGTGAACCTTGACCTGAGAAGAGCACTCAAGATTTCGCATTTTGGATTTTTGGGAAAAACCCGAGCGCACTGTTCTTCTTCCAGGACAATCGGAACTTCCGATTGTCCATGGCGTGAAATTCTGCAGCGGAACTTCCGCTTGAACCGGAACTTCCGGAGTGCGGAACTACCGCCGGGTAAAATCGGAACGTCCGATTTCTCCAGAACAGTCTGAAACTTCTGTTCTTGTTCTCTGATTTTGCTTCACTCTTCTTGAGATATCCAGAGGACTTTGTAGGTCTTATTTAATTACAGCAAAGGGGAGTTATTAATTTTAAAGCACCATTCACCCCCCCCTCTGTTGCCATTTCGGTCCTTCATTAAACCTCGCTCTGATACCAATTGTCAGCCTTACCGGGTGCTAATTCGCACAAAAGGTATCAACTCACACACGAACACTCCAAGAAAAAACAAAGAGCAACTCACGAGATTTTTTTGCTCTGCAATCAAGCTACAGAATTCAGTTTTATTTGGTATCAGAGCGGCTCCATTAGTTACGGAGGCCCTCCTTCCTCTTGAAACTGGACATAACCTATGCTTTTCATTTGGTATCTTGGCCATTCCTCTTGGAAGTTCTGTGGCATAAGGGCTTCGGTCGTAAGTGGTGTGCTTGGATGTCGATCATGTGGTCAACAGCTTCCACCTGCGTTCTACTCAATGGACGACCTGGGCACAGCATTAGACACGGTCGAGGGCTTCGATAAGGAGATCCACTTTCCCCGTTGCTCTTTGTCATCGCCATGGATGTTCTTAACAATCTCATTGTTTTAACGGAACAGTCTGCTCTTCTTCGGCCCCTTGCAGCTCAACTACCGATACCTCATCGACTTTCACTATAAGCGGATGATGCAGCTCTCTTTCTGCCACACGTTCCTTCTCGCTTATTCGCTGCGATCCACATCATCTGTAGCTCATTGTGGCAGAGTTAGACTGCCCGCTCGTGTAGCTACCCTGCAAGTATCTTGGGCTGCCACTCTCCTTGCGGAAGCCTGCCAGGTCTGATTTCCAATCGCTTATTGATAGGACTGGCGCCTGGTTGCAATGCTGGAAGGCTGCTTTGCTCACTCATGGGGGCTGACTGGTCTTGGTAAGGTTGGTATTAACCGCGCTTTCAGTATAGTCCTTTGTGGATATCATGGGGATATGCTCCAGATCTTAGGATGATGTGACAATTGGCAATGGCATTTATGGTTTGTCGTTTCACAGGGTTTTCGACAAAGTTCGAGCTTTATAGGGCGGTCCGGCCGCCATAGCATGGCGGTCCGACCGGTCCCAAATCGATCGGATCGCCATGCCATGCGTGGTCGGACCGGCCGTGACCAACGAGTGTCAAAATGTGCTGGGCCAAAAATAGAGGGTGTAGGCAAGTGAGGGGATCCCAATGCACTTGGTCTCATAATTTTTGGAGTTCCGAAGCAAAAGTTCTATTCGTTTTAAATTTCCAGAAAGTTTCAGAATTTCAAGGCTTGAAATTCGGCTAAGTCCCTTGTGGCGGTCCGGCCAAGCTCACGAGGAGCGATCGGCCGGCGGAGGCGGTCCGACCGGCTCACAGTGAGCGGTCAGACCGATTTCCACTTATGAACGTCAGACAACTTCGTGGTGATGTTGTTTTGTTAGGTTAAGTACATTGGTATCATGGCATATGTATTGCATGATGCATGTTTTGACTAACATGGGTCAAGTTGTGAAGAACTTGTTCTCGAATTCGTGTTTGCTTGTCTATGGTTGTGCAGGTTGCTTGGTGGTCAACGACGGTCAACGGCGAGGATGATCGGGACTAGACTTGGAGAGTTGAGGTCCAGAACGATCGACGATGCCAGGTGAGGTCAATGACTCAAGCGTGACGTAAGATGGACAAGGGTGACCTATTAGCAAATCTGAGGCGCAAGATGGCGCTAGGTGAAGCTGTTTAGATTAAAAGGTTAAAGAAGACGCTTTGTGAAGCGTGCGTGTGTGACCCGTTTGTTAGTGGGCCTTAACGGGAGCCCAATAGAGTCAAACCCTAGAAGTTTCAGGCCTCCACTATAAATAGGAGGAGGTGGTGGCTGCACCAACTCTCTCGCCTCTTTTATGTTTCAAAACCCTAATTGGCTTAGGGGGAGTTGAGGTGGAGGCTAGGGCTCTTGATGGTTTGAGGTGATTTTTGTGATCTTGGATTGACCACTGTTCCTTGATGGAGTGGGTGTAATCCAGCATCAATCATGAATTTAATGTATGCAAGGTTTGCTTGAGATAACTCTCTTTTCATTCTTGCTTTCAATTTCGTGATTTTAGGGCTTTCATTGATCCGCGATGTTTTGATTGATTTCTTCATGTGGTAAAGCTTGCTGTGACATGTGGGAACCCATCTAGGATCATCTTGATCATCAATCACCCACGAGCAAGCATTAGGATCAAGTTTTCGCTCTTACCCGGTTTTATACCTTCTCTTACTCAAACGGCGATTGATCAGGATCTAGCCAAGAATTATCATAATTGTTGATTGGAATAGATCCTTAATATCATATAGAAGGTGTGTACCAAGTTTCATCAAGTTCGGAGTTGAGAATCAAAAGTTAGATCTATTTGCAACTTCGTTATCGGGCTGTTCTTACTGTTCTGGAGCCCAGTGGTCCGACCGCCTCTCACCACCGGTCCGACCAATTTAGCAGCGGTCCGACCGCCGGTATAACAGCGGTCCGACCGCCAGGAAATCGGTTCAACCGGTCAAGTCCAGAGGTCAGACCGCCAGTGCACTGTGTTGCTTTAATCATTGATGATTTTGTCATATTGCTTAGGGGATTAATTTGAATTCAATACTAGTCTTCCGCTGTACTGGTATATTGATCTTCATAGCTTCCTCATAGCTATTGGAGTGAAATTATGTTGAATTCATAATTTGTGAAAAAGTGAGTATGCTCCTATTCACCCCCCTCTAGTCGCCTTTTCGGTCCAACAAGTGGTATCAGAGCCCGGTTAGTTCAATCTTGATCTTAAGCGGTCACTGAACTAGGCGATGGATAGGTTCTCCACAAAACCGCATATCTTCAATGGGCACGACTATGCCTATTGGAAGAATCGTATGCGAGTCTTCCTTGAAAGCGAAGGATCAGCAATATGGGACATTGTTCGAGCTCCGTTCATTATTCCCGAGGTTGAAACGCCTGCTTCTGCGGTTCTTGTGGCAAATCACAACAAGGCCAAGAATCTTTTATATGGTGCGCTTGGTAGACAAGAATATGATCGCATTTGCAATCTTACAACTGCACATGAGATTTGGAACACCCTCGAAACCTACCATGAGGGTTCGTCTCAAATCAAGAAAGTGCGCCAAACAATCTATAAGTGTGATTATAACAAATTTGAGATGCGTCCTGGAGAGAGCATCGATGACATTTTCAGTCGCTTTAATAAAGTGATTAATCAGATGAAAGCTGTTGATATTGAATACTCTCAATCTGAAAATGCCACCCATCTCTTGGCTGCAATCAACACCAAGGAGTGGAAGATGAAGGCTACTGCTATAAAAGAGAATGTTGATCTTTCGAGCCTTACTTTGGAGTTGCTTTATAGCAAACTCAAGACTCATGAAATTAAAAGAGTTGATCATCCCAAGAAAGACAATTTAGCTTTGGTAGCAGATCCTCTCAAAAAAGCTTCTGATAGTTCTTTTGAATCTTCTTCTGGATTTTCATTTGCTTGTTTATCTACTATTCATGAAGAGGAGCTTGAGAGTATCCCTGAGGTTGAGTTAGCCCTGTTAGCTAAAACATTCACACGAACTTACAACAATGTGAGAAATAAAAAGAGAGGTGGTCCTGTTACTTGCTATGAGTGTGGAGAGCTCTACCACATCCGGGCCAATTGCCCCAAGCTGAAAGGTAAGAGCAATCACAGGGAGGAGGAGACAGCCTGGAAGAAGCCTCATGGGAACAACTCTGAGTATGATGCTGTCAACTCATAAAGGCCGCTCACCGGGTCCTTGCCGCTTTTGGAGAGCAATCCGTTAGCGATGTGGACTCCGGGAGCGAAGAGGACAAGGAGGAGAAGACCCCTCGAGACAAAAAGAAGGGGAAGGCCAAGGACTTCACCGGCATGTGCTTCATGGCCGACACTAACGACATTGATGAAGATGAGGTACCTCTCTCTTATGATGTCCTTTCTGCTAAATATGATTCCATATATGAACAACTGCTTAGTCAAGATGAAGCTCTAGAATTTGTCATGACTAAAAATAAGAAACTAGAGTAAAAAAATTGGTAAACTGAAATTAGAACTTACAAATATTAAGACTCTTGAACCTGATGAATGCTTATCTTGTCATGATATGCACTCAGAATTGGCTAAACTGCAATCTGCTCACAATATTGCTTTGCAACAACTTGAAAATGTTAGAACCGAGCTAATTGAAATTAAATCCGCTCCTTGTGAAAAATGCTTAGAGTCTAGCAAGTTGATTTCTTCTGGTGCTGTTGATTCTAATCTTTGCACTTTTTATTTACAACGCGAACATGAAGTTAAAGATATCTTAGAAGCAGCTAGAGCTAAATATGCTAAGCTTAAGGACAGTATTGAGTCTTCTACATGTGCTTCATGTCCTGCTCTTAAACTTGAAATTGCTTTATATAAGGAAAAATATGCTAGAGCTATTAAAGGCAAAACTTGTGAGTTATGTACTAATCTTGAAAAAGAAAATGCTTACCTTCAGGACACATTAGAGAAATTTTCTAAAGGTAAGAAACAGTTAAATATGATTCTTGACAAGTCTAAAACTCCTTATAAAAAACAAGGGATAGGATACAACTCTATCCAAGATAATTCAAAGCCAAAAGTCACTCAAGTCTTGGAAAATTGCTTAGTTGAATTCAAAACTCAACCTGCAAAAACTTCTTTTAAATCTGCAGGTTTTGCTCAACCATCTGTTCAAACAAAAGGTGCTTCTTCTAGTGGTATTAAGTATCATTGCACTTATTGCAAAAAGAGTGGGCACTTGATTGAGTTTTGTTGGCGTAGGTTGAAAAATAATAAGAAAATTTTTGCTAGTATTTCATCCACTCAACCTAAAGCTTTTATGTGACATGGTCATTTTGAAAAGAATAAATCTGGGTTAGGATTTGTTTCACATGCTTATCATCATGCTCCTAGACAAGATAATTCTTATGTTCTTGTGACCATTACTCATGATAGGAATGCAAATAGAATCAAGGATAACACTTCTGCTTTGCATACTACTCGCAGACGTGTGTCTCAGTACTCGGTTCCAAAGTCTTGTTTAACTAACCCCAGTATCGAGACACATCGTTCTTCTGTGCCTTGATTTTCAGGATTACCCGAAAAGAGAAAGGGCACGTGCTTTGTCGACTCCGGCTGTTCACGTCATATGACCGGAGACTCAAGATAGTTCACCTCCTTCACGCGATCGACAGGTTTCAGGCGTCTCCGAGAACTTCCCATCGCCAAGCCGTTAAGCGCATATTCAGGTATTTACACTCTACCCTCTCATATGGCATTTGGTATTCCTGCTCTTCAGCTTTGTCCAATAGTGGTTTTTCAGATTCTAATTTTGCGGGCTGTCGGTTAGATAGGAAGAGTACCTCAGGCACCTGTCACTTCCTAGGCACTTCTCTTGTATCTTGGTCTTCTAGGAAGCAGTCTTACATTGTACAATCCCTTCTTTGAAGCGAGTATGTAGTCATTGCTAGTTCTTTGTCAGAGCTGATTTTGTGAATGATGTCCACTTTGAAAGATTATGGGTTAAATTTTACTAGTGTTCCTCTTTTTTGTGATAACACTTCTGCTATTAATATTGCTAAAAACCCAGTGCAACATTCTAGGACTAAGCACATAGACATTCGCTTTCACTTCCTTAAAGATCATGTCGAAAAAGGGGATATTGTGATGCACTTCGTGGAGTCCGATGCTCAATTGGCGGATATCCTCACCAAGCCTTTAGATCAAACAAGGTTTGCCACCTTGAGAAGCGTGTTAGGGGTAATTTATCCCTATGGGTTGGTTTGAGGGGGAGTTTGATCTTTTCTAATCTTTCGTTGTTCTTTTGATCTTTTATTGTTCTTTTTCTAAACTTATTGATCTTTTTGAACTTTTTAGGTTTTTAGGCTTTTTATTGCATCTCATTGTATCATATTGCATTCATATGAAAAATACAACAAGTGGTATGAAAAATCCAAAAAGATGCATTGTAATATAAGATTTTCTGCTTATCTTTTAAAATTGATGAAGCTTTGCCTATTACCCTTTGGAGATTTAGTATTTCAATTCTTGCTCAATGCCATGTCTAGTTCTTTGATTTGCTAGAATTATCATACTTTTATATGTGTAGCTAAGTCTTTGCTATATGAGCTAGAACCTTAAAACAACTCGAACTAAAAATTGCAATGTGTGGATGTTTTAGCGAGTTGCGCAATTAGTGCTCCTTTTGTGATATTGGCCCTGTCAGAATTACTTTGTTAGCTCTTTAATCTAAAATTAACCATTACTAGAGCTTCTAGTGTTCTTGAGATTCTAAAACTTCTCTTGTGAAACATGAAAAATCAAAAGATTGTCTTATGCTTAAATTATGCCAAACTAATCTTACGAGACTGCTTGTCAATGACATGAACTTGGAGAGAGTTTGATGAACCAGACGATCTCATGGGGACTGCTAGCTTGTCAGAAATGACATGAACCTCAAGATTGGTCGCCCTGGTAGAAGCTTAGAAAGAGTTTGTGGATGGCTCCTAGTCCAAGATCTTCTTTACTAAGATATACCTTTAATCAACTTCTGGTCGGAGCTTAGGATGATTTTGTGGATGGCTCCTAGTCCAGGATCTTATCACTAAGTTAGATCATTAGTCAACTTCAAAATTCAGTGCAAATGAAAATTTATTGAAAAATGGGCATTTGAGAAAATTTGAGCAAAATGATTCAATACAGGACCTAATTGTCTCTTAATGTGGTCTTTGTTAGCTTTTTGATCTTACATTGATATTTTGACATGGCCAGTTTCACTTTAGGATCCCTGTTGATGAACTTGCTGAACTTAAAGCTTTGCTTAAATTGATCAATTATATTGCTTTACTTTTGAGCCTTTTTGCTTAGCTTTGATATATGTCTTACCATGATCTTGCTAGCGCTGTCAGGCTTGATATGCTGTTTGTGCAATATTAGAGATACTAGCTTGTTCTTTTGGGTAATCTCCAAAGCTTCTTGTAATAAAAAAATACAAAAATGAAGCCACTTCATTGCACTTCATGCATACTCCTTCTTATGCTTCTTTTGTTTTTGCTTCTTTCTTTATTCTATACTTGTTATCTCTGGATAAGAGGAAGGCGTGATTCCTTGATGAATCCATTGTCAAAGGGAGAGAAGATGTGTTAATGAGAAGATGTGTTAAAATGTATTAATGCTATGAATAGGGGGAGAAATTTTTACATCAGTGTTTTACAAAGAGGGAGATGATATATAAAAATGATAAAAATGGGGGAGAAACTGAAAATTTGAAAGTTTCTGAAATTTGAGGATCATAGTGAGGGGGAGTTCTTGAGTTGCATTCTTATTGTCTTATTGAATATTCTGAACTTGAATTGCATTCACTTATCCTCACAATGATCATAGGTCAATTGAACAGTTGTTCTTTCATATGGACCTCATGTGAGAATTTTGACCATTTTATGGAAATCAAAGTTTTTATGCTTTCTTTTGCCTTATCTCACATGCCTATACTATTCTGATGCCAGCTTGGTCATTTACATTGCTTTTTCTTGCTTATGGACCAAGTTGTGCCTTTGTGCGAAAACGAAAGTATTTTACTTTTCAAACCTCCAAATTATATTTTCTGGATTATTGCCAATGTGTTCATCAACGGGGAGATTGTGGATATCATGGGCATATGCTCCAGATCTTAGGATGATGTGACAATTGGCAATGGCATTTATGGTTTATCGTTTCACAGGGTTTTCGACAAAGTTCAGGCTTTCTGGACAGGGGCGGTCCGACCGGCCATAGCATGGCGGTCCGACCGGTCCCAAATCGGTCGGACCGGCCATGTGCGGCGGTCGGACCGGCCGTGACCAAAGAGTGTCAGAATGTGCTGGACCAAAAATAGAGGGTGTAGGCAAGTGAGGGGATCCCAATTCACTTGGTCTCATAATTTTTGGAGTTCCCAAGCAAAAGTTCTATTCATTTTAAATTTCCAGAAGGTTTCAGAATTTCAGGGCTTGAAATTCGGCTAAGTCCCTTGTGGCGGTCCGATCGGCTCACAGGGAGCGGTCCGACCGGCCGAGAGGCGTCCGGCCGCTCACGATGGCGGTCGGACCGATTTCCAGTTATAAACGTCGGCCAACTTCGTGGTGATGTTGTTTTGTTAGGTCAAGTTCATTGGTATCATGGCATATGTATTGCATGATGCATGTTTTGACAAACATGGGTCAAGTTCTGAAGAACTTGTTCCCGAATTCGTGTTTGCTTGTCTATGGTTGTGCAGGTTGCTTGGTGGTCAACGACGGTCAACGGCGAGGATGATCGGGACTAGACTTGGAAAGTTGAGGTCCAGAACGATCGACAATGTCGGGTGAGGTCAATGACTCAAGCGTGACGCAAGATGGACAAGGGTGACCTATTAGCAAATCTGAGGCGCAAGATGGCGCTATGTGAAGCTGTTTAGGTCAAAAGGTTAAAGACGGCGCTTTGCGAAGCGTGCGTGTGTGACCCGTTTGTTAGTGGGCCTTAACGGGAGCCCAATAGAGTCAAACCCTAGAAGTTCTAGGCCTCCACTATAAATAGGAGGAGGTGGTGGCTGCACCAACTCTCTCGCCTCTTTTATGTTTCAAAACCCTAATTGGCTTAGGGGAGTTGAGGTGGAGGCTAGGGCTCCTGATGGTTTGAGGTGATTTTCATGATCTTGGATTGACCACTGTTCCTTGATGGAGTGGGTGTAATACAACATCAATCACGAATTTAATCTATGCAAGGTTTGCTTGAGATAACTCTCTTTACGTTCTTGCTTTCAATTTCGTGATTTTAGGGCTTTCATTGATCCACGAAGTTTTGATTGATTTCTTCACATGGTAAAGCTTGCTGTGACATGTGGGAACCCATCTAGGATCATCTTTATCATCAATCACCCACGAGCAAGCATTTGGATCAAGTTTTCGCTTTTACCTGGTTTTAGACCTTCGCTTACTCAAACGGCAATTGATCAAGATCTAGCCAAGAATTATCATAATTGTTGATTGGAATAGATCCTTAATATCATATAGAAGGTGTGTACCAAGTTTCATCAAGTTCAGAGTTGAGAATCAAAAGTTAGATCTATTTGCAACTTCGTCATCGGTACATTCTTCTTGTCGCGGAGCCAGTGGTCCGAGCCCCTCACCATCGGTCCGACCGATTTGGCAGCGGTCCGACCGATTTGGCAGCGGTCCGACCGCCGGTATAATAGCGGTCTGACCGCCGGTATAATAGCGGTCCGACCGCCAGAAAATCGGTCCAACCGGTCAAGTCCAGAGGTCAGACCGCCAGTGCACTGTGTTGTTTTAATCTTTGATGATTTTGTCATATTGCTTAGGGGATTAATTTGAATTCAATACTAATCTTCCGCTGTACTGGTATATTGATCTTCATAGCTTCCTCATAGCTATTGGAGTGAAATTGTGTTGAATTCATAATTTGTGAAAAAGTGAGCGTGCTCCTATTCACCCCCCCTCTAGTCGCCTTTTCGGTCCAACATCCTTCAACGCTTTTGTCAGACTCGGATTTTGCAATTTCAAATCCTCTGTGCAAACCCTGTGCTATTCCCTGAATCAGTAAATAGCACTCACAGACACATTGTTGAATTATTTCATACATAGCGTAAAACCATACCATTCATTAATTTAACACACATAGTTTACATAGACCACATCGGATCAAGTTTTATAATAAGGGCCGAACAGGCCAAACTGATTACATTACAACAGTAGCGGAAGGGACAACAGAAGCAAAAGGGGGGAAAGCACCTCTCTCCACAGGCAAGCGACTGTGGAAACCCGTGTGCGTCCGATATTAACCAAGGACTTGGATAATATTGGATGCATGCGAGCACGAACGGAGTCAGCTAGACTGAGGCAAGACCTACCTAAAAGAACTAAACTACTCCTCATCATCTCCTGGGCCTCCAACTTCTGTATCCTCGTAATAGTTGTAATGTCTATGATTTCCTACATCTGAGGGTTTTGGGCGGAAAGAGCGAGAATGAGCACAACTTCCGTGCTCGCGAGCCAACACACAAGATGCAATAATATACATACATGGCTTATCAAGGATAGCTTGGGTTCTTTTATTTGCTAAAGCAATATTTTCAATTATCATAATTACAAATTTCCTATCACTTAGCATTTTAACCAAATTGCATTTTATTAAAGAGAGTAATTATGCAATATTTAATAACAGTAGAGGTTACCTCCACCTTGTGCTTATTTTGATTGGAGCTACCTCCATTTATTAACACCACTGAGTTCAAAAACACAGGAAAAATCCAATCTCAGTGCTAGGTGAGCCCGACCTGATTTTCATACCACCCACAAAGGTTTTTGAAATAGAACTAACTCTAGTAAGTTTTCATATCCGCCTTTGACCGGAGGCGAGACTATTTAAACAGTTTAGATTCTGCAGAGGTTGTACATAGTACCCACAAGAGATAATTATACTCATTACCTCACATGATTCCGTAGTCATGTAGTTGAGCGATCGTCACAGTAACCTTTCTAAATATCTCACCCCTTCTGCCATTTCACTCATATGGGGTTACACCCATACGTTGTGCGGGATGTTCACCTCAGCGACTAGTGTAGCTGGACTACACCACCGCGGCTAGCAAACTTCATCTTGCATTGATGTCCCGTTCAAGTTGGAAGTATCCAGTACTTGCACGTTCCCGTTATCCATCTAGCGAGATGACATTCAGGGTTTAATAAATTTACTAAGCCAAGTTGCACTTTGCAGACTTGTGGTTGTACTTATTTTACACGGGAGGTCATCACAAGATTAAGTCATTAATCCATCCGGGGGTTCATACCACATGTCAACCACTCTCGTGCCTGACGGCACCCACCACCATTCCATTCGCCCAAATGTGGTAATAGTAAGTTATTAGGGTTTTGAGGAGTAAAAATACATTAACTCAACCATCTCAGTCATTTACCCACAATGACTGTTCAAAGCCACTTTCATATTTAAAAGATGATAATTAGGACATTTAATAATCCGGTACTTAAGCAAGACTAGCATGTCGCTTAAGTACAACCTATAACTAGTATTTACCATATAGTTACTAGGGTGACATGGAATAATGGATTCAATTGGCAAAGATGGCATAAAAATTAATTAATCATCAAATGGGTGTGTAACTACCTTAAGCTTTAACATATATTTGATTAAATAAGTAAAGCATGCAATTTTAGTAATTTAAATGAATATAATTTATATAAAATGTAGGATCAATATGATCAAAGCATTGACTCACCTAGGTCAATTTACCACGGCCTTGTTCTTACTCAAAGCATTCTCAGTCAGTGGTCTTGAATTCTTGGTCCGTGTCTTTATCCCATTCGAGTCGTTGTTTCTTTGAGACTCCAACTTCTAATTACACGATAATCGATCGAAAACCAAAAAAAATCCAAAGAACTTCAAAAGACCAATTAAATTCTACTGAGCTTGATTAAGATTTGTGGTGATTTGCGGTGATCGAGATTATGAGATAAGATCTGGCGATGCAGGACGTGGACAAAGTCAATGATATAAGAGCAAAGGGAAGCGACGAAGAAACTTTGCCAGGAGGGAAAACAGAGAAGGATCAAAGTCGAAGAAACTTTTGCAGGGATACCACACTTCGGATTTGGAAGATGGCAAGATATCACCGATTGAGGAAGGGTCATAGCTTGATCTTTTACATTCAAGAGCTTCTTCAGTTATTGGATATTTATTAAGGAAGTTCCATGAGTTGGGTTAGATTAATGATAGATATGAGTCTGAAAGAACATTGGGCATTTATTTGATGAGTGTTAATAATTAGATATTAGGATGCGAGTTTAACATGCTAAGAGTATAATTTTTAATTCAACGAGCTAAACTTGGAGTCCATATATTACCATATTTCTTTCTTGAGGTTGTGTTTGGAATTGTTGGTATATTAATTATTCTTAAATACCATCGGTGATTTAAATCCAGAGATAAAGATAGGATGACTCAGATATTTGGGCAAGATTATGTTTTTGGCAAGACTTCAAATTTAAACTGTATTTTAAATTAGATGACAAAGGCATATTGGTTAATTATTTCCTCTTTAATTTATTTGCTGCTTACACTGGGTTGTGCATATAACCATGCATTAGTTATAATTAGTATAATGATAAAGGACTTAAGATTTCAAAGATTCTTTTTCCTTAATTATTAAATTACCACTTTAAAGGTCTTCATGATTTTTGGGGTACGGACATGATACTAGTTATTTTTGCCGAGTTTATCTTTACACTAATTATTTTTTAATTATCTCTGATAACTTTAGATCGGGGAATAAAGATGCGATGGTAATTATTTGGACCACATAATATTTAACAGGTTTTGTAATTTAAATTCAAGTTTCTAGAGCAAGATATTGAGAGCATCAAAATTCTTCTTGAATAGTTTTAAGTTTTATTTCCAGAAGTTTGTAATTTAATTTCTTACAACTCTTAGTATTTACACATTAGTGGAAGATTAATTAAATTAATTCCATCAATTACTAGACATTATGCACAGAGTGGTTGTCATGGTATTGAAAGCTATTAAATAATTTTGCATAAGTTTCCAAAAGAAAGATGAACTAAACTTAACTGACTGCCTCCACTCATTCTTAAAGGGAGAGGGCCCACATGCCATTGGGAGAAAGGGAGAGGCAGAGAGCTCAGAACATAAGAGGGGAAAACAGGGGAGCCAAGGTGGCACACATGGGCAGCCTGGCTGGAGGGGGCCGGTGAGGGGAGGAGGCCGAGGGAGGCGGCATTGGAGCTGGGACGACACCGAGCAGGAGGCGGCGGCATCTAGAGCAGACGGGCGCAGGGACTGGACAACGGTGACGCGGCCGGAGGGAGGAGAGCGGGAAGGGAGGGGAGCATGAGCATGAGGGAGGTGAGAAAATGCTCACCGAGTGGTCCGTGGAGGCGGAGGCGCACTAGAGTGGGCCGACGATGAGAGCCAGGGGCGACTCACGGCGGCGGCGGCCTAGGGCGGTGGGGAGGCTTGGCCAGTGGTTGGGGGAGGCCAAGGACATGGAGGAGGAGCTCCAGTTGTGGAGAATGGGTTCGAGGGGCACCAAGGAGGAGATGGCGGTGGAGGATCTCAAGTCGGCCAGAGTAGACGGAGAATAACGTTCGGGCACTCCTGCAGATCAAAGGCAAATTAACTTGGGGGGGAGATGCTCCTTGGGACCGGAACATGGGATGACACGGGCGGCGCGACGAGGGGTTCATCGGTGCGACACAGGAGCTAGGGGGATTGGCGGTCGACTTGGGAGCTCTGCTCCTTGGTGCTTCTGGCGACACGGAAGTAAGGGGCAAGGTGGGCGAGGTAGAGGGGAGCTCAAGGCTCCTTATAGCCAAGGTGGAGGGGAAGGAGCCGTTGGGCTTGATGGCCAGGTGGCGCTCGGTTTCGAGGGTGGTGTCAGCGCAGCATGGCATCATGGGCGCTCTCATGTGCACGCGGGATGGGAGCTGGCGATGTGACCAAGCGACGATGCTGATGACAGAGCGAAGATCAAGTGGGGTAGAGCAGGTGGGAGAAGGGAGACGCAGGCGCGTGCGCGAGCATAGCGTGGACTGGGCGCTCTGGAGCGCATCCTGGCAGCAACGACATCGTGTGATCATGTAGGTGGGAGCGCCGGGTGAGTCAGCGGTGACGGCACGGGCCGGCGACCGGGCGACTGTTAGATAATCTTTGTTAGTTTAGTTTTTTGAGTTCGGTAGCCGTATCCGAACCTGCTTCATGTTGAGGCCGAGTCCGGCATTGAGTCAAAGTAATAGCCTTTATAAGCATGTAACGTGAAGCAAGCAAAGCAAGATCAAGAGAAGCAATGCAATAGAAAAGAAAGAAAAGCGGCGCATGCGGAGCGGCACCAAAGATCCTTCTTGTTCCTGTGTCGTGTGTTGCTTTCTACTAGTTGATCTTCTTGTTCTAGTCAATCGTTTTCCAGAGCATGTGTATTGATTCCGTGAGCAAGTTTGGGGCCAACAATTGGTATCAGAGCCTGAGTTCTTGACCCGTGTGTGCTCAAGATCATGCCGCGCTCTCCGGGAAGTTGTGTCACCGGTAACGAGGCGACGTCGGGTGTGATGGCGAAGGAGAGTTCTGCCGTCTCGTTGCAATATCCGATGCTCACCAAGAGCAATTATGCGATATGGGCTATCAAGATGAAGGTGTACATGCGCGCTCGGGAGTGTGGGGCCGGTCGAGGGCGACAACATCGATGTCGCAAGGATCGAGATGGCTTTGGCGGCGATCTATGTAGGCATCTCGAGAAGCGCTCTTCCTCTCGGCGAAAAGAGACGGCCAAAGCTGCATGGAAGACATTGAAGGCGATGCATCTTGGTGATGATCGTGTCAAGGAAGCGCGATCTGAGACTCTCAAGAGCAAGTTCGAGGAATGCGCATGAAAGAGGCGAGTCGATCGGCGACTTCGCCACGAGGTTGGCGGCGATTATCAATCGGATCCGAGTTTTGGGGACAAGATGGAAGAAAGTTATATTGTCGAAAGTTCCTTGGGCGGTTTCGGAAAGTTTTACAAATCGTCTCGCCATTGAGCGGTTTAGCGACCTCAAGGTGATAGCGGTTGAGGAGGTGATCGGCCGCTTGAAGGCGCGAGAGCGGATCGAGGATCGGTAGTGGTGAAGATGAGCACCTGCTGTTAACTCGCGCCGAGTGGGAGGCCCGATCATCAAAAGGCAAAGGCGAGGGTTTTTCCGGCGATTCTAATGGTGGTGGTAGCCGAGGCCGCAAGAATTGGAAATTTGACAAGACAAAGGTGAGATGTTATAATTGTCAGGATTTTGGACACTTTGCTTCAGAATGCCACAATCCGAAGAAGGAGAAAGCTCTTCTTGCTGAAGCTCTCAGCGATGATGAACCAACATTGCTATGATCTTTGAGTCAGTCGTGTGTTATTCGAGTTGAAGTTGTGACCAACTTGATATACCGAGTACGAGTTGGGCAAGTCGTAGTTGAGACCGACTGTTCTTAGTTGAGTACGAGTTGGGGCGCAAGTCGTAGTTGAGACCGACTGCCTCAATGAGTAAGAGTCCAAGATGTGTTCGAGTTGTGTCACCATCTTTGGACAAGTAAGTGTGAGCCAAGTTGAAGATGAGTCCAACTGGTAGAGACCAAGACGTGTTCGAGTTGTGCCACCGTCTTCGGCCGAGTGTGTGGGAGCCATGTTGAAGTTGAGTCCAACTGGCAGCACACGAAATATAATAAGTACAACAAAGATTAGGGAGTGATTGTTAGATAATCTTTGTTAGTTTAGTTTTTTGAGTTCGGTAGCCGTATCCGAACCTGCTTCATGTTGAGGCCGAGTCCGGCATTGAGTCAAAGTAATAGCCTTTATAAGCATGTAACGTGAAGCAAGCAAAGCAAGATCAAGAGAAGCAATGCAATAGAAAAGAAAGAAAACGCTGCATGCGGAGCAGCACCAAAGATCCTTCTTGTTCCCTGTATGCGTGTGTTGCTTTCTACTAGTTGATCTTCTTGTTCTAGTCAATCGTTTTCCAGAGCATGTGTATTGATTCCGTGAGCAAGTTTGGGGCCAACAGCGACGTGGGGTGCACGGATGCGGAGGTGTGGTGTGACGAGGGCGGCATGGCGCAGTGAGGGCAGGTGAGGCAGGTGCGTGCATAGTGTAGGACTTGTCCTGGGCGTGGCAGAGCGACATGGGAGGATGCTAGGGTGGCATGGGCAGCTATGTGGAGGAAGGAGCCAGGGAGAGGGTTGGGCTGGACATGGCTTAGCCCAGGGAGGCTTGAAACTGAGGTTTGAAAACCGATGGTTGAATTTGAACTAAGATTTGAAACCCTTTTTGAGAGGTTTTGAGGATTTGAAATGGAGCTTTTGATCTCAAATGACAAACTGAAGTTTACTGTTCACAACGTAAAAAACGAGCTATTACAGCTTTGGAGCCTCCGCTTTCAATTATCAAAGCAATATACCTACACCGGCGTGCATTCTTGTGGAAAGGAGTGGAGTTGGTGGCTACAAGTCATTGTCTCATTGCTTGGGCGGCGGTTTGGGCGGCTGGGTATCCACAACCTAAGGCTACTAAGTCAAGCACTTCGGATGCGATGGCTTTGGCTCCAACGATCATGGGGCAACCTCAAGGCTCAGTGCAATAAGGCAGGAGGGATATGTTCCAAGCTCCACTAGTAGTTCATTTGGGAGGTGGGGATTGAACTTTATTTTGGTCGGATCGTTGGCTTGATGGACAAAGTATCTGTTACATTGCTTCATATCTCATCAGGTCAGTTTCCCCTATAGTTTGAAGCAAGTGCACGGTCCGGGAAGCATTGCTCAATGACCGGTGGACATCGATTCAGTGCGGTGTGCTTACTGCCGGGAGTGGAGGATCACTTCGAGTGGAGGTGGAATGGGTCAGGTCAGTTCTCTGCAAAGTCGGCGTGCATGGCTTTCTTCTCTGGGTCGCATAGGTTTGCATGTGCACGATCAATCTGGAAATCTGTTGCCCCTCTCAAGTGTAAGTTTTTCATGTGGTTGGCTGTCAAAAGGAGATGCTGGATGGTAGATCGTCTAGAGAGCTACGGCATTGATAATCATCAGGTGTGTGTGTGTGTTCTGCCACTATGTCAATGAAATGATCGACCATTTTATGGTGGGCTGTGCGATCACTGGCTAGCTGTGGGCTCGCTTCATGCAACAGGTAGGCTTCCATCAATGTATCCCATCCGGACAAGCGTCTTTGGTGAAATTTTGAACTTTTGCCCGCCAATTGGTGCCAGTAAATAGCCGTAGAGGATTAGACTCCTGCATCATTTTCATTGCTTAGCTAATTTGGAAAGAAAGGAACACATGGGTGTTCGACAAGGTTGCTCTTCTCCTTTGGATTCTCTCTTGCATAGGATGTTCGACGAGTTTCAGCTATGTCATGCGTCCGAAATTCAATGTCTGCAGTCGCTCCTGCTGCCTGAGTAGTCGCCTAGTTTTTCTCTGTCATTGGTCGTGTGAGGGCTGAATCTTCTTCCCTATCTTGTCTTAGTCTTCAGGTCTTTTCTCTTTCTTTCCTTTGCTTGTCGTTGTTTGAGCTTCTAGTGCACTGGCTTTGCTTTAAGAGCTGGTTGTGCTATGGCTAACCCTATGTTGTTTTGCTTGTGTAAACTATATTCTTCTTAATACAAAGATGTGCAACTCTTTTGCGCGTTCTCGAAAAAGGCCGCCCACTACTACAAAACAGGCTATAGAAGACACCTCATCACAGACGGTTTCTTCGGAACCGTATGTGATAAAATAATCACAGAAAGTTCTATTGGAACCGTCTGTGATATGGACCTATCATAGATGGTTTCTAAATACAACCGTCTGTGATATTTCACGAGCGGTTACGAAAAAAGAAATGCTGTGATAATCTAAGTCATCACGAGCGGTTCTTATGTAAATCGTTTGGCGACTTAGATTATCACAGGAGGTTCCTGCTAAGAACCATCTATAAAGTATATCAGACGGTTATATTGAGAAATCGTCTGTGATAGGTACATATTACAGACGGTTCTTATTACAAACCGTCTATGATATGCAGGCATTATAAATACCTGATCCCGACAGACCCCCTGCCCATTCCCATTTGAGCCGCCACCCCTGCTGCCTCCTCCCCCACTACTCCACCTTAGAGAGGAGAAGGAAGGGAAGGAAGGAGGGAGGGAGGAAAAGGAAAGGAGGAAGCTACAGAGAGCAGGAAGGGAGGAGAGGAGGACGAACGGAAGGAGAATCTTGCAGGATATTAATTTGGGATATTCGTAGTGAACTCTGAGGGTAACGATCTGTAACCCTTTATATTTGCTCTAGGTTAATCACTAATAAATTTTAGTATGTTTGGTTAATAGGAAGAGTACTTGCAGTTTATTAATATAATTTAATACTAATTTGTTACATGCGTAGTGTAGATGGATCGAAATTGGATGTATGTTGAGAACCATGTAAGTGAAGAGTACATTAATAGCATGTTTACTTTTAGAAGAGCTGCCGAGCTGGATATGTTGAAGAAGGGGATAAAATTTATGTATTGTCTATGCATTGATTGTGGTAATATAAAAATATTTGACAACCCGGTGCAGATCGAAGCTCACTTGATTCGAAGGGATTTCAAAAAAGAGTATACATGTTGGACCAGTCACGGTGAAGAGGAGATTATACAAGAAGTTAATAATGACGATAATGCCGAGGAAGTCAACAATATGCCGGATGTGGACTGCGCTTTTAATGAGGATAAGTCGTATGATGACAATCTAGATCAGATGCTACGCGATGCAGAAGGGAACTACAATGAGAGAGAGTTTTGTAAATTCAAGGCCTTAATGGAGGACTCGAGGAAACCTTTGTTCCCTGGTTGCAAGCCGAAATACACAAGGTTGTCAACCGTGCTTGAACTGCTGAAATTGAAGGCAAGCAGTGGTTGGTCCGACAAGAGTTTCCTAGCGGACATCCTTCCGGAGGGAAACGTGTTGCCCAACACCACCTACCAAGCCAAAAATGTTCTTTTTCCATTGGGAATTGAAGTAGAAATAAATAATGCATGTCTGAACGATTGTATCCTTTACTGTAAAGAGTATGCATACATGCATGTTTGTCCTGTGTGCAAAGTATCCCTATATAAGCGTAAGAATACTACTAAGGTGAAGTAATGACCTCCTACTAAGATGTTGTGGTATTTGCCTGTGATCCCATGTTTGCAGCATTTATTTGCGAACCGAAAGGAGGCAAGATTGATGTGTTGGCACTCAAAGGAGCGTAAGAATGATGGAAAGCTAAGACACCCTGTTAATTCTGCCTAGTGGAGAAACTTAGATCGGAGCTTCAAAGAGTTCAGTGCAGAACCGAGGAACATAAGGTTAGGATTGAGTACAGATGGAATGAATCATTTCAGTAACATGAGTAGCCGACATAGCACCTGGCCTGTGAATCTATGTATTTACAACCTTCCTCCTTGGCTGTGTATGAAGTGGAAATACATTTTGATATCACTACTTATCCAAAGGCTGAAGCAACCTAGGAACGATATTAATGTGCACCTAGCACCATTGCTAGAAGATCTTGTGACACTGTGGAATGAAGGTGTGTCTCTATCTCGTCATGTAGGGAGACTGGAGGGTATCGAGACCATCAGAAGGAAAGCAATCACTCCTGATCTAGATACATACGCGCGAGCCCATTTAACGGTCTTGCAACACAAGATCCAAATGTCCCCGTACATCGACGAGCACAAAGACATGGTACGCCAACAGAATCCAGACCGGTCGGAGGTTTGGATCACGAGAGAGCACAACCGTGAGTTCAACGAATGGTTAAAGGTGTGATTCACTGGGAGGTCATCAAGTGATGATACGCTGCTATGGTTGGTAAAAGGGCCAAAATTTACAATTGTGATATGGCAAGGATACGACATAAATGGGTACACATTTTATACGGCAGCTCAGGATAGGAAGAGTACAGTCCAGAACAGCGGTGTCCGCATAGATGTGTTTCACGAGCAGTTCAATACCACCGGGGCACGTGGGTTGAACTCCTACTATGGGTTCGTAGAGGAGATCTGGGAGCTCGACTACGTACTTTTCAAGATCCCTCTGTTCGATGTCATTGGGTTAAACTTCCGCGGGGCATGAAGGTCGACAAGTATGGCGTCACTATTGTGGACCTCAAATGTGTTGGATATAAGGACGAACCATTCGTACTCGCTAAGCAAGTTGTTCAAGTTTTTATGTAACGGACCCGGCAAATAAGAACCGCCACGTAGTTTTTCATGGAAAAGGATTGTCGGAGTTGAGAATGTCGTGGATGAGGAAGAACCTAGTGAACAAGCTAGCTATATGCGCGTCAATCATCACGAAGGGCTATATTTTATTTAAGAATTTATTCCATTGTAATTTAATGTCAACATGGAATTGTCATGTGTTATGGACTTGTCATCTCTGATGTTGATGTCAATGTGGACTTCATTGTAATGTAGAGTATCAAAATTGGTTCCACTTCATTTGGAGATGAGTTGAATTAGATCTGAATTTTTAGTCAAATGATTTAGAGTTGTGTTATGGACATGGATTTGTCACCAGGTTCATGTGGGCATATTACAGACGGTTCTGCTATGGAACCGTATGTGATGACTTAACACAGAAACCCTAAACCCTCATATCACATACAGTTCTATTATGGAACCGTTTGTGATGACTTATCACAGACGGTTCCATAATAGAACCGTTGTGATGTCCCTTTATTTAAGAGAAATCGATAGGGCTTGTGCACCCTTACTCGTCACTCTCCTTACTTTCGCCCCTTCACCTCCCCAGCGCCCGAAGCCTCCCTGACGCCGACCTGCTACTCCCCGCCTCCCCGACGCCGACACCCCTACTACTCCCCGCCTCCCCGACCCCGATGCCCCTGCTATACTCCCCGCCACCCTGACACCCCTTCTCCCCGACGCCGATGCCCCTGATGCCGCTTCTCCCCGACCCTGATGCCCTCGACGCCCCGCCCCTGCTGCTCCCCGATGCCCCTGCTGCCCCCGATGCCCCCTCTCCCTGCCCTGACGCCCCTTCTCCCTAACCTTGATGCCCCTGCTGCTCCGCACCTCCCCCAAGGCACGTCTCTTCTCCTCACGTCGGCCACAGGTTGGTATACGCGGTTACTGCTTTTTTTGTTTTCCCTGAGCATGATCCCCACATCCAAAAATCAAAAACATGAGACAATTTATTACATATATTGCAACTACTAACGACACATTTTACTACTACACAAAAACACCCTTGCATATCACTGAGAAATATATGTGAGGGTGATACTGTAGGTCACATTTGCCCAGAGAATATGCCATGTGCCTAACTGAACAAATAAATACATAAGTGTTTTTTTCTAAATTTTTAATTGACCTCTAGCTGTTACTGTACTCACCCTAATTGCTGACTGCATTTTTTGTTGGTGATCTAGCAATTTTGTCATTTCCTCGGCATGGTTCAGATAGCCTACTGAATTCTTCCTCTTTTATTTGTTATAAGCATGCTTATGTACCAATTCTCTGTTTTTTTAGCTGCCCAATAAAGTCGATCTAATAGGATGACAATTGGTTCAAATAAAGACGTTGAGTTAGTGTGGACGACTTTGTTGGTACAATTGATTCATTTTATTATAGCAGGTACTGAAATGTTTGTTACCAGTGTTCTTTATCTGCTCTAAGCTCCATTTTTTTTTTGATAAAACCACATTTTTTATGCATTGAACAACTATTTATTAAACATATTAACATAATTTGTATTGAACCTTGCTGCTAGTTCATTGCAAATGGATTTGTTCTTGTGAATGCTCATTCTTTAGGATTCTATTTTTTATGTTACATATATCTGATGTTGTTTGCTGAGTAAGATTTCTTTGTCAAGTGCAATTTATAGTTGTGTGTGTGTAGTTTTGTAAGTACTCATAATTGTTTTTTGGTATTATGTTTGTATCTTTATTTAAATACTATGGATATCAACATGCAATCCATGAAATTTTAGTTCATTGCGTATGTAACTTATATAGATAGCAAGTAAGCGAGATGGTAGAGGCAACATCTTCGCCGTCGTCATTGGCATCGCCGAATGCGTCTAGATCTCTGATCAAAATGGTACGTAAGCGAGATGGTAGAGGAATATCGAAATTACCCACGGGCCGAATGACTATCATGGAGATCAGTGACATGGGATTCCTCTGAGTCCCAAGAAAGCAGCGGTGAGATTCGGACCATCTGCGTGGTACATGGAAGGGAACGGGTCCCCATCACAACACCAAGCTGGAAGTCTCTGACGGATATACAGAGAGGCCAGCTGTGGACTGAAATTTCAGGCTCGTTCATTATCCTAGAAGCAGACTAGACACGCGTGCAACGACAGGCATTGCTCACTTTGGGATATGAGTGGAGGACTTTTAAGAGCAAGCTTGTCACGAAGTACGTGAACATGGGTCGGACGCCCTTCACGAAGTATCATTTCTTGTCACGGGATATATGGGACGCCTTTGTGCGGATGAAGACGACGGTCGAATTTCAGGAGCAAAGTGCGGCGCACAAGGCTCTCCAGGCACAAAACACTCACCCCTACAAACTCGGCACCGCTGGGTACGCAGGTAAAACCACGCAATGGGCGGCGGAGGACGAGAGCGCTACAAGACCATTTGCTGATATCTCAGATGAGCGCGTTCGAGCCTGGTTAAGAGCAAGGGCATCAGCCACGTCTTCGGGCAACATCTCTTTCACAAACCCGGCAGACCAGGCAATGTCCCAACGTCTGGTAAATATGTCAAACTACATAGTTGTTAATAAATCCATAACTTCGTAGTGTCTATAATAACATGATGACCTCTTGCAGGAAGCATTGACTTTCGCATGTTTCCAAGGTTCCTTCGAAGCAGACAGGGAGAAGGATATACTATTTACGACCCTGGGAAAAAAAGAGCACTTGGGTCGCACGCTTTGGGGTTTACGTACCTTGGAGGGATGTATTCCGACACAACTCTGACACATATAGGAGTAGGAAGAGATGTAAGGACGAGCATGACTCCCGGTTGGAACAAGTGCTTACTGAAAAAATTTAAGAACGGATAACAAGATTGCAGGATCAAATAAATTAACTCCTCAACCAGTCGCAGGCCGCCCCCATTATTTTGGGAGCCAGTTCTCAACATCGAAGTAGCGTCGCGTCAACACATAATTCTGGACATGACGACATACAATTACCTTTCGACAACATCAAGGTAATGTACATCTCTGGAATACTCTAAATATAGACCTATATAACGCCTTAGCTAATTACGTATCATTTTGTAGGAGCCGACGTCTTGCAAGCTCCAAGTGAGGATGGTTGGGTCAATTTCTATTGAGGCTAGGCGGGGGATGGTCTATCCATACCAGGAAGGGTGTCACAGCCTAAGAATTTATTAATGGATTTTAGATGCATCTCATGAACATTTCATATAATTGTTCGAGCATCATCATAATTTTTGAAATTTAGAACTTTCTATTTAAAGAATAAACATTAGGGTTAAAATTCAATCCTAAAACATTTGAAAACAAATATTCATATTGATCTCCAGGAAATAATTTATTCTAATACTAGACTAATTATCATTAATAAATATGATTTTTGTTAAAATTTTTGAATTTAAATTGACTGTGGGAAAAATGCAAACTCACTCTTTAAATAGCTTATGTAATAAATTCTAAATAATCATTTAATTCATGAAAAGTATTTTTAGAAAATTTATATGGGTTCTATCTTGTCCTAGGAACTCCTCTGAAAATTTTAGAATTTTATGAATTTAGTTGTTAGGTTTAAACCTCAGTCAAATTTGAGATGTTTGAATTTAAATTCAGTCAACACTATTCGACCGGCCGAGCCCAATGGCACTGTAGGGACCTGAGTCACTGGACTTGACTTGACCGCGCCACTCTGCTCGTTCGACTGCACCGCTTTGCCCATCCGACCACGCTACTCCTCCGCTCCCGCTGACGTCTAAGCCCCACTCGTCAGCACCGCCTTCAACCCCTCGAAGCTTCGGCCGCGCGGCGCTGGTGTCACACATGAGCGCCACGATGTCCCCATTGCCACCTCTTGCCCTTGTGTCCATCTATGGGGCATCGCCGTGGCTCCTTAAAGCTCTAGTGCTAGGCCATTTCCTTCTTTTTTTCTCTCTCACCGTCTCGCTCGATTATTTGTCTCGGTCGTGAAAGTCAACAAGAGAAGCGTCGTCGTGTTGTTGCCACCCTCGCACCTACAACCCCGTCACCGAGTTCCTTACCCAGCGTTGTTCCCATTTTGGCCAGCCCTAGTCCTTGAAATGCACTGAAACTTGAGAACGATTTCTTCATCCTCAACTCCGCGGCCAAGGCCGGTAATCCTTTACGACATTCCGATGAGTTATTTTCCCGCTTTTGGTCCATTAGAATCGCATCGTCTCGCTGAGGTTTCTGGCTGAGCTAATTTGATTTTGGTCTTTCAACGAGGAGATTGGGCCCTTCTTCTCCGATTGCAGTCAAGCTCCGTCGCTTCGATTCCCGCCACCTTCGACCTCTTCGTCAAAATAAACTTGGGTGTCTCGTTCCTAGAGCCAACGCGAACCCGAGGCACATCTTCTGAGCCTCCTCACCCTCCAAGGAGTCTCCTCCATGGGAGCCGTGTTCTCGCCTCCGCCTCCGGTCGTCGCTAGCCCACCACCAAGATTCAAGGACCCGTGTCGTCGTCACCAGCTTCGTGAGGTCCGTGCGCACCTGGAGGTACCACTCCCGTGACCAGAGCGTCTCTGCTTCGCCAGATCCCCTGCATGGCCGCGTCGCCACGCACGCGAGCACCGACGAGCCGCCAGCCGGTTAAGTATTTGCATAAAATTGAAAAGTGTGTTTTCTAGTTTGAGAAAGTGTATTTCTTTTAGGCCTAAATTGAAGTTACATTTTTATAAAATGAAGACGTATTCCAAGAGTACACCTTCGACGTCACCTCAGTCGAGGCTGGGTCAAAGCTGACCGAGTCAACACCCTCATCGGGACCCACTGGTCAGTGACCGTGGCGAGGCGGTTGCGCGTGTCAAAAGTATTTGATATTTTTAGAAATTCTCAAATGAATTCCTTTTGCACTAAAAATTCGATTAAACTTATAAAATTCATAACTAATTAAATTTTTTTAATTTACATTTTTTCTATACTTTAATTGGGAATAGGTTTTGGACATGTTACTATTACAAAAAAAGTGATATTTTAAAATACATGAACACTGATAACGGTAACCTTGAAAAATCTATTAAAAATCAAAATGAACTCTAAATGAATTAAAATTTTCACCTAAATTCATATTTGCTCATCATCTATTTAATCAATTGATATTTTCATACATTTTTGAGTATTTTGAATTTTCTCAATTTTGCTCGTTGTTTATTCGAGAACGCGTTTTCTTTAGAATCCGAGCCGACCGAAGTAAACGAGTATCCGTCGGAGAGTGAGCAATTGGCATTCCAACAAGGTGCAAGCATCACTATTTAGTTTTATTCTTGCATACATGTTGATCCTAATATTTCCTACTTTAGTGTTTTGAAATGCAAATATTACTTGCGTGCATATTATTTTCAAGTATGATTACTTTGTGAAGTCTAGTTAGTTATATCCCAATTTTTACAGGTTAACCTTTTATTCACAGATATGTCTAAATTAGTTGTGTGTGATGTTACTTACCGTTGGTGTCTATGCTTAGTCATGCAAGTCAGTAGATTCGGTAGTTTTAGTTGAGAGATTATCTCGCCAACTGTGGGAAACACTGAACCAATTTTACATTTATGCTTTTAGTTCAGATCTTTGAATCTGATTTTTGGGTCTAAAGTTTGTTTAATTAAAACTAATTTTGGTCTGGACAAGTGGCTCGTAGTGAGGGTTGTGGATATCGTGAGGATATGTGCACGATCTCAGGATGATGAGTCAATTGGCAATGGCTTTGTTGGTTTGCAAAATCTCGCGTTTTCGGGGTTTGCTTCTTCTTTGTCGGACCACGGCGGTCGGCCGGTGGTGGGCGGTCGGACCGCTTGATGGAATGATCGGACCGGCGGTGGTGGCGGTCGGACGGCTGACCTAAAGTTGGATTTTGGGGCTAATCCAAAAATAGGTTGTGTAGGCGGTGAGGAGTCTCTGGATGTGGTTTCATCATTTTGGAGCTCCAGTCAAAAGTTCTATTGAGTTGAAAATTCCGAAGGTTTGGATTTTCAAGTGGAATTTTGGCTAAGTCCTTTGAAGTGATCCGGCCGCCGTTGTGGGAGCGGTCCGGCCGGCTGATATCGGTCGGACCGGCCTTGTGGCGGTCGGACCGACAAGCGAGGTGGAGGTGAGCCAAGTTTGCATTGATGTGGTTTCAATGTGGTTTATGTTTGATTATCAATGCTTTATTGATGTATATTGCATTGGAGCTAACGTGGGTCAAGTTGTGAAGAACTTGTTCCGGAAGCGGTTTGTTTGTCTATTCTTTGTGTAGGTGGCTTGCGGGTCAGCGGCGTCAGCGGTGAGTGGATCGGGACTACGCTTGGAGAGCGAGGTCGAGCGATCATGGATACCGGGTGAGGTCGTGTGACTCAAGCATGGTGCGAGATGGGCAAGATGGATCGAGCAGGTGGTTCGGTGCGGTGGTTGGATCAGCGGTGCGGATATCGGTGCAAGTCTGCAGGAGGTTCGATGGGATTCGGACAAGAGAGGCTTGGCGTCGATGAGAACCGTGATCAACCTACACGTGGTGAAGCGGCGATTGCTTCAGCAGTTAGTGTGTGGGTCCCATGTGTGTGGGTCCCGAGAAAGTGGAACCCTAGTCCTCTCCTATAAATAGAAGGGGGGAGATGCAAAACTCCTTTGAAGCTTCCATTTGGTTTGCCCCTTCCTTTTTCTAGGGTTAGGGTTTGGAGAGGAAGAGAGGGAGAGATTGTATGCTCCTTGGGTGAGCTCTTGTCCTCCTTGTGGGAGTGGCTTTGTAAGCATCTTGTGAGATCAATCAATCTTGTGATGCTTGCTTGTGAGATCTTTTGTCTCCCCTTTTGTGTTCTTTTCTCATTTGAATGAATTTTGTGCTTCCTTGATTCAAGGGTTATGCTTGGTCTCTTGACCCATTTTGTCTTGCTTTGATGTGTGGGAATACTCCTAGAATCATCTAGACCATCAATCCCCACAAGCAAGTCTTGAATCAAAGATTTTCGTATTTCTAGGGTTTGTGCACTTCTTTGTTTAATCCTTGAGAGATTGTTTCTGCGAAGTGGATCTGAAGGATCGTCGCTAGAAATAGGTCTCCAATATCATTAGGGAGGTGTGCTCGAAATTTGGTCAAGTTTCATTGGTCGAATCAAAAGTTGGATCAAATTTCGTTTTGGATTTGGGTAGGATTTTTCATTATGGACTCTACCGGTCCGGCCAGGTGTTTCAACGGCGGTCCGACCGCCCGATATTCAGACCATTTGTTACTGCGGGTTGAACCGTTGTCCACCGGTCCGACCGCCGATTAGTTGCCGGTCGAGGCCATTGGTTGAGCGTCGGTCGACCGCCCTTGGTAGCCGGTCGGACCGCTGTGCCGAATCAACCCTTTGAGATTAAGTCTCCACTTTTGTGTCGTGTGGTTGTCGGGGTTTGTCGAATTCAGCACAAGGCTTCATTTGTGCTTACTGCGATCTTCGTAGCTTCCATAGCTAAAGGAGTAAAGTTCGTGTTGAATTTGCTTTAGGCGAGAAAGTTGTGAAAGCGCCTATTCACCCCCCCCCCTCAGTCGCCTTTCCGGTCCTACAAGTGGTATCAGAGCCGGTTAGCTCTTCTCATAGATCTTAACCGGTCTTTGGAGCCATGGCGACTGAGCGATATTCAATCAGGCCACATATTTTTGATGGAGTTGATTTTGCATATTGGAAGGCCCGAATGGAGGCCTACATCGAGGCTCAAGGGCACGCGATTTGGCTTAAGGTGAAAAACCCTTATGTCGTGCCAGCCGATGACAATTTTATCACTCCAGATGTGGAGAACAATAGTAGGGCTCGGAATTTCTTGATTCAAGGCCTTAGTTGATCGGAGTTTGAGCGTGTTGCTCACTTGCTGTCTGCTCATGAGATCTGGCGGACTCTTTGTGATTATCACGAGGGGTCCACTGCGATCAAGGAAGTGAGACAGAACCAGCTAAAGAAAGCATACTCCAAGATCGAGCAAAGACCTGGTGAATCTTTAGATGAGTGTGGGGAGATTTTCTAAAATTCTTCATGATCTCCGTATTTGTTGATCTTGTCTTTTAGTCGAAAATGCACGCCGACTCTTGGGTGCTTTGGATGTGAAGGTCTGGGGGATGAAGATCACTGCCATCAATGACAACACTGTCATGAGTGAGCTTACCATGGATAAGCTTTACTCGAGGTTGAAGACGCATGAGATTGATTTTATCTCGCGTCTCCCCACGACAGAGCCGATGGCTTTAGTGGTTGACAACTCTAAGGGTAGATATCTTGATTCTTTTAATGTTAGCTCATCTGGATTTGCTTTATGCGCTTTGCATTCTTTGAGCGATGAGCAACTTGAGAGACTACAGGGATGACTTAGCCCTCCTATCCACAAAATTCACGAGCCTACAATAATGTGAGGAGTAGGAGGAGAGGTGGACCTATCACATGCTTTGAATGTGGTGAGCCAAACCACATTAGCTCTAGATGCCCCAAGTGAAGGGCAAGGAGGAGAAGGAGTCACAAAGGCATCCTCAAGCGAGGATGCTAAGTCCAAGAAGACAAACTATCGCAAGTTTGTCGGTAGAGTCCTTGAAGCTCTAGAGGATGTGAGCATGGAAGATGTGGACTCGGAGTCGGAGGATGACAAGAGTGACTCCCGTGGCAAGAAGAAGGCACGTGATTTCACTGGCATGTGCTTTATGGCTAAAAACAGCCACGACAGCGACTCCTCCAACAGCGAGGATCCTTTTAGTGATCCGGATGAGGTATGCCCTTCACTTCGACATGAAAAGGGCTTTAGTGCTTGCTGAACAAAAATTGCATAAGCAAGCTAAAGTGATCAAGAAACAGGATACTATGATTGATAATTTGAACCTAGAAGTGGTTAGGCTCAAATCCATTAATCGATGATTTACGTGATTCATGCTCTAGCTTGCTTAATGAATTGTCAAGCTTAAATGATGCTCATTCCTCTGTTGAAAAACAATTGGAAAATGCTCTTGTCGAACTAGAAGCTCTCAAGTCTAGTTACATTTGCATGGATGCCATTCCGCTTGGTGTGATTGCTTTAGATGCTATTCCTTTAACTTTCAAAGCGTGCTTTGCTAGAATTAAAATTGGATAGCTCTTTGAAAGAATTGCAAAAATTTGATGCTAGTCACACTTGTTCTCATTGTAAGAATAATCGAATTAAAATGCAAGAGATGACTGAAATGGTTGCTTATTCTAGAATTGCCTCTTGTGAAAATTGCCCTAAACTTACAATTGAGATTGAAGCTTTAAACAAGACTCTTGAGAGAAAGCTAAAATTGAAAGATCCATGTCTCTTCTTGCTTCCAAGAAAGTTATTGATTCTTCCTCTTGTATGTTGCATTTGAAATTGAAACTGCTATTGGTAAGATACAAGAGGCTTTTAGAGTCAAATTTAAGGAGCAGTTGAATAGGATTGGAGAGTCCTATTGTGTGTCTTGTGAGGCTCTTAAAATGGAAGTAGATCTTCTTAAGAGCAAACATGTTGAGGCAATCGATTCTAAAAAGTGCTCCAATTGTGGAGTTTTGGCAAAAGAGAACGATTACCTCAAAATGACTCTTGAGAGGTTTTCTAGTGGGAAAAAGAAGCTCAACTTGATTCTAGACCAATCCAAGGTGAGTGTGAAAAACAGTGGCCTAGGCTTTAAGTCCCTAGAGCTTTCCAAGAATCTCACACCAAAGATTGCTAGAATTGTGAAAAGTGGTTTGGTTGAGCAAGAACCTCCTATGTCTTCAAAGGTTGTTCTTAAATCTGTAGGTTCTGCTCAATCTCTTTCTAGCAAGAAAGGTGCTTCTGTCTCACCAGTACGGACCCCTCAAAAGGTCAAGTACAAATGCACCTTCTGCAAGAAAGAGGGTCACACCGTTGAGTTTTGCTTCCGAAGAGCAAAAATTGAGAGGAAAGAGAGGATGAGCACCTTGAGATCCATTAGAGGAGTCTCTTCTTCAGCTGTAGTCTCTAGAGCCAGGCAGCCTATTCAGCATACCACATATATGCCTAGGTTTGTAGAGAATTCTGTTGACTCTTTTGGTGGGTCCAGGCAGAAGTGTGGTTTGGGATATCGCGAGGATAGACCACGGGTAGCACCTAGACAGGGGGAGTATCGGTCTTTTGGTAGATCGTTTTGGAGAGGTCCAGGTGGTGCTCATGGGCATTCTTATGATTTTGTGTCGGGCCCCCGGGTGTCACACAACCCCGAGACCCTCTGTGCATACCAAGCTAGTCCCATGATCAGTAGCTAGCTTGCACAGTTGCAACAATGATGTAATCATAACCATTCAACAACGAACTAATGAAGCAGACAAAGTAATATTATTTAAAACAACAAAGACCTTATGGTCAAGGTTCTTACAAAAGTAGCCTCACAGGGCTTAGCAACAGAGTATCCGCGTGGAAATCTCAAAATACGTGGAGCCCAATCGACATGCCCACAGGCAATCGAGTGGAGGACGTGACCTAGTTCGCAAAGTCTTCAAAGTAGCCTTCTTCGTAGAACTCAACATTTCCTGATTCTTCTGCTGGGACTGATCAACAAAGGGCATAAAGCCGTGAGTACATAAAGTACTCAGCAAGTCGTAGAGAAATGTATGCACATAGTATTCATGCAAGGCTTAAACAAGACTGGCTTTATGGTTAATTTGCAGAAAGCAAGTTTAATAAATAAATCTGATAATTAGATTTCAAAGCGAGATTTTAAAAGAATAATACATAAATAACCAAGTTCTTTTGAATCAAGCGGTGAACCTCCGTTCACTTCCCAACCATTCAACCAAGCGTTTCTATCGAACCAAACCACATTTTTGAAAATACTACCCCTTGCGCGAAATCACTAGGCATGTCCGTAACCGGGGACACGGCTATTCGAATAGATTTTTGACACTCTGCAGAGGTTGTACAGCTTTACCCACAAGAGATAAATCACTTGTAATGTCCGTCTGACACACTTTCGAGGGTGTGCGACTAAGTGACTATCACAAGGCCTTTACAAAGTTCCATTTTGCCTCGGTTCTGCCCGCTAAGGTTTCGCCATCACGACCCCTCTTGCGCCATTAAGCGTACCACAACAGAACCGACTCAAAACTTCCCTAATTAGTTGGCGGTCCAGTCCCATCTGGGACTTATGGTTGCACGAGGTGACCGGATCAATGACTTGCAAAGTTAAGTCCTTAGTTGGTCGCTCGGACAAGTCTACCACAACCCAATGTGCATTACGCACCCACTCTAGCTTCCTACCTCAAGCCCGAGCAAAAATCATTTTTGTTCATTCCCGACCAAATGGCAATCCCTGCCATGGCACAACATCTTTTAATAAAAGTGGCCTCACACCTTTGTTCCATAGTTCCATTAGTCAAATTTCATTAATCATTGAACATGTGATCGAAAGTACTGCGGGTAACTAGAGCATGTCTAAGCAATATCGCTCCCAAGTTGGTATACAATTATGTCCAACTAGCATTAACCATCCTAAGGTGTCCAAGGATATATGCCATTCAAGGAGACATTTCATTTTCAATTTATCAAGGAGGCATAATGGCAATTTGGTAATTATCTACTCCCAAAACCATTTTTAATAAAACTAGCCATGCATGATAATTTGAAGCAATATACTTTTGTAAAGGGGTTCAACATGGTCAAAGGCCTACGACTTGCCTTCGTTGAGAGAGAGGGTCTTGATCGTCGGGTCGAAGGAATCTTCCAAACGCAGGAATCTACGTGCGAGAATAGCAACAAATAAATAAAACAGCACCAAATGAACTCCAAAATTACAAAACCAGTACCAAATGAAAGAGGATGAATTTATATGAATTTAGAAATTTGGATCACCCAAATCGGAGTTCGGATGTGAAAGTTATAGCCAAAAGAAGTTTCAAAATCACATAAAATGATAGAATTGGATTTTTTCGATTTTCGGAATTATTTTCTATTAAAAATTTCGAATAAATGCGTCGGTTATGCAAGCAAGCACGCGCTGCCACGCTGGCTGAAGCCGACGTGGCCGACGTGACTACGACAGCGCGGCCACGTCGGCTTCAGGCCCCTTGGTCGAGAGAGAGAGAGAGGGGAGAGAGAGAGAGGAGGGAGGCGCGGTGGCGGCGGCCGGAGTGGGGGAGACGACAGCGTCAGCGAGGAAAGCGGTGGCGGCGGAGAACGGCGACGCGGAGGCGACCGGAGCCGGGAAGACAGGAGGAGCGGCGCGGCAACGCGACCGAGAGAGAGAGAGAGAGAAAGAAGAGAGGGAGAGGAAGAGGCGCGGCGGCTTTTATAGAGCTCGCGGCATGGGAGAAGCAATGAGCAGGAGCGCAGCGAGGCGGACGGCAGGGCAGGCCGCGACGCGACGGAGGCGCGGCGAGGCAGACGGACGGCGCGGATTCGCGGCGCGCGATTCGCGCGGACGTGGGAGAGAAAAAGCGCCTTGGCGGAGACGATGGCGAGGCCGTCCGATTCGTCGGACGGTGGGGAGCGAGGAGGCGCGGGTGAAGCGAGCCGTCCGATTCGTCGGACGGTGGGAAGTCAACGAGCGCGGCGAACGGATCTGGCTGGCGCCGTCCGATTCGATCGGACGGTGGGAAGAGGAAAGAAGCGCGGCGAAGGAGAGCCGTCCGATTTCGTCAGACGGTTGAGAAGACGGAGGCGCGGGAGGAAGATGATCGGCGCCGTCCGATTTGTCGGACGATGGGAGCGGAAGAAGCGCGCGCGCGCGATGGCGTCGGATCGCGATCAACGGCGGAGAAGAAAGGAGAAGCGGCGAAGAAACGGCGGATCTCAATCCAACGGCCAGCCGAGGGGCGACGCGGCGAAACGAGGACGCTTCGGATGAAGATCCAACTACGAGGGCGAGGGCACGCGGAAGGAGCGGTCGACGGGCGGCGGAGCGGGCGGGCGGGAATAGATGATGGGCGAAGGATTCGCCCACGCTTGCGAAAAGAGATTTTAAATTCATTTTTGATTTTAGAAATTCAAACAATTCAAAAAGCAATTTAGAAAATAGCAAATAGACTCCAAAAATTCTAGAAAAATTCACAGAAATTCCTTGAATTATTCTAGACTTAATAAAAATACTTTTAACTTTAAATTTTCTTTTTCTTTTACAAATAAAATAATTTTTCCATTTCGGATAAAACAAAAATCAATTTCTAAAATCCAATAAATCCAAGAAAATTCTCAAAATAATAATTTTGATTTTAAATTCCAGAAAATTCAATTAAACCAACTTTAATTTAATTGAAGTTTGATTAACTCATATTAAACTGCAAATGATTTTGAAATTTTCAAATTAAGCTTTTGGGCAAATAGAAGCAAATGGTTCTCTTTTCAAATTTTCAAAAACTCCGAAAAACGGGACGCTACATTTTGTGCCTAATCATTTTTCTGCTGCTTCTTTTGCTATTCCCAGGCCTCGTCCATCTCAGTACTGGACACCTAGATCTTTTATCTCAAATCCCAGTACTGAGGCTTGGATGTTTTGAGGGAATTTGCTCTTTTTGCATTCATTGTATCATAATGCATTTTTATTTCAAATGTCGTGCATTGCATAATAAAATCTGTGGAGCCTTGATTATTATCCTTGTATGACTTGATTTCATTCTCTCTACCTTGTCATATCAAGTGTTAGTCTGCTAGACTTCTTTTATGGCTCTTTGTGTTTTAGCTCAGCTTTCTCCTTGCTAGCTTTATATCTGTGAGCAATTTGAATCAAATCATGTCTTGTTGGATCTTGTGACTAGTTTTGCTCTAGTGATCCTTTTATGATTCTTGCCATGTCAAATAGGCTGATTTGAGTCTTGAACTTATTTTGAGATGAAAAATGAGCTTTTTATCTTCTTAAGTCAAGCAAATGAAAAATAAGATTTTCTGTGCGAAAAAACTGATCTCACCAATCCTTTCTCATGAGACGGTTTGCCATTGCACTAGGCATGAACTCAGGGGGAGTTTTGGATGACCTAGACCACTCTTTTAAGCTTATCGCTTGAGATGGTCGCGGCAAGGCTTGAGATCTAGCACAGTGAAAAAAAAATCCTTTTAGGAAAATGCTCAAAATGCTAAGTGCTTGAGTTTTGCTTCAAAAGAATACTCTTGATGCTCAAAATGCCTCAGTTCTTGTTTTGAGTCTCTTTCTGCCTATAGACATGGCTTGACTCATTATTGGTTGCTTTTAGTGAAACTTTGACATTGAGCAACCTTTCATGATTTTAATTCGTTAATCTTTATTGTCGCTATACGGGTTTTAGCTTTGCGATACATGTTTTGCCATGATTGAATATAGCGTCTTCTCTTTATATGGCTTGGTATATGTCTTGTACTGTCTACATAGATAATGGTCATGGCTCCTTTTGTTAAATTTCAAAAATAAAGTCATTTCTTCATGCTCGTTCTTGTCCCATGCATCTTGATGAATTCATTGTCAAAGGGGAGAAGGATTGAAGAAAATCTTGCTTGGAGCTTTTGGTTTCTGAAGGTTTCATACATAAAGAACACACACACACAAAATTTTTTGTGAACCTTTTGAAAATTTGTGATCATAGTGAGTTGAGTCTCTGGGTTTTATTGCCTTTTTCTGATTTGAATTGCAATTCAAGGAGACTCACAATGATCAAAGGTCAAATAGAACATATTGTCTTTCATATGGACCTTAGTGAGATTTTTGGCCATCTTCTGGAATTTGAATCCTTTTGTGCGTTCATTGCCTTATCTCACTTGCCTGTATTATTCGAAGCCGACTTGGTGGTTCCTAAGCTTTTCTTGCTTATGGACCAAGTTGTGCCTTTATGCTAAAACGGCGATTTTACTTTTTAATTTGAAAAACCACATTTTCTGGGAAATTGCCAATCTGTTCATCAAGGGGGAGATTGTGGATATCGTGAGGATATGTGCACGATCTCAGGATGATGAGTCAATTGGCAATGGCTTTGTTGGTTTACAAAATCTCGCGTTTTCGGGGTTTGCTTCTTCTTTGTCGGACACAAAGCGGTCGACCGGTGGTGTGGGTGGTCGGACCGCCCGTGGGACTGATCGGATCGGCGGTGGTGGCGGTCGGACCGGCTGACCTAAAGTTGGATTTTGGGGCTAATCCAAAATAGGTTGTGTAGGCGGTGAGGAGTCTCACGGATGTGGTTTCATCATTTTGGAGCTCCGGTCAAAGTTCTATTGAGTTGAAAATTCTAGAAGGTTTGGATTTTCAAGTGGAATTTTGGCTAAGTCCTTTGAGCGGTCCGACCGTTAGGGAGCGGTCCGGCCAAGCACGATATCGGTCGGACCGCCTTGTGTGGGGCGGTCGGGCCAAGCAACGACTTAGAGGTGAGCCAAGTTTGCATTGATGTGGTTTCAATGTGGTTTATGTTTGATTATCAATGCTTTATTGATGTATATTGCATTGCGGAGCTAACGTGGGTCAAGTTGTGAAGAACTTGTTCCCGAAAACGGTTTGTTTGTCTATTGCTGTGCAGGTGGCTTGCAGGTCAACGACGTCAACGGTGAGTGGATCGGGACTATGCTTGGAGAGCCGAGGTCCAAAACGATCATGGATACCGGGTTAGGTCGTGTGACTCAAGCATGGTGCAGGATGGGCAAGATGGATCGAACGGGTGGTTCGGTGCAGCTGGTTGGATCAGGCGGTGCGGATATCGGTGCAAGTCTCTGGGAGGTTCCGATGGGATTCGGACAAGAGAGGCTTGGCGTCGATGAGAACCGCTGATCAACCTACACGTGGTGAAGCAGGCGATTACTTCAACAGATTAGTGTGTGGGTCCCATGTGTGTGTGGGTCCCAAAAAGTGGAACCCTAGTCCTCTCCTATAAATAAAAGGGGGGAGATGCAAAACTCCTTTGAAGCTTCCATTTGGTTTGCCCCTTCCTTTTTCTAGGGTTAGTGTTTGGAGAGGAAGAGAGGGAGAGATTGTATGGTCCTTGGGTGAGCTCTTGTCCTCCTTGTGGGAGTGGCTTTGTAAGCATCTTGTGAGATCAATCAATCTTGTGATGCTTGCTTGTGAGATCTTTTGTCTCCCCTTTTGTGTTCTTCTCTCATTTGAATGAATTTTGTGCTTCCTTGATTCAAGGGTTATGCTTGGTCTCTTGACCCATTTTATCTTGCTTTGATGTGTGGGAATACTCCTAGAATCATCTAGACCATCAATCCCCACAAGCAAGTCTTGAATCAAAGATTTTCATATTTCTAGGGTTTGTGCACTTCTTTGTTTAATCCTTGAGAGATTGTTTCTGCGAAGTGGATCTGAAGGATCGTCGCTAGAAATAGGTCTCCAATATCATTAGGGAGGTGTGCTCGAAATTTGGTCAAGTTTCATTGGTCGAATCAAAAGTTGGATCAAATTTCGTTTTGGATTTGGGTAGGATTTTTGAGATTGGACTCTACCGTCCGACAGGTGTTTCAACGGCGGTCCGACCGCCAGATATTCGGATCATTGCTCGCGCAAGGTCGAACCGTTGTCCACCGGTCCGACCGCCGATTAGTTGCCTCGGTCGGACCATTGGTTGAACGTCGGTCGGACCGCCCTTGGTAGCGGTCGGACCGCTCGTGCCGGATCAACCCTTTGAGATTAAGTCTCCACTTTTGTGTCGTGTGGTTGTCGGGGTTTGTCGAATTCAGACAAAGCTTCATTGTGTGCTTCTCGATCTTCTTAGCTTCCATAGCTAAAGGAGTAAAGTTCGTGTTGAATTTGCTTTAGGCGAGAAAGTTGTGAAAGCGCCTATTCACCCCCCCTCAGTCGCCTTTCCGGTCCTACAAGGGTGCCTTCGTGCACAAGAATTGGGTATTGTGGAAACAATTGTCCGAATCATCAAGGACCGAACTTTGAGTTGTCATCCCAAGTATCACTCGTACTTCCAAACGCGGTGTATGGCCGCCGCTTGGTCAAGTAAGGGAAAATCATATTGGTTTGAAACATAGGTGGTGTGAGGACATGCGATCGTGAAATATCATATTCCTTAGGAATCCAATGTAAGGATATAATGTGCAAGTGAGCGCTATTTTTATTTTGATGTTGGGCGGTCGACCCACATGCTAACTCCTTACATTGACCCCACCGACACTACTTGCATGCCCGGTTAGTTAGTAGGCGGTATAGCTGGCACTAAGCGGGATTTTATCGTGCATAGGTGGTTCACTTCAATATGGTTTTCTTGCTGAAAAATACCGAGTCTTGATTTCTCTAGCCGACGCACCAAAGGAAATGTGTTGCTATCTGGAGGCTTACGGGCTGATCAAGTTGTCTGGGTAAAGATGTACTCCCCTGAAGGGTTATAAACTATTCAAATAGCCGCGTCCACGGTTATGGACATCACTTGGGCCTTAACCGATATCATTGTTAGACTCTAAATTAAAACTTGACACGGGATAACTTGGTATCGACATGACCAGTGTGTCATGAGTTTAGTTTATCAAAGTGGGGCTGCTACTTTGATATTGTTTGAAATATGTTTATCTTTATGTTGTTTAACTTTCTTTTATTAAACAGTTTATTGCTAAAACTGCTTTATTAAACTAGGTGTAGATTGAGTAATGTTGTATTTATGCAAAAACTAGAGCCACTATAACCTCTCTTTGAGCAACCACTAGCATGTATAAATTTTTATATGTGTAAGTCGTGCAAGTACAACTTTGTACTTTAACGGATTGTCCATTTGTTCAGGTGAGGAAGATTTTACCATAGATCAGCTCGTTAGCGTCGACTTCGGCGACGCTAACGAATAACGCTATTTCTAACCTCCACTCAGTTGCCTTTGGGAAGGGCACACCCTGCTGGAGTTTCTTGTTTTTAATGCTTTAATTTTCGCTGCGTACTCATGTTAATGTTTAAATTTTGTCGGTCGGCCTCTCTTGTAAAATTATGGGCATAAGCCCTTGTCTTGTACGACATGTGTAATATATTGGTATGCCTTGTGTATGACTGTGATCAATGTTGATTGAGATATGTGTGTGTTATACTTGATCCTTGGGAGCTAACACGAGACACATATTCAAAGATTTGATATGCTCCTTGACTCATGTGAGTATGGTTTCGAACTGCCAAGTTTGACGTATCTCCATGGGTTAAATTGGATTTCAGAACTTGGAGACCTAGAGTTATTTACATATGATCTGCAGGACTGTGATCCTATGTAAATAATTCAGAGTCCCCACAAAGGGGCAGTGCAGCACGGTGCCCAGCAGCGCAGGGCTACGCCAGGGTCCAGGTGGATAGTACATGGCAATTTCATGGCCACCCCGCTAGAGATTCACCCGAATGAAGACATCAGAATACTAGGGGATGCCATGTAAACTTTTATCCAGTGGCCCAAGAAGGACATCGCCTTGGACCATGCCTCTCTAACAGGACCCTCGATTACTCCACCTCATGCTTCGCTTCAGAAGGCGGCCTCATCAGTTCCCACGGAGAAGACGCTGAAGGAACAAGAAAAGTGTGTTACCGTATCAGTTCCTGAGTCGTCTCATGGGAAGACATGCCGTAGGCAACTCGTTAAGGCCAAATTGAAATCGAAGAACATTGAGGCGCCTCCCAAGCCCTCGAAATACTGCCTCGAAAGTCCATTGTTTGTTTTTTTAAATGATCTTAATTTTGTGTTACCTAAGGTCGGAGCTCCACTGGAGATTTTCGATCATCTCTCCTTCCTTGCTAACGAGCTTGAGTCAAACTCGGACGACATGCAAGAACAACTATTGATATACTAGTGAGGTACATAGAGGAGCTCACAAGACAAATCCAAGAAGTCGATGAGTTCTTCAAGAGCTTGAGGCACAGATGGTTTCTAGCTAGTTTAACTTTGTAACTCTATTCTTTTTTCCCATTTGGAGGGGACATTGTGATACCTTTTGGTTTCCCTTTCCAATAATGTGTTTGCCATCATAGTTTTAATTGGAATTTAGTTGTCTTGCTAGATGTTGCATATGGAAACTACTGTCCAGTAATTGATTGGTTTGGCTCAAAATCCAGATTTTTTTGCAAAGAAAAAACTATCACAAATGGTTCACAAACTTTCTCTTATGCTCGCTTGCGGGTATCTTGTCCTAAGACATAACCTTCTCATGACTCTGACCAATGAAAAGGAGTTCTGCATTTTCTGCCAAAGAGTGCTTCAAAAGGTGACATCTACGGTAAATTCCAAGGCACAACCTCGAAGCATATCCTCCAGAATCTAATTTACTCTCTCTGTCTGACCATCGGTCTGAGGATGATATCTATGCTGAAAGTAAGGTGTGTTCCAAGTGTGTCATACAAACTATCCCCGAAATGCCAGATGAACTGAGAACCTCGATTCGAGACTATCCTCTTGGGTACTCCATGTAGACACACAATACGAGCCATATATAACTTAGTTAATTTGTCTCCTTTGTAGGTTGTCTTTACTGAAATGAAATGGACTTGGTTAATCTGTCAACTATGGTCCATATCGAATCACATCTAGACTTGGTTCTTGGCAGACCCGTAATGAAATCCATTCCAATTTCTTCTCATTTCCATTGAGAGATTTGTAGTGGTTGAAGCAATTCCGCGGGTCTCTGGTGTTATGCTTTGATTTGCTGGCACACATCGCAACAAGTTACAAACTCGACGATATATCTTTTCATTCGCGGTCACCAATACAGAATCTTCATGTCTTGATACATCTTGGTGCTACATGGGTGTAGTGTGTAAGCCGAGCTATGGGCTTCTTTCAGTATCAAATCCTTGAGTTCCTTCTGGTGTGGAACAAAGAGACGTTTCCCATGCCATAAGATTCCTTGTGGATATTCAATCATCTCGGGGGCTTTTCCTTTGGCCATGAGGGTTAAATATCTAGAATCCAGGGTATCCTTCTTGAGTAGTCTTCATTTGCTCTTCTAAAGTTGGATGTAGTTCCACAACGGCGATGGTGCCTTGCTCTATTATCCCAAGGTTGAGTGTCTCAAATTCCTTGTAGAGCTCAGGTTGGTGTTCTTGAATCATGACATGACTGCAGCAGGATTTATGGCTCAATGCATCGGCTACTACATTGGCCTTTCCAAGATGGTAGTGAACATCCAAATTGTAGTCTTTGATCAGCTCTAGCCATCTTCTTTGTTAGAGGTTGAGATCCGTCTGGTGAAAATGTACTTGAGACTCTTGTGGTTTGTAAAGATATTACAATAATTTCCAATCAGGTAATGCCGCCAAATCTTTAGGGCATGCACTAGTGCCACTAACTCCAAGTCATGGGTTAGAAGTCATCTTCATGGGGACGGAGTTGTCTTGATGCATAAGCTACAACTTTTCCTCATTGCATAAGTACGCAGCCAAGACCTTAGCGGGAAGCATCACAATAGACTTCAAAGTCCTGATGTATGTTTGGTAGGATTAACACTGGTATAGAGGTTAATTTCTATTTCAATTATTGGAAACTTTTTTCACAAGCTTCTGTCCATTCATACTTCTTTTCCTTTTTAAGCAGATGGGCATTCACCCGGCTGGTGGTCCTCGTTGTAGTTGGGGAAGTTTACACAGCATTAGTCTGCCTGATGTCCTTTTTCTCCACAACATGTGCATGCTACTTGCTTCATAGGGCAATCTTTTGATTGATGGTATTCCTCACAGCTGGGACAGTAGGGAACTGGGCAGGTGTAGCAATATCCCACATGTGAAGCATTCTCCTCTTGTAACTTGTCGTATTGGAGGACATAATTGGGTGGTATGTCCTAACTTACCACATTCAGAGCATAAGGCATTTGGCGGAGCTTCGGGGTTTGGTAGCAGAATTTCAGTAGGCACAACTTGCTTCTTGCTAGGGCTCTGGATGAGTTCTTCTTTGTCGAGACTAAGGTTGGTGGCGATGATATTCCTTGCTGGTTCTACAAGATTCCGTTGGGGACATCTGGGCACATGGTGTCCTAGGTTGTCGCAATAGAAACATTTGATTTCTTGGCCTTGCTTCCTCTGGGGGCATCTGTTGGCGAAGTATCATTTTTCTTTACAGCTGTAGCAGTGAAGATTAGTTGCTGGGTTCACTACTATAGGCTACCCGGCGGAGCGAAGAATGCGGAAACCACTCCTGCTGAGGCGCGGGGTTGAAGTTGGAGCTCTCAGAGGTTGGGTTGTTGACTGCCCGTACGACGAGCTGTTAAGAAATGCTGATTGCTGGGGGTAGCTGTTTTGTGGCCTCTGCGCTGCCATCATCCTTTTGCGACTGACACCACTTCCTTGAGCTGCTGCTCTCTTTGGTGACATCTAAGGAAACAACTCAGCTTAGAACTAGAGGAGATATATGAGGGTGTACTAGCCATCTAGAGCACACACAGAAGTACTTAAACAAACGAGAAAGGATGAAACAAGTACAATACAAAGGCTAGAGTGGCTACATTACATTAAGGGGGTTAGGCGTTACATAACTTCCAAAATGACGATGAAGACATCGGGGCCGATCTCTCCTTCCTGGAGGGGCGGCAGGTAGCAGAAAGGTGATTTTAACAAAAGATCCTCGTGCATTCGGCTCAAGCTGGTGCAGGTGAAGCGTGCTGAATCTTGGATTGCTTCATCACAGCTGCTCTTGGGATGCTCAGCTCTAACATCCTAATTTCCAAGTGTTTTCAAAATTTTCAAGAATAATAATAATAATTTGATTTTATTGCCAAAGCTTAACTCGGAATTTTAGAAAATAAAAATAATTTAATATATATTAATCAAACTTCAATTAATTCGAATTTAATTTAATTGGTTTTTCTGGTATTTAAAGCCAAAAATATTATTTTAAGTATTTTCTTGAATTTTCTGGAATTTAAAAGGATTTTCCCTTTATCTCAAAAATTAAAAATAATTTATTTGCAAAATTTAAAGATAAATTAGAGTTAAAAATATTTTTATTAAGTTCCAAATAATTCATGGAATTTCTGTGTATTTTTATAGAAATTTTGGACTTTGTTTGCTATTTTCTACAAAGTCTTTTAATTTGTTGTATTTTCTGAAATTTGAAAATCATTTAAAATCCTCGGCACTGTTCCGGCCCGATTTCCCTTGCCCGTTACTATTCTTTCTCCACTAGGCCCAGCTTCTGCGGCCTGCTTCAACTCGCCAGCCCGTCTCTCTGCCCAAAGGGCCCTCCTCTCAGCCACCGCCGCCCTCGTGGTCATCTTCTTCCCCGCACCGGTACAGCGCCCATGCCGCGTGGCGTCAACACTGTGCGCGGCATCTGCGCTGACCTCACCAGCCCTCGCCCACTCCCTGACAGTGGCACATCACCGCCCATCACCGCCGCGCCCGCTGCCGCCACCCACTCCCTCCCCCATGCCGCGTCGGTCCGGAGCTCCGTGAAAACCGCCGCTGCCCATCTCCTCTCTCAGCATTCCCTACGCCCTATAAGAAGGAGCACCGGGAAGCCCTTGCTTGCGTCTCCCTTTCCCCCCGATTCACCCACCCTCTTTCACCCTCTCTTCGCTGGATTTCAAGAAACCCCGCTGCCGGCCGAGCTTCACGCTACCACCTCTAGCGCCACCGACGAGCCTCCTCAGGCCTCTTGGTCTCCACCTTCGGCATCGCAAGCTCGCCGCCGTCCCCATGCGCGCCTCCCCGCCCCTAGAAGCCCGCCGAAGCACCGCCACCATCATCGCCCACTCCTCGCCGCCGCTTCCTCCTCTCGCCGCCAGCCTTTCCGTGGACTCGGTCCATACTGGACGTGGGGCCCACCTGTCAATGACTGATCGATTTTCCTTTTGAAAAATAATCTGGCCAAAAATTAAAATCCCCGCTGACGTCAGCATTATGCAGTAAACTGATTTTTCTTTAGAAAAATAATTCCAAAAATCCAAAAATACTGATTTTCTTCCTTTTATGTATTTTATACCTTCCAAAGGTCATATCTTCTTCATCCAAACTCCGATTTAAGTGATTCAAATTTCTATATTCATATAAATTCAGTACCTGTAATTTGGTTCTAGTTTGGTAATTTTTGGATTTAATTTGGTATTTTTTTATTTATTAGGTTCTTTTCGCCCGTACATATTCTGGCGTTTCGGAAGGATTCTTCGAGCAGACGACCGAAGTGTCTCAACTGTTCAACAAAGGAAAATAGTAGACCTTTGATCATGTTGTATCTATTTTATAAAATTATATTATTTTATGTCAACATGCATGACTAGTTGTATAAAAATACTTTTGGGAATAGTTAAATACCCAATTGTCATTATGCCACCCTGGATATTTGCTATCGACATGTCCCCTTGAATGACATAAACCCTTGGACACCATAGGATGGTTAATTATTAGTTTTACATTATTGTAATACCAACATGGGTGCGTATTATGCTTAGCCATGCTTTAGCTACTCGATGGGATTCATGATCACATGCTTAAATGTTTAAACTTGACTTAACAAAAGATGGAATTGTGGTGCGGCCACTGTTGATAAAAGATGTTGTACCATGGCAAGGGTTACCATGCGGTCGGGTTGAACCAAAAATTATTTATGTTCGGACGAGTGATTGTGTAGTAAAGGGGGTGCGGGAAGCACTTTGGGATGTGGTTGCCTCGCCTGAGTAGTCACTAAGGACTTAACCTTGTAAGCCATTGATCTGGGCCATATCGTGCAACCACAAGTCCATTATGGGGTGGATCTAGCCAACTAATTAGTAATATTTTGAGCCAGTTCTATTTTGGTTGATAAGTAGCACAACAAGGGGCCGGGATGGTGAAACCTTAGTGAGCAGAACCGAGTCAAAATAGAAATTTGTAAAAACCTTATCATGTATTCTATACTGCTTACCTAAGGTAGTGAGCGGTGGTATTGACAGATGCCAAACTAACTAGAGAAGTCGTGTCTTATCGGTCAAGCTGTACAACCTCTGCAGAGTGTTAACAACTATTCTAATAGCCGTGTCCCCGGTTACAGATAATGCCTGGTGATTTCACACGAGAGGTAGATTTTCATAAAAATAATGGAATGGTTTGGTTGGAATAGTTTGGTTGGAATGGTTAGGAAGTGAACGGGGTGTTCACTCGTTGTTTCAAAGAACTTGATTACTTATATATTAATTTTTTAAACAATGCTTTGTAATCTACTTGTTGTATTTAATGTCAATACTACTTTATGCAAATTAAACATAGAGCTATCCTTGTTCAAGCCTTACGTGAATACTATTTGCATACATTTCCCTACGACTTGCTGAGTACTTTATGTACTCGCGGCTATGCAACACTTGTTGATCAGTCCCTACAGAAGAACCAGAGAACACCGAGTTCTATGAGGAAGACTTCTTTGAAGACTACGCGAACTAGTATGCGTCCTCCACTCGATTGCCTGTGGGCATGTCGATTGGCCTCCACGAGTTCTGTTGGTTTCCGCTGCAAGTTATCTTTTGTTGCTAAGCCTTGTGTGACATCCCTTGTAGGACTTGACCATAAGGTCCTTTTTGCTGCTATTAATATTACTGTCTGCTTCATTATTCTCTTTGTTGTATGGATATGATAACATCGTTGTTGCAACTATGTGAGCTAGCTACTGATCTGGGACTAGCCCGGAATGCACAGAGTGTCTCGGGGTTGCATACCCGGGGTCCCAACCGGCTCTGAAGGTGTGAGCGGCGAACTCACCCTCCCTAGCATAGAGGTAAACCTCCAAGGTCCATGACACTTGGTCTAGAATCTAGGTCTTTCGGCCTCTAAAGATAGGCTTGCGGTGGTAGCTCAAGTGCTACATGAGTTGGCGGAGGATGTCCACAAACTCATAGGCGTTTTCTCTGTGAGAGAGAAAGTCCCACGGTCCATCGGACGACGGGGTAGCCATCTATAATTTTGAAACAAGAGAATGTCAGTAAACTCAATGAAGGTAGAGATGAGTTTAGAACTAAGAGTGATGAGTAAAAGCAAGTAAGTACGCTATATATTGGGCAAAGCTTTTCTTAGTTTTTGCAAATAAGACTCAAGTCCTTAGGCACACCCAGTTTAGCTAAGGCTCCTACAGTTGTATGCTCTGATACTGGCTCTCAGACCCGGATTTCACAAATCCAAATCCTTTGTGAAAATACTGTGCCATTCCCTCGATAAGTAGATAGTAGTCATAGATACATCACTGAATCATTTCATACACGATGTAAGCTTAACAAATATTATATTACAGACATTAGAGTTACATAGACCACGTCGGGTCGAGTTTTATAATAAGGGCCGAACAGGCCAAATGATTATATTACATAAAAGCGAAAGTGATAGTGGAAGCAAAAGGGATAGAGCATATCTCTCCGCAGGCAAGCGACTGGGGAATCCGTGTGCGTCCTATATTAACCAAAGACTTGGATAATATTGGATGCACACAAGCATCAACAGAGTCAGTTAGATTGAGGCGAGACCCGGACTAAACGAACTACACTACTCATTGTCATCTTCGAGGCCTCCAACTTCGGGATCCTTGTATTATGAATATTCTCTACGAGTTCCTGCTTCTGAGGGTTTGGGGAAAGAGCGAGGATTAGCACAACATCCGTGCTCGCGAGCCAACACACATAATGTTGTAATAATACATGCAAGGCTTAACAAGGATGGCTCGAGTTCTTTTATTTGCTAAAAGCAACGTTTTCAATTACAATATTTAGAAATTCCTACCGCTTAGCACTTTAACCAAATCTTATTTTTAAAAGAGATATTGTGTAATATTTATAATGGCGAAGGCTACCTCCACCTATGCTTAAATTTTGAGAGGAGTCACCTCCACATATTAACATCACTGGGTACGATGACCCAGGAAAAATCCAAAACACGGGCTAGGTGAGCCCGACACATTATTCATCCCACCCACAAAATTTTATAAATAGAACTAACTCTTGTAAGTTCCCATGCCTACCTTTGACCGTGGGTACGACTGTTCGAACAGTTTATATTCTTTAGAGGTTGTATATCTTTACCCACAAGAGATAATTGTCTTGATATGTACACACATTTATGTAGACATGTGAATCAAGGGGAGATTACCACAAGGCCTTTACAATGCCTCCCTTAGTATTTGTTAGACCTGCTAAGGTTTCACCTAAGAAGGATTACACTTCCACACTTGTCTCACCCCTTGCCCAGACCCGCTCTTGTTCCTGTCTTAACGACTTTCGTCGTGCACCTCGACCCATCGCCGCGAAGGCTTACGGTGTCACGAGTCATCTACCTGGTGCAACTTGTATTGATGGATACAAATTATTTAGCCAAGTCGACACCACTATAGACTTGTGGTTGTGCTATTTTACATTGGGAGGTCATCACAAGATTAAGTCCTTAGGGTTATCTAGGCGGTACATACCATATTCCACCAATCCAACATTCCATGAGCTACATTAGCACCCACCACTATACCACCCACCATACCAGCCGCCCCGAAGGGGTAATAGCAGTTATTAGGGTTTTTTAGAAGCAACATACATTAACTCAACTATCTCAGTCATTTGCCCGCAATGACTGCCCAAATCCAATTTTATGATTTTTAAGACATGATGATTAGGACATTTATTGTCCCGTTACTTAAGCAATACTAGCATGTCTCTTAAGTACAACCTATAACTAGTAATTACCTCATAGTTACTAGGGTGACATGGAATAATGGATTCAATTAGGAAAGCATGGTGTAATAATTAATTAATCATCAAACGGGTATTTGACTACCTTAAGGTTTAACTAACATTTGCTTAAAGAATTAAGGCATGTAATTTTGGTAGTTTAAAGGAACATAATTTGCATAAAATATAGGCTCAAAATCATCAAAGTATTGACTCGCCTGGAGTGAAGGGGGAGGGAGTCTTGAAAGTCTTGTTTTTTATCAAACTAGAGATCTCCCGCGTCTTCGAACTCTATTAGGAAAAAAGCACCGGAAAAAGAATAAATAGGCAAAGAGAACAAATAAATACACAAAAACTAGCAAATGAACTCCAATTTAAATAAGACCAGTGCCCTTAGCAAGGTCTTGAATTTACACAAATTTAGAAACAAAAATCAATAGAATCATAGTTATAATGGAGGAGAACGGAGCTTGTGAAGTTCTGGCTTCGAGAATTACTAGTTCCAAGTACTGTTTGTTTCGAGTACTGTGGGCTTCGAGTACTGCTCACTTCGAGTTGACACGGTCGGAGAGAGGTTCGACTGCAGGACATAGTTGGAAGGAGCTTCGACTGCACGATGTAGTCGGGAGGAGGTATCGACTACCTAACGTAGTCGGAAGGGGTTCGATTATACAACGTAGTCAGAAGCAGTTTCGACTACACGTGGTCGAAAAAGGTTTCGACTACATGTGGTCGAAAAGAGTTCAAAAACGCAGTGTGGTCTGAAGGAGGTTCGACAACGCAACGTGGTCGGAAGGAGTTAGACGACGCGGTGTGGTCTGAAGGAGTTTCGACAATGCGGCGTTGTCGGAAGGAGTTCGACAATACAGTGTGGTCTGAAGGTGGTTCGACAACGCGGTGTGGTGGAAGGAGTTCGACAACGTGGTGTGGTATAAAGGAGTTTCGACAACGTAGCGTGGTCTGAAGGAGTTTCGACAACGCGGTGTGGTCGATAGGAGTTCAACAACGCATTATGGTTTGAAGGAGTTTCGACAACACGGCATGGTCGGAAGGAGATCGACAACGCAGTGTGGTCTGAAGGAGATTCGACAATGCGGCGTGGTCGGAAGGAGTTTGACAACACAGTGTGGTCTGAAGTGGTTTTGACAACGGGGCATTGTCGGAACGAGTTCGATAACGGGGCGTTGTCGGAAGGAGTTCGACAACGCAGCGTGGTCTGAAGGAGGTTCGACAACGCGGTGTGGTCGAAAGGAGTTCGACAACGCAGTGTGGTCTGAAGGAGTTTCGACAACGCGACTACCTGGTCGTGGATGTAGTCGTAGAAATAGTCTTAGACGTGGTCGTAAAGGAGTTTCGACCGCTCATCGTGGATGGAAAAGGAAGGGGGAGAACTGGGCACGGTGAAAGGGGGCTTACCAAGATCGAGAGGGAGGTCGAACAGCTGTGGGGGAGCTAGCGGTCAGTGATGAAGGAAGACGGCGATTCCTGCGGCACAAAACTAAGTTCGAGTGAGGGGATCGCTCCAAGGAGCTCTTGGGCACGAATTGACGCGTGTAGAATAGGGGCTGCACTGGTGCAACGAGAACCGGAAGGAGGCGCGCGGTGGCTTGAACTCGGAGCTCAGGGCTTCGGACAACCACAGTGACATGAGCGAGAGTGGGGGAGCTCGAAAAAGAAAGGGGGCTGCTTGGGCTCTACTCTAGTAGCACTTACCGTAAGTGAAGGGGATACGAGGGGAGGCAAGGGAAGGGGAGGCAAGGGAAGGCTCAGAGCCCCTTTTATAGCCGACGAGAGGGCAAGGATGGGTCATTGGAGGCTCGAAGGCACGTGGGTTCCCTTGGCGGTGGTGGCATGGGTGCTCTGGACGAAGAGGAAGGGGCAGGCGAGCACAGCGGGGAGGTGATAGGGCGACGTCTTGGGCGGGCGAAGCAGGTGGCGGGGCGACATGAGCAGGTGTTGGCGACGAGACGGGCGACGGAGGGCGCCAGAGTCAAGGGCAGGTGGTAGCAAAGGGCTAGAAGGCGTAGGCGCACGGCCATGGCGCTGACACGACGGCGAGATAGGCAACAGGATGGAGCGACGGAGGTGGCGACTTGGGGGGGGCATGTGGCATAGACGACGAGAGCAAGTGGGCGCAGACAAGGGTGCTGACCAGTCATGGGCGACAGGACGAGAGCAGGTGGGGGAGTTGACGGGGCGACAGGGAGCCAGAGGAGGCGACGGGGCGACTCGGGGGCTGAGCTGAGAGGGAAGAAGGGGTAGGGGAGGCGCTGACCTGGCTAGGCCGGAAGGGGAAGGGGGAGGATGGGCCGGGGAGAATGGAGAAGAGGAGATCGGCCAGCCCAAGAGGAAGAGAAAATGGGCTGGAACCGAAGAGAGAGGTTTTGAATTGGAGGTAGAAGCTAGAAATTTTTGAAAATACAACTTAACTTGAAATAAGTTTTTGAAATCAATTGACAGAAGTAAATACTATTTACAATCCGAAAACAGACTATTACAACGTTGTCGCCCCAGAGCTTATTATACCCCCACGTATATTATGTAATTATGCTTCTAACACATGTCACTTTTGTCACACTATATTTCACTTACTATCAGCTGCTATCATTTTACGTTAACTATAGAGTAACTATAGACAAGTAACTATAGACAAGGCCAACACCGCCCTTCTCTACACTGTGTGCTACAAAACTCAACTGAGCTTCCTGTATTGCACATATAGGCGCGGCGTTGTGTGCTTGCCTATTTAGCATTATCTTATTCACAACGGAATTGGGAACACCAAAGATAAGCTTCAGTAGATACTCTCATGCGTATTTCATCCTCCTATTTCCATATCCAGACACTTCTCTTTGAGTACAGTTCAAGGTATATGTGCTTTAATTTTTTGTTTCCAGTTAATTAAGTTATATCACCCTATGTTGTACCAAACTTTATTAGTTCGACTCTGTATAGATACAACTATCAGTTATGGGCCAAAAATGAACATATACAGACATGAAATAAACACTATTCATTTGTATCAGTTATGGGCCATAAATGAACATATACAGACATGAAATAAACACTATTCATAAATCCTATTAGCAACCACCGAACGAGCCTACAGTTAGGGCTGGAAACGAGCCGAGCCGGCTCGAGCTCGGCTCGCTCGAGCTCGTATGGAACAGTAGATCGGCTCGGCTCGTTTTTGGAACGAGCCATAAGCCCGGCTCGGCTTGGCTCGGTAGTGGGCTCGAAGTGGCTCGCGAGCTTGAGGCCGCCAGACACATCACGTGAACTACACCTCCTCCCCATTCCAGGCAAGCACGAAGAAAGCCGTCGGCCTACGAAAAAGGCTGCCGGAGCTCCTCCCCTCTGCCTCCGCTGACCCCTCCATGGTCATCTCAGAGCTGGAACATCACCCACACATGAAAAGCATTAAATCATCTCAACAACATCATCTACGCATACAAAACACCAATCGCAATATACAACCCAAAAACAGTGGATCCACATGAACCACATCTACGAAGGCCGCCGGGGAAGCTCCGGCTGGGGGAGGGGGAGGGGGAGGCGGAGGCGGCGGTGGAGCTGGGGGAGAGGGTGGAGCACTGGAGCTAGAGGGGGGAGGCGGAGGCGGCGGCCGGCGGGTGGAGCTGGGGGAGGCGGAGGCGGAGGCGCGGTGAGGCAAGGGGGAGGGGAGGAGGCGAGATGGCCGGGGCGGAGGTGGAGGAGGCGAGGCGGGCGGGGCGAGGGGGAGGCCGGGAGTGGGAGGCCGAGGTGGATCTGGGGTGGAGGCGAGGGGAGACGGAGGCGGGGAGGCGGGGGGGCGGAGGTGGAGGAGGCGAGGCGGGCGGTGGAGGAGGAGGCGGGGGCGGGAGGAGGAGGGAGGGAGGGGGCGGGGGAGACAGAGGGCGGAGGCGAGCTAGGCGAGGGAGGGGGAGCCCGGGAGGGGGAGGGGGATGTGGCGGTCGGCGGGTGGAGGAGGCGAGGCAGGCTGGGTGGAGTAGGCGAGGCAGCCTGCGGAGGTGAATATATAAAGCGAAGGAGGTGGTCGGTGGGGAATTTGGGAACGAGCCAATTTGGCTCGCGGGCGGCTCGAGCTCGGCTCGATTTTTCACCGAGATAAAAACTGGACTCGGATCGGCTCGAAAAATCACGAGCTCGAGCCGAGCCGACTCGACTCACAACGAGCTCGAGCAGGCTTGCAAGTCTCGAGTTATTTTTCCAGCCCTATCTACAGTAGACCTCGCCTCCATTGGGCCTATCCTGTCACCGTCAACTAAGGCCGCCTCTCCGAGGACCAGCACCAGCGTTCCCAATTTTATCGTGAGCGACAAGCCGTGGGAACAGTGATGCAAGCCTGGCATAGCAAAGAAGCCGAGGATGCGGCGCTAGCCGAGGACGACGGCAGAGGTGCAATGCGAGTCACAGCGTAGCTCAGTCGAGCGCAGCAACAGAGACAAATGCATTGTGTAGGGAGGGTGAGCATACCCGCAACATGGTCCGTGATTTTTCTTTATCCGTAGAGCAGTGCAGAACTGGTACGAGAGAAACCGAAGACAGGCAGCCGCACGTCACCATTTCTCCCAGACCGCTGTCGCGATTAGCAGTTTCCTTTTAAACGGTGCAGCATTAGTGTCGCCACTGACGTAACAACATGTAACGTCCGGGAGGGCAACGAGTTCTGCATTCTTCTCGTCTTCTAAGTTTTTTTTTAAAAAACTTTTGCGGGGCTCATCTCATGTTCTAACCAACGACGTGAACAAAATAGTGCCACGTTAGTTCATACCATATTTTACATAATTTAGTTTAAGTTGGTACTAAATTCATCATCCAAGCAAGGCCATAAATGTTTTTCCTGTGCTTATTTGCACGAGGATAATGACCAGATAACCGCATGTACAACAGTACTAAAATCTGCAATCATCTGCAGAGCATAATATTGAAAGTTTTGTCCAAAAGAACGTTTTTAATTCGAAGGTTCTGTGCCAAGTTTGTTTTCAGAAAATACAGCCAAGAATGTCAGGCACAGCAAAATGAGCAAGTGTGGGCCCAGGAATGAATTTAGCAGATGCTTTCCTATTGGCTTAATGGCTAGATTTTGACATCCCAACAAACTGAATAGATCAAAGCTAGAAACATCTTCAACCTGTCCATAATAGACAGCTCAAAGATGAGGGGAAAATGCCTTTTCATCTTCCAGTGACGAGAGAGAAGCAAAACAATCGAATGCTCCTTTAGTACTTGTTGAGTAAGGAAGGAATTAAACAAGGAACGAAAAAAGCTTATGCGTTTTTTTCACACACGAGAATTATGAAGTACAAATCGCACTGCTGCCTACAAAATTTATATTATCTGTTCTAAACACGCCTTTACAAATTACAATTACTCCGTGTCATCCTTTTTCAATTAGGAAAAGGAGCAGTTTTTTATGACGGAAAAAGGAAGATAAAGTACTCTGAACAAGCTAGTGCGTTAATATTTAAGTAGACTCAAATTATAAGCATAAAGGACGTGAGCAAACATCATCCAGATAGTTGCATCCGTAAGAAAAACGGACTCTTGTAATCCATGAGCACGATAAAAAACAAGCATTTCTAGACCTCACATCTATAGGAACTCAAAAGAAAATTTAATTTAACAAAAACGAGTTCTACATATAACAACTTAATTAATTAACAAACTCTTCTACCGACAAGTATTCTACAACACACGAAGAAAAATCACCCAACACACAGGGAGCAGCAAGGCAGCCATGCACGCCGACCTCCTGTCCACGGCCGGCGAGGATGCTGACGTTGTTGACCCCGTGATCGGGTTGTTGTGCTGGTAGTACCACGGGAACCACGGTAGGATCGGGTTCGGCGGCGGCGGAGCAGGCCCAGCCGGGAACGCGCTGTTCGGCGGCGCAAAGTACCCCGGCATGACCCCCGGCGGTGTCAGCTGGTAGCTCCCTGGCGGTGGCGGCGGGTAGCTGCCGCCGAAGCCACCGCCACCACTGCCACCTGTTGCTGGCGGGGGTGGAGGGTAGCTGTTGATCATTCCTCCTGATGTTGGTGGCGGCAGGCACGGGTACGGGCAGTCCGGCGTGTCCCCGACCGTCGTGGTGGTGAGCACGGTGACCATGCCGAGGAGCACGGTTACCAAGAAGGGTCTAGACATGGCTGTGTATGTGTGCGTACGTCTGAGAGAGAGAGAGAGAGAGAGATCAGCACTTGAAGTTGCTAGTAGTTGGGCAGTGGTACTGGTTAGTGGTTACACCGATGGCTTTTGGTTATTGGGACATTTGGTGCCAAACCAGCAGCTGGTGTGTTGGACAAGGAGCAATCATTCACTTGCTGTGAGAGAGACCCAAGCATGAGAGTGAAAAAGTATGTTGTCTGGATGTTTTCTTATGCATATCGGTGCAGCCGTCTAATTATTGTGACAATTACGAGATGTCTATCTTTCTTAAACACCAATTGAAAACAATGTCTTGCCAGTAATGGTATAACCTTCTTGTGGTTTTGTCAGGATCTAAATATGCAAATATTGTAACGTTCTGTTTTTCGGTTTTGTCAAAGATTTTCAAATTTTGACTTGAATTCAAATCTTCATCTCAAGTCTGCCTCAAATTCAAATTTTCCAATTTATTTTCCCCTCTTGGGCCTAGCACGTTCCCCTTTTTCCTTGGGCTTGGCCCATTTTCTCCCGGGGCTCAGCCCATCAACCCCTACCTTCCCCTGGCCCGGTCCGGCCCAAGCTGCCCCTTGCCCCCTCCTGCCCAGCACACGCACACGCAATCTAGAGCATGCACGCATGCTCTTCTTGCCACGTTCCCGCACAGCGACGCGTCCACCGTGCCCAGCTCGCCCTCCCCTGGATCTCCCCTCCCCTTCCTTGGCTATAAGAGCCCTGGGCATCGCCCTTGCCCTCCCCTCCTCATCTCTCTCTCTTCCCTCGTGCAAGAGCGAAGAACGCCCAAAGCTCCTGTTTTCGGCCGCACCAACCCACCGCCGTTCAGCCGCCTTGGTGAGTCCTCCGCCTAGCCACCACCGTCATCTCGTGTCCCGATCACCCTCCTACTATCCCCCACCTCCATTCTTCTTCTCCCTCGCAAAGAAGCGCCGCCGCCGTAGCCCTCTCTTCTCCACCACCGGCCGCTACCGCCCCACCACCTCGGCCGCCCTCAAGCCTCCCCGACCTCCCCTTTGGCTTCCCCACCGCCGGGCGCCGCCCCTGCTTCCCCCTTCCTCCTCCTCGTGCCACCCACTCGCTGGGGCCATATGCGCCTGTGCGCCCACCGCCGCCTCTCACAGCACCCCGTCGTCGACTTGCCGCTCCGGTGAGCCCCTCACCGCACCGACAGCGTCACAAGGTGTTCTAGGACGCAAGGAAGTCATCCCCCAACCCGATTTGTCTTTGTTCCACCAACACCGCCAGAATCGCTCATCTCCTTCACCTCCGATCGAGTCTCTCCTCGCCGTCGTTCGTTGCCCACCGACCATCTCTGGCCCTCCCTCTTGTCTCGGTGAGATCCCCTTGCCGCGTTCTTGCTCGTGCTCCCACCATCTTTTCCCCCACGCCACCCCACCGCCGACGCCACATGCCACTCGTGCGCCGACGCCACAACCCCTAGGACAAGCCAGCCTCCTCGGTCCCATTTTTGGCCTTACCCGGTGCCGCCGTGGCTCACCTCGCCGACGGCGAGCCTGGCCAGAGATGCCTAGGAGCTCCCCTGCTCTGTCCTAGCCGGACCAGTCATGTAGTAGTGTATTTAAGCACTAAATCTTTGTCTTTAGGATTTAAGTATTAATTAGCTATCAGCTTTATTGTGGCTGAGTCAATGACGCATGGACCCGATGCTTAATTAATAAAGTTCATTAAAGAAACTTGGGTTCTCTGATGACTCAATGACGAGTGGGCCCGAGTCAATTGAATGCATAGTGGACCTCGTTAGTGGACCGTGAGCTTTGCATGTGGACTTGGTCCAAGCACTGCACCATGGACTTAACCACTGCGCAGTGGGTCCCGCGTGGTAGAGAGATAATTTTTCTTTCCCTTCTTATTTTCTCTGGATTTAATTCAAATCCAAACTTCGGAGAGCCCATTCTCCTTTGTTCTAACTCCGATTTTAGTGAAATTTATTTCTAAATTTGTCTAAATTCAAGATCATGCTAATGCAGTGGTATTGTTTCATTTGGAGTTTATTTATTATTTCTGGTGTATTTATTTGTTGTGCTTGCTTGTTCGTTCTCTTTCCGGCATGATCGTCCGAGTAAAGTTCGATCGAGAACGCGAAAGAGTCACAGTTGGATCAAGAGCAAGTCTTCCAAAAAACCCCTTGCTTTTGAGCCAGGCTAGTCAATACTTTGATCATATTGAGCCTACATTTTATACAAATTATATTCTTTTAAAATAGCAATTTGCATGCTAAATTCTTTATGAAAATGTATGTCAAATCTTTAAGGTAGTTAAGTACCAACGTGATGCTTTAAGTATTATTATGCCATCCCTTGACAATTGAAATCCTTAATTCTTATCACCCTAGTAACTATGTGGTAACTATACTAGCTACAGGTTGTACTTAAGCGACATACATCTAGTCTTGCTTAAGTACCAGGGTATTTGTTTACCCCAACCATCATCATTAAAATCATGAGCTCATTTTGGGCAGTCATTGTGGGTAAATGACTGGAATATTGAGGTAATCTAGTTTATGTATCTCAAAACCCCTAATAACTTATTGTTACCACGTCTGGGTGGATGGTATGATGGTTGGTGCAGATGTAGCACGGGAAATGGTGGTATGTGGTATGCACCACCCAAATGACTTTAAGGACTTAATCATATGATGACCTCCCAATGTAAAACAGTACAATCACAGGTCTATAATGGTATCGACCTGGTGAAATAATTTGTATCCACCAATACGAGTTGAACCATTGGAGGGACCCATGGCCGTGTCGTCGGTCATGGACATGGGTTGGTCGCTGGTGTAGGCCGCGGTGTGGTGCAAGAGGGGGTCTGGGTAAGTGTTGACATAGGTGTCGGAGCATAACCCTTCTCAGGTGAAACCTTAGCGAGTATAAATAATACTGAGGGATGTATTGTAAAAGCCTTGTGATAATCTCCCTTGATTCACATGTCTAAGGAAACATGTATACATATCAAGTTGATTATCTCTTGTAGGTAAAGTGTACAACCTTTGCAAATTATAACCTGTTCGAACAGCCATGCCTATGGTCAAAGGCGGGCATGGGAACTTACTGGAGTTAGTTCTATTTATAAAACTTTATGGGTGGGATATAAACTCGTCGGGCCATTGTGACACTAGATTTGGATTTCCCGGGGTGGAAGTACCCCAGTGTTGTTAGTAGGTGAATGTAACCCCAATAAAAAATAAGCATATGGTGGAGGTAACCTCTGTTGTTATAAATATTGAACAATTAATCTCTTTAATAAAATGTGATTGGGTCAAAATGGTAAGTGAAAAGAATTTATACATATGATAATTGAAAATATTGCTTTAGCAAAAGAACCCAAGTCATCATTGATAAAGCTTTGTGTGTATAAATATTGCATTGTGTATTGGCTCACGGGCACGGTTATTGTGCTCATCCTTACTCTTTCCCCCAAACCTTCTAGAATTCGTGGATCTAGGACATTATGCATACTATGAGGATCCAGATGTTGGAGGCAAAGGAGATGATAAAGCGTAGTTTAGTCTGTAGTTGCTCTAGTCTTCCCTCGGTCTGGCTGACTCAGTCGATGCTCCTGTACATTAATATTGTCCAAGTCTTTGGATAATATCGATCGTATAACGGTTTCCCTAATCTCTTGCCTGTGGCGAGATGTACTCTACCCCTTTTGGTTTCATTGTCGTTTTTGCTTTTATATAATGTAATCTTGACCTGATGCGGTCTATGTAAACTCTAATGTTGTTGAATTAATTTATGGTTTGGTTTACATCATGTATGAAATAATTTAGTGATGTATCTGTGAGCACTATCTACTGATCCAAGGAATAGCGCATCGCTTTCACAGAGGATTCTGGATGGTGAAATCTGGGTCCGACAAATATGGACTCTCTGTCTATACTGCACTAATCCAGAATCACGTTAGTGTATAGAGTGGCAACATCGATAAAATATCATTCCATATGCAAATATATTAAGAAATAGGCAATTATCAATAATTATGAAAATAACGACATTAAGGTCAAGGCTTACAATTAATGTTAGAAGGCAAATAACTCAATTAAGCTACAGTGGAAGGAAATGGAATGACTCCAGTGAGGCCCATCCATATGCCCACTGGAAATCGGCTGGGTTAGCACGATCTAGTTCTCCATGATCCTTGAAGTAAAACTTGTTGACCAACGATGAACAGATGTGGCCTTCTTTAGTTGAACAACATTGTTTTATAGCAAGAATGAATACATAGAGTACTCAACAAGTTGCACCACATAATGCAATTATAGATGACGGCTTATTCCAAAGGATATAACATCTATGGTTCTTTTGTATAAAAACAATAGTTGTAGTTGAATATGAATAATAGATTGAAAGCGTAATTTAAAAAAATTAACTATAATAATTTAACAAGTATTTTCACAAAGCTCACTAGGCCTAATCAATTTATTTCACACAGCCTCATGAGTTAAACAACACAGCTGTCCCTTCCCAATTGTTTTATAAAAATCTACCCCTCGTGTGAAATCTCCAAGTATGTCCATGACCGCGGACACACTATACACACAAAATGCAATCAACTTGATCGGAGCTAATCACAACAAAACTGTTCTGAAATTTCATCCCGATAATTGATCCTCCCGATGTGCATACCGTCTGTACCAACCCTTACATAGTGCTTTGGGTCGACGCACACCATTGGACCTGGAAGCAGCGAACTATGCATAAATGTGACCTATAGAGCAGTCCACACCTCTACCCATCACTAAGCACCTAACCTTCTACCTGAGTAGTCAATGTTGAGACTCCGTAACTTACTAAGCTAGGCATGTCCCATACCAGACATGTGGTTGTACAATCGCGGCTCAATTTACTGGCACACAAAGTTAAGTTCTTAATTAACCAAGGCGAGACTACCAAATTCTAACTAAGTACCACTTTTCCATTTCCCTATTACTAAGCTCCACCATATCTCAAATCCTTTCCACCTGTCTCAGTCTAAATCTTTTCCCACCCTGTTGGTTAAGTGCATCACATGCCATCAATGAATAACAACATACAACAAATGTTTACACAAAGTTGTTCCATAATCACTTAGTCAAATTTAGATTTGCAACTCAAAATAATATCAATAACCTGTTGCATGGCTAAGCAGACTATTTGTGTCTAACCAACCCACGTTGGTGCTATGATAATGCCAACTATTTATTAACCAAGCTAGAGTGACAAAAGATTATGGTAATACAATAAGCAAAGTGGGTATAATCAAATGGGTGAATAGCTAATCCCAAAATATTTAAAGAATTAAATAATTGAAGTAACATACAATAATTTGAATAAAAGTAGCTTTGAAAAACATGGTTCAACATGGTCAAAGGTACAACTTGCCTTTCTATAGCAATGATGTTCTTATTTTATCTTCAATATTCTACTTCCTTGACCATCAGCTCCTTCACACGATTCCAGAATGTCAACATCTAACGAGAGAGAAAGTGCAAAAATCAAAAAAACAAACCAAATAAACTCCAAATTGAAATTTAATGGTACTGGGAGGTAGATCTTGAATTTATATGAATTTAGAAACTTGAACGGGTTCAATTGGAGTTCGTATGAGGAAAAATGAGGTCTCGGATATTTGACCGGGAAGGAAAATGATGAAAAAGAAAAGGGAGATAGAAAATGATAGGTGGGGTCCACATAATATTCTCAGAATCTTTTATTTTAGAATATTTTGGAAAACGTGAGTGTATGACATGTGGGACACACTGGAATTTATTGATTTTTGGGAACCGTCTGATTTTATGTGTGTGTGAAAACAAATGGTTTTTGAGCCATTTGTGACAAGTAAGAACACAGACGGCTTGGTTAATATAACCGTCTGTGAAGGCCAACTATCGCAGATGTCTTCTAATAACAACCGTCTGTGATATGTAGTATATCACAGATGGTTATATCTACCAACCGTCTGTGATTGGAGACATATCACAGAAGGTTAGTAAAAAGAACCGTCTGTGATATCCTACATATCATGGATGGGTTTTCATGGTAGCCATCTGTAATAGTAGTCCCTCACAAAAGGTTTATACCAAAAAATCATCTATGATATTCGGCGATCACAGACGGTTTATACCATAAAACCGTTTGTGATATTCGTCCAATACAAACGGTTGTTGGTGGTAACCGTCTATGATAGTTCGTTCTATACCCAAATATTTTTTTTTCCTTTTCTTAGCTAGCCTCAGGAAATGCTAGCTATGCCCTATGAAAACAAGCAAGCAATAAATAGATAAATCACAATTGATTTGATATAGAACAACTCAAAGTGATTTAAAACTCAAAATCATTTACAAAAGAATGTTCATGTATTGTCAGTAGAGTTACAATTGAATTATTAATCAAAGTGAATTACAATTGAACATGTATTAATCGGTGTCGCAGCAGTAAAACTTTCCATTCGAGCTAATGATCTCCGTCTTGATAAGGTGCAGAGCTATCCTCGAACGTCCAAGAGTTTGTCTAGATCGAATGTACTTGATTTGATTGTCATGCGTTGTTGTTAGCAGTAAAGTAGTAAGCATATATATTTAAATTGATAATTAAGAAATAATTACTGCTAGATTGACAAACCTTTGGATCCTTTGGCTTAGCACTCATGATTTCTTACATATAATGGCAAACGTAGAATGCACATACGTTGCCTTGTAGTTGCTAGTGGCACTGCAAAAATAGAATTACATATATAGGTATAGTCAGTTCGAGATGCCAGATTACGAAGTGTGACATAGGATGATTGTGCTGTAGTGGGGACTGAAAATTGCGTCTTGTGTCGCAGTGTGGCGCTCGGTTCGTTGTATTTCCCTCCCTCGGAAGCATATGTGCTGAACGCCCGACGTGATTCACAAAAGTTATTCTCGGCCATTTCAAATGAAGGAAGACTAACAATAGAGTTACGTGCGGAGGAAATGGGCATAACTGTCGAGTACTTTTTGCACACGGATGAAGTCGTGGTTCGTATTGACTAGGGAATCAAGTTATATTACCTTGTTCCACTTTGGTACAATGACTAAAAGGATCCGGTGCCACCTACTCATGTATGTCGCTATAGTCATTAAACCTAAGTTCGTGTTCCGTATAATGTACAAATGAAATTTGTATAGCAAGTAATGAAGCACTTACCCCTGGTTGTAGGGAACTAGTATGTAGTCCTTGTAGCCATGAGCAAGCAACTCCTTCATTATATATTTCTCGACGTAGGATGCGTCTTCGTTGATGCATTGCTCAGAGATCAAGTGTGGGTCGAGGAAACCCACCAGTTGTTACAGTCGCCGAGCTTGTTGCATCATGTATCTATACATAAGCAATGAGTTATGACTTTTATCGGTATTGTGTGAATGTAGAACTTGATTGTACACACTTACAATGTCCAACATCTCAGAAGTCAGGCATCGAGGTTGAATAGTTCGAATAAGTTTTGGAAGCCCACAACGAAGTAGCCCACCTTGTGGAGGAAATAGTTCTCTGTGTAACTGACGGTGAATCCAGTAGCATCTTTCGTCATCTCGGTGTGCCGCATGTACCAGCCATTCAAACTGACGCAACCCAATCGAAGGTGGGGTAATAGTGTGTCGGGGACCAACGGTCTTCCGAGGCAGAACGCCCTAGGCTCGCAAGGCGCCTTATTGTTCTTCGATTTTGCCTTGGCGCCTTGCCTATCATACGTCTTCCTGGAAGATGACTCGTCATGCTTTTCGTGTATCTTCGGCACTCTAGGTGCCTTATGCTTCTTTGATTTGTCCTTAGCGCCTCGCCTGCCATGCGTATGTGCAGGAGATGACTCAGCACTCTTTTCTTGCATCTTCGGCGTCGTCTCCACGGGAGCCGATGCAGCGGACTTTTGAAGCGGAGGTTGAGGTATGGAGTCATCGATGCTTCTATTGGAGAGGCATGGTCGTGTTCCAATCACGGCACTGCAGGGTCTAGGGCGATGTCCCTCTTGGGCCACTGGACAAAAGTGTATACGATATCTCTTAGTATTATGATGTCTTCGTTCGGGGGCTTCTCTAGCGGGACGGCCATGAAATTGTCATGTACCATGTCCAGCTGCACCTTGGCATAACCCTGCGCTAGCTGGGCACCATGCTGCACTGTCCCTTCCTGGCATGGAAACACCAACCCTTGCTCAGCCTCAATACAAATAGACCCAACCAGCCTTGCTTAGAGCTTGAAGGGCACGGGCTCCTACAAAATGATACACAGTTAGCTAAGGCGTCCTACTGGTCTATCTCTGGAGCATTCTAGATATGTACATTACTTGGATGTCATCGATAGCTAATTGGACGCCGCCATGTTTAGAAAATGATGTGGACACACAGCTACTCCTTCGTTGAGGGGGATTAGCTCCCAAAATAACGGGGGCAGCTTGCGAGTGTTTGAGGGCTTGATTCATTTCTTCCTACAATGATGTTATCTGTCCTAGAAATTCTGCACCAATCACCGCATGAATTTCCTCTTTCATTTGTTCCTCACGCTCGGCCTTGGATCTCTTCCGACTCCTATACACCTAGGAGTCGTGTGGGAATCCGTTCCTACAAGGTATGTAAACCCATAGGCCTTGCATGCGACCCTGGTGCTTCTTGTTTTTCAAGGCTGTGGATATCATATCTCTCTCCCTAACTGCTTTGAAGGAGCCTTGGAAAGATTGAGTACTCAATGTTTGCTGCAAGAGACCATCATGTTATTTTAGACCCTACGAAGTTATGGACTTATTACCACCTAGGTAGTTCGATATATCTTACCAGACGCTGGGACACTCCCTCGTCTGTTGGGTTTGCGAAAGACATGGCGCTCAATGACGTAGTTGATGACCTCGCTCTTAGCCAGTTTTGGGCACGCTCGTCTGTTATCCTGGCAAATGACGGGGAGACCTTCCACCGGTTTGCCTCCTCGTCCTCCGTCGTCCATTGCGGGATTTTTCCTGTGTACCCAGCGATGCTGAGTCTGTGGGGTGAGTGTTTTTTGTTTGGAGGGCCTTGTGCGCTGCACTTTGCTGCTAAAATTTGGCTGTCGTCTTCATCCGCACAAAGACGTCCCATATATCCGCTGACATAAATTGATACTTCGTGAAGGACGTCCGATCCTTGTTCACGTACACCGTGACAAGCTTGCTCTTGAAGGACTTCCACATTTTTCTGATCGTGAGCTACGCCTACCATCGCAGGAGTCCCTGGACTTCTGCTGGGATATCGAACGAGCTTGAAATTTCAACCCACAACTACTATTTTTGTTGGTCCGTTAGAGACTTTCAACTTGGTGTGGTGATGGGGACCCATTTGTAACATCCCAAAAGTGGTCGAATATAAAAATACGGTATTTTTAAAACTTTTTGTATGTTATCTATTGTCGTTCTCCTTACCTGCATTTTTGAGAATTATTTGAGTGCATTGTCTCTTTTGCCGGCACAAGTAGTGTGAGGCAGGAAATCCTAAGAGTACAAAACCCTAGAAACAAAACCCTACAAACTAGAATTCTAAAAGCAAAGGTATCGGACACAATTAAATCATCATAACAAAGTTAACCTAAAATGTTGCCCTATTAGATATTATCCGAAATGTAAACCCTAAAGGTCGAAAGCATAAAATGCAAAACCTAATGCTCTAAATATTCAGAAAGACCAATTGGAATCCTTTAGTAAGTATCAAAAATAGCAGAAACTTAAGAGTAATGCCTTTGAAAAAAACTACATGTAGTAGAAATACTAAAAATTAAAATCGTAGTCAAAATCTAATTCTCTGATTGAACAAAAGCCTAGTTAGAAATTCTTTAGAAAATAACAGAGTTTATCTATCGTCACACAAGCAATTCCTATAGCAAATACCATAATTTTAGAAACCTAAAATTTTGTTCTCATTTGTTTTTCTAGCTTTTGCCTACCTTTTCTTTTCCTTTCCACTGTTCCCTCGGTCGGATCAATCTGTTGCAGCCAAATCTACTCGTTCAAACCAACTCAGCAGCACCTTTCTCCTTAAGCTGAACCAACAACATCTTCCTCTCTCTCTTCCTTCCGTCGACAATCTCTGGAGCAAGCCACCATGTCGCATCCATGCGTAGAGGAGCTGTCGCTCGCCGGTAAATCGCCCATCGATTAACGTCGCTCGCCCATGCCCTGGCTATCCCGCCACTCTGACGTCGCCCCACCACTGCCGTCACTCCCGTGCGCGCACATGCCGCCACCATCGTGCTCTCTGCCTCCCTCTGTTTAAGTTGATCACCCGAGCTCACCTCACCCTTTCCTTTGCCTCCCTCTAGCACTCCCTTCACCATTCTCCTCCACTGAGAGCCTAGGAAGCGCAAGAAAGGCGCAGCTTTGCCTCGGCTGCCCGCACCGTCCTCGTCATTCTGACCAACCCGAGACTCTTCTTCCACTTCCCCTTGCATCACTTTGTGTTCCCAGTACCCTTCCTCATATCCCTTCAATTGATTTTGTGATCCATCCACAGGAACATCGTTGCCCCGCCGTCATCCTCAAAGCCGGCGGAACCCGCTGCCCGAGCCACCGTTCCCCATTCAAGAAGCTCCAGCTCAATTCCCCGCACATGGAGTAGTCATGTGCCTCCCTCGATCTTCCCCAATCGCCGATTAAAGCACTCCACCACCCGGCCGGCTCCCCCACGGCGAGCTGCCCGCGCCGCTCATGGCTTGGGCCGCCAGCCCTCCTCGACTTCTCCCCAGCGCCTTCGACTACTCCGGTGAGTCCCCCACGCACTACCCATGCCCATGATCCCCTCCATTTCACCCCCATCCGCTTCGGCGCCGTTGCGCCGTTTCTTCTCCAGGCCCGGCCGCCACACGCCGCCGCCAGCACGCTCCAGCACCACCCGAGCTGCGCCGCTACCACCCCCGTGGCTGCCTCACTCGGCCGGTTCCATTTCCCCAACCATGGCCATGGCTAACGCCTCCTCTGCCGGCGTCGCCATCGCCACCGAGCCGCCTCATCCTCCTCTGATCTGCCTTTTCTCAGCTCCTCATCTCTGTTTGTTCATGGGTACCCTCTGTGTGTATGTATATATGATAGGTAAATGGTTAGTAAATCAATTAGTGAGTAATTGTGAGGACCAAATCAAGTACATGGAGAATTCATAGTGAGTGCATCCTTAACATAAGGATTTAGGGAGGTTAGCTAACTATCAGTGTATAGTCAAAAGTATTAGTCAGTTAGTTTTGTCATGACAATATCAACTAAGTTCATAGATCAAATTGCACTTATATTTTGTTAAGCTAATTAGTGATTAAGTAATTGGCCTAAGGATGTTAAGAGGTTAATTAATTGTATACATTCAACTAGCAGATTGTGTGAGTGATTAGTTAAGGATATTACAGTTAGCAAGTTACACTCTAACTAAGTCAGTAGGTCAGTAGGTAATGTATGCAGTTAGAGGTTAACTGAGAATTAGTAGTGAGCATTGCCATCTATTGTGTAGGTCCAACATAGATAGGGGTTAACTGAGAATAAGTAGTGAGCATTGCCATCTATTGTGTAGGTCCAACATAGTTAGGGATTTGTCAGTATGTTATTCTAAAGTTAGAAAATGTCAGTAGGGCTAAATGTCCAGTAGTATCTTAGGAGTAAGCAACACATGGATTAGTTAGCTATCTAGAAGCTGTTAGTAGATTACTCAGGTACTAAACGTTCAATTGTCGGAAACTAACATCCAGTGGTTAATTCTAGGTGGCTAAAGTTAGATAATTAAATGTCAGATAGTTGTCATTTGCAGTGAGCCCCATGTCAGTAGATGTTAATTAGAAGTCAATTAGTAGGCTAGAGGTTAACAGGTATTTAGTTAGCCATTATCCTTCGCTGGAGGAGGGAGGATACTGTTAGCACAATGTCCTTTGGCAGCATCGCCAAGCGTACGGCTAACAAAGTGCTCGTACAAAATGGCTAAGTAGGCCATTAACGTCAGCGTCAGCGGAGAAGAGTGGGGAGATATTTTGTAATTGCTATTTGTTTGTGCTTGAGAGTAGAGCGATGTGGGAAATCATCTTCGTGGCGGGAGATGAAGAGACGACACATCAGGGACGAGACCAAGAGACGCATATCGGGGAGCCAAAGCGGCAATGAGCGTTTAAGAGATACATATCACAGACACTTTCAACCACAAACCGTCTGTGATACAATATTGTCACAGACGGTTCTTATTATGATCCGCCTGTGAATTATCATAAACGATTAGTATTTAAAATTGTCTGTGATTTCTACGAATATCACAGATGGTTTATATTTAAAACCATATGTGAATCATCACAGAAGGTTATTAACATGAACCATCTGTGATAATTATGTACCACAGACGGTTCTAGCCATCGCTAGTAACATGTCACGAGTGTAAAACCGTCTATGATAGTTATATCACAGATGCCTTCTGGGTGCCATTTGTGATGAGGTATCCAGTATAGCCCTTTTTGTAGTAGTGAGGTGTTTTTGGCGTCACGGGTTGTAGCCAGAGACAATGAAGAAGGAGGTGGCGCAGGCAAACAAGGGCTCGGGAGCTCGAATGTGCGGCGGAAACGCCGAGAGGAGGACTAGGCGGTGCCATTTGTGGAAGGAAATCGACTGGAGGAGAGATGACGATAGAGGAATGGGCGAGGCAAGGGGGTGGCTGGTTGCGAAGAAGATGCCAGGAGCGTCGGCGTGTGGTGGGGTCCAATGCAGCGGTGGCTAGGTCAACCGAAGGCTGTGGCATGAGGCGAGGTGGGTGCACCAAATGAGGATGGACCGGGGCTTTTATAACCTCGAGAAGCATGTGGACACGGACGCCAAGGCGACGGGGGTGAAGAGTCCTTAGCAGCACGCATCGCCAAAGAATCATGGCTCAAATTGGGCAAAGTACATGAAAGGGAAGTCGGCCTGGAATGCCGGCTAAGCCGGAAGCAACAGTGGGCCGGCGGAGAGAGAGAGAGAGAGAGAGAGAGAGAGAGAGAGGGAGAAAGGGGCAAAGGGATCCGGCCCACAAAGATTTTCGAGATTAGAATTGATTTGAGAATTTAGGAAAAATGCTAAAATTCAAAAGAGGCCAAATAAATATCAAATAAATTCTAAAAAATGCAAGAAAATTCATAACAATTCCTTGGAACAAAAGCAACCCAACTAACACTAGTTTTCATTTAATGGATGTTTACATTAGTCAAATTAAATATTTTAAATATTAAAAAATCACAATTAAACTTTATTAATTCAAGGAAACTTAGTAGGGTTTTTTAGGGACCTAAACTACACAAGATTTTTTTAACCCAAATTTTGGGATGTTACAGGTTTGTTTCAGCATTTCTCTTTAAAAAAAGTTAATGTATGTATCATAAAAGAAAAGGTAGTTATTAATAACTTAGGGCAAATTTGTATCTTTACTACTTTAAAAATTACAGTTGGTAAGTGATGTGTTCGTCCGCCTCCCTGCTCCTCTAGAGAAATTGTGCGTGATAGATTGGACCGAGCAGATAGTCTGCCTTGCGCGTTTACGACGTTTCCTCTTATCTCCATCAACTGCGTTTGTCGCATCCTAGTATCAAACCCCCAAATCGAATCCCACCCAATTACCTTTTCTCAACAACTTTAAAAAGAAAAGGTTTTACTTGTTACGTTGGGAAATAACTTTCTAAAATAAACAATGCCCGTTAGGCACCTAATACTTATTTCATAATAGATCTGAACACTTGCCCCGGATTGACTTCAATATATAACTGCTCTAGTAATTAACTAAAAAAGTAGAAGGACGGTAGATAGTAAAGAAAAGGACTAATCATAATATCTATCTTTCAAAGGTTCACTAAAAAGACAGTTGGCGGGTCTCTTTGTATGTCTTGTCCGGAAAGAGGAGGACTTAATGATTATTCGTTCGCCGGAACCAGAAGTAAAAATTGTTGTGGATAGGGATCCTGTAAAAACATCTTTTGAGGAATGGGCCAAACCCGGCCATTTCTCAAGAACAATAGCTAAGGGCCCTGATACTACCACTTGGATCTGGAACCTACATGCTGATGCTCACGATTTCGATAGTCATACCGGTGATTTGGAGGAGATCTCTCGAAAAGTCTTTAGTGCTCATTTCGGTCAACTCTCCATTATCTTTCTTTGGTTGAGTGGCATGTACTTTCATGGTGCCCGTTTTTCCAATTATGAAGCATGGCTAAGTGATCCTACTCACATTGGACCCAGTGCTCAGGTAGTTTGGCCAATAGTAGGGCAAGAAATTTTGAATGGTGATGTAGGCGGGGGTTTCCGAGGAATCCAAATAACCTCTGGGTTTTTTCAGCTTTGGCGAGCATCTGGAATAACTAATGAATTACAACTCTATTGTACCGCAATCGGTGCATTGATTTTTGCATAGTTAATGCTTTTTGCTAGTTGGTTCCATTATCACAAGGCCCCTCCCAAATTGGTCTAGTTCAAAAATGTAGAATCCATGTTGAATCACCACTTAGCGGGGCTATTGGGACTTGGGTCTCTTTCTTGGGCGGGACACCAAATCCATGTATCTTTACCAATTAACCAATTTCTTGACAATGGGGTTGATCCTAAAGAAATACCACTTCCTCACGAATTTATCTTTAATCGTGACCTTTTGGCTCAACTTTATCCTAGTTTTGCCAAAGGAGCAACCCCCCTTTTCACCTTGAATTGGTCCGAGTACGCAGAATTCCTGAGTTTTGGCGAAGGACTAGACCCAATAATCGGAGATCTACGGTTGAGTGATATTGCGCACCATCATTTAGCTATTGCTATTCTTTTCCCGATTGCAAGTCATATGTATAGGACCAACTGGGGTATTGGTCATGGACTTAAAGATATTTTGGAGGCTCATAAGGGCACATTTACAGGACAAGGCCACAAGGGTATTTATGAAATCCTAACAACATCATGGCATAGTCAATTATCTCTTAACCTAGCTACGCTGTGCTCTACAACCATTGTTGTAGCTCATCATATGTACTATATGCCCCCTATCCATACCTAGCTACCGAGTATGGTGCACAACTTTCCTTGTTCACACACCACATGTGGATTGGTGGATTTCTAATAGTTGGTGCTGATGCACATGCAGCTAATTTTATGGTTAGAGACTATGATCCAACTACTCAATACGCGATCTATTAAATCACATCCTTGGACACCGCGATGCAATCATATCCCACCTTAACTGGGTATGTATATTTCTAGGTTTTAACAGTTTTGGCTTGTACATTCATAATAATACCATGAGTGCTTAGGCCATCCCCAAGATATGTTTTTGGATACTGCCATAGAATTACAACCCATATTTGCTCAATGGGTACAAAATATCCATGCTAACGCGCCTGGCGTAACAACTCCTGGTGCAACAAGTACCAGCTTAACGTGGGGAGGTAGCGAGTTAGTAGTAGTAGGCGGCAAAATAGCTTTGTTACCTATTCCATTAGGAACAGTATATTTTTAAGTCCATCACATTCACGCATTTACCATCTATGTGACTATATTAATACTTCTGAAAAGGTGTTTTATTTGCTCAAAGTTCCTGTTTAATGCCTGATAAAGTAAATCTTGGTTTTCGCTTCCCTTGCGATGGGCCTAGGAGAGGGGGAACATGTCAAGTATCCACCTCGGATTATGTTTTCTTAGGTCTATTCCGGATGTACAATGCAAATTCGGTAGTCATTTTACATTTTAGTTGGAAAATGCAGTCGAATGTTTGAGGGTACTAAAAGCGATCAAGGGGTGGTAACTCATATCCAGGGGAAAACTTTGCACATATATAACATCCCAAAAATCCACCTTGGGATATTTGTATTGAGTAAGTTTTGAGCATGTCTTTGATATTTTTTTCTATAAATTAATTGTTGCATTTCCATACAAACAAAATCTCAAAAGAATGTTGAAGAAAAATAAAGAACAAATAAAATTCTAGAAAAATCACACAATAATATACACTATGTTAGGAGCCTGCACAAAAATTTTCAAAACTTTTGAACCTACTTTGCTGTGTATAGAAATTTGACAAATTCTCAGCGTTTAAAGAAAAATTCCAAACCAACTTTGATTTTCCCACGCGCCTATTGGGATAAATTTTGAAGCCGGCCCATTTTTTCACGCCCCACTCCAACCCACATCAGCGCCCCCACTCTCCTCACGTTGACACGCCGAGCCCACATGTCAACATCCTTCTTCCACCTCTCGCCATGCCCGCGGGCCCGTGCACTAGTGCTCCCGCATTGCACCTGCTCCACCCCTGATTTGCGATCGCGCCCACCGTTTCACGCTTCACCTGCTCCGGTTGCCTCCGCCTATGTTGTACATCATCGCACCCATGATACCAAGCTCTTCCTTGCCCTTGCCACCTATGTCACCATGCGCCACTTACCACACTCATACTCTTTCTCTACTTGATGTAGCCCTGGGAACTCCATAGCGTGATCACACCGTCATCTTCTTTGTCTCCGGCGTGCACCCCGATCCAGACCTTCACATTCCTGGCACTCTGGTGAGCTTGAACCCCACCCAACTGCGTTACAATGTGTTACATACTCCACTGATGCTTCTTCCTTGCTTGATGTTGACCCATGCACAGGGATTCACTAAAATCGAGCTTCTTCCCAAATCCAGTCGTCGTAGACATTTTTTTTGCCACCACCCCGGTGAGTCCCTGGCTAATTCCTTCTTTCTTAACCTTCCTTCGCACACTTGTGAGCTTATTTCAGCAATCCATCAATGAGGAGCAGTGTCGTCGTGGAGCTACCACTGCCGCCACTACCTGTCACTTCTCCAAGCTTTTTGGTCATCCCCGATGTAATACTCCGGAATTTAGTCGGGTAAATAGACAGCTAGTCGGGAGAAGAAAGAACAATAGAAAAAGGGAAAATTCCTGAAAGAAAAAGGGGGTTATCGCTTATTTTCGCCAACCTGGGCCGCAGGCCTCGGCCCAGGAGGCCCAAGAGGGGAGGCCGGCCAAAGGGGAGGCCGGCCAAGGGAGGGGGGGGCGCCCAAAACCCTAGACGCCCCACTCCCCTCCCTTTCTCCCCCAAGCCGCCACCCCCCATTCCCATTGTCTCCCCTGCGCCATCACCTCCTCCACAGCACCTCCTCCCTCTCCGGCGAAGCCCGTTGCGTTGGTCGATTGGAAAGAAGGCGAGGAGGCGATTTTTGGAGGGCCAACCAAGGGGAGGTAGCAGATCAGATTGGTGCAGTGGGTTGCTCGTCAGTTTTGGGTAAGATTCATACGTTTTCTGGTCTTACCATCTCTTAGAAAGTTGTAGCTCTCGATTTTATCTTTCTTTTGGAACCGAGATCACCGGATTTGGAGTCATAGTTTAGGATTTATGGCCGTTTTGCTACGACTGTACAGGAAAGCTGATGAGATTTGGCAGTCTGCATGTCTAGTCAAATTGTGTTTTTTTGAGCCAGAATCTGAAGAGTCACCAAACAAAAAAGTTGTAGCCATTCCAGTAAGCTTTCAGGATTGATAAAGAACATATTTTTTAGAGGTGTGAATCAAAAGTTATTGAATTTTTACCGTCGCTGTTGTCTGACTGTCAGACTGAGGGAACAGCAAACTTCATTAGAACAATAGGATTATTAGAAAGCTGAATCAAGAGTCTTACCCAACTAGGTTATTGTATCCTGTTTAATAATATTTCCAAATTGATAAATATAATATCAATTGGATCTGTAGAGTGAAATTTATGCCATGTTATTTATCATTGCTGTGTCTGTGATTCTCGACAGATGTCCGCTGCTTGTTTTCAACGGTTGTTTAGACCACTAGTTTGGCCGAATCAAAGAACCCCACCAACTAGAGTTTCGTAGCATGTTACGTTATGAGTATTTGAGCACTGGTTTCAAGGCAGTAGGAGTTACAGATATTTAATTACGATTTTTCTCGTACTGCTGTCCCGGGAAGCATTATGCTAGACTGCCGGGAAATTTGGGTAGAACCTCTCTTTGAGTCATAGGTCTTGAGGAGTTGGATTAAGCGGTGTAAACGGAGTCCATCATTCATCATATTTATTGTTACCGCTATGCTTGTGTAGGAGGCGGAGTTCCAGAGTAGAGACACTAATTTTGCTTCCTCGTGTACCGTAGCGGGAAAGAAAGAAACATGCAAGTGCACCTATAATGTGGTTGTTATGTGATTCTTCTATATGATGAATCATGGTAACATATGCTTGTTCGATGTACTGATTTATGGTGATATGTATTTGTTCATGATGGTTAGATTATTAAAATTCGATTACTGTCATTTTATTGTTCATCATGTGCACTCATGAATGCAAGTTGTGGACTTGCGACACCCACGGGAGTGGGTGGTGAATGTAAGACCCACCATTCCAAAGTGGGCATTGTGGATCCCCGGTTGACTTGTTCTCAAACGGGTTTTGGATCCCCGCGTGTTCTAGAACGCGCGCATTAGTGAACACCGACGGGTGTTCACTCGCTATACCGGTATGAGCAAAAGAGAAGCGCATGTGCATTCATTCATTCATATGTTGATTTGATTCATGATGTTGATACACTGTTGGATAATGAATGATTTTGTTATGTTTTGTATCATTGCACTTGCTGAGTCTTGGACTCACCCTTGCCGTGTTGTTTTTTAGGTACATCCGTTGTGGACGGCATGCATGGGCGGGAGTAGAAATTATTATGGTTGCACACTGGCACGAATAAAGTTGAACAAAACATTTAAGTTATAGCTTTGATTTTGATTAGTTTTTTTGTGAGGTTTACTTCTTTACGTCCTATGTCGTGGACATCCTCTCTTGGAGTTGGATAGTGTTTTATGGTCGTTTCTTTCATTAACTTGTTTAGTATGCGTGTTTGGATAATTGCTTTATATTACTGCTAATTGTGCGGACGTCCAGTTGGTTGAATTTACTTAGGAGATTCTGCTGGAAATTAGAAAGAAATGTCTTAGTTTCATTTGTAGTCTTGTTATGGTGGTAGCATTCCGTGCTCGAAGTTAAATTTGGGGTGTTACTGCTTGGTATCGAGCGGGCTTGTGTCCGTGGTGAATAGATTAATAACTTAGTTAACCTAAAATTGCTAAAACTTGATTTAGGACTTGTAAAATAAACCAAAATTTGATAATGGTTAATTAACTTAAAATTTTGACACACTGGTGCACAATAGGTGGGAATGGGTCATTGCATTTGCGATTCTGATAAGCTTGTTTTCCTGAGATTGTTTAACTGATTTGTTATGATATTATGTTTATTTGCTCTTATTATGCTAAGTGGATAGCTTATTATCTTTGGAATTCAGAATGGCGAGAGGAAGAGGGCGTGCTCGTGGCACGGGCCGTGGACGTGCTCGTGGGCGTGGTTCGGTTGCATCCTCATCCCCGGCCGAAGAGGCTGTTGGTGGGGTGGCTGAGGAGGTTGCATCCGCCACTCGCCCAAATGGTCAAACCCGGCCGCTCTACTTCAGAGTTACAGAGGAAGTTCAACAACCGTCGGCAAGTACTGCACCCCTCCTACTGTGGGTGTACCCGTTGTGGCTCCGGAGGCAGCACCGACTCCTACTGAGGCTAGAATGAGCCTCTGGGAGTGGATGTCCTTGCGTCTTGACACCTTTGACGGAGCAGCACCCGTGCAGTGCGGTGACCAGCTACGATACATGGAGAGGCATTGGCGATTGAGATGACCTCCGCAGGCCGCGTTTTGTGGCTTTTCACCAAGGGTCAGCGGACATTTGGTGGGAGGGGTCCTATCACCAGACTCCGCAGGCCAAGTTACTTGGGAAGATTTTCTGGAGTAGTTCAGGACTAAGTTTTACCCTGATTCCTTCCTTGAGAGGATGTAATATTCTCTCGCAACTTTTGTTCAAGGGAAGTTGTCTGTGGCGGACTATGAGGTCGGGTTTTAACAACCTAGTCCGTTTTGTGCAGCCGTGGGGCAATGATAGAGAGAAGGCCAAGAGGTTCCGTAGGGGACTGAATCCAGAGTATCGCCACATCCTAGGGGCGACCAGCTTGCTTGACTTCAACAGGGTGGTTGATCAGGCCAAGGGTATGGAGCTGGAGCGGGAACTTACTAGAGAGAGACAGACTCCTAGTAGCTTTGCTCCCACTGGGGGATCAGTCAGTGGACACAAGAGGAGTTTCGGTGGTGGAAGTCGGTTTTCTCAGCGACCCACTTCTAAGAGATTTCAGGGAGGTCAGCGCCCTCAGCCATCTGTGCGTTCTGGCTAGCAGAGGCAGGTTGCTTCTCCTACCCAGCATATGATTACGCCAGCCGTACGTCCAGTTCCAGGTCAAGGAATGATATGCTTCAAGTGTGGCGGCGGTCACCGTGCTTCTGAGTGTTCCTTCACAGGGGATTGTCGCCATTGTGGCCAATCAGGCCACAAGATGATAGTGTGCAAGAAGAACCCAGCAAGCATCATCAAGTGGGAATCAGCCCCTGCTACGTCTTCGGCCGCTACACCTCGAGGTTGGGCCAGACTGTAGTAGCCCCACACCCCAGATTACCCTCCGGTTGGGCTCTTCTGCGGCGCCCCACAAGATACCACCGCCGTGGTTCTACAGGAACCCCGCTCCGTCTGTGGCACCGTCATTTGCTCCGCCGGCGGCAGTTCTTGTGCAACCCTCGCAGAGCATCGGGGCATCTTCTGCACCAATGCCACAGGGAGTTTACGCCATGCCCACCCCAGCTACCGCAGGCCGACCCGACGTGGTGACAGGTACCCTACTAGTCGATTCTCTTGAGGTATTTTATCCTTTTTGATTCTGGGGCTACCTACTCGTTTGTCTCTACGGCATTTGCTAGAAGGGCGAATTTAAGTATGCAGTGGATTTCTCAGTCAGTGTTGGTTAGTTCTCCTGGGGGTATGATTGCGAGTTCAACTGTTTGTCCTGGGTGTTCAATTGTAATTGATGGGGAGAAGTTCACGGCGAACTTGATAGTAATTCAGATGGAGCCGTTCGATGTTATATTGGGTATGGATTGGTTGCATGCTTATCGAGCGGTGATATCCTGTTTTAGCGGGACAATCTCGGTGCAGACCTCGTCTGGGGAGACTTTGACCTTTCAGGGGAGCGCGCCTCGGCGCTCACTTTCGATGTTGGCCGGATTGTTCCGGGTCACGGCAAGAAGATGGATTTCTTTTATCTCTTGCCGAGAAACCGAGTTTAGCTTCGCCAATTGAGGAGATTCCGGTGGTAAAAGATTATCTGGATGTATTCCCGGATGAGCTTCCCGGCTTGCCACCCGTGCGGGGCGTGGAGTTTCGTATCGACCTTGTTTCGGGTACACGGCCCATCTCGATGTCTCCATATCGTCTGTCACGTCCATTTCAAGACGAGTTGAAGAAACAGTTGGATGAATTGTTGGCTAAGGGTTTGATCAGGCGGAGTGTGTCGCCATGGGGAGCTCCTGTTCTGTTCACGGAAAAGAAGGATGGGAGTTGGCACATGTGTATTGATTACCATGCACTTAATGCGGTTACGATCAAGAACAAATATCCTCTACCCCGCATTGAGGATTTGTTTGATCGGTTGAAGGGAGCCCAGGTGTTTTCCAAGATTGATCTCCAGTCTGGATATAATCAGATTCGGGTGCGTGAATAGGATATAGAAAAGACTGCGTTCTCTACCAGGTATGGGCATTATGAATATACCGTCATGACGTTTGGATTGACTAATGCGCCAGCTGTCTTTATGGAAATCATGAAGAGCATGCTACACGAGTACTTGGATGATTTCGTAGTGGTGTTCATCGACGATATCCTTATCTATTCCAAGACTAATGAGGATCATGAGCATCATTTGAGGCTGGTTTTAGAGACTTTGAAAGAGCACAAGTTCTATGCTAAGTTGAAGAAGTGTGAGTTTTGGATTTCAGAAGTGAGTTTTCTGGGTCATGTGATAAATCCTCAGGGTATTGCTGTTGATCCTAGCAAGGTCTCTACAGTGGTGGATTGTAAGAGGCCGACTAATGTGAGGGAGGTGAGAAGTTTCTTGGGCTTGGCTGGTTATTATCGGCGTTTTGTGCAGGATTTCTCTGTTATCGCCAAACCGATGTCTCAACTTACTCAGAAAGATGTGAGATTCCAGTAGACTGATGAGTGCGAGCGTAGTTTCAGATTTTGAAAAAGAGGTTGGTGACCTCTCCTATTCTCACTCTTCCCGAGCCAGAAAGCGGTTCGCAGCCTTTTCGAGATCGCCTCGAGTGGGTCTTGGCTGTGTTCTCATGCAAGACGGCAAGGTGATTGCTTATGCGCCAAGACAGCTTAAAGAAGCACGAGCGTAATTATCCCACCCATGACTTGAGTTGGTCGCGGTTGTCTTTGCTCTTAAGATTTGGAGGCATTATCTCAGACGCGAGCCTTGTGATATTTTCACAGCATCACAAGAGTCTCAAGTATATCTTCACTCAGAAAGATCTTAATTTGAGGCAAAGGAGGTGGTTGGAGTTGATCAAGGACTACGATCTTACTAATCAGTATCATCCAGGCAAGGCCAATGTTGTTGCTGATGCTCTTAGTCGCAAGGCGACTCCTGCTACCCTAAATTGCCTCATCGCTGATTTTGATCGCATGGGAATATCTTATTGTTATGCGGGCACAACAAATATTGAGACACAGTTGATTCTTGAGTCAGCTATTCCATACCGTGTGCGGGAAGCACAACAGAGTGACCGATTACTAGAGGAGGTCAGGAAGCGTCCAGATGAGGGCAAAGAGTAGGGATGGCAATCGGGCGCGGCGGGTACGGGTAGTGCTCACCCATACCCGTACCCGCGACCCCGAATTCCCCCCACGGGTATACCCGCGAAGGACGACGGGCGAAAAACCTCGTCCATACCCGTCGCCCGCGAGCATACCCGTTTACCCGCGAATAATGCATCACCGCCCGTGGGTACCCTTCGCCCGCGTACATGCTCGTTACCCACGAGCAATGCATACATCAAGTTCATCATAATTCACACATCAATAGTGCATCATGCATTCAACAACTAATAAAGTTCATCACAATTCGCATATCATGTTCGACAAGACAACTAATCAAGTTTAACAAATAAAATACAAATACAAATTGACATAGTTTCTTACACATGTGGGTAGATCATGGGTAATCGGGCGAAGCGGGTACGGGTGGAACTTACCCATGCCCATACCCGTTTACCCGATGGGTAAGGAATTGTGCCCGTTTTCATACCCGTGGGCAAAGAAAGACGCCCATACCACTTCCATTAGGGTATTCGCCCGCGGGCACGTGGGTAATCGGGCACAATTGCCATCCCTAGCAAAGAGAGTGAATTCAGCTTGGACGACTCTGGTGCTTTGAGGTTTAAAGGCCGCCTCTGCGTGCTGCAAAAGGCGGAGGTCAAAAATGATATCTTGAGGGAGGCACACCGCACTGCATAATCGCTCATCTGGTGAGACTAAGATGTACCGAGATCTGAGACAACACTTTTGGTGGAAAAGGATGAAGGTGGATATTGCTAATTATGTAGCTTCTTGTGGTGTTTGCCAACAAGTGAAAGCGGAGCACAACGCCCTGCAGGATTGCTGCAGCCATTAGAGGTTCCGCAGTGGCCATGGGATGATATCTCGATGGATTTTGTAGTGGCATTACCTCGTTCGCAATGAGGAAAGGATGCAATTTGGGTAGTGGTGGACCAATTCACAAATCCGACACTTCATACTGTTCGCACAACCACCAATGAGTGATCAAGCTCCTATTTATGTGCGAGAAATAGTGAGACTACATGGGGTGCCCAAGACTATTATCTTGGACAGAGATGCCAAGTTCGTGTCCAAATTTTGGGAGAGCCTGCAGAGTGCCTTGGGCACACAAATGCCTTAGTACAATTGCTCCACCCCTGCACGAGATGGTCAATCGAGCGCACCATCTGGACTTTGGAAGACATGTTGCGTGCTTGTGTCTTGTCATGTTCGGCAGTTGGGAGGATCAATTGCCACTTGCAGAGTTTGCCTACAACAACAGCTGCCATTCCAGCATTAGAGCTGCACCGTTTGAAGTTCTATATGGGCGGAAATGCAGATCACCTCTCTGTTGGGATGCAGTGGGTGAGAAAACCGTCTTGGGACCGGACTGGGTTCCGAAGACCGTGGAGCGTGTAGCAATGGTGAGAAAAAATCTATTAGCAGCGCAGAGCAGGCAGAAAAGTTACGCAGATGTGAGAAGACGTGACTTGGAGTTTGAGGTGGGAGACCAGGTGCTTCTGAGAGTGTCCCCCACCAAAGTCATTGACCGATTTGGTACTAAAGGGAAGCTTAGCCCAAGATACGTCGGACCGTTCCCGATTATGGCTAGGATTGGGAAGTTAGCCTATCGCCTGGACCTTCCAGAGTCCATGCGAGGAGTCCACAACGTGTTTCACGCTTCGATGCGAGAAAGTTTTGAAAGACCCAGAGCATAAGATCTCCTTGGAGCCCGACTATTGAACAAGACCTCACAGCTTGAGTCACGTCCCAGACGATAATGGAGAAATCGAGCGAGCAATCTTGAGACACAAAACATTGGTTTCGTCAAGGTGCTCTGGACGATCACCGTAAAGAGAGGCCACCGGGAGTTGAGTTCGCATGCGCGAACTATATCTGAGTTATTCACAACAGTACGTGATAAAGTTCTAGAGATTTTGATTCTGGAGTGTTAAGTTTGTTTAGAATTCGGGGTCAAATTCCGTTGAAGGGGGGTAGAATGTAATACTCTGGAATTTAGTCGGGTAAATAGACAGCTAGTCGGGAGAAGAAAGAACAATAGAAAAAGGGAAAATTCATGAAAGAAAAAGGGGGTTATCACTTATTTTTGCCAACCTGGGCCGCAGGCCGCGGCCCAGGAGGCCCAAGAGGGGAGGCCGGCCAAGGGGGAGGTCGTCCAAGGGGGTGGGCGCCCAAAACCCTAGCCGCCCCCACTCCTCCCTTTCTCCCCCAAGCCGCCACCCCCCATCCCCATTGTCTCCCCTGCGCCATCACCTCCTCCACAGCACCTCCTCCCTCCCGGGTGAAGCCCGTTGCGTTGGTCGATTGGAAAGAAGGCGAGGAGGCGGTTTTTGGAGGGCCAACCAAGGGGGGGGGGGTAGCAGATCAGATTGGTGCAGTGGGTTGCTCGTCAGTTTTGGGTAAGATGCATACATTTTCTGATCTTACCTTCTATTAGAAAGTTGTAGCCCTTGATTGTATCTTTCTTTTGGCACCGAGAGCACCGGATTTGGAGTCATAGTTTAGGAGTTATGGCCGTTTTTCTACGACTGTACAGGAAAGCTGACGAGATTTGGCAGTCTGCATGTCTAGTCAAATTGTATTTTTTTGAGCCCGAATCTGAAGAGTCACCCAACACGAAAGTTTTAGCCATTCTAGTAAGCTTGCAGGATTGATAAAGAACATATTTGTTAGAGGTGTGAATCAAAAGTTATTAAATTTTTACCGTCGCTGTTGTCAGACTGTCAGACTGAGGGAACAGCAAACTTCATCAGAATATTAGGATTATTAGAAGGCTGAATCAGGAGTCTTACCCAACTAGGTTATTGTAGCCTGTTTAATAATATTTCCAAATTGATAAAGATCATATCAATTGGATCTGTAGAGTGAAAGTTATGCCATGTTATTTACTGCTGTGCTGTATTCTGGACATATGTCTATCAGTTGTTTTCAACGGTTGTTTAGACCACTAGTTTGGCCAATCAAAGAACCCCACCAACTAGAGTTTCGTAGCCTGTTACGTTGTGAGTATTTGAGCACTGGTTTCAAGTCATTCGGAGTTACAGATATTTAATTACGATTTTCTCGTCAGATCGCTGTCCCGGGAAGCATTATGCTAGGCTGCCGGAAATTTGGGTAGAACTCTCTTTGAGTCATAGGTCTTGAGGAGTTGGATTAAGCGGTGTAAACGGAGTCCATCATTCATCGTATTTATTGTTACCGCTATGCTTGTGTAGGAGGCGGAGTTCCAGAGTAGAGACACCAATTTTGCTTCCTCGTGTACCGTAGCGGGAAAGAAAGAAACAGTCAAGTGCACCTATAATGTGGGTGTTATGTGATTCTTCTATATGATGAATCATGGTAACATATGCTTGTTCGATGTACTGATTTATGGTGATATGTATTTGTTCATGATGGTTAGATTATTAAAATTCGACATCGCATTTTATTGTTCATCATGTGCACTCATGAATGCAAGTTGTGGACTTGCGACACCCACGGGAGTGGGTGGTGAATGTAAGACCCACCATTCCAAAGTGGGCATTGTGGATCCCCGGTTGACTTGTTCTCAAACGGGCTTTGGATCCCCACGTGTTGTAGAACGCGGGCATAAGTGAACACCGACGGTGTTCACTCATTGCACGAGATGAGCAAAAGAGAAGCGCATGTGCATTCATTCATTCATTCATATGTTGATTTGATTCATGATGTTGATACACTGTTGGATAATGAATGATTTTGTTTTGTTTTGTATCATTGCACTTGCTGAGTCTTGGACTCACCCTTGGCGTGTTGTTTTTTTAGGTACATCAGTTGTGGACGGCATGCATGGGCGGGAGTAGAAATTATTATGGTTGCACACTGGCAAGAAATAAAGTTGAACAAAACATTTAAGTTATAGCTTTGATTTTGATTAGTTTTTTTGTGAGGTTTACTTCTTTACGTCCTATGTCGTGGACATCCTCTCTTGGAGTTGGATAGTGTTTTATGGTCGTTTCTTTCATTAACTTGTTTAGTATGCGTGTTTGGATAATTGCTTTATATTACTGCTAATTGTGCGGACGTCCAGTTGGTTGAATTTACTTAGGAGATTCTGCCGAAAATTAGAAAGAAATGTCTTAGTTTCATTTGTAGTCTTGTTATGGTGGTAGCATTCCAGGCTCAGGTTGGGCTGGGGTGTTACACCCGACACCATCAACGCCCTTGGTGAGCTTCTAGTAGTCTCCTAGAGCTGTTGCGTGTGTTAGAATGGATGAATAGCTAGCGTAGCATAGAGTTTACCATAGCCGATCATGGCGTCGCCTTGGGAAGCATTTGCCATCGCTGCTTCGATGATCATTGGTATCTGTGCCACCACCGGTAGCATCGTAGTAGTCCTCTGGAGCCAATGCGCACTATCTTTCACCACGAATGTGCTCCAGTTGCAAAACCATCGCAGAACCAAGAGCCTCCGCCGCTCCTTGCTAGTGTAGCATCGCCTCCATCGATCTCTTTGGCCACCGCCACTACCTGGTAGGATCGCCGTCTAGCTAGGACTCCATTTTACCCATTCCTGAGCCAAGTCGTTGCGTCGTTCGCCGCTAGGGTGCTCGCCTAGTTGGCATGGTGCGTGCTGCTCTGTTCTCCTTCTCTCTCACTTGTTGATAGTGGGCCCCACATGATTAGGAGTTGATTAGCGCTAAATGACAGTGGTTAGATGCATTAAGTCTATGACCGGTGGGACTGGCTAAAGAGATAACAAAAAATCTAATTTAAAACATCTTTAGTAAATGAGTCACTCACATGGGGACTAGTGTACTGTTTTCGGTTTAAAACACATTTTAAAACCGAGAGGCTGACAAGTGGACCCCACGTGTCAGAGGATTAAATCAGAAATTAGTTTAATCATTTAATTAATTTTTAATGAGTCTATGACATGTGGGACCATCACTATTTTCATAATTAAAATAAAAAACCCGAAAGACTACATGTAGAGCCCACATGTATGTAAATGATTTTAAGAAAATGGAAAAGCCACTTTTAGTATAAAGGAAATGCACTTTCTCTCTTGGAAAGCATAAATTTCAGAATATACGCCTTCGACGTCATCATCTTTATTATTTTAGGATTTTTCAAACCAAGCAAAATTGAAATGTTAATTACTTTTGCATATGAACTCCAAATTGAATGAATAATTTTGGTAAATTCATAAAAATCATGTTATGTCTGAAGATGTAAAATTATTTGTATTTTTTGCTGTTTAATTTATTTTACAATTTATGATTTGTTTTTCGCTCTTTTGAATTGACGTCGAAAACGTGAACGAAATATTTGACGACCCACCATCGTCATATATACTTAGAGATGCAGAGCAAGGAAAGCACCTCCTTTGACCATGTTGATCCCATTATTTCAATTATTGTATTTCATTTTGCAAAATCTATTATGCATGCATGTATGTTTGGCTAAAATTTGTTATATTTGGGAATAACGGTAATTAATTTCATATTGTATGCATGATCGTCCGTGAAATATTGATATCGTTAATGTTGTAACCTTAAGGACATGGTTTAGACAATGAATGATGTCAATTTGGTTATTTCTGCTAGGAATGTTGAATAGATGCTTAGTCGGGCTCTATTTTTTTGCTAAAATGGAATAATATTTGAAAATGTGAGTATGGATTTGGGAGAATTTGAAATGTGGTCCAGAGGGGTTGCCTCTATTATTTTTCATGAAAATTAAAAATTAAAAATTAGTTTGTGACATAAAAATTAAAAACTAGTTTGTGACACGGGCGAGTTATATTATGAACTGAGAAGTGTGAGATGTGTATCTCACAAGTAGACTTGACGATATGAATCACTTGAAAAATAAACGTATTCGTTCGGTTGCGGATCTGTTACAAGATCAATTCGGACTGGCTCTTGGTCGTTTACAACATGCGGTTCAAAAAACTATTCGTAGAGTATTCATACGTCAATCGAAACCGACTCCACAAACTTTGGTAACTCCAACTTCAACTTCGTTTTTATTAGTAACTACTTATGAGACCATTTTTGGCACATACCCCTTATCCCAAGTTTTTTATGAAACCAATCCATTGACACAAACTGTTCATGGGCGAAAAGTGAGTTGTTTGGGTCCTGGAGGATTGACGGGGAGAACTGCAAGTTTTCGGAGCCGAGATATTCATCCGAGTCACTATGGGCGTATTTGTCCAATTGACACGTCCGAAGGAATCAATGTTGGACTTACTGGATCCTTAGCTATTCATGCGAGAATTGACCACTGGTGAGGGTCCATAGAGAGTCCCTTTTATGAAATATCTGAGAAAGCAAAATGACAAAAAAGAGAGACATGTGGTTTATTTATTACCAAATAGAGGTGAATATTATATGATAACAGTTGGAAATTCTTTGTCCTTGAATCAGCGTATTCAGGAATAATAGGTTGTTCTAGCTAGGTAATATATGCCCTATTTGCAAGATGGAACACGTGTTGATATGGTCTTAAATCCCTTATGAGTACCTTCGCGAATGAATGTGGGACAAATATTTGAAAGCTCACTCGGATTAGCTGGGGATCTACTAAACAAACATTATAGAATAGCATCCTTTGATGAGAGATACGAGCAAGATGCTTCAAGAAAACTTGTGTTTTTAGAATTATATGAAGGCAGTAAACAAACAAAAAATCAATGGGTATTTGAACTCGAGTACCTAGGAAAAAGCAGAATATTTGATGGAAGAACAGGAGACCCCTTCGAACAACCTGTTCTAATAGGGAAGTCCTATATCTTAAAATTAATTCATCAAGTTGATGAGAAAATCCACGGACATTCTATTAGGCCCTACTCAGTTGTTACACAACAACCCGTTAGAGGAAGAACCAAGCAAGGGGGACAACAAGTAGGAGAAATGGAAGTTTGGGCTTTAGAAGTATTTGGTGTTGCTCATATTTTACAAGAGATACTTATAAATCTGATCATCTTATAGTTCGCCAAGAAATACTTAATGCTACGATCTGGGAAAAAGAGTACCTAATCATGAGGATACTCCAGAATATTTATGAGTGCTCGTTCGAGAACTATGATCTTTGGGTCTAGAACTGAATCAGTTCGTTGTATCTGAGAATAACTTCCAGGTTAATAGGGAGGAAGTTTGATAGGAATAAATATAAATTCTTTTCTTATTTCTATTTTATGATTGACCAATATAAACATTAGCAACTTCAAATTGGACTCGTTTCCCCTCAACAAATAAAGGCTTGGGTTAACAAAAACCAACCTAATGGGGAAGTCGTTGGCGAAGTCACAAGGCTCTCTACTTTTCATTATAAAATTGATAAACCAAAAAAAGATGGATTGTTTTGCGAAAGAATCTTTGGACCCATAAAAAGAAAATTTTGTGCTTGTGGAAATTCTCAAGCAAGCGGAGCTGAAAACAAAGACGAAAGATTTTACAAAAAATGCGGGGTAGAATTTGTTCGTTCTCGGATATGAAGATATCAAATGGGATAAATTAAACATGCATGTTCCGTGACTAATTTTTGGTATTTGAAAGTTTTTCCTAGTTATATACGAACCATTTAGATAAACCCCTTAAGAAATTGGAGGGCCTAGTATACGACGATTTCTCTTTTGCTAGGCCCAGCACTGAAATACCTACTTTCTTACGATTATGAGGTGTATTCGAAGATGAAATTGTGGTTTTTCTTTTTAGGCTTGTTGAGTAGTTTTGATTAAGGTTTTATTAGTTTATTACTCTAAACTAAATAAATGATTTGTATGACACTTATTTCGTGGAATAAAATACTGGATCCTCAATTGAACCCTTCTTTCTTGTTGCTTCATAAGAGTGAATCAATTTCATGGGCGAAGGGTGGGGACTATAAATCAACCTATGGATTACTTCACTAAAACTATTAACAAAGAAAATAATAAATAGAGGGATTTTGACCATTAAAGCAAAGGTTTTCTCTTTGTTATTTTTACAAATCGAAATAGGTAACCTCTGCAGACGGCGCCGACACGCCTCCCGCTACGACCGTCCGCGCTCTCCACGCCACAGGTTGCAAGACGCACGCGCCGCTGTTCTCACCGCTACTCACGCCATCAGCGCTTACACACACGTGCTTCCGCCTCGTCGCATAGCCCACCTTCCCTATCTCTCGCTTGTCACCACCGTGACGCCATCGCCACGCCTGCGCTCTTGACCGCCTTGGGACCGAGCGCCCCTCGCAGAGCCCCAACGGCTCTCTTCCCCTACCACCCTTCATCATCGGCTATAATAGGGCCCCCGCAAGCTCCCCTTGCCATTCCCACTTCGCCCCCTTCGCCGATTGCATGTTTCCATCAAGGATCGCCCAGATTTGAGTTCTTCATCCCCTCCGGCTGAATCTCCCCTTTCGGCATCCTCCGAGCTCTTCGCCCCAGTCCAATCGCCGCTGCCTAGAGCACCACACCGGCACCCCGAAGCTACCCCAAGCATCGCTAAGCTCCATCTCCCTCTCCGACGGCCCTCCCGTCACCCACCTCACCGCTGCCTCAGGCTCCCGTTGGCAGCACACCTCGAGACTCCCCCTTCCCCACTGACTCTTCGGGTGGGTTCCTTGTCACCCTTAGATGCTCCCTTGGCCTTGAATTGTACCCCTCGCTCTACGCTATAGCGCCATGGTCGGTCTCCTCCTTGCCGCTGAAGCTCATCGTCGGCTGCTCTAGCCACCACATCCGGTCGCGTCCTTTCTCCAGTAGGTTCGTGCGGCACCGAGGAACTAATTTTGGCATCGCCGATCGCCGCTGTTGGCTCCCTCACCGACGGCGAGGTGCCCTAGCCCTTCTCTGTTTTGTCGGACCAGACCCACACTGTAGCTCGTTGTTTTTTGGTTTTAATTACCGTCATTAGGGCTAAGTGTTAATTAGTGCAGACTTAACTATTGGTTAGTTCCACTGACTGGTGGGCCCAACCAATAGTAATGGCGTAGTTAAAACCAGGATTTCCCTCCTTCGGCTGACGCGTGGGCCCCACAACCGTCCCTGTTCCCATGGACCACATGCCCAGTGCATGTTGACCTCCGGTCCATGCACTGTGCACATGGACCGAGCACTATTCATAGATCCCACATGTCAGTGGGCGAATTTCTCTCTCCCTTTTTATTTTCTGATTTAATTAATTCAAACTTCAGAAGCTCCGTTCTCCTTCGTTATAACTCCAAAAATTATAAAATTTGTCTCTAAAATTTTGTAAATTGAAGATCTTGCTAATTGAACTGGTCTTGCTTGATTTGGAGTTAATTTGTTATCTCTTTTATATTTATTTTCTCTCTTTTCTTGTTTGTTCTCTTTTTCTGGTACGTTCGTCCAATAGGATTCCAAGAAGCGGGAGATCTCCACTTCGATCGAGCACAAGATTATCAAGACCCTCTTGCCTTTAATCCAAGCTAGTCAATGCTTTTATCATATTGATCCTACATTTTATATAATTATATTAGTTTAAATTACCAAAATTGCATGCTTTAATTCTTTAATCAAATGTATGTTAAAACTTAAGGTAGTTAAATACCATTTGATGATTAATTAATATGCCATCATTTGACAATTGAATCCATTATTCCATGTCACCCTAGTAACTATATGGTAGTTACTAGTTATATATTGTACTTAAGTGATATGCTAGTCTTGCTTATGTACCAGGATATTAAATATCCTAATCAACATCCTTTAAATATGAAAGTGGTTTTGGGCAATCATTGTGGGTAAATGACTGAGATGGTTGAGTTAAAGTATTTTGCTCCTCAAAAACCCTAAGAACTTGCGATGTTACTATCTGGGCAAATGGTATGATGGCGCTTGCTAATGTAGCCCAAGGAATGTTGGTTCGTGGATGGTATATGGAATGAACCGCCCAGATAACCCTAAGGACTTAATCTTGTCATGATCTCCCGTGTAAAATAAGTACAACCACAAGTCTACAAAGTGCAACTTGGCTTAGTAAATTTATTGAACCCTAGAAATCATCTCATCGGTGGCCAAGCAAGGTGGTGCAAGTAATGGATACGATCCAGCTTGAATGGGACACCAAGAAAGGGTGAAGTTGCCAGCTATGCAAGTCGTGGTGGTAAACATCCCGCACAACTTATGGGACCCACCGCAAATGGGGACAACCCATATGGGTGAGATGACCGAAGGGGCGAGGTAATTTTAAAGGTAACTGTGATGATTGCTCAACTACATGACTACAGAATCATATGGGGTAATGAGTATGATTTTCTCTTGTGGGTACAGTGTACAACCTCTGCAGAGTCTAAACTGTTTAAACAGCTGTTCCTACAGTCAAAGGCGGACATGTGAACTTTACTAAAGTTAGTTCTATTTCAAAAAAAAAATCTTAGTGGGTGGTATGAAAATCAGGTTGGGTTCCGCTAGCCCTGAGATTGGATTTTTCCTGGGTCGTCGGACTCAGTAGTGTTAATAAGTGGGGATAGCGCTAATCAAAAGAAGCATAATGTAGAGTTTCTGACGGAGTGAACCTCTACTGTTATAAATATTGCACAATTACTCTCTTTAATAAAATACAATTTGGTTAAAATGCTAAGTGATAAGAATTTGTAATTATGATAATTGAAAACATTACTGTAACACCCCAGCCCAACACTGAGCCTAGAATGCCACCACACTACTCTCTAAACTAATAATTATCGACACACTATAAAATTTCAGCAAGAAAACAACAATAACCATATCCATGGATCACAAAAGAACATGCATAATTATGGATCAAACGATAATCAATAAGCAAGGGGAATATAACCAGGTAAATAGTCCAAAATAGCATCAACCAATGAATCCAAATTATTAAAACAAATAGTCTAGTCCAAAACGTTGTCCTAAACTTTATTCAACCTCTAACATGTCCAAGGGTAATCCAATTTTTAATGAAAATATTCTTATGGCAAATGATCATGTGTTGGCCATGTGCTCTACTCGCTCTCGCCTACTGGCGTCCTCAAGATCACCTAAAGACAACAAAGAGCAAGGGTGAGTCCACGACTCAAGAAACACATCAATATACAACGAACAATAATAAATCAACAAAGATTCAATAACTTCATTATCATCACAGTACTTCTATTAACATTCTCATGCAGTTATCTTCTCTTTGATTCACATCCATTAATTTCATGTATCAATGCAAATCTAATCTACATGTCCACATGCACTTCTTTCACAGATATCCAGATAGCATGAGTGAATGCTCGCGACAACATTCACTCTCAAGCCTGTTCCTCCATAAGGATCGGGGACCTCCTCCACTCCCGTGGAGTTGTGATCATTCATGATCACCTGCTCATATGCAAAGATGCTTATGTATGAAAAATGCAAACTCCATCATAAACATCATATCCAACTTTTCATCATGATTGTCAATAAAGATATAAACATACCAATCCCTTGTTTGCAATTAAACAAAATAAAAGCACAACAATAATGGTAATAGAAGATAAAGAATCACAGTGATCATCATTGATCGTGTCTACCATGCACTTGCCTTTACTAGTTGCGACGCACGATTTGGCTAGAAGATGGCAACAAGTACGACGCCTCTCCTACATTAAATATCCAAATTTCAATACAAGCTACAGCATCAAGAATAGCAATCAATCGACATCGCTCCTACATGTCCCCAAATCAACCACGCTTCTCCGGTATCGAATCGTTACCCATTGCTGTCTTGGTACTAAAACGAACGTAACTTTTGACTCAAAAGTCCGATCACGACAAACCACCCAGTTCTGGATTCTACACAACATTCTCCACATTTTCTTAGATTACGAAGACTTCTAATTAAATCATCTAACCCTCCGTTTTTAGCCCAGAAAACCGATCTGTCCGCTTCGGAACAGCAGGTCTTACTAAATTCATAACTTTTGTTTTATCCAACCAAAATGCGAGTTCTTAGATCCTACAGAACCATTGGACAATTATCTACATCTTTCATGTAGATCAAAAACTCTAATTAGTGGATGTACTATTTTTAATATCCGATCTACCAAAACAGCGCCGAAAGACGACAACCACAATGACAGCAGCCTTCCGAAAATCATAACTCGAATTCTACTTGTCCGATCGACATGAATAAATATTCTATAGAAAGATATCGAAATTATCTACAATTAACTAGTAGATGATATTTCCAAAATTTGCCATTAAGGTACCCGAATAAATCGTTCAACAGAACAGCAGGCTAATCGGATCTATTAACCGGCACTTCGACTAGAAACTTTTAAAACCGCTCTCTAATCTTACGGAGAGGAAACAATCTTACGGATCGTTACCCTCAAGAAATCGGATCTCTACTTATTTAATCATGTATGCACAAAAATACTACTGCCAAACTAATTAACTACTAATTAGCAGTGTCTAATTCATCTATCTCTATGTGCTGAACAGTCTACACTTCCCTAATCACCATGCTAATTCGGCATAGTGCAAGAAACTACCACTAATCACATACATGCTGGCACCTCAAAACGTTAATCTCAAAGTTTGCTAACCAAGGCATTAATTGAATCTAAAGAAATCGATTACCTAACCAAGGCTCAAACCCAGAGGACGTTCGCCACGGAGGGACGCGCGACGCGGTTCTTGCCGACACAGCGGGCGCTTCGCGGCGCGGCGGCCGAGGGCTTCTTCGGCGGCGCTCACGCGGCAAAGCAGGACTTCGCTCGGCGGCGCCCACGCGGCGATCGCTTCGGCGGTTGGCTTCGCTTCGGCGGCGGACGCCCACGCGGCAGCGATCAAGCATGCAACGCGCGCAAGCAAGAGAGAAAATTGGCTAGCGAAAAAAAAATGGCTGGCGGCGGTAGAAAAAAAAAGAAAAACTGCTAGGGTTTCTAGAATTCCCACCATCTATTTATATAGCTCTTAAAAACTCTAAAATTCTATTTTTTATGTACTATTTTATTTAATTACGCACCGACCCTTAAGACGTTATTATTATTTATTTATTTATTTTTCAGAGTATTACAATTACTTTAGCAAATAAAAGAACCCGGGCCATCCTTGTTTATCCTTGCATGTATAATATTGCATCTTGTGTGTTGGCTCGCGAGCACGGAAGTTGTGCTCATCCTCGCTCTTTCCCCCAAAAACCCTTAGAAGTAGGAAATCCAGGAGATTATCACTACTACAAGGATCTAGAAGTTGGAGGCTCGGGAGATGCTGAGGAGTAGTTTAGTTCTTTTAGTCTAGATCTCGCCTCAGTCTAGCTGACTCCGTCGGTGCTTGCGTGCATCGTATATTATCTGAGTTTTCGGGTAATATCGAATGCACACGGGTTTCCCCAGTCGCTTGCCTGTGAGAGATGTGCTCTCACCCTTTTGCTTCCGTTATCGCTTCCACTACTTTTGTAATGTAATCATTTGGACTTTTCGACTCTTATTGTAAAACTTTTGACCCAATGTGGTCTATGTAAACTCTGATATGTTAAATTAATGAATGATATGGTTTTACGCCATGTATGAATTGATTCAGCAATGTGCATGTGAGTGTTATCTACTGATGCAGGAAGAATAGTACAATATTTTCACAGAGAATTCGGGATTAAAAAAATCCAATCCGACAGTAACCGACCATGTATATGTGGCCATCTTGCGCCAGGGCGCTTGGCGCCGAATTGGAGGCGGTGTCAGCATGGCCAGCAACTCGCCTAAGTGAGTTTTGTTATGCTTGGTGCAACCGTCTAATTATTAAGGTCCATTTGAAACAAGGGAATTTTAAAGCTTAAAAGAAAAACTACAATTGCTAGAAAAATCATAACTTCTATTGTAAATAGCAATTGAAAACAATGTTTTTCCAGTAATGGTATAAGTGTAAATTGCATTGCAGGACACCGACCTTGTTGAGGTAGTTCAAATAGGTCACTGTTCTCTTGAAATGCATATTTAGATCACTAAACACTTTTAAGTGCAATGCCACGTGGGATTTCACAGATGACACGACGGTCCAGCTTTGCCAATGAAATTTGGCCGAAAAGCCCTTCTATTTATTTGCATTAATCCCCATCGATCTCTCCCATGAGCCTCACCCTCTTTCAGTATATATCAACGTTTCCATTGCATTGTTCGTGCTTTCCAAAAGTCACAACTACTAGCTGGAATCGAAACCCTTTTTACTGTTGAAACCACACAAGCATGGCATGCTAGTTCTACGACATGAATTTGATTACAGAAGAGTTCACCATTCAGATAGGAAAGGGAGTGGCCAGTGCTTATATCGAGGATTTTGAACGCAGAGGATTATATTATATGAAATCATTGTGACCATTAACTGACAGATCCCGAAACTCACCCCATGTGCCATGCCAAATCTCATCCGGCAAAAAATTACACAGATATCTTTATTCACACTTCACAGCAGAGAAGCGAGGCCAATTCAAGGATTGATACATAGTATCTGAAAGCATAACCACAGCACGCATTGTTATACTATATATGTAATAATTATGAGTATGATCTGATCACTTGTCGTCATGGACGAAGAACCTGTATAACCCACCAACGATGGTTTCCGCGGCCATGATCCACGCCGCCACCGCTAAGTGCAGAGGCATCAGCCAAGCCACCGTCCAAATTGATACTTCACTTGTGTTTGCGTATGGTAGGGATTGGGATTGATTCAAATAAAAAACAAGTAAGGGCTTTCATGCAAGAATTCGTTGCTAAGGGTGCACTGCCATGTCATCTGTCAAATCCGGCGTGACATTGGTGGTGACAACAGTGATCCACATAAAATAGTTTGGTGAGTTAAATATGCATCTCGGGAGAACGGTGACCTATTTGAACCACCCCAACAGGTTCGGAACCCACAATGCAATTTAGGGTCCGTTTGGATGAGGGGATGGAACGGTTCTGCACCGATTGGTTCGGGAAATAGAGAAGTTCTGCTGTTTGGTTCAGTGTATTGGATCGTTAGGTTCTGGACCGAGTCGTTCCATCCTCAAGAATATTCGCCGTAGATGCTGGACGATGGCGTTCGGCAAAAATCTCTGAACCACGCGGTTCACCTCTCGTCTCCCCGCTGCGCTCACTCTCCTCTCCCCCGCTGCGCTCCTCTCCCCCCGCTGCCCTCACTCCCCCGCCCCGCCCCGCTCACTCCCCTCCCCCGCGACGCTCCTCTCCCCCGCCCCCCTCACTCTCCTCCCCGGCCCGTTGCGCTCACTCTCCTCTCCCCCGCTGCGCTCCTCTCTTCTCGCCCCAGCGCTCCCTCTCTCGCTCGCTACGCTCCTCTCCTAGATCCACTCCGGTCGCCTCGTCTCCCCCCCCCGCAGAAAGTCGCCGCCCGCATCGCCCCGGAGAACATCATCTCCCCCCGCAGAACCCCGTCGCCCGCATCGCCTCCCATGGTGTGGATTTGACGCGGGCAAGGGAAGGACGCTCCTTCCTCCGCTCCTGGATCTGGCCCGACTGCTCCTGCCTCATCTCCCGCTGACCCGACTGCTCCTACTTCCTGCCCCGGTCTTGCTCTCAGCTCGGTAATCGATGGTATGGATCCCAAATTGCAAATCTCCCTGGTCGGTATGATATGATAATGTACTATAATGCACTAGGATTGGTTTTGTTTGGGAAAAATTGGTGTCAATTTGTACTTTTCTTTCAATATTTGATCGTCTATTCATTACTAATTTGTAACATACTTGTTTTGATTTAGTTGTAACAGCCAGTCTTGTGGTTTCTACTGCAACTGAGGCTTTATAATATCCCCCCTTTGAGACAATAAGAATATATGAAAGATAGTACAAAGTGCTTATGTCAATTATGTTTGTTTCGTAGCTTTGGTGTCACTTACCAGCAGTATGAATGATGAGTGGATTTCTGAAATTACGAACAACCAATGCTTTTGTTATTAGTATTGCATTTTCTATCCTTTTGATTATTTTATAAAATGGCTTATACCATATTGTTGCTCTTTACTACCCAAATGGTTTGTCCCAAGATTCATCAATTTCCTTAAATAGTCTTAACTCTCCACAGCTCTAATTCAACAGATAGTTGGATGAATGTGGCTAAACAAATATGAGCAAGCTCACAGCGTTGCAAATAGGATTAAAAAAACCTCCTCTAATTAATTCTTTTTACTTGGTTTTGTTCTCTTACATTGGACTGAGAAAACATGTTATGCCATCAATAGAACACTGCCACTGACAAGAAAATTGGTAGATCCCACTGTTATCGTGGTTGTGCATGTCGCGGATAGATGAAATATTGCTTGTGGGATTTATTGATGTAATTCAGATCAGAAGAAATTGTTTTATTCATACTGCTTTGTTGGTATGGCCTGTTGTTCATTACTTGAGATAAAATGCCATTGAATAATTGGTTTATTCATGCTTCTATTTTGCAATATGATCAACTGTTATTTTGGTACTGACAACCAATACTAGTCAATACCTTGTCTGTTGTATTGTTTACAAAATTTATAGTCATTAGTGCTAATTATGTATGGCACTCATGAATTGTAGATGGACAACAACAAGCTGAAAAGGAGAAAGATGTTGCATATTGGTGCTGCTACATACGTAGTTGCTTGCATGATAGTTTTGTTTGTACAGTCTAGACTAAGTAATAGGAGAGACCGTATTACATATGGCCCAATTGAGGAAAGGGATAGGATTAGAATTGATTATCTGAATAAATTTTTTTGGAAGGATGACACAACCTGTACCAACACAATTAGGCTGAAGAGAGCTCCTTTCTTTCGGTTGTGCGAAGTTTTGAGAGAGCGTTCTTTGCTCCGTGACACTATACATGTATGTGTTGAGGAGCAAGTGGCCATGTTCCTGAACACAATTGGCCATAACCTCAGAAATAGACTAGTTGGAACCAATTTCACTCGGTCAGGTGAAACAGTTAGTTGATATTTTTGACTTGTCTTACATGCCTTAGGTGAGCTACAAAATGATCTTCTTAGGTCACCTTCTTTGGAGACCCCAAGCAAAATTGCAGGGAACCCTAGATGGGATCCATTTTTTATGGTATGATAGCTAACAAGTATACATTAGTGAATTTTTGGGAACATTTGTGGGTTACTATTTTTTTGACCAAATAGGATTGCATTGGAGCAATTGATGGTACACATATAAGGGCCTCCGTTAGTACATCTATGGAGGCAGCATTTCGTGGTAGGAAGTCATTTCCTACTCAAAATGTCATGGCAGTCGTAGACTTTGATCTTCGTTTCACATACGTCTTGGCTGGTTGGGAGGGGATTGCTCACGATGCTACGGTGTTAGTGGATGCAATAGAGCGTGAGAATGGACTATGTGTCCCTCAAGGTACACATCCTCGTAGCAGTATATGTCTATACATAGCAGTATAGCATCTTCGTAAATGTGTTCCTCATGTTTTAGGGAAATTCTACCTAGTGGATGAAAGTTACGGAGCCAAACCTTGGTTCATCCCCCTTTCCGCGTTGTGAGGTACCACTTGAATGAATGGGGGAACAATCCTCCGCTTAATGAAAAGGAATTGTTCAATCTTAGGCACTCCTCTCTACGAGTGAGCGTAGAGCGCGCCTTTGGATCACTCAAGAGGAGGTTCAAAGTCCTCGATGATGCCACTCCATTCTTCCCCTTCTCAACTCAAGTTGATGTACCATCCCATCCTACCTGTACCATCCCATCCCATTCAACCTCATCCCACCAACCAAACGCACCCTTACTTATGATATAATCTTCTCATGGTTTGCTTCAGCATTTCTCTTAAAGAAAAGTTTATTAATCTTAAAAGCAAAATACTTATTAATAACTTGGGGGGAAATTCAGACACATGGTGATTAGTTTGAACAGTTATCCAAAATATCTCTTCTTACTTTATTTCCTCCGTGCTATTTGTGAAAGATCTTAATTAACTAACTGCCACTATTTATGCCTCTACATGCAATAGTCGGTAGGAGTTTACGAACACCATTGCAGTATTTTCTAGCGGTGTGCACTACTGCAAAACAGGCTATACTACACGCCTTATTACAGACGGTTTCTGGAAACCACTAGTGTTGTAATTATCACAGATAGTTTTACAAGCATGACCATCTTTGTTACTAGGATGGCTAGAACCGTCTGTGATACATCATTATCACAGACGGTTCTTAATAAGAACCTTTATGTTCGAGTCCCCCAGTAAGTGATCAATTGCTTGTCGCCTCCCCCTGCCTTGTTGCTTTTGGTGGCTCTCAATGGTGACCGTGGTTTTCTTGTGAACGAATAGATCAAGATAAGATTGCGGATTTTGAGATGAAGCGCATGGACATCGACAGTGGGAACCTAGGCATCCTTTAGTCCAAGTCCACCTCTTCATCTCGAACTCATTTTCCTCCCCGGCCACAAATCTGAATCCGAACAGATTTTGGTTTCGCACATTGTCTGGTAAAACAGCCATAACTTTTGCATACGAAATCGGATTACGACGTTCTTTGGCTCGTTGGAAAGCAAACGAAAAGTTCAATCCAAAAATCCATGAGTGCATGTCAAATTCATTCGCGAGGTCCAGGAGGATCTAGACAAAGTGAACTGCCCCAAAGGTCGTTCAGGGCCTCAAAACAGCCTCTGAAGTTTCAGCACCCATTTTTGCAGTTTGTTCGCCATCTAGTTTGAGTTTTCTTTCATTCCAGACTGTGTAATCATATGTAGATACTAGGGTCCAACTGTCCAGCAATTAATTGGTTTGGCTCAAAATTTGATTTTTTTTGCCAATAGAAAAACTATCAGAGACGGTTCTAAACAATAACCGTCTATGAAAAAAGCTACCACAGACAGTTCTGAACAAGAACCGCTGTGGTACCACAGGCGGTTCTTGTTCAGAACCATCTGTGGTAGCTTTTTTCATAGACGGTTTTTTTTAGAACCGTCTGTGATAGCTTTTTCATAGACAGTTAAAAAACCGTCTGTGTTGACCTCATATCATCACGGACACATTAATTCAGACGGTTCAAAAACCGTCTGTGATGACCGTTTGGAGGACCGTTTGGAGCCGTCTCTGATGACCCTCTCTGTAGTAGTGGTGACTATTAACTAAGACTGTTCATGAAATTACTTGTTGACTATACGACGATATATATATATATATATATATATATCATTTTTTATAAAATCAATCACTTAGAACAAGCATATGTTAATAACTTAGTACTAGATCAAACAAGGTTGCATAGACTACTGTTTAAGTCATAAGGACAGTTGGTGATTCCTTATCCCTTCTTTTACTCACTTTAATGGAACGATTAGAGGAATTCATGAGACAATAATCAATGCTCGTGTGCATGCTGCATATACATGTTATTTGGTAGCATCAAATATATATGAACTTACGCAATGCATGTTCTAGAATGATCATCATGATTACAAATTCAAAACTTTCTTGACAACTATAGTACATGGTAGAAGCTACTACTACAGATAGGGTCATCATAGACGGCTCCAAACCGTCATCATAGACGGTTTTTGAACCATCTAAATTTATGAATATGTGATAACAGGCGGTTATCACAGTCGGTTTTTGAGCCGTCTGTGAAAAGTCACAACACAGACAGTTTTTTTATTGAAATCGTATGTGAAAGCCTACTATCACATATGGTTTCCACCAAAAACCATCTGTGATATGTAGGATATCACATACGGTTATTTTTACTAACCGTCTGTGATTGGGGACATAACATAGACGGTTAGTAAAAATAACCGTATGTGATAACATAAATATCACGGATGGATTTTGATAATAGCCTTCTGTAATATCCGACATATCACAAACGGTTGTTGTTGGTAGCCGTCTGTGATTGGATACATATTACAAATGAGTGTTAGTAGTTGTCGTCTATGATTGGATACATATCACAGATGGTTGTTAGTAGTAGACGTCTGTGATTGTATATATATCATAGACAGTTAGTAAAAATCGTCGTCTATGATAGTATGCATTCATAGACGGTTTATTCCACAAAACCGTCTGTGATAGTTCGTTCTATACCTAAATATTTAAGTTTTTCGGCTAGCTTCATGTAATGTTAGCCATGTCTTCTGAAAACAAGTAAGCAGAAAACAGATATATCATAATTGATTTGATATAGAACAACTCAAAGTGATTTAAAAACTCAATATCAATTACAAAGTGATTTGATTACAACTCAAAGTGATTTAAAAACTCAATATCAATTACAAAGTGATTTGATTACAACTCAAAGTGGATTACAATAAATCGGTGTCGCCAAGGTGAAACTCTTCATTCAGCTGGTTAATGATCTCCCCCGTGATGAAAGCAGTGAGCAATCCTCGAACGTCCGTGAGTAAGTCGAGATGGAAGGCACTTTCTGGTATTTTTCATGCCCTATAACTAGCAAGAGTAAAGTAGAAAGCATATATATTTAAATTCATAATTACAAAATAATTATTACGAGATTGACTGACAAACCTCTGGATCCTTCGTCTTATGTCGGGACCAGATTTCTTAATCCGAACCCTCTGTGTATTTCTGCACCAGTCCCAGATCAGTAGCAAGTGCACACAGTGGAAACATTGTTGATAACCAGTTCGAATCACGAAATAACATTAATAAATAACTGAGTATCGGCCTTATGGCCACTTATTACAAAAGAGGTCAAAAGACCTTAAGTCTTACAACAGCAGAAACAACAAAAGAGTAAACTTCGAGTGGTGACCCATCAAATTGCCCACCGGCATTATTTCGGGAAACATGGCCTAATACTCCGGGAAGCCTTCGTCGAAGCCACAGGCGAAGTAGTCGTAGTAGTTTTCGGCATGTTCGTAGACTTCTGAGATTGGTTGAGCGTAGCATGTGAGTACATAAAGTACTCCGCGAGTCTTAGGAAATGATGCATATGCATAGCTTTAACAATTGGGCATATAGGGTTCATTTGCACAAAGCAACATTTTAAGTTTAAACATCTTTTAAAAAGCTCATTTGACAAAAGATGATTAAAAAATTAAATTAAACTCTAATGCAGGTTCCAACTACCATACATTAGTAAAAAGGCTCTAACGACCAGGTTTTCAAGAATTGAGCTCTAATCGCTCAAGCGGCTCTAGCGCGTAACCATAATCCAAGAGTTCCAACTACTCCCAGATTCCCAAAATAAATCTTTTAAAACCAAAACTGAAATCTACCATGTGTATACGCACCTTGCCCACCCTTGACCGTGGGAACGGCTATTCGAATAGTTTTTAACACTCTGCAGAGGTTGTACAGCTTGACCCACACGAGACAATCAGTTTATACTGTCCGCTCACACACTTCCAAAGGTGTGCAACTAAGCGATTGTCACAAGGCTTTTACAATACTTTATCCTAACACCAGCCCGCCCGATAAGCTTAATCCCAAGTCATGGACGTCATTTACCATCGACCCGAAGCTCACCGTTGTGAGGGATAACCTGCCTGAACTTGGACGTCTTTTACCAACATCCAGAGCAAGCCCTGACAGACATGGACGTCAATTACCATCGTCTGCACTACCAGGTAAAACCTACTGTCGGACCTGGGAGTAACACCCCAGAATTCTCTGTGTATTTCTGAACTAGTCCCATGATCAGTAGCTAGTTCACACAGTAAACAGATATGGTAACATCCATAAATCGCACAACTTTATTAATAAACATAGTTGATTACAAGAAAGGCTTACAAGCCAACTGTAACACCCTGACTATAAGGAAGTCAAGATGTCACCTACAATCACTACTCTTCAAATGAATAACATCAAATCGCATGATAAAGTGAAGCAAGTATTAAGAATATATGGAAACAAGTATTCATCCTCAAGTCTTAATCAACGAAATGGAAGTAAACAATTCAGAAAGATATGGTAAACAAGGCCATGATGGCTTATTACAATGCAACACAAATCATAACTAACGACAATAAAAGTCCTCAAATTGTTTGATATATGATAGTGAGTGCAACGTGATGAACTACCCTCCACAAGATCATTCTTCCTTGTCATTTACCTAAATAAGACAATAAAGCAAGAATGAGCCAAAGACTCAAACAAGCAATCAGATGAAACAATCAAACATACAATGAGCAATATATCACAAACATAATTTGAACAACTCTCGAAACGAATTTATGAATGGATGAAGTGGAATGGTGCATTGAAGGAAATGGACATATTGCAAAGATATACCTGGGGTATAGCGAGTGAATCACCCGTCGGTGTTCACTTAAAGTAATCGTATGAAGAACGTTTCATACGACTGTCCAACGTGGCCCGCATTGGAATGGTGGACTCACGTAACGTGGCCCACATTGGAATGGTGGACTCACGTACCCATCTTGGAATTGATGGGATTTCAAGTGCCCATACTGGAATTGATGGGTCTTACCAAAATAATGTATGCATGTCATGATGATCCCATGTAAATATTGAATAGTACTCATAAATGAAAAGAACACATAGCATTCATCTACAAATATGAACAAATGTAAGCATCCATTCACACAACATACATGACATCAATCATTAAATACAAATTACTTGCCTGCCGCGCTGCAACGGGTTGGGAGGTAATTGAGATACCCCTCCACTCACCGCTTCACCGCCTACAATATAAAATAATGGTGTAGGACCGGAAAGGCGACTAGGGGGGGTGAATAGGCGCTTTCAAAACTTTCTCGCCTAAATCAAAACCAACACGTACTTTACTCCTTTAGCTATGAAAGCTAAGAAGTTTAGTGAGCACACAACGGAAGCCTTGTGTTGAATTTGATAAGCCCCTCAAGCACACGACACAAAAGGAGAAAAGAACTCAATGTTCTTCATTGGGCACGGGCGGTCTGACCGGCTACCACGGGCGGTCGGACCGACGGTCAAGAAGCGGTCTGACCGGCAACTAGCCAGCGGTCGGACCGGTGGACAGCGGTTCGACCCGCAAACCAGTGATCGAAAACACGGCGGTCGAACCGCCGTTGAAGGGCCGGTCGGACCGGTAGAGTCCAGTACTGAAAAACTCCACCCAAATCCAAAACGAAATTTGATCCAACTTTTGATTCAACCAATAAAACTTGACCAAATTTCTAGCACACCTTCCTAATGATATTGGAGACCTATTTCTAGCGACGATCGGTCCGATCCACTTGCAGAATCGATCTCTTGAGATTTTACCAAAGAGGTGCACAAACCCTAGAAATGAGGAAATCTTGATTCAAGACTTGCTTGTGGGGGTTTGATGATCTAGATGACTCTAGGAGTAATCCCACACATCAAAGCAAGGTAAAGTAGGCCAAGAGACCAAGCATGAACCTTTGAATCAAGGAAGCACCAAAAACATCCAAAAGAGAGAAGAACACAAAGGGAGCAATTGATCTTTCAATTAAGCATCACAAGATTGTTCATCCACAATAGATGCTTACAAAGCCTCTCCACCAAGGAGGGCAAGAGCTCAACAAGGAGCACACTCCAAACCCTAGTTTTCCTCTCTCTCCTCCAAACCCTAGAAAAAGGAAGAAGGGGCTAAATGAATGCTTGCTTAGGTTTTCCACCTCTCCCTTCCTATTTATACTATAGAGCTAGGGTTTCCCTTTTGGGTCTCTTACACATGGGACCCACACACAAATAACTCTTGAAGCAATCGCCGCTTCACCACGTGTAGGTTGATCGGTGGTTCTCATCGACGCCAAGCCCTCTTGTCCGAATCCCATCGGAACCTCCCGAGACTCGCGACCGATATCCGCACCGCCGATCCAACCAAATTGCTTCAACCACCCGCTCGATCCATCTTGTCCATTCTCGCACTGCTTGAGTCACACGACCTCACCGGTATCCTCGATCGTTCGGACCTCGGCTCTCCAAGCGTAGTCCCGATCCACTCACCGCTGACGCCGCTGACTGCAAGCCACCCGCACAAACAATAGACAAACAAACCGCTTCCGGAACAAGTTCTTCACAACTTGACCCACGTCTGTTCCGCAATGCAATATACATCAATAAAGCATTGAAGTCCATAGAATAACACACTCGTAACAAACTCAATGCAACACTTGGCTCACCTCCAGTGATCGCCGGTCCGATCGCCTACAGGCCGGTCCGACCGATTCATGATCGGACCGCTCCCACAACGGCGGTCGGACCGGTCCAAAAGACTTAGCCAAAATTCAAGCGAGAAATTCCGAAACCTTCTGGAAATTTCAATCGAATAGAACTTTTGTGGGAGCTCCAAAATGATAGGACCACATCCGTGAGACTCCTCACTTGCCTACACAACCTATTTTTGGCCCACCCAAAAACACAACTTTCAAAGAAGCGGTCGGACCGCCACCATGGCGGTCGGATCGTTCCTCGGGCGATCCGACCGCTCAAGACAACCGGTCGACCGCCAAATGCTTCGACAAACCTTGGAGCAAACCCGAAAACGCGAGAATTTGCAAACCAATGACGCCATTGCCAATTGACTCATCATCCTGAGATCGTGCACATATCCTCACGATATCCACAATCTCCCCCTTGATGAACACATTGGCAATTTTCAAGAAAATGTGGTTTTTCAAAATGAAAAGTAAAAACTCGCATTTTTGCATAAAGGCACAACTTGGTCCATAAGCAACAAAAAGCCTAGGAACCGACCAAGCTGGCTTCAGAATAGTGTAAGCAAGTGAGATAAGGCATTGAAGGCACAAAAGGATTCAAATTCCAGAAAGTAGCCAAAAATCTCACTTAGGTCCAAATGAAAGACACATTGTTCTATTTGACCTTTGATCATTGTGAGTATTCTTCAATTGCAAATCAGATAAGATAAGACAATGAAACCCATAAACTCAACTCACCATGATCACAGATTTTCAAAAGGTTCAAATTTTTTATTTTATGAAGTTCTTTTATATTAAACCTTGAGTATGAAACCAAAAGCTCCAACATCAAACATTTTCTTCACAATCTTTCTCCCCCTTTGACAATGAATTCATCAAGATGCATGAAAAAGAAAGAGCATGAAGGAATGACTTTATTTTTGAACTTTAGTGAGAAGGAGCCATGACCATTATACATGAAGACAGTACAAGAATTATACCAAGCCATATAAAGAGTAGACGCTATATTCAATCATGGCAAAACGTGTACTGCAAAGCTAAAACCAAGATAGCAAAGAATCGAGATTGATGAATTAAAATCATGAAAGGTTGTTCAAAATCATAGATTCACTCAAAGCAACCAAAATGAGTCAAGCCATGTCTATAAGTAAAAGAGACTCAAAACAAGAATTGAGGCATTTTGAGCATTAAGAAAATTCTTTTGAAGCAAAGCTCAAGCACTTAGCCCTCTTTGGGCAATTTCTCTTTTTCTTTCTCCTTTTTTTTTGCTGTGCTAGATCTCAAGCCTTGCCGCGACCATCTCAAGCGATAAGCTTAAAAGAATGATCTAGGTCATCCAAAACTCCCCCTGAGTTCATGCCTAGTGCAATGGCAAGCCGTCTCATGAGAAAGGATTGGTGAGATCAGTTTTTTCGCACAGAAAATCTCACTTTTCATTTGCTTGACTTAATAAGATAAAAAGCTCATTTTTCAACTCAGAATAAGTTCAAGACTCAATTTAACTTGTAAGACATGGCGAGAATCATAAGCGGATCACTAGAGCAAAACTAGTCACAAGATCCAACAAGACATGATTTGATTCAAGTTTCTCACAGATATAAAGCTAGCAAGTCAAAAGCTAAGCCACACACGAAGAGCCATAAAAGAGGTCTAGCAGACTATCACTCGATATGACAAGGTATAGAATATGAGAACAAGTCATACAAGGATAATAATCAAAGCTCCACTGATTTTATTACACAATGCAAGACAAATGAAATGAAACATGCATTATGATACAATGAATGCAAAAAGAGCAACTTCCCCCTCAAAACAGCCCAATAGGACTAATAACCCTAACTCTCCCCGCAGCAAAGAAACGCCAAGAGTCAAGAGCCTTAGTGAAAATATCTCGCAAGTCGTTGCTCGACTCTACAAAGTGAAGCACAACATCACCTTTCTCAACATGGTCTCTCGGAAAATGAAATCGAATGTCAATGTGTTTAGTCCCGAATGTTGCCTTTGGGTTTTAGCAATATTAATTGCGAAGTGTTGTCACGTAAAAGAGGAACACTTCCCAAAGATAACCCATAGTCTCAAGGCGTGGACAAAATCCAGAGGACTCGAGAGCAACCATCGGCAGCGCTACATACTCGGCCTCGGGATCAGGCAATGTAAGACATTTTCTAGAAGACCAAGAAACAAGAGATGTGCCCAAGAAATGACAAGTGCCAAGTACTCTTCCTATCAACTCTACACCCGTAAATCAAGATCGAAAATGCTCGAATTGAAAGAGCCAAGAAGAAGAATACGAGTCCAAAGTCAAGCGTATCTTGAAGATACCAAGATGCGCGCATCGCTTGACGATGAGAAGCACGAGGAAGCTCGAATCGAGCGCATGGACATACGGCGAATTGTATGTCGGCCTCGACATTTGTAAGATAGAGGAGGAGCCAATCATACTGCGGTACTCTTCCGTCCACGGACTCTCCATCCTCATCGTGGTCCAAAGACGGTGGTTGTAGCAATGGGAGTAGACATTGGCCTCATCGCTTCCCATATTGAAGCGCCAAGAAGGTCCTTTGTATACTTACTCGTGGACGAAGGTGCCTTCTTTCAGCTTGCTTGATTTGAAGACCAAGGAAGAATGTCACTCTCCCATCATGCTCATCTCAAATTCATCGCTCATAGAATCAAAATCTAGACACCAAAGCATGAGAGGAACCACCAAAATAATATCATCCACATATATTTGAACCAACAAGAAATCACCGCCATGCCCGAGAGTGAACAAGGTTTTATCAACCATTCCCATTTTGAAATCATTTTCAAGCAAGAAACTCTTAAGTGTCATACCAAGCTCTAGGAGCTTGTTTCAATCCATACTGAGCTTTAGAGAGTTTAAAAACATGGTTTGGGAATTTTGATTTTCAAACCTGGAGGTTGCTTGACAAAGACCTCTTCTTCTATGAAGCCATTCAAGAAAGCACTTTTAACATCCATTTGAAAAAGCTTGAAACCCTTGGATGTTGCAAATGCTAAAAGAATGCGAATGGCCTCCAATCTAGCTCTTTGGAGCAAAGGTCTCCTCAAAGTCTAAGCCCTCTACTGAATAACCTTGAGCAACAAGTCTAGCCTTATTGCGAACAACCAATCCATCCTCACTTTTCTTGTTTTTAAAACCCATTTTGTTCCAATAACATGAGAATCGGAAGGTCGCTCAACCAAAAACGGACTTTGTTTCTTTCAAAATTTTCAAGCTCTTCATGCATGGCATTGACCCAAGAGGCATCGATAAAGCATGGGTGATATCTCGGGGTTCAAAAGAAGCGACAAAAGCGTAATGTGCATGGGAATCGGAGAATAAACACGAGCGAGTGACTCGCTCTTGAAGATCCCCAATCATCTGCTCAGAGGATGTTGTCATTTGAATGCGAAGAGGTGCTCTGGTGCGTATGGCCTCTACCCCATGAGTTGTGGAGGTAGGAACAGAGCCACTCGGATCGTCGGTGGGGATAGGAGGCGGCCGCTCACCGACATCAAGTAGTAGTAGCGAGCTCTCCACCCTCTCGGAGGTAGCAGGAGGATGGTTTGAGTCTTCATCCTCGTAATCATCATCGATTTAAGATGCTTTCTTGAGTCTCGAGAGACTGTGTACCAAGCATCGGGTCTAGTACTGTGACTAGCCTCATCAAAAGTGACTTCGCAAGTCTCAACAATTTTGTTAGTATCAACATTAAAAACACGATAGCCACGAGAATGAGCGGGATAACCAAGAAATATGCCATCAAAACATCTAGACTCAAATTTATTAAGATTGCCATGTTTAAGAATGAAGCACTTGCAACCAAAAATCTTGAAATGAGAGACTTTGGGAGAATGACCAAATCTAAGCTCATAAGAAGTCTTCCCAACCACGGATCTCAAGAAAACCCTATTGGAGATATAACAAGCAAAGAGAGATCGCCTCACCCCAAAATCTCCTAGGAGTAGAATGCTCATCTAGCATGGTCCGAGCCATCTCTACAAGGGTTCTGTTCTTCCTTTCTACAACACCATTCTCATTGAGGAACTCTAGGAGAAGAAAAGCGATGCTCAATTCCCTATCACAGAAGGTAGAAAAGAAGAATTCTTGAACTCGTCCCATTATCACTCCTAATGGCTCTCAAAGCTCCAGGTATATCAACAGCAATTCTAAAGGACCAAATCTTTAAAGAATCCAAATGCTTCGTCCTTAGAAGTAAGAAAATAAACCCATGAATACCTGGAGTAATCATCCACAACCACCAGCACATACCATTTCCCACCAGCTGACTGAACTCTAGAAGGACCAATCAGATCTAAGTGAAGAAGCTGTCACAGTCCATCAGTCATTACCAAAGTAAGAGGTGGGTGGGAAGCGGACACCATCTTACCATGTCTGAGGTGAGCACACAAGATCTCTCGACGACCTTCACCTAGGCAAACCTCTAATCAAGTCCTTGCAACTGACTCTAGACAAATGATCAAAACCTATATGCCCAAGTCTACGATGCCACAAAACAAGGTCATGAGAATCAGAGGCTACAAGACACCTAGGACTAGAAGCAGAAGAAATGCTGAAATTTGCACAGAAAATCTTCTCAAATTTGGATATCTCAAAAACAAGCTCACTTGAGGAATCTAGAACTCTGCACTCACCTCTCTTAAACCTCACTTCTAGACCCTCATCAAGCAGCTGAGAAACAGATAGAAGATTATACCTCAGCTTACTCACCAAAGCGACGTCTTTTAGCATGAACTTGTCGTTGACGCGACAAAGTGCCCTTTGCGATCCACGGTCCCGAGAAGCATCCCCAAATGTAATCAATTCATTGCGGATGCACGTGTGAGGAGGAGAACCATCTAGAATCTCCGGTCATATGTCGAGAACACCCGGAGTCTACAAGCCACTTGTCCTCCTTCCTCGCACGACGGACCTAAAAGGCACAATCAGAAAACATCCGTGCCTCAATACTGGGGTTAGTGATAAATGAACGAGGAATCCCAGTACTGAGAAGCACGATGTCCGGGAGCAGCAGAGTAATAGTGAAACATGATCAGAACAAAATCATAAGAATGCACATGAGAACCACCTAGACCTCTCCAAACGATCTACCAAAAGATCGATACTCCCCTGTCTAGGTGCTACAGGTGTCTCTCCTCACGATGTCCTAATCCAACATGCCGCCTAGACCCACCAAAAGAGTCTACAAAGTTCTCTACAAATCTAGGGCTATGTGTGGTGCGATAAGCAGTCGCCTAGCTCTAGAGACTACATCCGAGAAGGGACTCCTCTAATGGATCTTAGGACGCTCATCCTCTCTTTTCTCTCAAGTTTTGCTCTCCGGAGGTAACTCAGCAGTATGGCCTTCTTTCTTGCAGAAGGTGCAATGGTATGGACCTTTTGAGGGTGCAGATGAATGAGTGAAAGCACCTTTCTTGCGTAAAGAGTTTGAGCAAAACCACGGATTTGAAAACAACCCCGGATGGCTTAGGGGTTCTAGCTCAAACAAACCATTCTTCACAACTCTAGCAATCTTAGGTGGGTTTTTCTTGGAATGCTCTAGGGGTTGAAACCTAGACCACTATTTTCACGCTCACCTTGGATTGATCAAGAATCATGTTGAGTTTCTTTTCCCACTTGAAAATTTCTCAAGAGTCACCTTGAGGTAATCATTCTCTTTCATTAACTCCTCACATCTAGTACACTTGCTAGACTTGATTACTTCATTGTGCTTACTCTTGAGAAGGGCCACTTCCACTTTGAAGGCCTCACAAGACACACAATAGGATTCTGAATCCTACTCAAGCGCTCCTTAAACTTGACTCTAAAAGCCTCTTGTATCGACTAACCATGGTTTCAACTTCAAAGATTCAAAACACAAGAGTTAGAATCAATAACCTTTTAGAAGTAGTAAAAGACATGGATCTTTCAATTTTAGCCTTTTCTTCCGTGGTCTTGTTTAAGGCTTCAATCTCAATTGTAAGCTTGGGACAATTTTCACAAGATGCAACTCTAGAGTAAATCAATGTTTCATCATCTCTTGCATCTTAATCCTATTATCCTTACAATGAGAGCATGTGTGACTAGCATCAAACTTTTGCAATTCTTTTAAGGAGCTATCCAATTTTAATTCTAGCAAAGCACAATTAGAGCAAGTTAAAGGGATAGCTTCCATGGCAGTCACATCAAGAGGAATGACATCTAAACAAGCGGATCTAGACTTGAAAGATTCTAGTTCATCGAGAGCATCTTTTAGTTGATTTGTGACAGAGGAATGAGCAGATTTCAAGCTTGTCAAATCTTTAAGCAAGCTAGTGCAGGAATCACAAATATCAGCAGGATTGATAGATTTAAGCCTAACAACTTCAAGATTCAAATTATCAATCATAATGTCCTGCTTCCTAATCATTTTTACTTGCTTATGCAATTTCTGTTCAGCAAGCACCAAAGCCCTTTTCATATCAGCAATAGAAGGGCATACCTCATCGAGGATCTTTGAAGGATCCTCATTGTTGGAGGAGTCGCTATCGTGGCTGTTCTTGGCCATGAAACACATGCCGGTGAAGTCATGCGCCTTCTTCTTGCCACGAGAATCACTCTCGTCGTCCTCCGTTTCCGAGTCCACATCGCTCATATTTACATTCTCAAGAGCGGCAAGGACCCGGCTGACAAACTTTCGATAGTTTGTCTTCTTGGGTTTTGCATCCCTCTCCTGGGGATATCTTCGTGTCTCCTTCTCCTCCTTGCCCTTTAGCTTGGGGCACTTGGAGCGAATGTGGTTTGGCTCACCACATTCGAAGCACGTGATAGGTCCACTCCTCCTGTTTCTCACCTTGTTGCACGCTCTTGTGAATTTGGTGGAAAGGAGGGCTAAGTCATCCTCGGGCAATTTCTCAAGTTGCTCATCACTCAAAGAATGTATAGCAGATAATGAAAAGCCAGATGAGCTAAAATCAAGAGAATCAGAAGAGCAACCCTTGGATTTGTCGACCACTAAAGCCATCGACTCTGTCTTGGGGAGACGCGAGATAAAGTCAATCTCTTGCGTCTTCAACCTCGAGTAGAGCTTATCCATGGTAAGCTCACTCATGTGATGTTGTCATTGATGGAAGTGATCTTCATACCCTGCACCTTCACATCAAGAGCACCCAGTGGCGTGCATTTTGCACTCGTAAAATACCAAGTCAACAATGCGGAGATCATGAAGAATTTTAGAGAATCTTCCCAGCTCATCCAAAGACTCACGGGCCTTTGTTCGATCTTGAGTAAACCTTCTTGAGTGGTTCATCTCTCACTTCCTTGATCGCATGGACCCTTCGTGATAATCACAAAGTGTCCGCCGGATCTCGTGAGCGAGACCGCAAGTGAGCAACACGCTCAAACTCGGATCGACTAAGGCCTTGGATCAAATAATTCCGAGCCTTCTTTGTTGGCCTCCACATCCGAGTGATCGTATCGTCATCGGCTGGCACGACATAAGGGTTTTTCACCTTTAGCCAAATAGCGTGCCCTTGAGCCTCGATATACGCTTGCATACGAGCCTTCCAGTATGCAAAGTCAACTCCCTCAAAAATGTGTGGCTTGGTTGAATACTTGTCAGTCGCCATGGCTCCAAAGACCGGTTAAGATCTATAGAAAAGAGCTAACCGGCTCTGATACCACTTGTAGGACCGGAAAGGCGACTAGGGGGGGTGAATAGGCGCTTTCAAAACTTTCTCGCCTAAATCAAAACCAACACGTACTTTACTCCTTTAGCTATGAAAGCTAAGAAGTTTAGTGAGCACACAACGGAAGCCTTGTGTTGAATTTGATAAGCCCCTCAAGCACACGACACAAAAGGAGAAAAGAACTCAATGTTCTTCACTGGGCACGGGCGGTCTGACCGGCTACCACGGGCGGTCGGACCGACGGTCAAGAAGATCCGACCAGGCAACTAGCAGTCGGACGGTGGGATGCGGTTCGACCCGCAAACCGGTGATTCGAAAACACGGCGGTCGAACCGCCGTTGAAGAAGCGATCGGACCGGTAGAGTCGATCTTGAAAAACTCCACCCAAATCCAAAACGAAATTTGATCCAACTTTTGATTCAACCAATAAAACTTGACCAAATTTCTAGCACACCTTCCTAATGATATTGGAGACCTATTTCTAGCGACGATCGGTCGATCCACTTGCAGAATCGATCTCTTGAGATTTTACCAAAGAGGTGCACAAACCCTAGAAATGAGGAAATCTTGATTCAAGACTTGCTTGTGGGGTTTGATGATCTAGATGACTCTAGGAGTAATCCCACACATCAAAGCAAGGTAAAGTAGGCCAAGAGACCAAGCATGAACCTTTGAATCAAGGAAGCACCAAAACATCCAAAAGAGAGAAGAACACAAAGGAGCAATTGATCTTTCAATTAAGCATCACAAGATTGTTCATCCACAATAGATGCTTACAAAGCCTCTCCACCAAGGAGGGCAAGAGCTCAACAAGGAGCACACTCCAAACCCTAGTTTTCCTCTCCTCTCCTCCAAACCCTAGAAAAAGGAAGAAGGGGCTAAATGAATGCTTGCTTAGGTTTTCCACCTCTCCCTTCCTATTTATACTATAGAGCTAGGGTTTCCCTTCTTGGGTCTCTTACACATGGGACCCACACACAAATAACTCTTGAAGCAATCGCACGCTTCACCACGTGTAGGTTGATCGGCGGTTCTCATCGGCGCCAAGCCCTCTTGTCCGAATCCCATCGGAACCTCCCGAGACTCGCACCGATATCCGCACCTTTGATCCAACCAAATTGTTTGAACCACCCGCTCGATCCATCTTGTCCATTTCGCACTGCTTGAGTCACACGACCTCACCGGTATCCTCGATCGTTCGGACCTCGGCTCTCCAAGCGTAGTCGATCCACTCACCGTTGGCGTCGTTGACACGCAAGCCACCGACAAAGAATAGACAAACAAACCGTTTCCGGAACAAGTTCTTCACAACTTGACCCACGTCGTTCCGCAATGCAATATACATCAATAAAGCATTGAAGTCCATAGAATAACACACTCGTAACAAACTCAATGCAACACTTGGCTCACCTCCAAGATGCCGGTCCGCCTTACAGGGCGGTCCGACCGATTCATCTTGATCGGACCGCTCCCACAGCGGCGGTCGGACCGGTCCAAAGACTTAGCCAAAATTCAAGCGAGAAATTCAAACCTTCGGAAATTTCAATCGAATAGAACTTTTGTAGGAGCTCCAAAATGATGGGACCACATCTAGGAGACTCCTCACTTGCCTACACAACCTATTTTTGGCCCACCCAAAACACAACTTTCAAAGAAGCGGTCGGACCGGCCACCATGGCCGGTCGGACTGCTCCACGGGCGGTCCGCCCACCGCACAACCGGTCAGACCGCCAATGGCTTTGTGACCTTTGAACAAACCCAAAACGCGATAATTTGCAAACCAATGACGCCATTGCCAATTGACTCATCATCCTGAGATCGTGCACATATCCTCACGATATCCACAAATGGAAATGAGGACAAGCGAGTATGGAAATGCTACACGTGTCCTCTCTCAATCTCTAACCAAACTAACCAAATAAAAGTTCAATTTGATCAATTTACCCAACCATTTCAATCATCCCTAATCTGGCAGTTTTACTAGAAAATTCACCAATAAAAAACCGTAAGTCCAAAAGACCTGAAACCAGTGCTCAAATTTTCTTAACTTAACTGGCTACAAAACTCTAGTTGATGGTAAACTCTAATTCGGCCAATACAGAGGTCTAACCATCCAATGAAAAACTACAACTGCAGTCTGCCCAGAATTCAGAACAGCCCTAAAGAAAATACTCTACCTTTTAAACCACTGATCCAAATAAAGTGATTTTTATCATCTTGGAAACATGGTGAAATTATCTTCAAAAACCTAGTTGGGTGGCCGACCTGATTCTGACTCTAACTAGATCAAAACCTAGGTGCAACCGACTATACCCAGCAGTTCTGACAGACAGACCAGCACGTAGTAAAACAGTCATAACTTTTAATCTACAGGGTGAAAATTCGTGATCCAGGTGCCAAAAGAAAGCTAATGAAATAAGGAACAAAACACTAGAAGGCGAAAACCTCCAATTCTGCCTCTAAGGCACCCAAAACCGAGTTGCAACATTCTGTACAGAACCGATCTACTAACAGAGATTACGCGATACTACCAAAAACATTGAATCGACAACTCTAATGCAATCAAACAGCGATGGGGTCTCTCGTTACCCTTGTAGACCCGAAGAGCGACGAGGATCAACTTTCGAAGACTTCCCTCTCCTTCTTTGGCCAGCCCCAACTCCACGAACCCGATTGGAATGCAAGCGCCGTGGAGGAAGAACCAAGATGAACACGTGGAAGACCAGGGGTGCAGCTCGGGATCTCAATGGCAGCCACCAATGGAGGGGAGGCGCCTAGGAGGCGGGAGGAGGAGATGGGGCGGCTCAAGGGGAGGAGAGGCGGCTCAAGGGGAGGGTGGAGGCACTAGGGTTTTGGGGGAAGTGGTGCCCCCTTTGGCAACCCTACATGGGCGGCCAACATCATGAGCCACAGGTGTGAGTGCGGCCCGGGTTCGGCAATAACGTAAACCCCAAGTTTGGAATTTTCGATGAAAACCATTTCTTTTACTCTCTTGACCTCTTTCTTGTGCAGAACCATTTCCGAGTATTACGGTCTACCCCCTTACAGGATTCGACCTCGAATCTAATTCAACGATCCAACGGAAAGAAATAAATACCGGAAACTACAACTTAAACAATTTACCTTAAACGAACAGGTCGGGGTATTGCTCTCTCATGCGGGACTCCAACTCCCAAGTGGCCTCTCTCTCGGTCGATCGACCAAAGAACTTTAACATACTTGTGGTCTTATTCCTCGTAACCCGTTCGATTCTTCCAATATCTTCACCGGCGGGACTCAAGGTAAGGTCTTGCTCGACAATCAAAGGCTCCAAAGGAATGACAAGATCGGGTCTCTCGAAACTTTCTCAGCATCGAAACATGGAACACGTTGTGAACCCCACTCATAGAATCAGGAAGGTCCAAACGGTAAGCTAGCTTCCCAATTCGTGCCACGATTGGGAAGGGTCCAACATACCTTGGACTAAGTTTCCCTTTGGTGCCAAAAGCACTTCGCCTTTAGATGGCGATACTCTCATGAACTTCATTTCCCACCTCAATTCCAAATCTCGTCTTCGACATCGGCGTAGCTCTTACAGCCGGCTTTGGGCGCCAACAAATTCGCCTAACTTCGCCACTCTAGCCATCGTCTGCTTGAACCGGTCGGGGCCCAAGGCGCCAGCTCTCCAACCTCATCCCGAAGACAACGGGACTGCACTTACTCCCATAGAGAACCTCGTATGGGGCAGCTCGAATCTTTGGAGTGATAAGCTGTTGTTATAAGCAAACTCGCCAAGGCTAAATGCTCTTCCCAATTACCTTTCGAGGATAAAACACAACACTGAGCATGTCTTCTAAAGTCGAATGGTGCGCTCGGTCGTCCATCTGTCTGGGATGAAAGGTCGTGCTAAGGCGGAGTTGTGTGCCCAATGCACTCGCAAACTTTCCCGAATTTGGAAGCGAACTTGGCGTCTCGGCCGAAACAATGGTCTTTGGCACTCCGCAAAGCGCACAATTTCTCGTACATAAAGAGGAGCCAAATCGCTTCAATTGGTTGTACGAATAGGAATGAAATGTCGAACCGGGAACGAAGGATCCCGAATTTCTGTGTTCATACACTAGTCCGATTTCCGTGTACACAAATCACAAAAATGTTATCACAAACATATCCGGCGTGTATTAATAAGCATAGAGTTTATTACAAGCTGGTAGGAGGCCAAATAAAACATAAGCGGAAGCAAAATAATAATGGTAAGCCACACGATACGCCAATAATCGCGGAGATCGCGACCTAATCGTCCTGCTCCTCACCTTACGGATAGCGGTCTTCTCTGAATAATAATATTCAAGCAAGAGTGAGCACTACAAGCGTGCTCGCAAATTACACCCAATCTGTAATTTAGAATGCATGCATAAGTTATTCAAAGGAAGGTTGTAGGGTTTATTTGCATAAATCGACCTTTTGGTTTAAATAGTTATACTAAGTTTCAAGGCACATTTTCATTACATAACTAAAATCGATTTAAAATTAATCATTTTATAGTGGATAACCTCCATATGAAACATGGTGAAGGATACCCTCCTATCACAAGGCTACCCGCCTAAATTTACCACAAGGATTAACCATCCTCAAATCATGTCCAAAGTTATTTTTAAAACCAAAAATAAATCTAACTTAGAGTGGCTTTGCTCGGCATGTCCTTGACCGTGGACACGGCTATTCGAATAGTTTTACTCTGCAGAGGTTGTACAACTTTACCCACACGAGATAATTTGCAGTTATGCCGGCCAATACACACTTCCTTAGGTGTGTGACTAGGCAATTATCACAAGGCGTTTCAATGTACTACCTCAATACCAATATGCCCGCTAAGGTTTCACTTCCATTAGGCTAACCACTGCTGGAAACCCCTCTTGCGCTAAGTGGGAATAAAGTCTAACCGACACCCACACAACAAAAATGGCATAAATAATCTTGAGGTAATACAAATTATTAAGCCCAGTTACGCCCATCTGAGAACATGTGGTAGTACTGGTGGAGCTTTTGCAAGATCGGCTCAAAGGTAGGTCCTTAATCTACTTGGGCAACTTTCAATAAAACCACAGGTCTCATCCTAACAGACAGGCCGTGCATAAACTCGCACCCACCAGCGGTCCATGTTTGCCCAAGTACAAACCATTTTCTTTTATTTTAAATTTTCAAAGACATTTGCAAAAGTCCACCATGACAAGGCAATGTCATAGTCTTTTTATCAATTTATGAAATTTTGGCTAAATTCTCCCAAAGTCAAATATTTCATGGTCTAAGCATTTGCTATGCATATATTTATTTTTAAATTCATTTGACTAAGGTTACAAGGAATTGATAATATAACAATCAAATTTGGCTATACAAAGGAATTGGAATAATTAAATATTTAAAGCAGAATTTAAAATAATTAAATACAATTATGCATGCAATAATAATTTAAAAGCAGAATTTAATAATTTTAAATATTGGGGCAAAATGGTCAATGGTGTAACTTGCCTTGCTCAAATTCTGGTATTCTACTTCTTCAATAGGGTCAAGCTCTAGAGTCGTCAAAATCTATCTGTGAAAATATTCCAAATTCAAGCGAATTCAAATGAACACAAATAAATTCAAATGAAAATTCAAATTAACTCCTAATTAAATAATTTTGGTTTAGTTAGCTAGATCTTGATTTTATACAAATTTAGAAATTTGAATCACCTAAATCGGAGTTTGTATGAAGAAATCGAGCTCTGGAAGTTTAAATCTAAATTTAAATCAAAAATCGAATTTCGAATTTCTCGAATTAAATTTCTAAAGGAAATTCTATTTATTGCATGGTGACGTCAGCGATGCTTGTGCCGAGACCGACATGTGGGGCCAAACAGTCATGGGTGAGTCCACGGTGTTTTCAAGTCCACGGTGGACTCGGCTCACAAGACACAGATGTGAAGGAGCTACCGTGTCTTTGGCCTTGTATACTGCTACCAGCATCCACGTGGCGCCACGCACGCGGTAAGGGGTGAGGTGGCGTGATGTGGCGTGATGTGGCTAACCACGTCGGCGCGGAGAGGAGGCGCTCGGGAACCGATGGCGCAGCGACGGCGGCGCTTGCGAGCTCGGTGGTGCTTATAATAGATAGAGGGAGAACGCCGGTTCTAGGGCGCTACTGGTGGCGGAGAGTGACCGGAAGGTCGTCGGCGTCGGGCGAGTGGCGGCGGAAAGGTTGATCTCTGGCGGAAGTAGAGCTCGGCGATCTTGAGGGCGAGGAGGGTGCAGGGATCGCGGCGAAACCTTTCAAGCCGATGGTGTAGACGGGTGGCGGGAAGGCTTGCGGCGCGGAATCGGGGAAGACGAAGCTTGACGCCGAGAGAAAAACTCAATTGTGGCGAGAGAGTGGCGAGGTTACGAGAGTTGGTGGAATGGAATGTGGGAGAGAATCGCAATGGGGCGGTTTTATAGGCGAGGGGAGGCCGGAGATGGAGATCGTGTCTGGCGTTAATGGCGGAGCCGGGCTTGGCGTTACAGGGGTTAAGAGGGGGTAATGGTGGGAATGAAGCGGCGGAGTGAGGGGAGTTAATCGCGTGATGGCGAGTGAAGAGAGGGAGGAATCGCGGAGTGACGAGCTCGAGGCGAGCGGCAATGGCGGCGTAGAGGCGCGGCGCTGCGGGAAGAAAGGGAGGAGGAAGGCGACATTGGTGGGGCCCACTGTCGGCGAGACAGAGCAAGAGAGAAAAGGCGCGAGTGGATTGCTATCGGTAGTCCGATTTGATCGGACGCCCGCATTAATTAGGCGCGGGAAGATTGGTAGGACGTGCAGTCTTTGAGCTTCGCCCCGATCTTGTTACAAAAGATTTTAAACCTTTTCAATTGATTTAATTCCGAAATTCAAATAAGCTTTAGAAAATAGTAAATGAAGTCCAAAATTTTGAGAAAATTCACATAAATTCTATGAGGCATTACGGACTTAAATAAAATAATTCCAACTTTTAGTTGGTAATAGATTTTGCACATAAATTCTTTTAGCCTTAATATACTTTATTGAAAAGCTTTTAAAATTCCGGAAAATCCACAAAAATTAATAAAGTCTCATTTTTAAATGAAATTGAAATTTTAACATTACATGAAATGTGCGGACTTCTTGAACCGATCCACAATTACCCAAATAGCATCCTTTCCTCATTGCGTGCGAGGTAAACCAACCACAAAATCCATAGATATATCGTCCCATGGCCAAACCGGTACCTCCAAGGGTTGCAATGATCCTGCTGGTCGCTTGTGCTCACTTGACCATTGGCACACCCACATGAAGCCACATCTTGTGCGATATCAATTTTCATCCGTTTCCACGTAAACTTTTCTTTAAATCTTTGTACATCTTGGTCTCCCGGGATGTACGGTATAAAGTACGATGGGCCTCTTTCAAAATCTCCAATTTAACTCGAGACTCTGTGGCACACAAAGCGCCCTTTAAATCGCAAAGAATCAAATTTGTCCACACCGGTGACCGCTTGCCCTCGGTATAGCGCTTCCTCACTCGTTGGAACATCTCGATCTTCTTTGTTGTGCTACTACGCACCGATCCGGAAGAGTGACTCTAAAATCAAGCGAGTCTCGATGCATGCGGTACATAAGCGCGAAAGAAATATCCATCGCTCAAAGTCGGCAATAAGACAAGCGAGGATAGGAGGTGTCGCCTTGCGACTCAAGGCATCGGCTACCACATTAGCCTTTAGGGATGGTCTTGAATAGTAAGATCATAGTCCTTGATCAACTCTAGCCATCTCCTCTGTCTCAAGTTCAAGTCCATACAGGTAAAGATGTATTTCGGGCTCTTGTGGTGGTGAACACATCACAAGATTCGCCATACAAATAATGGCGCCAGATCTTCAAAGCATGAATCACTGCAGCAAGCTCTAGATCATGGGTGGGATAATTACATTCATGCTTCTTGGTGTCTCGATGCATAGGCAATCACCTTACCATCTCGCATGAGTACACAACCAAGTCCAACTATAGACGATCCGAATAGATAGTGAATCTCTTCCTGTGCTCGGGAAGAGTAAGAATTGGGCGATCACTAATCTATCTTTCAAAGAGCAAAAGCTGCGCTCACAAGCATCGGACCTTTGGAATCTAACACCTTTACGTGTCAAGCTGGGACATCGGTTTAGCAATGGTTGAAAAACCCTCCACAAACCGCCGGTAATAGCCACTAAACCAGAAAACTCCTTACTTCTTTAACATTGGTTGGTCTCTTCCACTCAACCTTTGTCGAAATCTTACTAGGATCAATGAAATACCCTTCGATTAATAACGTGACCCAAAAATCCAACTTCGTAAATCCGAACTCACATTTCTTGACTTGGCATAGAATTGATTCTCTCTTAAAGTTTCAAGTACCAACCGCAAATGGTGGGTGTGATCCTCCTCTGTCTTGGAATAAATCAAGATATCATCTATGAATACCACAACGAAATCATCAAGGTATTGATGCGACATCATTCATGGCTTCCATGAAAGCTGCAGGAGCATTCGTTAGTCCAAAAGACATAACTTTATACTCATAATGACCATACCTCGTAGAAAAGCCGTTTTCTCAATATCACGCCACGAACTCGAATCGATTATAACCCGATGAAGATCAATCTTAGAAAATATTCTAGCTCCTTTCAAGCTGGTGAAAAGATCATCAATGCGAGGCAAAGGATATTTGTTCTTCTGATCGCTGATTAAGCGCAGATAATCTATGCACATCGCCCGTTGCCATCTTTCTTCTTAATAAAAGAGCAGCGCCCCAAGCGAACGCTTCTATTTGAATCATACCTTTGGACAGCGAGGTCGTCAATTGTTTCTTCAATTCTTCTGAAATGGCCGAGCCAAGCGGTAAGGAGACTTGGACAACGGCCGAGTTCGGAACAAGATCAATCCGAACTCCACTTTTCTCACCGGAGGCATTAGGAAGTTCTATAGGAAAGACATCGGAAAACTCCTTCACAATGGAATCTCCTCAATACGCCGCAAAGAATCGGTCTTTTCATTGAGGGCAAAGTAATCCGATGGTCGATGCACGACGGCTAGGGAATAGATTAGCGATTACAAATCTTGAATCGGGCGGTGCGCATGCCTCGAATACCGATTCTTCACGGAAGGAGCTAGCAAGGTCACCGTCTTCCAGAAACAACAAATCTTGGCACGGTATTGGAATAACCAGTCCATACCCAGAATAACATCGAATGGTGCCAATTGAATAACCATAAGATTCGCAGTGAAAACCTCATCATCTATCAGTATAGAACAACCGGACAGACGGTGAGAGCCGAAATAAGTCCTCCGGGAGTGACTACCACCGACTCGAAATAAGTGAAAACTCAAACCCACTTTTCTAACAAACTCCAAAGACACGAGCAGTAAGTAGCCCCGAATCAAACAGTACAAAGGCATCATGCGAATCAACAAGTAAAGTACCTGTCACCACATCAGGACGTCCCAAGGTCTCAGGGGTGGGCATGGCGTAAACCCCCTGATGCACCGGTGCAGAAGACGCACCAACGCTCTTCGTCGGAAAGCTGAAACTTGCATTTGGAGGAACAAACGACGGAGGCGGATGGTGCGGGATTCCAATAGAACCCTGCAGGAGGCGCCGGAGTAAAAGCTGCAGGTGGACCCCATCTTTGGAGGGTACTGTGGTGCGAGGCTATTGTCGAGTCTGAATCGAACCTCTGTGGAAGCTGGAGGAAGAAGGCTGCTGGGACGGTCTCCCATTTGATGATACTATTTGGATTTTGCTTGCACATCGAGGACTTGTGGCCCTCCCGACCACATCACCGACATGTTCCCTTGAAGGAACATTACGAAGCTCGATGCCCGTCACCACACCGAAACACTTCATGCCCCGACACGGAGCAGGGCAAGCGTGGGGCGAAAGATGAAGAACGTGGCGCCAAGAAGAAGAGGCGCCTTCTTGAACCGGACGGGAGGGTTGGTTCTTGTGAAACCTCTTAGCGGTGGTGGTTGAAAAGACCCACCACCTCCACCGAAACTCCGCTTCGGCCCTTGCGGATCCACGATAGCAAGCAGAACCACTAGCAACATGCCCTTGCGGCGAAGGAGCTCTTTCCAACTCCATCCTCTAGCTCGCTCAACCACCGAGCTAAAGTCACGAGACTGTTGCTCCCGTAACTGGCGATACTCTGATTGAGACCCAGGAACCTCTTAGCCTTCTCTTTATCATCACTTGCCACGGTGGGACAAAGCGCACAGTTGTTAAATCCGGCCTCATACTCGAGATATCTGACATTTTTCCTTGCACATAGGTCGGGAGTGATTGCTCCATCTTCTCGATGAAGGAGTCGGGATAAAGCGTGTCTGAACCTCTCCACAAAACCTCCCAAGTAACAAGACCTGCTGGCTGGAGTCCTGGAAGACAAGACCCTTCCCACGGATGTCGGCTGGCCCTTGGTGAAAGGCCACAAATCGCGCCTTCTGCGCGGATGCCAGCTCTAAAGCTCCAAACTGACGCTCCATGTACCTCAACCAGTCCGCAGCCTGAACCGGTGTACCTGCTCCGTCAAAAGTGTCCAGACGAAGCGACATCCACTCACGGAGGCTCATCCTAGCCTCGGGTGGAGCAGAAGAAGACAACGAGTTCCGCCACAGTGCGGCGGCAGGAATGGCGCTTTGCAATTGTTGGCGGAGTTGTTGATTCTCCTTATTAGGTTATGAATGAGATCAGCGGTTGCGGCCGGTGGCTCAGCAACCGGAGGCGCAGCTGAGGCAATCTCCTCAGTACCAGCACCAGCCAACCCTTCAGACGAAGACGATGTAGCTGCCGGACCGCGGCCACGACCACCACTACGGGTCGGTGGACGACCACGACCACGGCCTCTACCTCTTGCCATCTAAGAACAACACAACAGAACGAAAATCAAACACTTAGCTCAACGAACTGATAAACAAAATAATTGGGACATAACCAAGCAATTGCGGAAAAACAATGGTGTACCCAAACCTTCCTATTGTGCACAGTGTGTCATTTTAATATTATTACCACGGACCTGAAGCCCGCTCTGATACCAACTGTAACACCCTGACTATAAGGAAGTCAAGATGTCACCTACAATCACTACTCTTCAAATGAATAACATCAAATCGCATGATAAAGTGAAGCAAGTATTAAGAATATATGGAAACAAGTATTCATCCTCAAGTCTTAATCAACGAAATGGAAGTAAACAATTCAGAAAGATATGGTAAACAAGGCCATGATGGCTTATTACAATGCAACACAAATCATAACTAACGACAATAAAAGTCCTCAAATTGTTTGATATATGATAGTGAGTGCAGCGTGATGAACTACCCTCCACAAGATCATTCTTCCTTGTCATTTACCTAAATAAGACAATAAAGCAAGAATGAGCCAAAGACTCGACAAACAAGCAGATGAAACAATCAAACATACAATGAGCAATATATCACAAACATAATTTGAACAACTCATCGAAGCGAATTTATGAATGGATGAAGTGGAATGGTGCATTGAAGGAAATGGACATATTGCGGCATATGCAGTATAGCGAGTGAATCACCGTCGGTGTTCACTTAAAGTAATCGTATGAAGAACATTTCATACGACTGTCCAACGTGGCCCACATTGGAATGGTGGACTCACGTAACGTGGCCCACATTGGAATGGTGGACTCACGTACCCATCTTGGAATTGATGGGATTTCAAGTGCCCATACTGGAATTGATGGGTCTTACCAAAATAATGTATGCATGTCATGATGATCCCATGTAAATATTGAATAGTACTCATAAATGAAAAGAACACATGGCATTCATCTACAAATACGAACAAATCTAAGCATTCATTCACACAACATACATGACATCAATCATTAAATACAAATTACTTGCCTGCCGCGCTGCAACGGGTTGGGAGGTAATTGAGATACCCCTCCACTCACCGCTTCACCGCCTACAATATAAAATAATGGAAATGAGGACAAGCGAGTATGGAAATGCTACACGTGTCCTCTCTCAATCTCTAACCAAACTAACCAAATAAAAGTTCAATTTGATCAATTTACCCAACCATTTCAATCATCCCTAATCTGTCAGTTTTACTAGAAAATTCACCAATAAAAAACCGTAAGTCCAAAAGACCTAAAACCAGTGCTCAAATTTTCTTAACTTAACTGGCTACAAAACTCTAGTTGATGGTAAACTCTAATTCGGCCAATACAGAGGTCTAACCATCCAATGAAAAACTACAACTGCAGTCTGCCCAGAATTCAGAACAGCCCTAACGAAAATGCTCTAACTTTTAAACCACTGATCCAAATAAAGTGATTGTTATCAGCTTGGAAACATGGTGCAATTATCTTCAAAAACCTAGTTGAGTGGCCGACCTGATTCTGACTCTAACTAGATCAAAACCTAGGTGCAACCGACTATACCCAGCAGTTCTGACAGACAGACCAGCACGTAGTAAAACAGTCATAACTTTTAATCTACTAGGTGAAAATTCATGATCCAGGTGCCAAAAGAAAGCTAATGAAATAAGGAACAAAACTCTAGAAGGCGAAAACCTCCAATTCTGCCTCTAAGGCACCCAAAACCGAGTTGCAACATTCTGTACAGAACCGATCTACTAACAGAGATTACGCGATACTACCAAAAACATTGAATCGACAACTCTAATGCAATCAAACAGCGATGGGGTCTCTCGTTACCCTTGTAGACCCGAAGAACGACGAGGATCAACTTCCCGAAGACTTCCCCTCTCCTTCTTTGGCCAGCCCCAACTCCACGAACCCGATTGGAATGCAAGCGCCCGGCGGAGGAAGAACCGAAGATGAACACGTGGAAGACCGGGGGTGCAGCTCCGGGATCTCCAATGGCAGCCACCAATGGAGGGGAGGCCTAGGAGGAGGGAGGAGGAGATGGGGCGGCTCAAGGGGAGAGAGGCGGCTCAAGGGAGGGTGGAGGCACTAGGGTTTTGGGAAGTGGTGCCCCCTTTGGCGGCCCTACATGGGCGGCCGCATATGTTGGGCCACAGGTCATGAGTGCGGCCCAGGTTGCCTGGCAATAACGTAAACCCCGAAGTTTGGAATTTTCCGATGAAAACCATTTCTTTTACTCTCTCCGACCTCTTTCTTGTACCGAACCATTTCCGGAGTATTACACCAACATTAAACAAACAAGGTGGAAGACGAAGAAGTAGTGGAGTCCAGTTGATTTGCCACAGGCAATCGACTGGGGTAGCGGCCTAGTCGTCGAGATCCGATGTCCTTCTCCTCTGAAATTTATTTGCATGAAGCAAGGGTGAGCACAACTCTCAGTGCTGCAAGTTACACCCAATAACAGAGTTAATGCATGCATGGATATATCAAAGCAAGGCTTATTGGTTGAATTTGCATAAAACAATGTTTTCTTTAAATATTTGTACTAAGTTCCAAAGCAGTTATTTTATAACTGAAATTCATTTTATAAATTTTCAAGTGTTATAGTCAAATAATATTTACACAACAGTGGTGAAGGATACCCTCCTATCACATGGCTTCCTGCCCAACTTCCCATTTGGATAGAAATCCAAAACCATTTGATAAATTCTTTTGAAAACAAAATCAAAGTCTAACTTTGAGTGGTTTGCTCAGCATGTCCATGACCGTGGACACGGCTATTCGAATAGTTTTAATACTCTGCAGAGGTTGTACAACTTTACCCACAAGACATGAATTCTCTAGTTTGTTTGGCATCCGTCGATCCCACTGCTCACTACCTTAGGTAAGCAGTCTAGAGCACGTGTTAAGGCTTTTACAATGCGCCACCCCACCATAGCCATACCTCGCTAAGGTTTCGCTTCCATTGGGCTAACCACCCGCCGGATTCAAGCCCCCTCTTGCGCCATGTGGGAATACTGTCTAACCAACACCCACACACCAAAATGGCACAACTACGATGGAATGCTACAAATTATTTAGCCAGGTCCTGCCCATACAGGACGTGTGGTAGTACGATGTGGCTTAGCAAGATGCGGCTCGAAGACCGGTCCTTAACTGACTTGGGCGACTTCCAAAATAACCCCTAGGTCACAATCCTACCCGAATTGAGCCTGTGCATAAACCTGCACCCACCAAGCATCCATTCCGCCCAAGTACAAAGCAGTTTTTTCTTTTTGCTTTTCAAAATCATTTGCAAAATCTTCCATGACAAACCAATGTCATAGGGTCTTAAACAATAGTTGATTATTTGGTCAAATTCCCGAAACTAAATATTTTTGGTCTAAGCATGTTTAAGCATAATTTTTCCCAAAATATTCTAGTTCATACTATTGCATAAACTAGATTTTCATCTTAGGTGTCAAGGTATGACTGATTCAATAACAAGATTGGCTATACAATGGGATTGTGAATAGTTATAACTTTAAAACAGGAATTTAAATTACTTGAATATAAATACGCATGCAATAATAATTTAAAACATAATTTAAATAATTTGAAATAATAGGATCAAATATGATCAAAGGTATAACTTGCCTTGCTTGGTTAATCGATGTTCTCAAACGGCGTCGAAATCTGACTCTCAGAAGTCATCGTAATCTATACGCGTACATAAGTCAAATTCAAACAAAATCCAAATAAAATCCAAAAATTATGAAATAAATACTGGAAGGAAGATATTGGCTTTATACGAATATAGGAATTTGAATCGACGGAATCAGAGTTCGTATGAAGGAGAACAAACATCCATAAGGTTGATTATCACTTGAAAAAATGAAATTCCAAATTTCAGAATTTAAGGAATTGTTTTTCTAAAGATAAAGAGGAAATAAACACATGGCATGGGTGGCTATTGACTTGGAGAGAGAAAGTGAGATGGCGCTTGGGTGACGGCCATGTAGACTATATGGTGACGTGGTGGTGACATAAATTCAAAATTTCATTTGAATAGAAAGGTAGATAATATTGAAAAGAACATGTAGATAAAAGGGCTCATCGGACAATTACCCAATAGATGAAGAAATCGGGCTCGACGGAGTTCTCGACGGACTTGGGGAAGGAGATGTGGCCGGTGGTGAAAAAGTTAGTGAATTAAAATTCCACTTGAATAGAAATATGAAGAATCTCAATATGAACTCACCAATAAAATTTTGTACAGAGTGGATCAACGGATGAGGAGATCGGGCTCGCCGGAGTTGGAGAAGAAGACCATCGGTGCTTTTGTGGCCGAGATGAAACAATAGGAAAATCAAAATTCGGCTTGAATAGACATATAGAGAATCTTGATAGAAACTCACCGGTGAAATTTGGTGCATAGTGGAGCAACAGATGAGGAGATCGGGCTCGCCGGAGTTGAAGAAGAAGAGCTAGCAGAGGGAGCTCCAGGAGGCTTTTCGCAAATCTGAGCGAGTGAGATGTGGGGAATGAGAAGGAGGGCTACGGTTCAATTTATAGGCTCAAAGGAGTAACGGTTTGGCGGGAATTGCTCACGGAGATATGACCGGATTTTGGGGCTGAATTTTTGGGCATGGTACTGTAGCAGCCGGAATATTCCGAGGAATATTCTTTTTTTTCCAAAATTCCAAAAGTATTAATTAATTCTGAAAAAATAGCAAATAAATTCCGAAAAATCCAAAAAAAATCACAGATATTAAACACCAGATTATGAACGCAAATAAAATAATAATTTTATTATTATGCAGTAATTATTTTTATATTGCTGAATATTATTTTTAAACTTAAAAAATAGTAATATTGGTCTAAAAATTCTATAACTTTTTAGAGTAGTTAAATAGGGTATTTTTATCTTAAATAAAATATTTTAAACAAAAATTTAGCTTTTCCTTGCGAACAACAATTCATTTTTAATTGCTAGATATTACAAAAATCAAATAGGGACTTTTAGAAAATAACAAATAGTGTTCAAAAATTCTAGAACAATTTCGAGAAATTTATTAAATTATTTTGAACTTAATAAAAAATAATTCCAACTTAAATTTATCTTTTATTTTTCTACATAATTATTTTTATTTTCTTGAAAAGCCTTTTTAAATACCATAAAATTCAAGAAATTAATTAAAATTTTATTTTTAATTTTAAATCCAATCAAGTCCCAAACAATTTTAATAAATTTTATTTTTGCTTTTAAAACCAAGAAATTAAATAATTAATTTTTATTTTCTCTTTAACATAGAAAACTCTTTTTAAATGACAGGAAATCAAGAAAAATCTTTAACAACCAGAAAATCCAACAAAATAACAACTTTATTTATTTTTATTTTGGTAACAAATCTTTGGGATGTTACACCTACCATCTACAACCTGCAGGCGTAATGCTAGAATATAGTAAATTATTCAGCCATGTCCTTCCCTTTTAGGACATGTGGTTGTACGGTAATGCTTGGTTTCAATAAACACAAGAGTCGGTCCTTAATCGACCAGGGTGAGACAAACCAGACTCATGCCACCCACCCTAGTCAAAAATATTTTCCACCATTTTTATTTTGTTTTCAAATATTGACATTACCTAATGTCAAATATTTTTCAAAATTCAAAGCAGAACAAGATAATAAAGGTTTTTCTCCCCCAAACGTTAAATAGGAACAAAGGACGCCTAAGCAATTCTACTCGTATCAAATTATTCTGTAAAATTGTATTCAATAATGCAGACTTTCCTACACTAGGGTTACAAAGGTGTAGGATATCAAATAACAAGGATGATAATAGCAAACTTTAGGTTTTTCACTAACAACCTGCAGTTTAACTTATCATTTAAAGAAATTAGCAATGCATAATAATTTAAAACTAATTTTTTTTTACGAATCATAGGTTCAAAGTGGTCAAAGGAGACTCGCCTTTAACGTAGGTTATGGTTGCCGTGTCCGGTTGGTTCAAACTGGTGTCGATGGCGTCAGATTCTATACAGCGAAACGACACAAATAAATAACAGAAAAACAAATAAATTACAAAATAAATACTGGAAGAAAGAGGATGAATTTATATGAATTTAGGATCAGGAATCGATGAATTTGGAGTTCGCACGAAGGAGAACGGACATCTGGAAGATAGATAAAAACATGAAATAATTAAAAAAAAAATAGAAAAACACTATGCTGGAAATACTGTTCACAGGAAAACCGAAAATGGTGGTAAAATTTGGCCACTGGGGGTCGAACCTAGGATGCAGGCAACACTGAAAGACTTCCCAACCTCCGGTAACCAACCGAGAAAGCTCAATCATTTGACAAATACACCAAGCCAAAATATTAGAACACTATCGAGCCCTTCTTCTTCCAGAGCAGCAAGCTCATGGTCATGACAATGGCGCCAGTGAGGGAGGCGGCAAGGTGGCTAGCTAAGCATAAAACTGGGAGCCCATGGGGTCACTCTACCCCTAGGAGGTAGCGGCACGGCCGGGGAGCCAAGGCAGCGGCGACGCGACATGGAGCGGTGATAGCGACAGAGCTGTGCACGGCGGTAGCGACACTCGATGTGAATTTGAACAAACGGAGGTAAGCACTAGGTAGAGTGGATAATGGAGATCATGCAGTAGCGAAGAATTGAATTTTAGCTCACCGGAGGCGCGAAATTTGACGATTTGGGTGAAACGACCGTCGATTGGGAAAATGAAAATTTGATGTCGTCGGTGCTCCGGAGGTTATGAGACTTAGAGAGGATGCAAAGGGGTCGAAGAAGAGCTATCATGCCAATTTATAGCTTCTTTTGTAAAACGAATCGCCGTAACATATGAGGAATCACAGGGGACAGTTTTAGCTCGCTTACGGAAACCGAAAGAAACATCAAATTGATTGATGAGTTGTGGTTTAAGGACCTTTGAATGCTCGAGGATAATGGCGCGGTGATTACGGGGTCGCAACGGTTCAAACGAAATTGAATTTGGTGAAACGGACGAGGAGAACGAAAAAGACTCGTAAATCTGAAATTTTCGGACGAAGAACAGAGCTTCGGCTCCGTGAGGAAGAAACACAGGAAGACAAGCATATAAAAATAAAATGTTGAATGCAACTAGAGAGACAAGAGGGAAATCTGGTAGAAGGTGTGAAAGCAACCTTAGATTAAGCCTGCAAGGCAGGGAGTAGGAAAAAGATGGGTGACCGAATGGGAACTTTCATTTTTCTTAGAAAAAGAAAGATGGGTGACCGAAATAAATAAATAGATTGGGCCAAGATATTAGAACGAATATTTTTTTAGAGATTTGAATTTGAATTTTTGGAACTTAGATTGGACAAAGAATTTTGGAAATTGAGATTTCCTTCCAGTATTACACTTAAATTACAAATAAGATCCAAATAAATTCCAGATAATTTTAAATAATTAATTTGAAATTAAATTTTAGAGAAAGTCAAATTTGGGATGTTACATCTTAGCACTCATGATTTCCAGCATATGACGACAAACGTAGAATAAACATATGTTGCCTTGTAGTAGTTGTTGGTCGCACTGCAAAAATAGAAGTGTAATATAGGATATATGTATAGTCAATTCGAGAGGCCAGGTTACAAAGTGTGATATAGGATTATTGTGCTATAGCGGGTTCCAGAAATCGCATCCTTTGTCGCAGTGTGGTGCCTGGTTCCATGTGTGTCCCTCCCCCGGCAACATTGGCGCCAAACGACCTATGTGATTCCAAAAAGTTATCCTCGAACATTTCAATCGAAGGAAGACTACAATAGAGTTATGTATGGAGGAAATGATCATATATACATGTCAAGTACTTTTTGCACAAGGGTGAAGTCTTGGTTCTTATTGACTAGGGAATCAAGGTATATTACCTTGTTCCACTTTGGTACAATGACTAGAAGGATCCAGTGCCACCTATAGTATCTCAATTTAGTCATTAGACCTAACTTCATGTTTTGTATAAAGAACAAATGAAATTTATATAGCAAGTAGGGGAGCACTTACCCATGGTTGTAGGGCACCAGCATGTAGTCCTTGTCGTGGTGAGTAAGCAATCCCCTCATTATGTACTTCTCAACATAGGATGCGTCTTGGATGATGCATTGCTCAGAGATCAACTGTGGGTCGAAGAAACCCACCGATGTTGTGATCGTTGGGCTGGTTGCATCATGTATATATACATAAGCAATGAGTTATGATATTTATCGGTATTCCATGAATGTAGAACTTGATTGTACACACTTACAGTGTTCAGCATCATACAAGTGAGGCGTCGAGGCCGTCAAGGTTGAATAGATCAAATAAGTCTTCGAAGCCCACGACGAAGTACCCCGGCTTGTACTCTTCCACATCCACAATATTCTCAACTCTGATAATCCTTCTTTTTCCATGAAGAACAACGTGGCGGTTCTTACTTGCCGGGTCCTTTACATAAAAAGCTTGAACAACTTGCTTAGTGAGCATGAATGGTTCGTCCTTGTATACTGTAATACTCCGGAAATGTTCGGTAGAAAGAAAGAGGCCGGAGAGAGTAACAGAGATTGTTTTCGTCGAAAAATTCCAATCTTCGGGGGGGTTATTTGTTATTGCAGACAACCTGGGCCGCATCGCGACCCAGTGGCCCATGAGGGGGCGGCGGCCCATGTGGTGGCCGCCAAAAGGCCAAAAGGGGGGGGCACCACTTCCCCCAAAACCCTAACTCCTTCTCCTCCCTCCCCAAGCCGCCACTTCCTCTCCCCTCCCCTTCCTCACGGCGCAGCACCTCCTCCTAGGCGCCTCCTCCCGGTGGTGGCCGCCATTGGTGTTCCCTCGAGCTGCACTCCCGATCCTCCACGTCTTCACCTTGGTTCTTCCTTCGCCGGGCTTCCTGGGTCGCTGATTTGGGGCTGGCCAAAGAAGGAGAGGGAAGGCTTTGGAAGTTGTTCCTCGTCGTTCTTGGGTCTACAAGGGTAACGAGAGACCCCATCGCTGTTTGATTGCGTTAGAGTTGTCGATTCCATGTTTTTGGTAGTATCGCGTAATCTCTGTTAGTAGATCGGTTCTGTACAGTATGTTGCAACTCGGTTTTGGGTGTCTTAGAGGCAGAATTGGATGTTCTCGCCTTCTAGAGTTTTGTTCCTTATTTCATTAGCTTTCTTTTGGCACCTGGATCACAAATTTTCACCCAGTAGATTAAAAGTTATGGCTGTTTTACTACGCGCTGGTCTGTCTGTCAGAACTGATGGGTTTAGTCGGTTGCACCTAGGTTTTGATCTAGTTAGAGTCAGAATCAGGTCGGCCACCCAACTAGGTTTTTGAAGATAATTTCACCATGTTTCCAGGCTGAGAAAAATCACTTTATTTGGATCAGTGGTTTAAAAGTTAGAGCATTTTCTTTAGGGCTGTTCAGATTTCTGGGCAGACTGCAGTTATAGTTTTTCAATGGATGGTTAGACCTCTGTAATGGCCGAATTAGAGTTTACCATCAACTAGAGTTTTGTAGCCAGTTAAGTTAAGAAAATTTGAGCACTGGTTTCAGGTCTTTTGGACTTACGGTTTTTTATTGGTGAATTTTCTAGTAAAACTGCCAGATTAGTGATAATTGAAATGTTTGGGTAAATTGATCAAATTGAACTTTTATTGGGTTAGTTTGGTTAGAGATGGAGGAGGACATGTGTAGCCTTTCCATACTCGCTTGTCCTCATTTCGATTATTTTATATTGTAGGCGGTGAAGCGGTGAGTGGAGGGTATCTCAATTACCTCCCAACCCGTTGCTGTAGCAGCGAGCAAGTAATTTGTATTCAATGTTTGATGTCATGTATGATGTGTGAATGAATGTTTACATTTGTTCGTATTTGTAGATGAATGCCATGTGTTCTTTTCATTTATGGTTACTATTCAATATTGACATGTGATCATCATGACATGCATACATTATTTTGGTAAGACCCATCAATTCAAAGATGGGCACTTGAAATCCCATCAATTCCAAGATGGGTGCGTGAGTCCACCATTCCAATGTGGGCCACGTTACGTGAGTCCACCATTCCAATGTGGGCCACGTTGGACGATCGTATGAAACGTTCGTCATACGAATACTTTAAGTGAACACCGACGGGTGCTTCACTCGCTATACCGGTATATGCTGCATTATGTCCATTTCCTTCAATGCACCATTCCAATTCATCCATTCATAAATTCGTTTCAGTAGTTGTTCAAATTATGTTTGTGATATAACGATCATTGTATGCTTGATTGTTACATACGATTGCTTTGTCGAGTCTTTGGCTCATTCTTGCTTTATTGTCTTATTTAGGTAAATGACAAGGAAGAATGATCTTGTGGAGGGTAGTTCATCACGATGCACTCACTATATTATATCAAACAATTTGAGGACTTTTAATATCATTGATTATGATTTGAGTTGCATTGTAATAAGCCAACATGGCCGTGTTTACCATATCTTCTTGTTGCTATTTACTTCCATTTCGTTGCTTAAGACTTGAGGATGAATGCTTGTTTCCATATATTCATAATACTCGCATCACTTTTTCATGCGATTTGATGTTATTTATTTGAAGAGTAGTGATTGTAGGTGACATCTTGACTTCCTTATAGTCAGGGTGTTACATATACGACACATTCGAGGTCCACAGTAGTGACATTGTACTTGTCAACCTTCACACCCTGTGGAAGTTTGACCTAATGGCATCAAAACAGAGGGATCTTGAAAAGTACGTAGTTGAGCTCCCAAATCTCCTCTACGAACCCATAGTAGGATCTCAACCTAGCGGTATTGAACTGCTCATGAAATGGATCTATATATGCGGACACCGCTGTTTTGGACTGTGCTCTTCCTATCCTGAGCTGTCGTATAAAATGTGTACTCATTTATGTCGTATCCTTGCAATGTCACAATTGTAAATTTTAGCCCTTTTGCCAACCATGGCAGCATATCATTACTTGATGATAGCCTCCCAGTGAATTGCACATTTAACCATTCATTGAACGGGTGGTTGTGCTCTTTCGTCATCCAAACCTCCGACTGGTCTAGATTCTGTTGGTGTACTATGTCTTTGTACTCATCGATGTACAGAGACACTTGGGTCATATGTTGCAAGACCGTGAAATGGGCTTGAGCATACACGTTGAAAGCGGGAGTGATTTCTTTCCTTTCGATAGTCCCGATACCCTCCAGCCTCCCCTCATGACGAGATAGAGGCATACCTATCGGTTCCACCTGAGCCATGTAGTCGACGCATAAATCAATGACCTCTTCAGTTGCATAACCTCGTCGGATTTTTCCAAATAGCGGGGTAAGCGTCATTGTCGTCAACTTTGGGCGCGAGCAGCGACCAGTGGCCCAAGAGGGGCGGCCGGCCCATGTAGGGCCGGCCAAAGGGGTGCCCTCCCCCAAAACCCTAGCCGCCACCCTTGGCTCTCCCCCTCCCCCTTGGCCGCCTCCTCCTCTCCCCCAAGCTGGCCCCCATTGCTGCTCCTTGGTGGTGGTGCCATCTCCGGTGATCCCCGTCACTCCTCCTCAAGGTTCTCTCCAACAACTCCGTTCCCCGCCGACGTCGACGGCCGTTCGTCGTCTTCCGGTGGCCGGCCCTAGAAGAGAGAAGAGAGGAGAAGGGAGGAAGACCCGTGTACAGCGGATCTTCGTCGTCTTACTGGTCTACAAGGGTAATTAGACCTCTGATTCGTTGTTTGATTCCATTAGAGTTGAGGATCCGATTGGATTTGTAGTTTCGTTTTGATTCTGTTAATAGATTGATTCTGTCCAGTACGTTGTACCTCGGTTTTGGGCATCGTAGAGGCCGAATTGGACATCTGTGTCTTCTAGAGAATTGTTCCTGGTTTCATTAGCTTTCTTTTGGCACCTGGATCACGAATTTTCACCCAGTAGATTAAAAGTTATGACTGTTTTACCACGTACTGCTCTGTCTGTCAGAAATTCTGGGCATACTCGGTTGCACCTAGGTTTTGATCTAGTTAGAGTCAGAATCAGGTCGGTCACCCAACTAGGTTTATGAAGATAATTTCACCATGTTTCCAGGCTAATAAAGATCACTTTATTTGGATCAGTGGTTTAAAAGTTAGAACCTTTTCTTTAGGGCTGTTCTGAATTCTGGACAGACTGCAGTTATAGTTTTTCATTGGATGGTTAGACCTCTGTTTTTGCCGAATTAGAGTTTACCATAAACTAGAGTTTTGTAGCCAGTTAAGTTAAGAAAATATGAGCACTTGTTTCAGGTCTTTTGGACTTACGGTTTTTTATTGGTGAATTTTCTAGTAAAACTGCCAGATTAGGGATATTTGGAATGTTTGGGTAAATTGATCAAATTGAATCTTTTGTTTGGTAGATTTGGCTAGAGATTGTGGGAGGACACGTGTAGCAATGCCTTTCTCGTTTGTCCTCATTTCGATTATTTTATATTGTAGGCGGTGAAGCGGTGAGTGGAGGGGTATCTCAATTACCTCCCAACCCGTTGCAGCGCGGCAGGCAAGTAACTTGTATAATATGATGGATGCATTATGTGATGTGTGAATGAATGATTATATTTGTTCGTATTTGTAAATGAATGCCATGTGTATCTTTTCATTTATGAGTACTATTCAATATTTCCATGGAATCACATCATGACATGCATAATTACCTTTGTAAGACCCATCAATTCCAGTATGGGCATTTGAAAATCCCATCAATTCCAGAATGGGTACGTGAGTCCACCATTCCAATGTGGGCCACGTTACGTGAGTCCACCATTCCAATGTGGGCCATGTTGGACGATTGTATGAAACGTTCTTCATACGATTACTTTAAGTGAACACCGACGGTGTTTCACTCGCTATCTGCGGTATATCTTGCGATATGTCCAATTCCTTCAATACATCATTCCACTTCATCCATTCATAAAGTTGTTTCCAGTCAATGTTCAAATTATGAAAGTGATATATTGTTCATGGAATGTTTGATTGTTACATACAATTACTTGCTGAGTCTTTGGCTCATTCTTGCTTTGTTGTTTTATTTAGGTAAATGACAAGGAAGAACGGTTTTCATGGTGGGTAGAACAACATGATGCACTCACTACCATAAATCAAACAATTTGAGGACTTTTACTGTCGTTAATTGTGAATTGAGTTGCATTGTAATAAGCCATCATGGCCTTGTTTACCATATCTTTCTGAATTGTTTACTTCCATTCCGTTGATTAAACTTGATGATGAATACTTGTTTCCGTATAATCTTAATACTTGCTTCATCTTATCATGCGTTTTGTTGTTATTCAATTGAAGAGTAGTGGTTGTAGGTGACATCTTGACTTCCTTATAGTCAGGGTGTTACAGTTGGTATCAGAGCGGGCTTTAGGTCCGTGGTAATTAAGTTATTAAAATGACACACTGTGCACAGTAGGTGGGGTTTGGGAAATCCATTGTTTCCGCATTCATAGTGATGTTGTTCATTATGTTGTATGGTATAGAATTGCTTCTGTACTATCTTTCTTGTTATTAATCTTTGTCGTGATGCGATATCCTATATATCTATGAATTATCCTATGATTGTCAAGAGATGATCCTATATATTCATAATTGATTGCATTAGTTATGCGTATCGGTAGCGGTCGTCGAGCAGCTGAGTTCGTGGTTGTCGTCCTGGGTTTTGCCAGGCTACACCACTGTTCGTGTTGTAATAGTAGATAAGTTCTTACCCCTGTTCCATAGTTCTGTGTTGAGCCTGAGCTCATTGATGAAGTTTTTGTCCTTCTCAAGTTTGTATCTGATTTTCTTGTCGTAGTTTCTGATAGTTCGTGAATTTCTTTTGAATAGAGGGTTATAATGCAGTGGGCAATCTCTAGTAGATTTCTGATCGTTCTTTGAAATAATTATTGTTCTTTCTACTATTGTGATATTTCTGCTCCACGTGAGCGTAGTTAAATTGCAAGATTTACCTTTTCACGGAAGTTCTGTTTTACCCCTGTTGGAAAATTCAACCCGTGTGTTCGCTTGAGGTTTCGGGCATTGGCAGATTTCTTTTGCAAGTTCTTTATCAAGTGCACAATGATCTTGCATATTTCTTTTTGGGATGCTTTAGACAGTGGTTCTCTTCCTTGATTTCTGACTTTGACCAATTCTTGTCCGGTGGTAGTTGATGAATTTCTCTTAGGTTCATGATTCATGGTAGTTGATGAGATCCATTAGGTCTTTAATGGTTCTCTGAAAATATTATTGTTTTTCAGTTGTTGAATTTCTTTTATTTTAAATGATCTTCGACAGTTGGCAATATTGATATTTCCATGTTTGTTCCTTCTTTCACATTGGAAAATAGCGACTCGTTTACTCGTTTGATAGTTTGTATAATGAGAGTTTTATGTTGCAAGTTCGTTAACATGAGGAAGCATTGGCTCCATGTATTTCTTTTGGATCATTCCGCGTCTTGAAGTTTAACGCATCTCTTTTCTGAGGATTAGTGTTAAAAACCCTTTTGGGGTGCCTTGTGGTGATTAAGTCGGAGATGGTAATCAAATAAATTGGTTGGCTACGGGTTCCTATTGGTCCCTAGATGTTTTTCAAAACAATTCTTGTCTTTTCGATTCTTTGAGCTCTCTTTGCTACTTGTACGATATTATTGACAAGATCATTCTCTTTGTAAGGGTCCTATCTCACTTGTTGATTAAGGGGACCTGGTTAACCGTTTGGTATTTTGGGGAACGGGAATTAGCTTTTACAAAGTTTGTCGAAGAAAGTCTTGACTCTACTCGTTTCTTTTGGAGTAGTTGGAATGTTGGAGTTTAGAACCTCTCTTGGAAAAAAAAAATGTCGAAACCCTTTTCTAATGTTATGGTGGAGCTGTGTGAGAGGTTTGTTTCAGCTTTGTGGTTTTCGTACTAAGTTTCTTTTCTAGAATAAGTTGTTATTACCATTCCATTTGATGCTGAAAAATTTCTATAACACGATTTGCCATGTTCCTTTAGAAGGTTTATTGACATGATCAGTAATGTGATGGTAATGTTGATTCCTTTATAAAGAAAGAAAGTTGTCCGCCATTCGTAATATTTCTAAAATGATCAAATTTTCAGTTTTGTGTTCATGCTCTTTTGGGGAATTCAAGTTCTTTGTGGTAAACATAGTTTGTCGAGTAAAGCGATATGTTGAAAAATTATAATAGTTCTTCCATGATGCGGGTGTTTTGATCTTGAATACCCGTTTGTTCCTAACGGTTAAGGTCGGATATTCTATTTTTGTGAGGCCTATGTTTTCAACTGTGGACTTCCCATATGTTTTCTGAGTTCGTTGCCTAATTGGTTTTCCCCTGAGTTCTGTGTTCCTTGCGAGTGGTAAGTGATTTTTCAGTTGGTGAAGATCGTTTCTATTTGCCTCTTCTTTCGAGAAGAAATCAACACATTCATTCCACGCGGGTCTTCTGGAATGTTTTCTAAGTGTTGTTATGGGCTTGATGTTAATACCTGTAGTAAATTGATCGCCTTTGGTGACATCGTTCAAATAAGAATATTTCAAGTTTAGCTTTCACGGTACCTTGGAGCTCGTGAATCAACTGGAAACTGAAATTATTTTGGGTAACTTGAGGAATTGGATTAGCCTATTGTTCCTTAAAGATTTCGTGTGATTTAGTCCGAAAGGTTCCTTGGTTTGAGTTCGCAAAGTGAGGTTGCAATAAAAGAATATTTTCGTTGATCTCTTCGAGACGAAGTTAATCCGTTTGTTTTCCGTGAAATCCTGTAAAGGGGAATGTTTCAAGTTTTGTGGCTGAGAACATTTGGATCTCGTGTTTCCCAAGTAGATGAACTGTTTCGAGCAAGTTGGCCTGTTGAAGGATCTTATCGATTCTTAATTAAATCTTGTGGTTATTTGAAGCGTCCCTAAATTTGTTGCTCTTTCCGCTCAAGAGATGGCGAATTTCAAACGTAATATCTTTCTTTCGTGTCGGCTGTTATTTGCTATTATCTTTTGAGGGATGTGTGCCTCTAATTATGAACTCAGTTTTCGTTTTCCAAGATCACCTTTATGTAATACTCTGAAAAAAATAATATTAATATTAATAATCACGTCTTAAGGGTCGGTGCGTAATTAATCAAATAGTATACATAAAAAAATAGAATTTCAGAATTTTTTTAAGAGCTATATAAATAGATTGTGGGTTTTCTAGAAACCCTAATAGTTTTTATTTTTTTTTCTTCCACCGCGCGCCTGCTTTTTTTTTTCTTTCCACAGGAGCTTGCGCCGCGCTTGACCATTTTCCTCTCTGCTTCGCCGCCGCCATCTGGATCGCTTCTTGCGCCGAGCAGCGTGGAAGCTTGTGCCGAGCAGCGTGGAAGCGGCCACGAGCGCGGGCGGCCAAGCATTGGCCGCTGGCGTGTTCTTGCTTCTGCTGCCGGCCATGCTTCTTCTGCTGAGCCGAGAAATTCTTCTTGCCGAATTTTCCTTGACGCGGCCGAACGTCGCCGCTTTTCTGCGTGGCGCCCTTGGCCAGTTCATCTTCTTCGCTATTGCGTAATTGTTTTCCTGCCCTCGTCCAGCGGCGTCTTGGTTGTGAATTTCCCGAGAAGGTAATTTAAAGCAAGTAGCTAATGCATGCCGTAGGAATTGGTTTGCTGCAGTTCATTCTTTATTGATGTCGCTTGAATAGATGGTGCTGTTTACTTTTCACGCATGCACAAGGGATTAATTCGGTCATGTACTAGATGGACTTGCTGCATGCGTGTGTGAAGACTTTCTACATCTCCCGAGACAAGTAACCCAGCCAGCTAGTAAATGCATGCCATAGGGATTAGTGGCTGTGGCTAGTAAGGAAATTTGGTTCATGTAGTTACCTTTGTAGTTGAAAGCTTAAACAAAATGAGAGACTAGGAGAAAAGAAGTAGAGACCTGATTTCTTGTGGGTAGCGATATGTGATTTCGTTTCGTCTCTGTTTCGCTGTATTAATTAGAGGTTAGAGAGGGTTGTAGAATTTTCTAGTCGAAGTGCCGGTTAATAGATCTGTTTAGCCTGCTGTTCTGTTGAACGATTTATTCGGGTACCTTAATGGCAAATTTTGGAAATGTCATCTACTAGTTAATTGTAGATAATTTCGATATCTTTCTATAGAATATTTATTCATGTCGATCGGACGAGTAGAATTCGAGTTATGATTTTCGGAAGGCTGCTGTCCTTGGGGTTGTCGCCGTTCGGCGCTGTTTTGGTAGATTGCGGATTAAAAATAGTAAATAGACTAATTAGAGTTTTTGATCTACATGAAAGTTGTAGATAATTGTCTAAGGGTTCTGTAGGATCTAAGAACTCGCATTTTGGTTGGATAAAACAAAAGTTATGAATTTAGTAAGACTGCTGTTCCGAAGCGGACAGATCGGCTTTCTGGGCTAAAAACGGAGGGTTAGATGATTTAATTAGAAGACTTCGTAATCTAAGAAAATGTGGAGAATTTTATAAAGAATCCAGAATGGGGTGGTTTGTGGTGATCGGACTTTCGAGTCAAAAGTTACGTTCGTTGGAGTGCCTAGACAGTAATGGGTAACTTTTCGGTACCGGAGTAGCGTGGTATATTTGGGGACGTGTAGGAGCGGTGTCGATTGAGTGTTGTTCTTATGATGCTGTAGCTTGTATTGAGATTTGTGTATTTAATGTAGGAGAGGCGTCGTACTTGTTGCCATCTTCTAGCCAAATCGTGCGTCGCAACTAGTAAAGGCAAGTGCATGGTAAACAGCGATCAATGATTGATCACTGTGATTCTTTATCTTTCAGTACCATTATTGTTGTGCTTTTATTTTATTTAATTGCAAACAATGGAATGACATGGTTATATCTTCGTTGATAAACATGATGAAAAGTTGGATATGATGTTTATGATGGAGTTTGCATGTTTGCATTCATAAGCATCTTTGCATATGAGCAGGTGATCATGAATGATCACAACTCCACGGGAGTGGAGGAGGTCCCCGATCCTTATGGAGGAACGGGCTTGAGAGTGAATGTTGTCGCGAGCATTCACTCATGCTATACCGGTATACGCGAAAGAAGTGCATGTGGACATGTAGATTAGATTTGCATTGATACATGAGATTAATGGATGTGAATCAAAGAGAAGGTAACTACATGAGAATATTAATGGAAGTACCTGTGATGATAATGAAGTTATTGAATGCTGTTGATTTATTTTTGTTCGTTGTATATGGATGTGTTTGCTGAGTCGTGGACTCACCCTTGCTCTTTTGTTGTCTTTAGGTGATCTTGAGGGCCAGAATGGCGAGCGAGTAGAGCACATGGACAACACATGATCAATTGCCATAAGAATCTTTTCATTCAAAATTGGATTACTCTAAGACATGTTAGGGGTTGAATAAAGTCTAGTACAACGTTTTGGACTAGACTATTTGTTTCAATAATTTGGATTCATTGGTTGGCACTATTTTGGATTATTTACCTGGTTATATTCCCCTTGCTTATTTATTATCGTTTGATCCATAATTATGCATGTTCTTTTGTGATCCATGGATATGTTTATTGTTGTTTTCTTGCTGTAATTTTATAGTGTGTCGATAATTATTAGTTTAAAGAGTAGTGAGGTGGCATTCTAGGCTCAGTGTTGGGCCAGGGTGTTACACTTTATCAGAATATTTCTTTTGGTTTCCTACTCGCCGTGATGAGCAACGTCTTTCTGTGTGAATAAACTTATCTTTGTTCGCCTTTTCCTTTTGAGAAAGGATCATAGTTGTGGGTTGCAAAGTGTTTACAAAGGGTAAGTTTGGCAACTGTTTGGTGATAGATGAGTAATCGTAGCGGTGATATTTTGCTACCAAGTTATTGGAGGAGTAGTAGATTGTAGAATGGTTTTGATCTGTATCTCTTGGGGGAAAAAATTAATTCACATGGAATGTTTGGTTTCGAAGTAAGTCTGAAAAGTGTTACGACTGAGTAGAACCTATGGTATAGTGAAACATCAGAACTTCAGTTCATGATTGAATGGTCGGTGATTATCGAAGATATGGAAACCTTGATTACTTCTATAAGCAACGCAATTGGATAATGATGCGAGATTAGGTGAGAAATTTCTAAGTATGCAATTGAGTGAGTATGTTAGAATTGGGAAAAATGTTGGAGAGTCAATCCGTTGATTTCCCTATATGTTATAATTGAAATTTGTGGTAGAGATCTTGGAGATTAAATTTGGGTTTGCATTGTTATGTTAGACCTTTGGTCACTCAATGAGTGTGTGTAGAGAAAGTGGAATAAAGGAGTTTCCTGAGCAGTGGAATGATCATTGATAGAACCTTTTTGATGTAGTACATGAGCGTGTGCACTGAGGATTCTGAGTTGTTCTTGAAAAATTAGAGGTAATGTAATTGCGTGACATCTTGGCTTTGAATAGCCGAGGATGTTCTGATGGGATCTATTTTTGTGGCGCTTTGGGTGCCTTCAATCATATTATGGTTGATTAAGTAGAATGAGATGCATAGAGTATTCGGAGGATTCAATGGAGCCACCCCACAGGGGTGTGGATGATGTATTTCAATTTGAGTATAATTTGAGGATGTTTAACTAAGAGGTTTTAGCTCATGTGGTAGTCAGTGAATTCGAATTTCAAGGTTCGAGAGAAATTTTATTCCTAGAAGAGAGAAACTGTGGAAAGGTATGTTCATCGGATAATGAAGTGTTTTCTTGATTCTCGTTTGAGTTTGGTGTTGTTGACCAGTGTTTTCTGCAACTTGAGTTGGGGCTGTGTTGGCATGTAGATTCTTTCCAATTCAGACAAACTGCAATAGTTTGGATTGGGTGTTCCAGTAATTTCTCCTTTGGTTGTAGTGGTGTTCATTTGTAAACTGCCTATTTAGAAAATGGTTTTATTTTGAGATGAATTGTCAAATTCGGAATATAATCTTTTGGTGGAGAGTTAGCATTTAGTGGACGCGTTGAGAACTCACTATTTTCAATTGGATTCTCTTCATTTCTGAAAGTTGCAGAAATTGGAAAGTTGGTATTTCGTTTTGACCGTCTCGGGTACTCGCGCGGGCACGCATAGCGTCGGGTGTGTTCAGTCTTTGAGTGGGCAGCTGAACCATTCAAGGTTCGAGTTATAGTTCAAGACGTTGACCATCGAGTATGGTCTTACCTTCGATCCCCTTCTGATGAGGGTACCTAGAAAGTTCTGGTTGAGGGTTAGGTCAGGCGTCGTTTTGGGTCTTTGGGTTGTGGTTTTCTCTAGTCCGAAAGAGAGGCCGCTTGAGAGCTAGTATCCCTCGTGTGCGATAAGTATCCAGACCTGTTCGTTTAGGGTACATGTTTTTTTCGTTAATAAATTCTAGTCGGAGTTTTATTTTGAATAGATCTGTGTTTAGATTCGAGGTCGAATCTTGTCTAAGGGGGTTAGAGTGTAATACCTCATTTATCCAGTTAGGTTGTATCGTTTCAATTATCTGGGAATTTTATTCGAAAACGAGATTTAAAACTTTCCGGAACCGAATCGGTAAAAAGAAAGAAGTCGGAGGGGGTAAAAGAAATAACTTTCGTCGTATTTTTCCAAATAGCGGGGTAAAGCGTCATTGTCGTCAACTTTGGGCTGGGCCGCAGTCGCGCCAGTGGCCCAGAGAGGCGGCCGGCCCATGTAGGCCGGCCAAAGGGGTGCCACTCCCCCCCCCAAAACCCTAGCCGCCACCCTTGGCTCTCCCCCTCCCCCTTGGCCGCCTCCTCCTCTCCCCCAAGCCGGCCCCCATTGCTGCTCCTTGGTGGTGGTGCCATCTCCGGTGATCCCCGTCGCTCCTCCTCAAGGTTCTCTCCAACAACTCCGTTCCCCGCCGACGTCGACGGCTGTTCGTCGTCTTCCGGTGGCCGGCCCTAGAAGAGAGAAGAGAGGAGAAGGGAGGAAGACCCGTGTACAGCGGATCCTCGTCGTCTTACTGGTCTACAAGGGTAATTAGACCTCCGATTCGTTGTTTGATTCCATTAGAGTTGAGGATCCGATTGGATTTGTAGTTTCGTTTTGATTCTGTTAATAGATTGATTCTGTCCAGTACGTTGTACCTAGGTTTTGGTTGTCTTAGAGGCCGAATTGGACATCTGTGTCTTCTAGAGAATTGTTCCTGGTTTCATTAGCTTTCTTTTGGCACCTGGATCACTAATTTTCACCCAGTAGATTAAAAGTTATTACTGTTTTACCACGTACTGCTCTGTCTGTCAGAAATTCTGGGTATACTCGGTTGCACCTAGGTTTTGATCTAGTTAGAGTCAGAATCAGGTCGGCCACCCAACTAGGTTTATGAAGATAATTTCACCATGTTTCCAGGCTGATAAAGATCACTTTATTTGGATCAGTGGTTTAAAAGTTAGAGCCTTTTCTTTAGGGCTGTTCTGAATTCTGGACAGACTGCAGTTATAGTTTTTCATTGGATGGTTAGACCTCTGTTTTGGCCGAATTAGAGTTTACCATCAACTAGAGTTTTGTAGCCAGTTAAGTTAAGAAAATATGAGCACTGGTTTCAGGTCTTTTGTACTTACGGTTTTTTATTGGTGAATTTTCTAGTAAAACTGCCAGATTAGGGATATTTGGAATGTTTGGGTAAATTGATCAAATTGAACCTTTTGTTTGGTAGATTTGGCTAGAGATTGTGGGAGGACACGTGTAGCAATGCCTTTCTCGTTTGTCCTCATTTCGATTATTTTATATTGTAGGCGGTGAAGCGGTGAGTGGAGGGGTATCTCAATTACCTCCCAACCCGTTGCAGCGCGGCAGGCAAGTAACTTGTATAATATGATGGATGCATTATGTGATGTGTGAATAAATGATTATATTTGTTCGTATTTGTAGATGAATGCCATGTGTATCTTTTCATTTATGAGTACTATTCAATATTTCCATGGAATCACATCATGACATACATAATTACCTTTGTAAGACCCATCAATTCCAGTATGGGCATTTGAAAATCCCATCAATTCCAGAATGGGTACGTGAGTCCACCATTCCAATGTGGGCCACGTTACGTGAGTCCACCATTCAATGTGGGCCACGTTGGGCGATTGTATGAAACGTTCTTCATACGATTACTTTAAGTGAACAGCGGGTGTTTCACTCGCTATCCGTATATCTTTGCGATATGTCCAATTCCTTCAATGCATCATTCCACTTCATCCATTCATAAAGTTATTTCCAGTCAATGTTCAAATTATGAAAGTGATATATTGTTCATGGAATGTTTGATTGTTACATACAATTACTTGCTGAGTCTTTGGCTCATTCTTGCTTTGTTGTTTTATTTAGGTAAATGACAAGGAAGAACGGTTTTCATGGTGGGTAGAACAACATGATGCACTCACTACCATAAATCAAACAATTTGAGGACTTTTACTGTCGTTAATTGTGAATTGAGTTGCATTGTAATAAGCCATCATGGCCTTGTTTACCATATCTTTACAATTGTTTACTTCCATTCCGTTGATTAAACTTGATGATGAATACTTGTTTCCGTATAATCTTAATACTTGCTTCATCTTATCATGCGTTTTGTTGTTATTCAATTGAAGAGTAGTGGTTGTAGGTAACATCTTGACTTCCTTATAGTCAGGGTGTTACACAACACATCAGGAAAAAATCAAGCCAAGCTTTAAAATCGAACTCACAGTAGGGAAAGCAAAATAGCAAGAAATAAAAGAAAGTGTAACACCCTGACTATAAGGAAGTCAAGATGTCACCTACAACCACTACTCTTTAGAAGAATAACATCAAAACGCATGACAAGGTGAAGCAAGTAATAAGGATATACGGAAACAAGAATTTATCATCAAGTTTAATCAATGGAAAGGAAATAAACAATTCAGAGGGATACGGTAGGTATGACCAAAATGACTTATTACAATTCAACACAAGACATAAATAACGACAGTAAAAGTTCTCAAAATGTTTGGATTATGGTAGTGAGTGCATCGTGTTGAACTACCCTCCACGAGATCGTTCTTCCTTGTTATTTACCTATATAAAACAACAAAGCAAGAATGAGCCAAAGACTCAGCAAGTACTTGTATGTGACAATCAAACATACCATGAACAATATATCACAATCATAACTTGAACATTAATTGGAAACAACTTTATGAATGGATGAAATGGAATGATGCATTGAAGGAATTGGACATATTGCAAAGATATATCAGATAGCGAGTGAAACACCCGTTGGTGTTCACTTAAAGTAATCGTATGAAGAACGTTTCATACGATCGCCCAACGTGGCCCACATTGGAATGGTGGACTCACGTAACGTGGCCCACATTGGAATGGTGGACTCACGCACCCATTCGAATTGATGGGATTTTCAAGTGCCCATCCTGGAATTGATGGGTCTTACAAAGGTAATTTATGCATGTCATGATGTGATCCCATGGCAATATTGAATAGTACTCATAAATGAAAAGATACACATGGCATTCATCTACAATTACGAACAAATATAATCATTCATTCACACATCACATAATGCATCAATCATAGTATACAAGTTACTTGCCTGCCGCGCTGCGACGGGTTGGGAGGTAATTGAGATACCCCTCCACTCACCGCTTCACCGCCTACAGTATAAAATAATCGAAATGAGGACAAACGAGCAAGAAATTACTACACGTGCCCTCCCACAACCTCTAACCAAACTAACCAAACAAAAGGTTCAATTTGATCCATTCGCCCAAACATTCTAAATACCCCTAAACTGGCAGTTTTACTAGAAAATTCACCAATAAATAACCGTACGTCCAAAATACCTGAAACCAGTGCTAACCTTCTCTTAAAGTAACGGGCTACGACACTCTAGTTGATGGTAAACTCTAGTTCGGCCAAAACAGAGGTCTAACCATCCAATGAAAAACTATAACTGTAGTCTGCCCAGAATTCAGAACAGCCCTAAAGAAAAGGCTCTAACTTTTAAACCACAGATCCAAATAAAGTGATCTTTATCAGCCTGGAAACATGGTGAAATTATGTTCATAAACCTAGTTGGGTGGCCGACCTGGTTCTGACTCTAACTAGATCAAAACCTAGGTGCAACCGGCTATACCCAGAATTTCTGATAGACAGAGCAGTACGTGGTAAAACAGTCATAACTTTTAAACTACTGGGTGAAAATTCGTGATCCAGGTGCCAAAGGAAAGCTAATGAAACCAGGAAAAATTCTCCAGAAGACACAGATGTCCAATTCGGCCTCTACGACACCCAAAACGGAGGTACAACGTACTGGATAGAATCAATCTATTGACAGAATCAAAACGAAACTACAAATCCAATCGGATTCTCAACTCTAGTGGAATCAAACAACGAATCGGAGGTCTAATTACCCTTGTAGACCAGTAGGACGACGAAGATCCGCTGCACACGGGTCTTCCTCCCTTCTCCTCCCTTCCCTCTCCAAGAGCCGGCCACCGGGAAGACGAAGAATGGATGACGACGCCGCAGAAGAGACAACCGGAGGGGCTCTTGGGGAACAACAGGGGATCGCCGGGCTGCCATTGCAGGGGAGAGGAGACCTCAAGGGCGAGGAGGTCTTGGGAAGGGAGATGGGAGTGGCGGCCACAAGGGGGAGGAAGTGGGAGAGGTGGGGAAGGTGGGGGTGGCTAGGGTTAGGGGGAGCCCCCCCTTTTCATGGCCGGCCACACTAATGGGCCACTGGCCGCGACTCTGTGGCCCGAGTTCTTGAGAATATGCAGTGAAACCCCTCTCTCCGCAGGTATTTTTACTTCTTTAATCGTTACGATTTTTCCCACCTTCTCCCGATTCACTCGATTCAGTTCCGGAATATTACATTCTACCCCCCTTAACAGGATTCGACCTCGAATCTACGCATCGATCTACTAGAAAGAACAAGCGACTGGATTGAAACAAGGATATCCCAAGCTTGAATTGCTCGATTACTCGACTAACACTCGAGTACACCGGACAAAGCGCATTTGCATAAGGATCCGAGACGGTCAATGCGATATGCTAACTTCCCAATTTCTGCAACCTTCTGAAACGAAGATAATCCAACTGGAATATAGAGTCATCATCGCATCCACGCAATGCTAACTCTCCACCAAAAGGTTAGATTCCAAATTTGACAATCATCTCGAAAACAAATCCATTCTCCAAATAAGCAGTTTACAAATGAACACCACGACAACCAAAGGAGAAATCACTCAAACGCTCAAACCAAATACTTGCGGTTTGTCTGAATTTGGAAAGAATCAACACGCCAACACAGCGCCAACTCAAATTGCGGAAAATACAAGTCAACGACACAAAACTCAAACGAGAATCAAGAAAACGCCTCATTATCCCACGAATCATCCTTTGCCACAGTTCCTCGCTTCTAAGAATAAAATTTCTCTCGAACAATGAAATTCGAATTCACTGCCTACCACATGAGCTTAAACCTCTTAGTTAAACATCCTCAAATTATGCTCAAATTAAAATACATCATCCACACCATTGTGGAGAGGCTATATTGAATCCACCGAATACTCTAAATAACTTGTTCTACTAACCAAAATTGATTTGATAGAAGGCGTTCAAAGCAACACAGAATAGGTCCCACACAATGACATTACCTCCAATTTCCAAGAACAGCAACTCAAAATTCTTAGCACGCACGTTCATATACTTCATCAGAAGGATTCTATCAATTATCATCCCACTACTCAGGAAACGCTATTATTCCACTCTCTCTACACACAATCATTGATTGACCAAAGGTCTTGTAATACCCTGAAAATAATATTAATATTACTAATCGCGTCTTAAGGGTCGGAGAGTAATTAATTAAATAGTAGCAATAATTTATTAATTATTAACATCTTTAGGGCGTGTGCGTAATTAAAGAATTTAGTGCGTGGAAAATAGATTTTCGGAATTTTATGGGCTATATAAATGGATTGTGGATTCTTTTTTTTAGAAACCCTAAGCAGCTTTTTCCTATTTTCCCGCGCGCTTGACCAAAAATTTAATTTGCGCACAGATCGCATTGCGTCTTTGCGCTGCCGCTGGCCGTCTGTTGCTTTTTCCTCGTCGCGCCGATCGGTACCGAGTCCTCGCGGCGTGCGCCTATTGTTATCTGTTGTCCGCCTTAAAATCTACTTGCCGGCCGTGCGCGTCACTGCTGATATTCTTGCGTTGCCGAAATTGCCGAAATTGCCGAAATTGCCGAGCCGGCATTTGCGCTACGAGGGCTTGCGCGTCGCGTGGACGCCGCCACTGACAGGCGTCTCTGCGTTTCTTCCCTGCGCGTGGTGCCTGCAGCGCCTGCCGAGCCGCTCCTGCGTTGGACTGTGCCGCTGCTGCTGATTTTTCTTCCTCGCGGCGCTGGGCAAAGCTCGCACCAATTGCTGCTGCAGCTTGAGGAGGAGCCGAGCTGCTTTGTTGGGTCATTTCTTCTTCGTGTGGGCGTGATTTGCCAAGGCGTTGCCGCAAGCCAAGACCCCTATTTGTCTTCTTTGCCGCCTCGCTGGATTGACCGCATGGCCGAGTCGCCGTTGATCGCTGCTTTTTTTTCGCGGCCCTATTGGAAAGTTGAGTAGACATTGGTTTTGAATGGAAAAAAAAAGGAATTCGGGTTTTCGTCGTGAGGTAACGAGCTAGTGTTCTCTCTGTTTTGTTAATTTTATTAGAGATTAGAGAGGTTTTAGAATTTCTAGTCGAGGGGCTGATTATTAGATCTGGTTAGCCTGCTGTTCTGTTGAACGATTTATTCGGGTACCTTAATGGCGTATTTTGGTAATCTCATCTACTAGTTAATTGTAGATAATATCGATAGCTTTCTTTAGCATGTTTAATCTCGTCAATCGGACTAGTAGATTTAGAGATATGATTTTGAGAAGGCCGCTGTTTTTAGGGTTATCGTCTTTAGGCGCTGTTTTGGTAGACTGTAAACTAAAAATAGTAAATGGCTTAATTAGAGTTTTTGATCTACATGAAAGTTGTAGATAATTGTCCAATGGTTCTGTAGGATCTGAGAACGCGCATTTTGGTTGAGTAAAACAAAAGTTATGAATTTATTAAGTCTGCTGTTCAAGCGGACAGATCGGTGTTCCGGGTTAAATACGGAGGGTAGATGATTTAATTAGAAGTCTTCATAATCTAAGAAAATGTGGGTAATTTTGTAAAGAATCCAGAATGGGTTGGTTTGTGGTGATCGGACTTTTGAGTCAAAAGTTACGCTCTTTTTAGTAACCGGACAGCTATAGGTAACTAGTCGGTACCGCGTAATGTGATGTTTGGGGACGGTAGGAGCGATGTATATTGATTGCTATTATTGTTGCTGTAATTTGTATTGAAGTTGGTGTATTTAATATAGAGAGGCGTCGTGCTTGTTGCCGCCTTCTAATCAAATCGCGTCCGCTAGTAAAGGCAAGTGCATGGTAGACAGCGATCAATGATCGATCACTGTTTTCTTTATCTTCTATTACCATTATTGTTGTGCTTTTATTTGGTTTAATTGCAAGCAATGAATTGGTATGTTTATATCTTTGTTGACAAGCATGATGAAAAGTTGGATATGATGTTTATGATGGAGTTTGCATGTTTGCATTCATAAGCATCTTTGCATAAGAGAAGGTGATCATGATTGATCACAACTCCACGGGAGTGGAGGAGGTCCCCGATCCTTGAGGAGGAACGGGCTTGAGAGTGAATGTTGTCGCGAGCATTCACTCACGCTATACCGGTATACGCGAAAGAAGTGCATGTGGACATATAGATTAGAGTTGCATTGATATTTGAGATTAATGAATGAGAATGATAATAGAAGTGCATATGATGATAATGAAGTTATTGAATGCTGTTGATATATTATTGTTCGTTGTATACGATGTGTTTGCTGAGTCGTGGACTCACCCTTGCTCTATTGTTGTCTTTAGGTGATCTTCGAGGATGCCGTAACTGAGAGCGAGTAGAGCACATGGGCATCACATGATCATTCGCCATGATAATCTTTTCATTCAATATTAGTTTACACTTGGACATGTTAGATATTGAATAAAGTTTAGGACATCATTTGGACTAGACTATTTGCTTTATTAATTTGGATTCATTGATTGATGCTAGTTTAGAATATTTACCTGGTTTTATTCTACTTGATTATTCATTATCGTTTGATCTATTGATATGATTATTGATGATTTCTTGATGTAATTTTATTGTGTGTCATTAATTATTAATTTAAAGTGTAGTGTGGTGGCATTCTAGGCTCAGTGTTGGGCTGGGGTGTTACAGTTGGTATCAGAGCGGGCTTTAGGTCCGTGGTGAATAGATTAACAACTTAGGTAAACTAAAATTGTTAAAAATCTGTTTTAGTATTAGTAAATCAACTAAAACTTGCTAATGGTTAACTAACCTAAAATTTGACACACTAGTGCACAGTAGGTTAGAGAGAGGTACGAATATAGTTTTACGCTTCCGTTATGTTGTTCATTGATGGATGAGTTTATTTTGAGCTTTGAACTCATTGTATAATGTTGATTGTGATTGATAGCTATGTCGAGGGATAGATGACGTGGTCGTGGTGGCCACGGTCGTGGAGGTCGGGGCCGCGGGCGTGGTTCTGTGGGGCCCCCTCCTGAGGTAGTTGAGATCGTGGTTGTGGCCCTGGGTTTTACCAGGTTACACCACTATTCGTGGTATGGGAATAGAGAGGTAGCTACTTTGATTGCAGTAGTTATAGGTATTGTGTGTGAGTTTCTTTATAAAAGTTGTTCTCTTCCTTGAGCTTGAATTTTGGGCAATTCTGGTTATAGTTGCGGTTGATGAGTTTTCCTTGAGATAGTGTTTACAATACAGCGGGTGATATTTCATTGGTCTCCTTTGGCTCCATAAAGCCATTACTTGTCCTCATGACTGTTGATCTATTGTTGCTTTGTGTGAACATTGGTTAACAGCAAGATTGATCTTTTCGTGGGAGTTCCGCCCTTCCTATTGGAAAATATGACTTATTTATTCACTTGGTATTCTGGATACTGAAAGTTTTCTATTGCAAGTTCTTTAACATGTGAAAACTTTGGCTTTATGTATTTCTTTTGAATTATTTCGAGTGCTGAAGTTTAATGCCTATTTTTTTTTCTGAAAGGAGTTAAAACCCTTTGGTGTTGACTTGTTATGTTTAAGCTAGAGGTGGTAAACATAGAAGTTCATTGATAAGGTATGAGTATCAGGTCGGATCTGTAGCGTGATGCATGATTGGTCTTAACCCAAATCCTTAGAATTGAACTTGATTAATTTGATATTGTCATAGAGTAATTACGAGTTGAGTAGTGACTAAGAGTATGTCCATACCTAATTGGAGTCATAAGAGTTATTAAGAAGTATGGAACGTTGATGAACTGGCTTGGACATTAAAATTGATTAGTTTGTTGAATTTATTGGATTTGGTACCAATGGATTAATCTAATTGTGTAGAGGGAAACTTGAGGAGATGCTAGGTTATTGCCTTAATAGATATTATTTGTGGTGTTATCTCTACTGTAGACACTTGGTGATCATATTTGGTTGATAGCTTTACATATACCTTAGTATGATAAATTATTGGAATTGTGTACAAAAGGTTGGATGGATTGAATACCAGTGGATCTAGAATTTACAGGAGGAGTTCTGGATAGTTCTTCTTTATAGAATGACACGATGAATTTGATTATAGTGTTGTTGAGACTTTTGATCGAGAGAAGATTTTGACTTTTGAAGTTTTAGGGTGATTTTGTTGAAAACTAAATGTGAGGAGGAACAACTGAATATGTGTTGGTAAATATTCAAGTGTTTCGCAAATGAAAATAGGTAGCAGCTAGACATCATAAGAAAGCTAGTTGATAACAACAATGGTTGGAGTGCAATTGCGGAGTGTTAAAGTTTGGTGTTGATCATCACTAAGAGTTGAGCTGGTGTGATTTAATAGGTGGCTTATACCTAGACAATTGTGGAATAGTCGACAATAGCATACCGTGATGAAAGGGTTTTGATAAAACCTTTAATTTGTGTAGGGATTCCTTCTAATATAAAGTAGTTGTTGTAGTGAGGTTGTAGGGTTTTGGAATAATCTCATTTTGAAGATGTGATGGTAAAGTAGTACGGAACAATTTGGTGAACTTTTCGGGGCTTATTAATGGAAGAGTTGACGATAATGAATCATGTGAAGAGTGTATTATTCTTAATGTTAGTAAGACTGTCTGTACGGGATTGTGGCTTCGTGTGGTGATGGTTCTTTTAGAAAAAGAGTAATTTGATCGTCTTTCGTAATATCGTTTAAATGAAAGGTTTGGAGTTTTGAATTCATGAATTTTTGGAGTTCATGATTTATTTGGTAGATGAAATTGGTTTGAGCAAGTGACGAGTCGGAAAGCTTTATTGGTTCTTTAGTGATTAATGTGATTTGGTCTTAAAAAAAAAAAAAAAAAAATCTCTCTTTGTATTTGTCTCTTCTTTTGAGGAAGGAATAGTCGATTTGTTTTACAAAACCTTAAAGAGTGTATAATGGGAACTGGTTAATAGTGGTCAAGTATATGATGTTGAGAGACCCTGGGTTGCAAGTTAATTGAGGAACATTAGAGGATGAATTCATTTCATGATATAAATCTCATAGAGAATTGGATCTAAAAGGAATTATGGTCGTTGGGACAAAACTGATTATAATGTTACAATTAGTAGAACCTATAGTGAATAGTGATCCAAGAATATTTGTTCAAGATGGTGGAGTATCGGAATTATCGAATAGTTGGGATATTGTGATGGTATACTTTGCAAGGTTATGTAGGTGAAATTGAATGGTGTGGTTTATTGAGGGGCCAAGATTAGTGAGGTAAATCGGTTTGGGTAGTCAATTGATTAGTGATGATGGTTGATATTAATGATTGAGGATATTGTTTGGATTGTGGGAATTCTAGACAGCGAATATGCGGATTTCTATCAAGTATACCAGAAGACACTTTAGGAGTCCTGGCTGTTGAAATTGAGCATGTGTTTTATGCTAGAACCTTGGTTGCCCAATGATCATGTGTAGAAGTAGTAGAACAAAAGTGGATTCCAAATAGTATGATGATCATTGATAGAATCCTTTGGTTTTAAATCAGTGTGTGTGGGTAGAGAATTTCAAGTTGATCATCCTTAAAAGATTGAGGTGATGTGATTGTGGGTGTAGATTTTATTTGAGGTGTTGGGAATCATTTGTCAAAATAGTTTCTTTGGTAGAGGAGGGGACTATAGTATCTTTTTATGGGTTAGTAGAGTCTCTCTAAATGGGCGCGGTTGTTGCTCTCAGGTTGAGCATCGCTTTGAGATTACCAGTTAAGAGGAATGAGTTAGTGTGATGATTTGAAATCCTATGAATTGAGAGAGTTTTATCCTAAAAAAAAAAAAAAATTTTGATTCCTCGGGTAGTGAAATGCCCTCTTGATTCTTGTTTGAGCCGTGTGTATGACAGAGGTCATTTACAATTTGAGTTGGCTTTACGTTGGCATGTGATTCTTTCTAATTTAGGGAAAGAAAAAAAGTGATTGATTTTGGCATTCGAATGTTTTCTCTTTTGGCTTACGTGGTGTTTATTTGCAAACAGCCTATTTGGAAAATGGAAAGGCTTTTGTGATGAATCTTTGATTTTGGATTTGACTATTCTGATGGGGAGTTGGTAACGCGTGATTGCGATGAGAATCCTTTGTTTTCAGTTGGGTTCTATTCATAAAAGAGTTTATTTGAAACTAGTTTGGTTGTGCGTTCCTGGTTAAAGGAGGTACTCCTTGCAAATGTGAAGTGGTTGATTGGGAGACAGGACATGAGTTCAGTGTGTTATGTACAGATTGTGTGGTTTGGTACCAAAACGAAGTTTGGCCCAAGTTACATTAGTTTGTTTCTGGAAGTTGTGGAGATTTTTGGAAGAAAGTGTATCGTTAGGACCGTCTCGTGTCCATGCGCAGGCACACAACATTTTGTATAACCCGATGTCAAGGTAGTATTTGAGAGATCGAGATTACAAGGTTTTCTTAGAGCCGTTGACCACCAAGTAAGACCGCACTTCGACTTCATCGCTTGAGTGTACCAAAATGACTAGTTGAGTGCCGAGGCACAAGACGTTGGTATACGCCAAGGTCTTGTGGGACGATCACCGAGGAGAGGCGACTTGGGAGTTGGAGTCTCGCATGCGCGAGCAATACCCGAGTTGTTCACGCGTCAGTGCGTGTTGTTTTTGTTGTTTAATTTCAGCTGTGGAGTTTTTATTTGAGTAGAACGGCGATTAGAATTCGGGGTCGAATTCCGTTAAGGGGGGTAGAATGTAATACCCTGAAAATAATATTAATATTACTAATCGCGTCTTAAGGGTCGGAGAGTAATTAATTAAATAGTAGCAATAATTTATTAATTATTAACATCTTTAGGGCGTCTGCGTAATTAAAGAATTTAGTGCGTGGAAAATAGATTTTGAATTTTATGGGCTATATAAATGGATTGTGGATTCTTTTTTTTAGAAACCCTAAGCCTTTTTTCCTATTTTCCTGTGCGCCGCCTTGACCAAAAATTTCTGCACGCGATCGCCACGCTGCCGCTACTTGCCGTGGCGCCGCTTTTTCTCTCTGCGCCGATCCTACCGAGTCCTCGCGCTGGCGCTGCTGTCGGTCTGTTGTCGCCGCCAAAATCGCCGCCGATCTTTGCCGTCACTGCGTGGATTTCTTTGTCGCCAAATTGCCGAAATTGCCGAAATTGCCGAGCCGGCAATGCGCTACGAGGGCTTGCGGTCGCGCGTGGACGCCGCCCGACTGCGCTCGCTGCGTTTCTTCCTGCGCGTGGTGCTGCGGCGCTGCCGCCGAGCCGCTCTGCGTTGGACCGTGTGCCGCTGCCGATTTTTCTTCCTGCGCGGCGCTGGGCCGTGAAGCGCTGCTGAATTGCTGCTGCAGCCGAGGAGGAGCCGAACCGTTGTTATCGCTTCTTCTTTGTGTGGGCGTGATTTGCCAAGGCGTTGTCGCTAAGAAGACCCTATTTGCCGCTTGCCTCGCTACTGGATTGATCGCATGGCCGAGAGTCCGTTGAAGCTGCCGCTTTTTTCTTAGGGCCCTATTGGAAAGTTGAGTAGACATTGGTTTTGAATGGAAAAAAAAAGGAATTCGGGTTTTCGTCGTGAGGTAACGAGCTAGTGTTCTCTCTGTTTTGTTAATTTTATTAGAGATTAGAGAGGTTTTAGAATTTCTAGTCGAGGGGCTGATTATTAGATCCGTTAGCCTCATTGCTCGTTGAACGATTTATTCGGGTACCTTAATGGCGTATTTTGCTAATCTCATCTACTAGTTAATTGTAGATAATATCGATAGCTTTCTTTAGCATGTTTAATCTCGTCAATCGGACTAGTAGATTTAGAGATATGATTTTGAGAAGGCCGCTGTTTTTAGGGTTATCGTCTTTAGGCGCTGTTTTGGTAGACTGTAAACTAAAAATAGTAAATGGCTTAATTAGAGTTTTTGATCTACATGAAAGTTGTAGATAATTGTCCAATGGTTCTGTAGGATCTGAGAACGCGCATTTTGGTTGAGTAAAACAAAAGTTATGAATTTATTAAGTCTGCTGTTCCGAAGCGGACAGATCGGTGTTCCGGGTTAAATACGGAGGGGTAGATGATTTAATTAGAAGTCTTCATAATCTAAGAAAATGTGGGTAATTTTGTAAAGAATCCAGAATGGGTTGGTTTGTGGTGATCGGACTTTTGAGTCAAAAGTTACGCTCTTTTTAGTAACCGGACAGCTATAGGTAACTAGTCGGTACCGGCGTAACGTGTGATGTTTGGGGACGTGTAGGAGCGATGTATATTGATTGCTATTATTGTTGCTGTAATTTGTATTGAAGTTGGTGTATTTAATATAGGAGAGGCGTCGTGCTTGTTGCCGTCTTCTAATCAAATCGTGCGTCGCTGCTAGTAAAGGCAAGTGCATGGTAGACAGCGATCAATGATCGATCACTGTTTTCTTTATCTTCTATTACCATTATTGTTGTGCTTTTATTTGGTTTAATTGCAAGCAATGAATTGGTATGTTTATATCTTTGTTGACAAGCATGATGAAAAGTTGGATATGATGTTTATGATGGAGTTTGCATGTTTGCATTCATAAGCATCTTTGCATAAGAGAAGGTGATCATGATTGATCACAACTCCACGGGAGTGGAGGAGGTCCCCGATCCTTGAGGAGGAACGGGCTTGAGAGTGAATGTTGTCGCGAGATTCACTCACGCTATACCGATATCTGTGAAAGAAGTGCATGTGGACATATAGATTAGAGTTGCATTGATATTTGAGATTAATGAATGAGAATGATAATAGAAGTGCATATGATGATAATGAAGTTATTGAATGTTGTTGATATATTATTGTTCGTTGTATACGATGTGTTTGTCGAGTCGTGGACTCACCCTTGCTCTATTGTTGTCTTTAGGTGATCTTCGAGGATGCCGTAACTGAGAGCGAGTAGAGCACATGGGCATCACATGATCATTCGCCATGATAATCTTTTCATTCAATATTAGTTTACACTTGGACATGTTAGATATTGAATAAAGTTTAGGACATCATTTGGACTAGACTATTTGCTTTATTAATTTGGATTCATTGATTGATGCTAGTTTAGAATATTTACCTGGTTTTATTCTACTTGATTATTCATTATCGTTTGATCTATTGATATGATTATTGATGATTTCTTGATGTAATTTTATTGTGTGTCATTAATTATTAATTTAAAGTGTAGTGTGGTGGCATTCTAGGCTCAGTGTTGGGCTGGGGTGTTACAGGTCTAGCATGAAAATGCAAAGCCCAGATTTAACTTGCAAGACTTCTAGTACCAATTGCAATTATAACAGATAGGGAAATCAATGGATTGAATCTACAACATTCCCACAATTCTAACATACTCACTTATTGACATCCTCAAAAATTACCCACATAATCTCGCAATCTTATCCAATTGTGTTACTCTATAAAATTAATCAAGGTCTCCATACCTTGATAATCCTCAACCTTTTAACATGAATCAAGTCCCGAATTTCTCTATACCATAGGTTCTACTCAATCGTAACACTATTCAGACTTACTTCGAAGCCAAACATTCCATGTGAATCAATTTTTTTTTCAAGAGATACAGATCAAATCCATTTCACATTCTTCTACTCCTCCAATAACTTGATAGCAAAATATCACCACTACCAAAACTTAACCACCACCAAATAGTTGCCAATAAACGCTTTGTAAAACCCTGCAACAAAACTTTTGGGTCTTTCTCAAAAGAAAGAGGCAAATAAGGACAAGCTTCGTCACAAAAAAAATCACCACTACCAAAACTTAACCACCACCAAATAGTTGCCAATAAACGCTTTGTAAAACCCTGCAACAAAACTTTTGGGTCTTTCTCAAAAGAAAGAGGCGAATAAGGACAAGCTTCGTCACAAAAAAAAAACGTTGCTCATCCCAACGAGCATGAACCCAAAAGAATATTCTGATAATGGGGATATTAGAAAACGAAAACTGAGTTCACAGTTGAGGGCACACATCCCTCAAGAGAGAATAGCAAATAACATCCGATACGAAAGAAAGACATTGCGATTGAAACTCGACATCTCTTGAGCGGAAAGAGCAAGAAGTTTAGGAACGATGCAAATAATCACAAGTTACGAAACTTGACTCAAATTATCAAATACTCTACTGCACTCTTTCCTTTCACACAACAATTAGTTCTTGAACTAATAACACCTGGCCACATGAACAAAGTAAGTTCTTTAGTTCAACCCACGGAACTACTTAAGAACAAATAAAAATTTTCAACACGCCAAATTTGTTCGAAACAGTTCATCTACTCATGAAACATGTAATCCAAATGACCTCAGCCACAAAACAAGCATTTTCCTTTACAGGACTTCACGGAAAGCAAACGGATTCTCAACGAAAGCGATTTAAAATTTCCTTTGATTGCAACCTCACTTTGCGAACTCAAACCAAGGATCCTTTAGGACTAAATCACACAAAACTCTTAAGAAGCAATAGGATATCTCCATGCACCATTTTACTTAAAACAATTTCAGTTACCAGAATATTCACGAACTCCAAAAGGTTACGGAAACTAGACTTGAAGTATTCTCATTTAGGCGGTATCACAGAGGTGATTATTTTACTACAAGTTTCAACATCAATCTCACAACGTCAATTAGAAAACACCTCGAAAGACTCATGCGAAAAGAATGGGTCGAATATTTCTGAAAAGAAGAGGCACATGACAATGATTCTCACCAACTAGAAAATCATTTACCACTCGCCACAAACACCGGACCAAGGAGAAAACCAATTAAGCAATAAACTCATTGAACATAAGGGGAGTCCACAGTTGAATGCATAAGCCTCAAAAGAAGAGAATGTCTGACCTTAGCAGATAAGAACAACGAGCATTCAATATCAAAGCGCCAGATCATCAAGAACCATTATAACTCGCAACAAATCATTTTACGTGGCAAACTTCGTTTATCATAATTAACTGGGACCTCCAATAGGTCATGAACACAAAACTCGAAATTGAATCATTTTGGAAACATCAAGAAAGGTGGTCAAACTTCTTTCTCTATAAAAGAATCAACCTTACTCTCACATTACTGATCGTGTCAATAAACCTTCTAAAAGGAACATGACAAATCGGGTCATAAAAATTTTCAGCATCAAATGGAATTGTAATAACAACTTATTCTAGAAAAGAATTCGCACGAAAACCACAAAGTTGAACAAACGCCACACCCAAAGACTACAAAACTCTAGAGAAAGGGGTTTCGACACTTTTCTTTTCAAAGGGAGGTTCTAAACTCCAACACTCCAAATATTCCAAAGAAATGAACATAGTCAAATTTTTCTTCAATGAACTTTGTGAATGGAAATTTTCATTCTCCGAACTGTCAAACGGATAACCGAGCTGCCCTTATCAACAAGAGAGATAGGGCTAACACAAAGAGAACGATCTTGTCAAGAATAACGTTCACAAACAGCAATGAGAGCTCCGCAGCCAGAAAGGCAAGAAACTATTTTGAAAACAAATAGGGTCTAATAGAAACCCGTAGTCTACGATCTTTGTTTGGGTGCAACCCCGGCTTAAGCATAACCAAGCACTCCAAAAGGGTTTTAACGCTTTTCTTCAGAAAAGAGATGCATCAAATTTCAACAAGCAGAGGGTTCCAAAAGGAATACGTTGAGCCAATGCTTTCTCGTGTTAACGATCTTGCAACAAGAATTCTCATTAGGCAAACCATCAAACGAGTAAATGAGCCGCTCTTTTCCAATGAGAAAGAAAGAACAACCATGAAAATATCAATGTTGCCAATTTACAAAGATCATTCGTAGTAAAAAAATTCGACAATCGAAAAACAATAATGTTTTCGGAGTACCATTAAAGGCCTATTTAAACTCGTCTACCAAAACCATGAACCCAAGAGAAACTCATCAATCGCCACCGGACAAGAATTTGTCAAATTCGAAAATCAAGGAAGAGAACGACTTACTAAAGCAGCCCAAGAGAAATATGCAAGATCAATACACACTTGATAAAGAACTTGCAAAAGAAGTCTTCCAATACCGAGATTCCAAACGAACGAATGAGTTAAATTTCCCCAACAGGGGTAAAACAAGTCTTTTGTGAAAAGAGGAATGTTGCATTTGAACTATGCTCACGTGGAGCAGAAATATCACAATAGTCGAAAGGGCAATATTTGTTTTAAAGAACGAATCAGAGAACTGCTGGAGCTTGCCTTCTTCATTAAAACCCCAATTTCAAAAGAATTCACGAACTGCCAGGAACCACAACCAGGAAACCAGATATCAGTTCGAGAAAGGCAACAAGTTCATCAATGAGCTCATGCTCAATACAGAACTTATGGAACAGAGGTAAGAAGTTCTCTAATATCATACTACAAACAGTGGTGTAGCCTGGCAAAACCCAGGACATCAACCACGAACTCAACTGATCAACGCCCGCTAGCGAAACGCATAACTAATGCAATCAATTATGTATATATATATATATATTTATATCGGATAATCTCTTGACGATCATAAAATAATTCATAGATATATAGGATATCGCATCACGTCATAGATTAATAACAAGAAAGATAGTACAGAAGCAATTCTATACCATACAACATAATGAACAACATCACTAGAAATGCGGAAACAATGGATTTCCCAAACCCCACCTACTGTGCACAGTGTGTCATTTTAATAACTTAATTACCACGGACCTAAAATGTAATACTCTGAAAATAATATTAATAATAACAATAACGTCTTAAGGGCTTGGGTGTAATTAAATAAAATAGTACACCTAAAAAATAGAATTTCAGAATTTTTATTAGAGCTATATAAATAGATTTTGGGTTCTCTAGAAACCCTAGCTTTTTCTTTTTTCTTTCCAAGCCGCGCCGCCTATCGCTTTTCTGTTTTCCTTTTTGCTGCGTTGCGCCGCCAACCATTGTCTCTCCTCGCGTGGTCGTCGGCCGACCGCACAGCGCGTGGTCGCTGTTGATCCTTGTTGCCTTTGCGTGTGTCGATCCTCGGCGTTCTTCTTGTCGCTTCCGGCCCATTGTCGCTCGCGTCTTTGGTGCCGAGACCGCGTGGAACGCCGCTACGCTGCGCTACCGATTTTCCAGTGAAGTCCTGCTGCTGCCGATTGCCGTTGCCGAGACTGCGTTGCGCGGCGGCTGCGCGCCGCCGGCCGCTGCGTGTCTTCTTGCCGCTGCGTTCTTTCTTCTTATTCGCCGCTGCTGATTTCGAAGCGCCCAAGTGCCGCTTTGTCTTGGCAAAGCGTGGAGCCGCCTGCGTGGATTGCTGTCGCACGTCTTCTGCTGCGTTTGCTTGCCGCCGTGGATTGGTGTGAGGTTTGCTAGCTTTAAATACATGTTTTTCTCTGGTTTGCTAGACGCTGTTAATTAGAGATTATAATTGAGATTAATTAGAGAGGTTTAGAATTTCTAATCGAAGAGACGAATAATAGATCTGTTTAGCCTGCTGTTCTGTTGAACGATTTATTCGGGTATCTTAATGGCAAATTTTGGAAATCTCATCTACTAGTTAATTGTAGATAATTTCGATATCTTTCTATAGAATATTTAAACATGTCAATCGGACAAGTATAATTCGAGTTATGATTTTCGGAAGACTGCTGTTTTTACGGTTGTCGTCTTTCGGCGCTGTTTTGGTAGACTGTAGATTAAAAATAGTAAATAGCTTAATTAGAGTTTTTGATCTACATGAAAGTTGTATATAATTGTCCAATGGTTCTGTAGAATCTGAGAACGCGCATTTTGGTTGAGTAAAACAAAAGTTATGAATTTAGTAAGACTGCTGTTCCGAAGCGGACAGATCGGCTTTCTGGGCTAAATACAGAGGGTTAGATGATTTAATTAGAAGACCTTGTAATCTAAGAAAATGTGGATAATCTTATGAAGAATCCATAATGGGGTGGTTTGTGGTGATCGGACTTTCGAGTCAAAAGTTACGTTCGTTTTAGTACTAAGACAGCAATGGGTAACTTTTCGGTACCGGAGTAGCGTGGTATATTTGGGGACGTGTAGGAGCGATGTCGATTGATTGTTGTTCTTATGATGCTGTAGCTTGTATTGACATTTGTGTATTTAATGTAGGAGAGGCGTCGTACTTGTTGCCATCTGCTAGCCAAATCGTGCGTCGCAACTAGTAAAGGCAAGTGCATGGTAAACAGCGGTCAATGATTGATCACTGTGATTCTTTATCTTTCAGTACCATTATTGTTGTGCTTTTATTTTATTTAATTGCAAACAATAGAATGACCTGATTATATCTTTGTTGACAAGCATGATGGAAAGTTGGACATGATGTTTATGATGGAGTTTGCATATTCATACATAAGCATCTTTGCATATGAGAAGGTGATCATGAATGATCACAACTCCACGGGAGTGGAGGAGGTCCCCGATCCTTATGGAGGAACGGGCTTGAGAGTGAATGTTGTCGCGAGCATTCACTCATGCTATACCGGTATACGCGAAAGAAGTGCATGTGGACATGTAGATTAGAGTTGCATTCATACATGAGATTAATGGATGTGAATCAAAGAGAAGATAACTGCATGAGATTATTAATGAAAGTACCTGTGATGATAATGAAGTTATTGAATGCTGTTGGTTTATTATTGTTCGTTGTTATGGATGTGCTTGCTGAGTCGTGGACTCACCCTTGCTCTTTTGTTGTCTTTAGGTGATCTTCGAGGGCGCCGTAACTGAGAGCGAGTAGAGCACATGGACAACACATGATCATTTGCCATAAGAATCTTTTCATTCACAATTGGATTACACTTGGACATGTTAGAGGTTGAATAAAGTTTAGGACAACGTTTGGACTAGACTAATTGTTTTAATAATTTGGATTCATTGGTTGAGGCTATGTTGGATTATCTACTTGATTATAATTCCCATTGCTTATTTATTGTCATTTGATCCATAATTATGCATGTCCTTTTTGTGGTCCATTGATATGTTTGTTGATGTTTCCTTGCTGTAATTTTATAGTGTGTCGTTAATTATTAGTGTAAAGAGTAGTGTGGTGGCATTCTAGGCTCAGTGTTGGGCTGGGGTGTTACATAAAACCTGGCTCTGATACCAACTGTAACACCCTGACTATAAGGAAGTCAAGATGTCACCTACAACCACTACTCTTTAGAAGAATAACATCAAAACGCATGACAAGGTGAAGCAAGTAATAAGGATATACGGAAACAAGAATTTATCATCAAGTTTAATCAATGGAAAGGAAATAAACAATTCAGAGGGATACGGTAGGTATGACCAAAATGGCTTATTACAATTCAACACAAGACATAAATAACGACAGTAAAAGTTCTCAAAATGTTTGGATTATGGTAGTGAGTGCATCGTGTTGAACTACCCTCCACGAGATCGTTCTTCCTTGTTATTTACCTAAATAAAACAACAAAGCAAGAATGAGCCAAAGACTCAGCAAGTACTTGTATGTGACAATCAAACATACCATGAACAATATATCACAATCATAACTTGAACATTAATGGGAAACAACTTTATGAATGGATGAAATGGAATGATGCATTGAAGGAATTGGACATATTGCAGCATATACCGATATAGCGAGTGAAACACCCGTCGGTGTTCACTTAAAGTAATCGTATGAAGAACGTTTCATACGACCGTCCAACGTGGCCCACATTGGAATGGTGGACTCACGTAACGTGGCCCACATTGGAATGGTGGACTCACGTACCCATTCTGGAATTGATGGGATTTTCAAGTGCCCATACTGGAATTGATGGGTCTTACAAAGGTAATTTATGCATGTCATGATGTGATCCCATGGCAATATTGAATAGTACTCATAAATGAAAAGATACACATGGCATTCATCTACAATTACGAACAAATATAATCATTCATTCACACATCACATAATGCATCAATCATAGTATACAAGTTACTTGCCTGCCGCGCTGCGACGGGTTGGGAGGTAATTGAGATACCCCTCCACTCACCGCTTCACCACCTACAGTATAAAATAATCGAAATGAGGACAAACGAGCAAGACATTACTACACGTGCCCTCCCACAACCTCTAACCAAACTAACCAAACAAAAGGTTCAATTTGATCCATTCGCCCAAACATTCTAAATACCCCTAAACGGGCATTTTTACTAGAAAATTCACCAATAAATAACCGTAAGTCCAAAAGACCTGAAACCAGTGCTCAACTTCTCTTAACGTAACGGGCTACGAAACTCTAGTTGATGGTAAACTCTAATTCGGCCAAAATAGAGGTCTAACCATCCAATGAAAAACTATAACTGTAGTCTGCCCAGAATTCAGAACAGCCCTAAAGAAAAGGCTCTAACTTTTAAACCACAGATCCAAATAAAGTGATCTTTATCAGCCTGGAAACATGGTGAAATTAGCTTCATAAACCTAGTTGGGTGGCCGACCTGGTTCTGACTCTAACTAGATCAAAACCTAGGTGCAACCGGCTATACCCAGAATTTCTGACAGACAGAGCAGACGTGGTAAAACAGTCATAACTTTTAAACTACTGAGTGCCAAAAGAAAGCAAATGAAACCAGGAACAATTCTCCAGAAGACACAGATGTCCAATTCGGCCTCTACGATGCCCAAAACTGAGGTACAACGATCGATGTAATCAATCTATTGACGTAATCAAAACGAAACTACAAATCCAATCGGATTCTCAACTCTAATGGAATCAAACAACGAATTGGAGGTCTAATTACCCTTGTAGACCAAGAGGACGACGAAGATCCGCTGCACACGGTCTTCCTCCCTTCTTCTCCTTCCTCTCCAAGAGCCGACCACCGGAAGACGAAGAATGGATGACGACGCCGGCAGGAAGAGACAACTTCGGAGGGGCTCTTGGGGAACAACACCGGGATCGCGGGGCTGCCATTGCAGGGAGAGGAGACCTCAAGGGGCGAGAGGAGGTGGTGGGACGGGAGATGGGAGTGGCGGCCACAAGGGGAGGAAGTGGAGAGGTGGGGAAGGTGGGGGTGGCTAGGGTTAGGGGGAGCCCCCCCTTTTCATGGCCGGCCACACTAATGGGCCACCTGGGCCGCGGCCCGTGGCCCAGGTTGCTGAGAATATGCAGTGAAACCCCTCTCTCCGCAGGTATTTTCACTTCTTTAATCGTTACGATTTTTCCCACCTTCTCCCGATTCACTCGATTCAGTTCCGGAATATTACAGAAAGGGGGGAAGGGGACTGAGTCAGAGTGGCAGTGCCATGGCGCTGGGCCGAGGGGAGCCGAGCCAGGCCGGGGAGCCGCAAGGGCCGTGCGGGTAAGAAGGAATCACCGCGGCTACTAAGACTACCACATAGGAGGCAGGCAAGCCAAGTAGGCCACATGCACGGGAGGGCCGGAGGCGCAGAGGAGAGGGACGGGCAAACCCTAGAGTTCGAATATATATAAATAGAATTGGACATCATAGACGGTTCTAAATTAGAACCGGCTGTGATATTATCTTTTCACATACGGTTTTAAACAGGAACCGTATGTGATAAATATACATCACATACTGTTCCAATAAATCACCGTCTGTGATAATATATATTCTCATATACATAAATACAAATTCACACATATGACACATTCTCATATACATAAATGCAAATTTAGAACATATGGCATATAAACATGTATTACTTGTTTTCCACCGGTCAGTAATGTCATCATGTCGTTATACCAACACCATTTACATATATAGAAGATGGCAAATCTAAATTCAACTATTTTTTTACATTTAGTATTTATATATGGTCAAACAGCGTGGCCAGTCACTTCTTCCAAAGATTTTAAAAAAGTAGAAACCTAAATAATCAAAGTTTTTCTAGTGGCAGAGGTAGCATGCTACCTCCGTCTTCAAAAGTTCGTAGGTATCAGCATCGGCATCGGATGGTTCATTATCATCAAACGAAGCCTGAAATGCGTGCACCCGCTGACCCTCCGACTGTTGAATCAAGAAGAATTGAGCCCATAAGCTCTTTTCTCTTGTTTAAGGGGTCTCGGCAAGGTTGAATCGGTCGCCCGCCGCCTCGATTAAGCAGTCCAAGCGACGGCAAGCCTCCAACAGATGTGCAATGTTGTTATGGAGGACCATGTCAATGATGAGGTTAACTCACCGGAAGTGGGAGATCACTTGAAAGACGCGGCGGAGGAGGATGTCAAGGCGGCGAAAGGTGGTCATCACATGCTCTGGCAAATCCTTAGATTGAGGAGTGAGGACACTATTGACACAGTGTACTTCCACATCATTCGCTAGTGTATGGCCGGAGAGGTGCTCGTACAGTATGGCCAAGTTGGCCATCAATGCCGACGACAGGAAAAGAAGAGGGAGACATATCTACTTTTAGAGTACATATAGACTGATGTCCGGATGATCATCTTCGATGGTGGATTATCCTTTTTATAAAACAAGGAATAAATTTGGCACGTGAGACGCATCGTGGAGACGAAGCGGCATTTATGCGAGCAAAGAGATGCATCGGCGATGAAGAAACTCATCGGGGAGCTGAAACGATATTATCACAGATGATTATAATTAAAAACCGTATGTGAAGTATACAATTATCACAGACGGTTCATGTTCGGAACCGTCTGTGATGCTTCACAGACGGTTCTCAAGATGAATCGTCTATGAAGTCTACAATTATCACAGACGGTTCGTGTTCAGAATCGTCTGTGAACACGAACTGTCTGTGATACTTCACAGACGATTCTTAACATGAACCGTCTGTGATATTACCTCTTCACATACGGCTCTTAGCGCAGCCAGTAATATAGACGGTAGCTTAACAAAAACCGTCTATGATTGTATTTAATACAAATGGTTTTGGTCAACCATCTGTGATGAGACTTTCAGTATTAACCTTTCGTAGTAGTTGCATTACTTGCTAAATGGAATTGAATCGTGTGTTCTGGATGCATGCATGTTGCAATAACATGGAAAAGTATAGTAGCTACATATTTAAATTGACTGGCTCAACTATGATCCCCACTTTATTTTAACAGCATCAAATTAAAGAGTTTTATTACTGCTTACATGACTCTTATTGTTTTAATAAGAACAATTAAAAAGAAGATAATATGTGCACATCGTGACTTAAATGTAAAATGATCATAACTAAGCAGGGGTAGTCTGGCATGTACCATCACATACTTGATTTCTAACTGAACACCTAGGCAGAAAAGCTAATCACAACGCAATACGAATTGGTCTCACTAATGAGCACCAGAAGTACACTATCCACACACAATCTCATAAATATAACAATACACAAGCAAACACAATTAATTGGCCAGGATCAATGATGATAAAACAAACGCATATAAACACATTCTTGCCATCAAGCATTGATTTCACACTTTTAATAAACATTGCATAAATGGATGAATGTTTGGTTGAGCATAAGTGCATAATGAAGTAGAAATAAATGGAGTAATATCCACTTTTAATTTCCTTTTGTAAAGGGAGACACGAGACATGTTTCCCAATTGAAATTTGGTATTTAGAAAAAGCCAATGTGTATTAAGATAGTATCCTAACAGATGGATGTCATTAATTTATAATTACCACTGGATTGGTTCCAACCTATTCATAATGTTCTCACTACTTTCCATACTTTTGTCATTAATTACCACCAGTATTTGTCATCTTCCAAAAGGGGGAGAGGAAAATATCAAAAATGAAAGTAACCTCTTCTGTTCACATCTGAGCTTCCTTCTCACACAGATCTAGATGGAAATCCCCAACAAAGTAGTTGGATCTTCCTCATCACCATCGCCGCCTCCACCTGGTGAGTGCAAGCTCTTATAATTCTTCGTATTAGTGTTTTTTGTTTGTTTTCCTTGAGTAGATACAGATCAAATTCCATCTCTTTGTTAAAGATAATCTCTCTTGTATAATCTTAACTTCATGATATTGTTTATGTATTTGGATCTAGATCTTTTTTTGTTGTTGATGTTGGACTTTTGGTGGTGAATCACTAAATAATTGTTTTATTTCGTGAGATAGAAGACATTTTAATTTGTTGAAGGTAAATGGTCCTTTTGAGTGACTGTTTAGGAGATCTTGAAGGAGGGATTGATTATAGTTGGTTTATTTCATCAGATAGAAGACATTTTTGTTGCGGTTAATTCCTTATATGCCACTAGAAATTTTCAAAATCCCTGATTGTCTCACCGACTTATGGGTTTGGTCCCACACATGCAAACTTTCGACGGCAAATAAGGAATTGCCCGTTTTTGTTGAAGGTAAATGGTCTTTTGGGTGATTGTTTGGAAACCTTGAAGGAGGGATTGCGTATAGTTGCTAGTGATCCATTAATATCTAACCTGCTGCCAAAATGTTATGACATAGTTAAACAAAACAGGATATAATTGTAGTAGTCAAGATGAAACTCCTGAAAATTTGGTGTTTGGGTATCTTCAATAAGCTTGTTATCCCATGTCTAGCCATGCTGCAGGACTAAATGAATAGAATTTTCTATAGAGATAAATATATATCAGTCCAGATTGAGTATAATAAAATGTGTGATAAGAAACTTTGGAAAAACTCCCCCCTTTACCTTTTATTTAAGGATTAAGTTTGTAGCAGGTACTGTTTGTTATAAAAATTACATGTCAGTTATAAATCTTTACTCTTGCAGATTGGTTAGAGTGTTTGAGAACATCATTATTATTTATATAGAGCATATTCAGCATGTTTCACATAGCATATCAGGCTACTCTACTATTTTGTTGGGCTTACACTATTTGATGTAATGTCCATATCCTTGTATGCAATTGGTGGGAAATATTTAGAACACTGAGACAATATGGCTCCCACTGTCCCACATGTTTGTGAAATGTTTTCTTGATTGTTTACGATTAAAATAAGTGGTAAATGCATATTTCAACACAACTGTTATAGATTATGTCTCCTTATTATATTATAGCACAGTCCATTCCATTACTTAGTTACTTTTGGAGATTGTTCTTAGATATCTCATAAATTATTAGTATTTAAAATGACTATTTTTTATTTTTTATTTAGAACTACCAAATTACACATACCTTTTGCGTCATTTTTCTTGGTTGACACATAACGAGTCACCAATATACCGCACTGAAATGGAGGGTACGCCAGACAAACCATTTAGAAGCATTGTCCGTGTGGGCAGTGAGAGTTTTTCTTCAAGTCGTTATTTTGCTCAATGCGAAGAAGCAGAGCAAGATGCTTCTAAAGTCGCCTATGAGAATTTGTTAGCAAGGGACAACAATTGTGTTGAGTTTGCTGAAGCACTTCACTTGGTTGATCAGGTATTAGTTTTTCAATGATCCTCATGTGTTTCATTGATAGGTGTTTTTTTCAGATTTGTATCAAGATAATTATATATCTTTTTGCTAGTTGTTGTATCATAAATTATATAATATTGTTTTCAAATCATATTGTCATTTCCTCTCCTGTAGGCATTACATTACTTCTTTGTTCTTTGTTTTTGTTGTACCTAGGTTTACTACGCTAACGACTATAACACTATAGTATAGCCACAGCGCTGAAACACAGACTCCAATAACCAATGTCATATAAACATCACAATTAAACTGAATAAGTGCTTACAATAATTTTCCATAGCGCTTTACATTTCTAATATGAAGTAATTAAACTCTGTTAGAGTTGATCTCGGGCATTTGGCCCAACGGCCAAATGCCCAACCCCACATTGATCTGCGCATACGATCGGGCGCATACCCCAAACTCAAGGTTTGTTGGGCCCCCTCACATCAAGCGCTATATAAAAGAAAAGGTGGGGGCCGGGGCGGCACGGACGACGAGATTCACCGTCTGCCGCCACAAACCCTACCAGACAAAACCCTAGACCGATCCTAAAGGGTGAGCGCAGCAAGTGACGGGAAGTCCACCGCCGCCTCCACCGACGCGGTCGACCACCGACGGCCACGCCTCCGCTCGGGACACGACACGCCGCCAAGCTTCGCTCTTCTCCACCGACCGTCGCGCCTAGCGCAGATCTCAAGGACGATCCGCAATGGCCAACTCGTCATCGTCTACATCGGACGGTATCTCTTACTCTCTCTCTCGGTTCTCTCAAACCCGAAACAAGAACCCCAAAACAAACAAAAGAAAAGAGATCTAGAGTAGATCTAACAATGGTATCAGAGCCATCTAGGCTCAGATCCGGATGGCAAAAGAAAAGCACGGAGAAGATCCAAAAAGAAAAGGGGAACCCGAAACCCTAACCCTAACCCTAAAAGATTCAAAGAAGGACTAGATCTAAGGAGCGCGGTACTTACCTGGCCGTGAGGACCATCGGCGAGCCAGCGCTCGCCGGAGCCAAATCGCCCGGCGCGCTAAAAGCTCAAGATCGCCCGGTCCCGACACGGAAGGGCGCCGACACGGAGCCGCCGACGGCGCGCGCCCCTCGGGGAACGCGACGCCGGCGAGAGGCCAGCTGGCGGCGCTGGTTCGCCTCTCTCTCTCCCGCTCTCTTTTCTCGGGTTTTTCCGCCGAGACGGCGAGAGAAGGGAGAGGAAGAAGTGATTTAGGGTTTCGGGGGCAGCCGCGGCGCGGGGGTTTTGTTCATCCGAAAACGCCGCCGAGCCGTCGGATCAAAATCAAAGGCTGAGATCGAGCGACGCGGAACGAAACGCGCGGATGCGTTGGATTTCAGCCGTCGGATGCGAATCCGACGGTTGAAAATGCGCCATGAAACCCTAACCGGTCAGAGGTCGGGCCGAGGTCGCACAAGAACGGCCGCCGTGGGCCGAAGCACGGTAACAGGCCGAATTGGCCGGTTTGAACAAGAAACCGGTTTTGCACGCTTTTTCCTACGGTTATGAACAAGAATACGTAAAATTGAATTTAATTTATTTTCAGAAGTAATTTTGAGTGAATTTGAATAGAAAAATTGTATAAAATCTCTGTAAATTTTACGCCAACGTGTTATTATTTCCAGAGATTAATTGTGTATAGTTGTAATGCTTCTGATAATGAATTATTTTAGATTAATTACGTTTCACGCAAAAGTTCAATATAGATAATTCTTTTAATTAAATTCAACCAACGAGAATTTAATTTTTAAGAATTTATTGTGAATTATGATATTGTTATTTTCGACCAAAGTTGATAATAACAAGATTATAATTCTAATTGATATTTTTTATACATTGTTTCTATTTCTGCCCAACGGTGATATAGTCTTAATGTATAGATAAAATTGTTTTAGTTGTATGTCATATTTTTTGACCAACGTTGGAAATAAGGCATATAATTTTAATGTTACGTTCTCACTTTATTTGATCTACATTTTCAGGAGGATACAACTTGATGAGTTGTATCAGAGAAATACCCACTCTCAAAGGAGATAATTATGGAGAGTGGAAGAAAAGATAGACTTAGCGTTTATCTTAGCCGAGGTGGATGGGTCCTCACTACAAGACGACCCACGAGCCTACGGCACCAAAGTGAGGGGTCAAACGAGGATGATATTGCTTGGCGTAAAAGACAGAGAGATCATGCTCCCTTACAGATGTCTTATGACCTAGAGCATAAGAAATGGACCACAGCCAACAAGAAATGTATGGCTGTGATAAAGAATACGATTGAGCCTGCAATTGTGGGCTCAATCGCAGACTGTGACACTGTCACAGAATACCTTGATAAAATAAAGAGTCAGTTTACTGGCTCTTCAAAGACATATGCAACACAGCTGATTAAACAGCTTGTGACAGAGAGGTATTCTGGTGGTGGGATAAGAGAACACATATTGAGGATGAGCAATTTGGCATCCAAGCTCAAACCAATGGATTTGGCACTCAAGGATGAGTTCCTTATTCACTTGATTTTTGCTTCATTGCCAGAAAAGTTTGACACTTTTGTTGTCAATTACAATATGCAGCCCGATAAATGGGACTTAGAAAAATGCATAGCAATGTGTGTTCAAGAGGAGGAAAGAATTAAAACCTCACATGGTGGATCTATCAACTATGTGAAGGATAACAAGAAAAAGAACTTCCACAGTACCTCCTTCTCAAGAAACAAGGGAAAAGCATCTGTCCATCAACCTCAACAGAACAAATTTGTCAGAGACAAAGATCAGTGTCTTCACTGCAAGAAGACAGGACACTACAAGAAGAACTGTCCTGATTACTTGAAGATGATCATGGCAAAGAAAGGTGAGAACATTATTACATTCATAAATGAATGCTTGTATGTACAATATTCGAAATCCACTTGGTGGATTGACTCAGAGCAACTGCTCATGTTGCTAATTCCTTCTGAGGATTCCGCTCGACGAGGACTACGCAAAGAAACGAAAGATGCATTAAAGTCGCAAATGGAGTCCAAGCAGAAGTTGAAGCCGTTGGCGATCTTTCATTAGAGTTAGCTAATGGCTCCAATCTTTTACTTAGAGATGTTCTTTTTGTACCCTCTTTACAGAGGAATTTGATTAGTGTTTCCAATTTGGATAAAGATGGTTATGATTGTAATTTTGGAAATGGCAAGTGCGAAATAATATTTAATAAAGAATGTGTTGGTCTTGCCATATTACAAAATGAACTTTATTTGTTATCATTGTGTGATGATGTGAATGTCGTATGCGATAATGAGAACGTCGCGTGCTAGAAAGTGATTGAATCCTCGTTTACGAACGTAAACAGAAAACGAAAGAGAACTCATAATGAATCGTCGAAATTATGGCACTGTCGTTTAGGCCATATTTCGAGGGGGAGAATAGAAAGACTAGTTAAGAATGAAATTCTTCCTCTATTAGAGTTCTCAGACTTAGAACAATGCAGAGAATGCATTAAAGGAAAATATGTAAAGAAAATAAAGAAAGGCGCAAAAGAAGCACAGAGTTCTACAAATTGTTCACACAGACATTTGTGGTCCTTTTCCTGTGAAAAGTGTGGATGGTTATGACTCGCTCATAACATTCACAGATGACTACTCCGCTATGGATATATTTATCCAATCAAAGAAAGAAATGAAGCCTTGGATAAATTCAAGATATTTAAGGCTGAAGTTGAAAACCAACACGATTTAAAGATTAAGATAGTTCGATCTGATCGTGGGGGGGAGTACTACGGTCGACATACCCCATATGGACAAGTTCCCTGGACCTTTTGCAGGTTCTTACAGAAAATGGCATAGTAGCCCAAAGATTCTACACCGGCGAACCTCAAAAAAATGGAGTAGTGAAAGACGAACTGCACTCGATGGATATGGTGCGAAGCATGATGAGCTACTCCACACTCCCATTGAGTTTATGGATGGAGGCGTTAAAACCGCCATTCATATTCTCAATAGAGTGCCTAGTAAGTCGGTGCCCAAAACACCGCATGCGAGTTGTGGATGTGAAGAGTTCCTCACTAAACCACTTACGTGTGTGGGGAGTCCTACACGAGGCTAAAGTATTTAACCCAAACCTTGGGAAGCTAGATCCCAAAAAAAAGAAGTTGCCATTTCATTGGCTACCCCGAAAAGTCAAAAGGTTTTCGTTTCTACTGTCCAGACAGATATACAAAGTTTGTAGAAACGAGACACGCTGTCTTCTTAGAGGATGAAATGATGAGGGGAGCATGGTAGCTCGAGAGTTTGATCTTGAAGAGAAGCGGGTATATGTGCCCACTCCGATGATTCAAGAGCCACTCTTCTCACTACTCTGTCATTTGCACCGACGGTATAAGATATCGTGGTGCCAAGACTGTTATTGTTCCTCCCGTGGCAACATTGAATGAGAATGAGGAACCGTTCTTCAGATCCTATAGAACCCATTGCCACAAATGAGGGGAGCAACAAAGACCTCAAACAAGAGATGTACCAAATGTGGAGGCCCGAGGAGGTCTCAAAGAGTAAGAAGATCAGCTATTTCGATGATTATCGATTTATCATACAGAGGAATTTCAAATGGAGGATGACCCCACCTCATTTGAAGAAGCCATGAGAAGCTTAAAATTCTCAAAATGGCTTGAAGCCATGGAAGAGGAAATGAGGTCCATGAAGACTAATAAAGTGCAGGACTTGGAAATTGTTCCTAAAGGAGCCAAAAAAAGAGGTCAGTAAATGGGTCTACAAAACAAAACTCGACTCCCAAGGGAATGTAGAAAGATACAAAGCGCGACTCGTGGCAAAAGGATTTACACAAAGAGAAGGGATTGATTACAATGAGACATTTTCTCCGGCCTCATGTAAAGATTCCTTCGTAATCATAATGGCATTAGTAGCACATTATGATTTAGAGTTACATCGATGGATGTAAAGACGGCATTTCTTAATGGGGATTTGGAGGAAAATGTTTACATGGCACAACCGAAAGGTTTTGTCATGGAAGGAAATGAAAGAATGGGATGCCACCAAGAAATCGATTTATGGGTTAAAGCAAGCTTCAAGACAAGTGGTACTTGAAGTTTGACAAGACAATAAGAAAATTTGGGTTTAAAGAGAATGTAGAAGACAATCAGTGTCTATACAAAGTTTAAAGACGGAAAATTTATCTTCCTAATCTCGTATGTGGATGATATCCTACTAGCTAGTAGTGATGTCGATGCACATCGGAGACGAAGAGATTTTTGTCCTCAAACTTTGATATGAAAGATCTTGGTGAAGCGTCGCTCGCTCTAGGGATCAAATTCACCGGATAGAAACAAGGGATATTGGGACTATCACAAAAGACATATATAGAGAAAGTCTTAAAGAAATTTGGGATGCATAAATGTAGTCCTTCACCGCACCTATAGTCAAGGGCGACAGATATGGGGATTTTCAATGCCCCAGAACCAAAGATGAGATCGATCAAATGAAAGCGGTTCCATATGCTTCACTGTCGGAAGCTTACAAGATGCTCAAGTGTACACACGCCGACTTAGCTTTTGTTACCGGTTACTTGGCGATTCCGAGCAATCTCGAATAGAACATTGGAAATTGATAAAGAAAGTCTTGCGTTATTTGCAAGGAACAAAAGGCCTCATGATGACATACGAAGATCGATTTACTCCATATAGTGGGGTATCTGATTACGATTTTATGGAGATGATAGAAAGTCGACATCCGGATATGTTTTCACTCACCAAGGAGCTATATCGTGGAAAAGCTCAAAGCAAACCGTCACTACATCGCCCACAATGTATGCCGAGTTTGTAGCATGTTATGAGGCTACGGGCAGTGAATCGGCTAAAGAAGTTCATACCCGCTTAAAAGTGGTTGACGACATCAATAGACCACTTAAGTTGTATCGCGATAATGAACCCGAAGAATGTATGCCCACAACAATAAGTCAAGTGGTGCTGCCAAACACATTGACATAAAGTACTATGTTGTGAAAGATAAAGTTCGGGAACAAATTATAAGTCTTGAGCATATAAGTACAGAAAGATGTTAGCGGATCCGCTTACTAAAGGCTTACCACCCAACGTGTTCAGAGAACATATAGCGGCATGGGTTTAAGGGAAAGCCTATGATTCCTGGACTAAAAGATGGCCCAAAAGATTAAAGAAACTATTTCAGAATAATGAGGTGCATTGTAGCTGTTGAATCTATCGGCAATTGACCGTGACGATAAGACATGTTCTATGCACCAATTTGTGATGGAATGAGTAAAGTCAAAAGTAATTAAAGATAAAGCACAGATTGAGATCAAGGGGGAGAATGTTAGAGTTGATCTCGGGCATTTGGCCCAACGGCCAAATGCCCAACCCCACATTGATCTGCGCTCGATCGGGGCGCATGCCCAAACTCAAGGTCATGGGCCCTGTCACATCAAGGCTATATAAAAGAAAAGGTGGGGGCCGGGGCGGCACGGACGACGAGATTCACCGTCTGCCGCCACAAACCCTACCAGACAAAACCCTAGACCGATCCTAAAGGGTGAGCGCAGCAAGTGACGGGAAGTCCACCGCCGCCTCCACCGACGCGGTCGACCACCGACGGCCACGCCTCCGCTCGGGACACGACACCGCCGCCAAGCTTCGCCCTTCTCCACCGACCGTCGCTGCCCTAGCGCAGATCTCAAGGACGATCCGCAATGGCCAACTCGTCATCGTCTACATCGGACGGTATCTCTTACTCTCTCTCTCGGTTCTCTCAAACCCGAAACAAGAACCCCAAAACAAACAAAAGAAAAGAGATCTAGAGTAGATCTAACAAACTCTTCTTCCCTCTCTTTAGTGATGTCACTTTCAATTCAGCATCCTAGATTGGAGGGCCTTCCATTCATCGTTAGTGTTTTGTTAGAATGATGGAATGCATACAAATACCTTTTCTTGCATGATAAAATTTCTTTGAGTGTGTCCACTAGCCAATAACTGGCTATAAATTAATTAGTTACTGATATCTGGTGAGCAATCTAACTTTGATTAATATAAACCAGAGTTTGCACCGTGTTATATATATATATCTTCTTTCAAAAAAATTCACATGATCCATCTTTGAAGAAATTTGCTTCCGATATACTTATTTATTTTGCTTCTATTCAGGAGGTGATGTGTTGCAAAGTTATTCTAAATGACTTCTACATGAGAGCAAATATCAATGAACCATCTTACTTTCTGGTCAAGCCAGAAGGGCCATACTCAAGCTTTGTTGCATCAGTTTCGGTTAGTGGAACTACTTATACGGGTGAGGGTGCAACCACTGAGGAGCAAGCAACGGAAAACGCAGCCCGTGCGGCGATCAAGTCAATCCTGGGTACCTAATATACTATATACTTTATCATATCATGATTACTAATAACAAAGTCAAAAACTTCCCTTAACAATTTTCAAATTTAGCATTAACTGAGGGATTTTAGAACTATTACTAGCTATCCGTCACAACTCACAACATTTGATGTTGCAGCAACAAGAAACAATTACATGTTGGAGATCATCAGCTCAGACAAACCAACAGCAATAACTGTCCAAGGAGGGCAGCAAAGCCAGATAAATGTCCCTCCTAATGTGACTGTCATGCCTACTCTTGCCTACATACCAATATACCATGTGCTCCTCATGAACTGATGCAACAGCAACGTCCCATGCATGTTTACACTTACACATGCCATTTCTTCCTCATGAACAGATGGAATGGCGCCCTCCTGTTGCGTACATGCCATTTCTTCCTCATGAACAGATGAAATGGAACCCTTCAGGTGCGCGCAGACCATCTGAAATGATGCAAAAATTTCTACTTCCTCCTCAAGCCATACCTGAGCTTTCTGCCAATGATGTTCAAGATGACGACATGATAGTAGAGGTTGGTTCATCTGAGGAGTCCATAAATTTGATTGGAGAAAAGCGCAAGATGGACCAAAGTGAAGGGCCAGGGAGCAAGCAAGCAAGGATTTCCCAGTAGGATCAACCTCTCAAGTCTCGAAAATATGATGTTGAGGTAACTTTTTTAGTTTACACTATCAAGATCACCGGCATCAAAGAGAAGCAAGCAGTTGGATCTACAATTTCTTCTTATGCCATTCTTTCCATCTGTGAATTCTGAAACTAATTTTGTTTAGAAATATACAGATTGATTTGAAATGCATAATTTTTTTTACACTCGCAGGTTGGCGTGAGGATTCTCTGTGCCATCAATCATCTGCGGTTTGTAGGGTTGAAAGGAGTGGCATGATTCATCTTAAGTTGATCTTTTCTGTTAACTTTGTATTCTTGGAAATGTAGAAGACTCTTTGTGGTTTGCATTTCTGCTCTTAGTTTTATTGATAGGTGTCGGACCTGGATTTCGTAAACCCGAATCCTCTGTAAAACACTGTGTTATTCCCTGGATCAGTAGATAGCACTTCACAGGCACAATGCTGAATCAAACCATACATGGCGTAAAATAATTTCATTCATTAATTTGCACATCAGAGTTTACATAGACCGCTTCGGGTCAATTTTTAGAATAAGGGCCGGACAGGCCAAATGAATACATTACAAAAGATAGCGGAAGCAACAACGGAAGCAAAGGGGTGAGGGCACATCTTACCGCAGGCAAGTGACTGGGGAATCCGTGTACGCCCGATATTATCCGAAAACTTCGAACAATATAGGAGGCACACAAGAACCAACGGAGTCAGCTAGACTGGGGTGAGACTAGAACAGCTAAGGACTAAACTACGCTTGAACGATTGCTGGGTCTTTAGACTTCTGGATCCTCATTGTAGTTGACAGCTCCAGGGTTCCTGTTTCTGAGGGTTTGGAGAAAGAGCGAGGATGAGCACAACTACCGTGCTGGCGAGCCAACACACACAGATGCAATAATATATATGCAAGGTGTAACAAGGATGGCTCGGGTTCTTTTATTTGTGTAAAGCAGCATTTGTAAATACAGATATTAGAAAATCCTATCACTTAGCATTTGGACCAAATTGCATTTTTAAAGAGATTAATTGTGCAATAATTAATAAAAGCAGAGGCTACCTCCACCTTCATGCTTATATTTTGTTGGTGGTCATACCCACCTATTACCAACGCTGGGTAAGAATACCCAGAAAAATCCAAATCAAGGGCTAGGTGAGCCCCGCACATTTTCATCCCATCCACAAAAGTTTTTGAAATAGAACTATATCTTGTAAGTTCCTACGCCCGCCCTTGACCGTGGGCACGACTGTTCGAACAGTTTTTATTCTCTGTAGAGATTGTACATCTTTACCCACAAAAGATAATCGTCTTGATATGTACACACGTTTCCTTGGACATGTGAATCAAGGGGAGATTATCACAAGGCCTTTACAAGGCATCCCTCGATATTTGCCACACCCGCTAAGGTTTCACCTGAGCGAGATTTTGTTCCCGTGGGACCCTACAACCACTACGTCTAGACCCCCTCTTGCGCCTAGGTTCCGCAAGTCGTAAAACCCCAACCCGTATCCTCGTGGGCTCACGGTGAAGGGGTGTCCCTCCAATAGTGCAGCTCGTACCGAAGGACACCAATTAATTAGCCAGGTCGACACCATTATAGACTTGTTGTTGTACTGTTTTACAATAGGAGGTCATCACAGGATTAAGTCCTTAAGATCATCTGGGCATTTCTGACCACATGCCATTCACAAAAATATCCTAGGCTACATTAGCACCCAACCATATACCCTCCAGCTTACCATCCGCCCAGATAGGTATTAGTAAATTTTTAGAGTTTTGGAGAGGTATAAAACAAATTATCCAACCAGTTCGGTCATTCTCCCCGATGACTGCCCAAAACAATTGATGATGATTAAAGGATGATGATTTGGGGTAGTAATACCCCGGTACTTAAACAAGTCTAGCATGGCGTTTAAGTACGACCTATAACTAGTAGGTTACCAGATATTTACTAGGGTGACAAGGATATTGGGAGTTAAATTTTAAAGGAAATGGGATAATAATTTATTAATCAACAAGTAGGCATTTAACTACCTTAGAGTGTGTGACATACATTTGCATAGAAATTAAGGCATGCAATTTGATATTTTTAAGAGAACATAATTTTCATAAAATGTAGGATCAATATGATCAAAGTGTTGACTCGCCTGGGCTATTTTTACCGTGGCCTTGATCTTACCCAAAGCCTGATTAGACAGAGGTTCGAAGTCTTGGTCGGCGTCTTTGCTTGAATCTTGGATCTGCTGGAGTCGTCGATTCTTCTGGACTTCGATTTCTAATTACGCAATATCGATCGAAAAACCAAATAAATCCAAAGAATTCAAGAGACCAAATAAAACACAAGAGCCTCAGAAAGATTGCGGAGGACGGGTTTGAGAGAAGGGTTTGGGCGACACTGGAATGTTTGACAGAGTCAAACGTCCAGTTGGACGAAAGGAGGAATGACAGAGAATTTTCTGCCATGAGGGAGGATACAAAGAGGGTATGGTCGAAGTAGCTTTTGCCAGAATGCTCCACTGCGGCTTCGGAAGGCTACAAGACTATATCGCTACAGGCGACAAAGCAACTTGACTACTGGTTCTACACCAAATCTAGGATACCAGATCGACACAAAATCCAATGGCAATTCTATACCAATCTCAGCTGCCAGATAATACTCACCGATTCAATTGCTAGCTACTCAACTTACTATTACAACCTACTACCAAATCAAGACACGGATTCTATCGCCAAATAATCGATGCCAGAATCACAAATCATTGCCAAACAATACGAATTGATAAATCAATCAAATCAATACTTCCAGCTTTCACCAAATATCATTACTTCCAATAATCATTGATCTACTGACGAAACACTAACCAACAACTAACAATTGATTACCAAATCCAATAGACAGTACTGCTACTGAAGATCAAGCTATCCCTAATAATCAGGATCACAATCAACAATTCAATTTACTGCCAAAACACTTATACTGATGATCAGTAATCACAGACAATTAATCAATAATCCATTTACTAACAACAAAACATCCTACTATCCTTATTGCATCAATTCTCAATTGTCAGATCGATTGCAACCTCAATGCTACCGCTACAAACTAGGGAAACAACTACGAATCAAACGCTGACAATCGAAACAGATGAATAACAATTAATGGCAACTTCTATGACACAACAACTCAATACTGGGGAGCAAAGCACGACCGTCACAATTCAAGTTACCCACTAAACGGAGAGCACAAATTCGTCACAATTCCCTACTCACTGTCATCAACATGTGTACTGATGGTCATTTAACCAAAATATCAGTAATCAAATACAATCACAGGTAATAATTTAATTCACTGCCAAACTATTTGCCTTACTGGAGGAGCGATTAACTACATCCAACATTCACAAACCAACACTGCCACCACATGATACTATTGAGCAATATCAACAACAATCAACAACTGGAGAAGTATAGTCCATGACAAATATTTACAACTAAAACACTGCTAACAATACTGATTCAATCGCCATACATACTTCAAATTGATAGATTGCGCACACAACATCGAACACAAGACACACATTACACTGCTATCGAACATTAACATTGATCAACTCATTGCCGCTACTGCTGAGGGGAGTCTCGGCCACAGGGAGAGCAATCGGCAAGAGGAGCAGGGGAGGGGGGCTCGGCCAAGGCAGAGAGGGTACTGAGGGAGAGAGCACAGAGAGCTGAGGGAGAAGGGGGGGGTGCGGCCCGGAGTGGCACTGAGCCAAGAGTGATGGTGGCGTAGGGAGTGGCGACGGCCGGGGAGATCGGGTGGAAAGGCCATTGGTGGCGACAGCAGCTGAAGGGAGAGGAGGGGAGCATTACCAAGGGTTGGTGGAGGCGGTGGAGCACCGGAGGAGGTTGGAGTCGAGGGTCGTGCGGGAGGAGCTTGGTGAAGGCGGTCCTGGGGAGGCGAGGGGCTACAGACGGCTGTTGGGGGCGGCACGGGAACGGCGCCGCGGAGGAGCTCCTGGTGCCAGTACATGGGCCCAGGCGACGACGAGGGCGGTCGTTGGCAGAGAGGGGGCTTCAGCCAGAGGGGGAGAAGCCGAAGCCGGCGTCTTGGAGAGACTTACCAGGGAGGGAGAAGGAGAGGAGCGGGGAGAGGCAGAGGGGCACCGAGCCTCTTTATAGCGGTGGAGAGGGGAGCCGCTGGAGGTGATGACGTCGGCGGATCTGGCGGCCATGGCGCTGATGGGAGGCAGTATGGGCAACGGAGTGGGCGACGGCATGGGCGTCCATGGCGGCAGTTGGCGAGGACGACGAGACGTCGGCGCTGACCGGAGAGGCGACGGATCGGGCGGCGCAGGTTTTGGACCGGGGTGCCTCGCCCTTGGACCGGTCGGAGCTGCGCGCGCACGGATGGAGAGGACGACGCTGACTAGGGCAGGTGGAGCCGGTGGCGAGGCGACCTGAGGGTGGGGGCGAGGGCAAGGCATGGCGGCCTGGCGGAGTCGGTGGAGCAGGTGGAGGTGACGCTGCGGTGGGCCGTGCCGAGTGGGGGCGGCGGAGAAGAGCGAGAGGGGGCAAGCGATGCGGGCGAGGAGACTGGGGAAGACGAAGGATCGGCGGAGCGACCGAGGAAACACAGCAGAAGGCGAGCGGACTGGGCGATGTAGCCGAGGCGACGCGTCGGGCTGGGCGAGAAAAGGGAGAGGGCGGCCGAGCGGGCCGGAAGGAGGTGGGCCTAAGGGAGAGAAAAAGAAATTGGGCCGGGGAAATGAGCGGGCCGGGCCAGCGGGAGAAAAGAAGGAGGTGGGCCGGCCGGGAGATTTGGCCGAGGAAGAGGGGGAGGAATAAAAATGGGAGAAAACTTAGGTGGGCCGGGAGAAATTGGGTTAGCCCAAAAGATTAGGGTTGGGAAGATTTTGGAAGCAGATCAAAATCCAAAACAGGTGAATTTAATTTGAGTTTTGAATTTGGAATTTGGGGATGGGTTTGAAACACAAACCCGAGCTTAAAGAGAGCTTGAAATTTTGAAATTTAAGCGACAAAATGAAAATTGAGTGAAAATCAAAACCAAGTGGAGGCACTAGTAGCCGTCCGAAAACGGGCTGTTACAATAGGACAAAACTGTTACACTTAAGAACACAAGATGCTAATGCCAGATCCTGTATTGAGAGAGAGATCTTATCTTTTTAAAATGCGCATATTCTAACATTTCTATATACATCTATGGTTTTTTTAAATGTGAAAAATGCACCTTTTCAAACTGAGATGCCGATGCACTTGTTCAGATTTGAAGTGCCTTCCACAATTAAATCCACCAATCAATATGTTGAAGTAAAGGACAGTACATCATCTATATATCCATAAACAACAGGGGAGTTCAGGCCTCACACACTACTAGGAAAACGATTATTAGCGACGGGAGATGTGGCCGTTAAAAGTGCAAATGTGGTTGTTAAAATTCATTTTGTGGTCGTTAGCCATCGTTAAAGGCTCCATTGTTAATAGTATTAACAGCCACGTACAACTTCTCGTCGTTAATTTTTTAACAACGGTATAATGTGTCGTCGTTAATTTTTTAACAACGGTATAATGTGTACGACCACTTTTTGGTCATTGCTAACATTGCGGTGGCCACTGTTGGAGCATTAACGATCACATTATAGTATTAACGACCACCTATTTAATCGTTATAATGTAATATGCGTAGGGTACTTTATTGATATTAATTAACAACCACATTTTTTACCACATAAAGCATTGCAATATGTAATTAAGAATATAAACAATCAATAACATATCAGTAAGAACTGCCTTTTATTCATTGAAACCAAATAACTTGAACTTGTTCTTTGCATGCAATATTAAGAATGTAATGCAAATCCAGGAACCTATATGAAAAAAATCATACAATACTAACATTATGGTGGCCGACCTAATTGAACACCAAAACTATGACTAGAAATATGATAAATTTCCTAATCTTCAACTAAGAGGCAAACCTAAGAGGCAAACTATAACATTATTCTTGGTGAATGAATTCAAAAGATTCCTTCATCAAAGTATTGTTGGCTCGTCGTGCATGTACTCTACTTCATTGGAAGCCCTACAACAAGAGTGAGGTTTATACCAGTTAATATATATAAATGAATTGGCATAGATATAGGAAACTACACTGGTACAAAACAGGCTATCCTAGACGCTTCATCATAAGCAGTCCGTCTGTGTTGTACTCATCACAAACGGTTCCATTATCACAGACGGTTCAATCATAACAACTAGTGAAGTACCTGTTCACTTCCCAACCATTCCACTAACCAAAGTTTTATGAAACCTATATATCCCATGAGAAATCACAAGGCATTGTCCATAACTAGGGACACGACTATTCAAATAGTTTTAACACTCTGCAGAGGTTGTACAATTTGACCCACAAGAGATAATCAACTTATAATTGAAGGGTTACGGGCAGGCTATGCTAGCTGGCAATTCAAAAATTCTACCATATAAACCAGGATGCTTTGCAAGTAAGAGATCATAGATCGTTACCACTAGACGTATAGTGCAGCAGAAGAAGAGTTGGAGTAGCTTGATCCAATGTAGAGCGTGTCGATTAAGCGGTCGAAGCCGATCGTCCAACGTAGTCGATCATTCTTGGTGATAATCGTCTCCTCCAGCAACCAATTGAGTTTCTCGCCAAGGTCGTGAATCATCCTCAAGTGCAACAGTAACCGCAGTAGCGCCTTTACGGTATCAACACGTCCAGGGAACGAACATCGTAAGCTGGTGTGCTAGCACCAACTCGCACAGTAAGACTCTCAAGAAGATGGTGGCTAGGGTTTCGGTAGAGCAACTCACGCCACATCAATCGTGTGTCTCCCCCAATAGCCTAATGCATCTACTTATAAAGAGCTTATGACGAATCCTATCTGAATACGTTTGTTCCAACCCGTTAAGTGTGTGACCCGTTAGGTTCATGCGTAGTTGGTTGTGACTCAGAAACCTTTTCCGATCACAAGTCGTTTGCGGTTCCTAGCTAGTAGGATATAACAATTCCAGAATACACACAAATAATATTAGATGAATTTGAATGCAACATGATCTACGAGTAGGTCCTTATCATTTACGACTAGCTCGTATCTCTATACGACCAGTTCTTATTTAGTCTCGACCAGTTTGTAACTCCTTACGACCAGGTTACGACCAGTCAGTGATCATGTTCCACCAACCTACGACCAGCTCGTATCTCCATACGACTAGTTCGTATCTATTCAAACCAAACAACCTGCTTGTGTATTCCCCGTTTGCCTCACGATATCTAGTTAAACTCCAGGTGAGATATAATGTCATTCATGGACTGTTCAATACTTTCTCTCTAACATCCCAAAATCCTAATTTTGGGATTATGTACTATAAATGCATTAGTGAAAATACTTTGACCATTTGCATATGAAATATACCATGTTGATTTTGGTTTTTAAATTTAAAAGCAAAACATGAACTACAAACAAATAGTTGCTAAAAAGGAAATAGATAAAACAAAGTAAAAATTTTCATCTGAGAGAATTGTTTCGAGCTAAATATCCTAGGAATCTGAAGGACCGAAATGGCAACAGAGGGGGGGTGAATGGTGCAATAAAAATTAGGAACTCCCCTTTACTGTATTTAAAACAAATCTACAAAGCCCTCTGGATCTCTTAAAAAGAGTGAAGCAAAATCAAAGAATGAAAACAAACTTCAGATCGTTTCACAAGAATCGGAAGGTCCGATTCTACCCGGCGGTAGTTCCGCACTTCCGTAGTTCCGGGATCAGTGCGGAAGTTCCGCCTGCGGTAGTTCCGCCGTGGACAATCGGAAGTTCCGATTGTCCTGACCGAAGAACAGTGCGCTAGGGTTTTTCCCAAAAATCCGAAATACAAAATCTTGAATGCTCTTCTCAGGTCAAGTTTCACAGGACATCATCCTAAACAACATCTTGACCTCATGGAGAAGAATCACAAACAAAGATTTAACAAACAAGCCAAAATCGGATTTCTTGAAGAAGGGCAAGAAAAACCAAAACTCACAATAGGCACGAATCTCAGATTCTCAGCTTATGAAACTTTGATAATAGATTAGCAATATCAAAACGATTCTAGATATGAAGATTCAAGCTATTTCATAAGACGAATCAAGAGATACATCAAAACCCTAGCTATTCAAGAGAAGAACAGAGAAGGAAGAGGACATAAACAAGTAATCAAAACTCGAGTTTCATTGATAGATATCAAATGTTTACAGATGGAAACACAGAGGAAATATTACATAAGATTTCAGATCATACTCTCCTCTCAACAAGCTCTCAAAAAGCAAAACAAATCTTTTCTAGAGCTAACCCTAATTTTCTCTCCAAAAAGTCTCACCCTAACCTGTGGTTCTCCCTATTTATAGCCTTTGCTAATGGGCCTCCAACCCATTAAGCCCGCTACTCCCGAACGGAACCGCCTCCACTTTTGCCGCTTGCGAAAAGACCCTTTCGCCTTTGCGCACCTTCCGAAGCCTCCCGACACCTTGTTGTCCACGACCGCAACCGCTTCAAGATTCACGCCGCCTTCGACACATCCCGACCGCTCGACCTCAACGCCTCCCGCGCTTAGTCCGTCCACGTGTCTCGCCACGACTCCATCTTGATGCCCGCAACAACATGCATAAAACACATCACATAGCATTGCACAATATCATAGCATCAACAATTTTATAAGGCTCAAACTCATACAAAATCAAAATCACAATTTAACCTTCTCTCGACAGCTCGACACAATCGAAGTTCCGACTTACCACAATGAAGTTCCGATTCCTAACATCCGCACTTGTCGATTTATCGGAAGTTCCATGCTTACCATCGCGAACTTCCGATCTTCGAACATCCGCACGCCCAAAAATTCTATTCGATTTTCGCCTCAGAGGAATCTCAATACTGCATTATCGGACACTCGCTACCCCATGTGCGGAAGTTCCGATTCTCTTCACCAAACTAAAACCTGTGTTAATCGGAAGATCCTATTTTCAACACCGTAGTTCGATTAATCGAACTTCCGCTCCATACACACTGTAGTTCCGATTACCCGACTCACCCGTAAATAGCTCAAACCAAAACCTCAACTCTCAATCTAATCAACACACTTGTCAAATACTCATCACTCGAGTGGAGGACCTCTCACATGGTCTCTCAATCTCCCCTTGATGAGTATATTGACAATTACCAAAAGCATAAGATGAGTTTGAGATTCCAACAACCAAGGTCTAAATAAGAGAAATTAAGCACAAGACCAAGTTGACACAAAGAAAAGACTTGAGATGAGATGAAAGATCAATTTTCGCACAAAACTCAAGGCTTTTCTTCGTAAGGCTTTTTCTCACAATCATTCTCCCCCTTTGGCAATAAAATCATCAATATGAAGAAAAGGGAAGAAAAGACTATAGGATGTTCATTTTAAGCATTAGGAGCCATGTAGATTATCCAAAATGACTATTAGAGTATTACACCAAGCCATAACACGTAAGAATGCTATCAAGATCATGACAATCGATGTATAGAAGAGTTAAGACAGAAAGTCCATAATCGATTAATGATCCATTCTATAGCAGTCAAATAAGTCAAGATTGAAATCTAGCTAAAGATATCCAAGGATGATGCAAGCCATGTCAAATAATCTAAGTTGAACCAAGAAGACTCATACTGAACATTTTAGAGTGCTACCAGTTGAAGAAGGACTCATTTTATCCAGACTTGGTCTCTTTAGAGATAAGCAATTTTAGCACATTTTTCTTTTTCTCAAGACATTTTGTTTTAAGGCTCTTAAGGTTTTATCTCAAGAAAGCAAGCTCGACTAGGTGCCATCCACAACCGCCTCCCGAGCTTCAACCATTTTTTTTAGCCATGTGCTAGATCCCAAGCCTTATGCGACCACCCAAGCAATGACTTAAGGAGGTGATCTTAGGTCATCCAAGGCTCCCCCTGAGTTCATGCCTAGTGCAATGGCAAGCCGTCTCATGAGAAAGATTTGGTGAGATCAGTTTTTTCGCACAAAAGAGATCATTTTTGCTTTTGAAGTTTTTAGACCAGTGATTAGAGATAAGTCATGTTTCTTAACAAACTGACATAGCTAACTCAAAAGTTCAAAAGAGATTCAGACTCAACTCACCTACTTGACATGGCTAAAATCATAAAAGGATAGTTTTAACCAGACTAGTCTCAAGAGCTATCATGACAAGATTTTAATTCAAGTTTAGCATTTTTAAATACCTTAGCATGGCAAAGACTAAACTACACATAAAAAGTCATGATAGATCTAGCAGTTTAGCATAAATCATGGCAAGATGTAAAAAGTGAAAACAGATCATAAGGGATAATAAACAAGGCTCCATTTGATTATTATGCAATGCTTGATGAAATACACAAAAATCCAGATTCCCTTCAGAATGAGATGCATCTTTTAATTCAGGTTGTGTTATGACAAAATTAAGAGTATGGAATAACCAAGAGTAACTCCCCCTGAACCAAAGGAACAAAACGAATCGATAAGTAAAATGTAAAAGGCATCCTTTAGAGCATAGAAAAGATATAGAGAAAACTATCGCCGCATGCATTCTTATCTACCCCATATGATTCTAGGACTATTAGTCGATCTACACAAACACTAAGGAGCAACATCGCCCTGCTTCACCCAAGGGTGGCCCGACCCCTGCTAGAACCTATAAGAAGTGAGTAAGCTCTACTTAGAGAGGGAAGAGACAGCTAATAAGCAGCATCCTAGAAGCACAAGACAAGAAGTAGCAGTCAAAGCAATTTGGCAAGTGAATCACTCTAACCTATGCTGGAAGGACTTCGACCCAAAAATATTAAAAGAAATGAAACCGGAAAGGAGTAAGCGTATAATATAATATAATATAATATAATACAGTAGTAGCACAACGCTCCCCCTCACAGCAGTCCGTAAGGACAAACCACCCCAAGCTCTCCCCGCAGAGCTGAAAACCGAGAGCTGTCCAGAGGCTTAGTGAAGATATCGCCAACCGGTGCTCACTTCCACAAACCGAGCACAATGTCACCCTTCTCTACATGGTCTCTAAGAAAGTGATATCCGATATCAATATGCTTGGTCCGAGAATGTTGCACGGGTTCTGGCAATGCAAATCGCAGACGTGTTATCACGTAAGAGTGGAACGCAATGATAGATAGCCCGAATCCCGCAGGTCGAGACCATCCAAAGCACTTGGCTACAAAGAATCGGCCGCAAAGAACGCATTTCGCCCGCAGCGGATCGCGCAACACCGGATTGCTTCCTCGACGACACCAGAGACAAGAGAAGTGCCAATGAATTGACAAGTGCGGCGTTCTTCCTATCTATCCTACACCAATGAAATCAGACGGAGAAGGCTCTAAGAGATAGACAAGAAGAGGAGGAGTACCGATACCATAGTCAATGGTAGCTCAAGGTACCGAAGATGCGCTTCACCGCCGACGATGAGATACGCGAGGAGAAGCTCAAACCGAGCACAAAGACACGTGAAAGTGTATGTCCGGTCTCGAGGTCGTGAGGTACAAGAGAGAGCCAATCATGCTCCTAAAATCCTTTTGGTCAATGTGTTCGCCTTCATCTCGATCCAGAGCAGCAGAGATGCCATTGAGTTGATATCGCTTTCCATCATTCATGTCGAAACGCTTCAGAGATCTCGAGTGTATTTGCCTTGATGAAGAAAGGTACCTCCCGAGTCTGCTTTGATTTGGAAGCCAAGGAAGAAGCTCAACTCGCCCATCATGCTCATTTCAAACTCCGAGCTCATGACATCGGAAAACTGGAAACGAGCATGCGAGGAGCCGCCAAAGATAATGTCATCCACGTAGATCCGACGAGCAGTAAGATCGGTGCCAAGACGGCGATGAACAAGGTTTTGTCAATTTTACCCATCTCAAAACCATGGCTCACAGATAGGACTTAAGCCTTTCATACCAAGCTCTGGAGCTCGCTTGAGTCCATACAAAGCTTTGGAAAGCTCAGACATGGTTAGGATATTTGGAGTTCTCAAACCAGAGGTCAGTCTCACATAGACTTCTTCCTCAATAAGGCCATTGAGGAAGGCACTCTTGACATCCATCTGTAGAGCTTGAAACCCTTAGAAGTCGCAAAGGCAAGCAGATTCTAATGGCTTCAAGTCTAGCTACAGGGCAAAGGTCTCTTCAAATCTAGACCTCAACTTGAGAGTACCCCGAGCTACCGGCCTAGCCTTGTTTCAATGACTAACCCATCTTCACTTTGCTTGTTCTTGAACACCCATTTGGTCCCAATGATATTGTGACCTTGAGGGGCTCAACAAGGACCGCACCTTGTTCCTTTCAAAGTTTTCCAACTCCTCATGCATAGCGCTTGTCCAAGACTCGTCGATAGAGCATGACAAACGCCTTTGGGCTCAAATGAGGCGACGAAGGCGTAATGGAGACAAAGAGACAAACCAGCCTTAGAACGTGTGACACGCTCAAAGAGGTCTCCAATGATCCGCTCGAGGATGGTCCTTTGAATGTGTCTTGGAGGTCCAAGGTGAGATGAAGAAGTGGCCTCTACCTCATTAGCGATGAGATAGGGACAGAGCCACTAGCTTCGTAAGAAGCGAAGGTAAGGGTCGATCTCCTCGAGGTGCGGTGGAAGAAGGCACCTCAAGAGGAGGAGGAAGAACTGGATCGTATACAACCATCATCTCCGTCTTCCTCTTCGCCCACAAAGATGGACTCAGATCGCTTCTAAAGAACTCGAGATATCGTGCCTAGTCCCTGACCGCCTCATCAAGGTCACCTCACTGTGTCTCTAACAACTTACTAGACTCAGCCTGCACTCTATAGGCACGAGAAGAAGTCGAGTAACCCGTAAAGATCCCATCACAAGATCGTGACTGAACTTATCTAGGTTCCTGCACTCGTAATAAAACACTTGCAACCAAACACACGTAAAATGCGAGACTGGTTTTCGCCATATCTCAACTCATAAGAAGTGCGATGCAAGAGTGCCCAAGAAAACTCATAGAAACATGACAAGCAAGAGTAATTCCTCACCAAAACTTCCTAGGTGTAGAGTACTCATCAAGCATCGCCCGCCATCTCGACTAAGGTACGGTTCTTCCTCTCCACAACGCCATTTTGTTGAGGGACGATGGAGACGAGAACCGGTGCTCTACACTGCCTCACCACAAAACTCTCAAAGTAGGAATTTTGAACTCGGTGCCATTATCGCGAATTGCTCGTAATGCACCGGGAGCTCAACAAAGCCTACTAAAAAGACCACTAAAAAGAGTAAACGCCTCATCCTTCGAGGCTAAGAAAAACACCCAAGAATACCTCGAGAAGTCATCGACCACGACAAGTACGCATCACTTCCCTCCCATCGATCGCACTCTAGCCGGTCCCATCAGGTCCATATGGAGCAGCTTGACCGTGCATCCGCATAGTCATCAGAATCGAGGATGTGAAGAAGAACCATTTTGCCGCGCTGGCAAGGAGCACAAACAAGATCCTTGACCATTTTGAGTTTCGCAAACCACGAATGAGATCGTGGCCGCTAACTCTGGTCGATGATCAAACCTATATGACCAAGTCTCCTATGCCGTAAAGTCAAATCACGGATTCGTAGCAATTAAACATCGGAGAGGATCACCGTAAGATCCGAAAAATCAGCACGAAAGATCCTCCCATATCGAGAAATCCCGCAAACTAGACTACCCAAGAATCAAGAATTTTGCAATTGTTTTTCTTAAAGCTCACCTCAAACCGCTATCAGTAAGTCGAGAGACTCAAAGCGATTATACCGCAGCCTTACTTACTAAGGCAACATCTTTAAAATAAAAGAATCATTAATGCTCACAGCATTTTAGCGATGACGCGCCTAAATGAAGCATCTCCAAGGTGATCGCCTCATCACCGAGCGCGGCTAGGAAGAAAACCAACGAGACTCACCAAACCATATGACGTGAACAACCGAGTCTACAATCCGCACCTTTCCTTCCCACCGGCGACTCGAGTCAAACAGAGTAAAGTCTCAAGATCGGGTGAATCAACGTGATTTTGGCACCCAATACCGAGTAACACGGCGAATGTGATGAAGTAGTCAAGCAAGACCGACTCTATCTACCCTACGCCTCGCCACTCAACAAGTCAAAGATCTCACTGGTCGGATCCGACCGCTATGAAAGAGCGAGTCGGCGCCAAGAATATGTCGATCTCGCCATGGGTAGCTATCTCGAAGGAAAACGAGATCTACCTCGTGACGGCGGAAGTTACGACCAAAGGGAGCATGAGGACGAAACTCGTAAAACTCGAAAAACCAAGTCCTCGATGTCGCCCAAAATCATCGATGGAACAAATCAAGACCTCGTGTTGGTCTTAGGTGCACTCAAAACTGGGCTGACCTCGAATGTGCCTAAGAGACTCAACACGTCTCTACGCGATCTTGCGCGCTCAAGCAATGATCAACTAAATGTCCATCTTTCCGATGTAGGTGCAATGATACTTCTTCCGAGAGGTCAAGCCGCAGTGGAATCACCTTGTCGTCGAAATCCTTTGAACAAAACCCGCCGACTTAAAATTTACTTTCTCGCCCCGGCTTAGTTTTGATCACACCCGTGCTATGGTTTTGAGCACGACAGTGGATGCTTCCTCATATCCTCCCGGATATCATATCCTAGACCCCGATTAAATCTGCAAATTTTAGATTTGTCTAGAATGAGATTGAGCTTCTTCTTGCCTCCTACAAATCTCTCGAGAGTGTTCATAAGATACCGACACTCCCAAAGAGAGAGGTACAAGAAGAGCAGGGGAAGAAGGGACAGCAGAAGGTAAGGGAGCGTAAGAAGAACCAACAACAGAGGAAAGATTTGCTTGTGCACGCACAAATGACTTTGGGGGAACAAATCCCATCGCTAATGATTGGTTCACGCTGCTAGGCGCCTCTACCAAACCCTTAGACTTCTTCCCAAAGACACACAATACAAGCAGATGATTGTGTTCTAGAAGGTCCTTAGTTAGCTTCACACATTTTTCATCCAAGGCAACCAAATCACATTTTAGTTTATAACAATGATTGCATGGTGAGCTAACAAGGTCCTTAGAAGCATATCGAGCCAATTTGTTATCTTGTGATCAATCATCTCTTGAAACCGCTAGATACGATTCTAGTTCGCAGCTAACTTAGGACAATTTAAACAAGAAACAATAGGCTCTAGTAGCGCAGCCTTGAAATTCAAGAATTTTGTGATCCGCCTGCTTTAGGTTCATCTTGAGATTATTACAATTTTCACAAGTTTCAAAGTGGATCAAGTAACATGGTATAAAGACCTCTAAACGAATTGTCCTTAACCTCACATGAGGTGCAAGCAAGAGCCTCAATAGTAGTGGATGAAGGAGGTGCTACCCTACTCATCTCTAATTCAGAAGAAGGCTAATGTTCTCTACCTTAATCATGTCAAGTTCAGAGGACACACTATCATGCAAGGTCCTTAGTTTTTCCATGTCATCAAGCAAAGCACGACAAGTGTCACAATCATCACGGAGGAAGCAGATGTAAGTAAAGTAAGCTCCCGTGATAGTCTAGCTACTTCCTTCTCCAACACGTAACACTTAGCCCTAGACTTAGCATGAAATCTACCTAGCTTAAGAAAAGCATCATTAAGTCGGGTCGTAAGTGGGACTAACCTCGTCGGAGTCGGAGTACACCATTGCCGCTCGGTTCGCCTCGAGGGCCATGAAGCACATGCCGAGAAGTTGCCGCCGCCCTGGGATCATGATCGCCCTTCCCATCATCGTTACTCCACCCTCCACCTCGCCGGTGTCCAGCCTGCCGAGGGCGGTGAGGACGCGATGGAATGCCTTCTTTGCCTTCCCAAAGTTGCGGAACTTCTTCTTGCCTTGATCAGTGCCGAGGGCTTCGTGGTTGCGGTTCTTGTCGATGTAGTCGCTCTTGTTTGGTCCGCCATAGTCACCTTTGCCCTTCCCAAGCTTGGGACAGCTTGCTCGGATGTGGTTGGGGCCACCACACTCAAACAAATCACAGACCTCCTCTTTACCATCCCTCCTCCTCTTGTAAGCATGGGAAAACTTCCGAGCTAGGAGGGCTAGCTGCTCATCCTCAAGTCGCTCTAAGCGATCATCGCTATGTCACGAGAGCAACTAGGAGAACCCACGACGACTCGTAAGAAGATCCGCATGGGATCTGACTAAAGCCATCGATCGTGACTTCGACCTTCGAGAGACAATGTCAATCTCGTGAGTCTTGAGACGCGAGTAAAGCGCATCAAGAGTCGTGGTCGAGAGGTCCGTGCTATCTTTGATGGTAGTCACTTTCATCTCCCAAACACGAAGATCAAGTGCGAAAGCATCCGTCGAGCATTATCCGAGTCGGGTATGTAAGATCGACCGCCGGAGGTTGCTCAAAATTTTGTGAAAACGCCGAAAAGCACTCGCCAAGAGATTCACCAAAGAAGCATCTCAAATTTATCAGATTCACGCTTGAACTGGTCTTGTCGAACCGTCTTAATCGGGTGGTGCCTCATGGTATGCATCGAGGGTCACCTGATGTCGTAGCGTAAATCAAATGAGAAATACGATCAAACTCACTTCTACTTAAACCTCGAATGATTATGTTCCTTGCCCTAGCATTTGCCTCAACATCGCCATGTTTCCAAAGATTGATGTTCTCATCGGCAGAACAACAAATCTAACCTTCACCTTTCTCCGATGGCATACCCCGAGCCCGGATGTAAGTTTCCATTCGACTCTTCCGTAAGGGTAATCCGCACTCATCAAAACCGGAGGCTTGGTGGAATACTTGTCCGCTGTTATGGCTCAACCGACCGTTAAGATCTATCAAGAAGAGCTAACCGCTCGATACCAATTGAAGGACCGAAATGGCAACAGAGGGGGTGAATGGTGCAATAAAAATTAGAACTCCCCTTATCAGATTTAAAACAAATCTACAAAGCCCTCTCGGATCTCTTAAAAAGAGTGAAGCAAAATCAAAGAATGAAAACAAACTTCAGATCGCTCACAAGAATCGGAAGGTCCGATTCTACCCGTGCGTAGTTCCGCACCGTAGTTCCGGATCGCGGAAGTTCCGCTCGGTAGTTCCGCGTGGACAATCGGAAGTTCCGATTGTCCCGATCAAGAACAAGGCGCCGGGTTTTTCCAAAATCAAATACAAAATCTTGAATGCTCTTCTCAGTCAAGTTTCACAGACATCATCCTAAACAACATCTTGACCTCATGGAGAAGAATCACAAACAAAGATTTAACAAACAAGCCAAAATCGGATTTCTTGAAGAAGGGCAAGAAAAACCAAAACTCACAATAGGCACGAATCTCGATTCTCACTTATGAAACTTTGATAATAGATTAGCAATATCAAAACGATTCTAGATATGAAGATTCAAGCTATTTCATAAGACTAATCAAGAGATACATCAAAACCCTAGCTATTCAAGAGAAGAACAAAGAGAAGGAAGAGGACATAAACAAGTAATCAAAACTCGTAGTTTCATTGATAGATATCAAATGTTTACAGATGGAAACACAGAGGAAAGATTACATAAGATTTCAGATCATACTCTCCTCTCAACAAGCTCTCAAAAAGCAAAACAAATCTTTTCTAGAGCTAACCCTAATTTTCTCTCCAAAAGTCTCACCCTAACCTGTGGTTCTCCCTATTTATAGCCTTTGCTAATGGGCCTCCAACCCATTAAGCCCGCTACTCCCAACGGAACCGCCTCCACTTTTGCCGCTTGCTAAAAGACCCTTTCGCCTTTGCGCACCTTCCGAAGCCTCCGACACCTTGTTGTCCACGACTGCAACCGCTTCAAGATTCACGCCGCCTTCGACACATCCCGACCGCTCGACCTCAACGCCTCGCGCTTAGTCCGTCCACGTGTCTCGCCACGACTCCATCTTGATGCCCGCAGTCCAACACGCATAAAACACATCACATAGCATTGCACAATATCATAGCATCAACAATTTTATAAGGCTCAAACTCATACAAAATCAAAATCACAATTTAACCTTCTCTCGCGACAGCTCGACACAATCGAAGTTCCAAGATTTACCACAAATGAAGTTCCGATTTCCTAACATCCGCACTTGTCGATTTATCGGAAGTTCCGTGCTTACCATCGCGGAACTTCCGATCTTCGAACATCCGATACGCCTAAAAATTCTATTCCGATTTTCGCCTCGAGGAATCTCAATACGAATTATCGGACACTCCGCTACCCCATGTGCGGAAGTTCCGATTCTCTTCAAACCAAACCAAAACCTGTGTTAATCGGAAGATCCTATTTTCAACACCGTAGTTCGATGACATCGAACTTCCGCTCCATACACAATGTAGTTCCGATTTCGACTCAAATTTCTGCCAAAACAGTTCAAACCGAAAACCTCAACTCTCAATCTAATCAACACACTTGTCAAATACTCATCACTCAGAGTGGAGGACCTCTCACATGGTCTCTCAGAATCATTCACCAAAAGTTTTACAAGAAAACCTGTTTAAAATAAAATACAAAAGCATAAGAATAGAATCTTGTTCAATTTTGTAGAAATTCACAAAGAGTATTAACTATTGAAAAATTTACAGTAGAAACTACATAAGTCCAGACGTCTACACAAAAAATTTCATTAAATTTAGACTTAATTTGTCTAGTAAATAAAATTGGCAAAGAAATCAGTAGAAAAATCAATAATAAAAAACTAAACTACTCTTACCTCCCACTGACTGGTGGGCCCTCTCTACAGGACTCGTCGTCCACCTCATTCCTGGGTGCGCCAGCGTGGCACCGCGAGTATGTTGCCGCCCTGCCCACGGTTTTGCCACCTCGTCGTGGTTTGGCCTCCGTCAAACCTACCGGTCGCGTCGCCATCAACCCCCGCGCCCATCCCCTGCCTCGGACACGACCCAAACCTACCCGTACGCTAGGGAGGCAGCCACCTCACCCTTGGTCACCTCGAGCTCTCCTTGGCTATCTCCGGCTCATCCTATATAAAGGGCACCCCGAGCTTCGCCTCTTCTTTTCCAACTATTTGCTCATCTCCCCTCTTCTTCTAACCCACTCAATCGAGCTTAATCGCATGGAGAGCGCAAACCCTAAAATAGCTTTGCGCCACTACCTTTGTCATTACATGTTCCAACACACCGATTCTTTCCCCTTATCCGATTTCATTTTTGATTCAGAGAAGAAGCCGAATTGTGTCGTCTTCCTCGCTGCCGGCCAGAACCACCGCTCCAGTCATCGCTGGAGCTCTACTGCACCGTATGCTGATTCCTCACACCTAGAGCATCGTAGGACCATCACCAAGCTTCTCTGACCACTAGACGATGCTCTCCATCGGCCGAACCTCTTCTCCACATGCAACCGACCTTGCCACCTCAGCTGGCCATCGACCAGTCGTTTCCGACCACCTCGGAGCCTCCGCGTCTGTCTGGTATGACCCTGGTATTCCGTAGAAGCTTGTGCGCACGTTAGATCGACACGAGAGTAGCTCGTTTGCCATGTCACCCATTGCCGTAATCTCTCCTCCGCTCACCACCGATGCACCTCACATCAGACCACCTCTGGCCTCGCCGTCAGTGCCGGTAGGTGCGCAATGGTATGGAGATCCCATTTTGGGCACTCTCCGACCCCTCCAAGCATCACACCGCTAGCGATATGCGAGGGTGTGAGCTCCATCGTGCGGCACTACGGTGACGAGAACTGTAGCTCATCATCAGTGGCCTAATCCCAATCATTAGCACAAAATAATGTTTTAAATGATTAATCAAACCCTGATAAAGCTGTTGACACATGGGACTTCTACATAGTAAATGGAATCAATTTAAAACAAAAGTCGCTCACATGCGGGCCCCATGACTTAAGTGCACAGTGAACCCACCACATGAACCTGTGTGCTATGCGCATAGACCTTCAGTCTATGCACTATTGCTATGAGCCATGCAACTAACAGTGCACCCCACCTGTCACTGTAAGTGAAAATCGTAAGAAAATAAGATAATACACTTTTAGTTTTGAGGAGAATACGCTTTCGAAATCTGGAAAGCGTAAACCTCATATAAACTTAAGGAGAATATGCTTTCCCTTACTAGAAAGTGCAAACCTCTTTAGAACCCATGCATGATTATGCTTTCTCTTTTGGAAAGCATATTTCTCAATTTTCTCTGAATTTTTCAAACCAAGCCTATTCAAACATTAATAACTTTTGCTACAAAACTCCAAATTGAATGAAATTTATCTCTAAATTCGTCTAAAATCATAATCTACCAGAATATATAAAGATATTTAATTTTGTTTACTGTTAAATTTATTTGGTGTTATTTAATTCATCTCGGCTCTTTTTGATTTAGATGTTGATTGCTTTGATTATTGTTGCGACGATCAACCGACCTCATTTCCAGAATAGCAAGAGCAAGACAAGCACCCCTTTGATCATGTTGATCCCAAAATTTTAATTATTTTACTTTGTTTTGTAAATCCTATTATGCATGCGTGTATGTTGTGTATGAAAAATGTTATTATTGGGAAAATGGTAGTTGTAATCCTACTTGTTGCATTTATCCGTTTGAAATATTGATCATCTACTATTGTGTCCATTAGAATATAGGTTAGACATTATGTAATATCAATTGGGAATTTTTTAGTGTTATTATCGCACAAATGCAACTAGAGCGATAGATTTTATGAAAAAAATTATAAAAGGACAATATGATAATTTGGGAATATTTTGAAAAATGTCCAGAGAGGGTATCTCTGATATTTTATATAAAAATGAAATGAAAACCTTAGTTTTAGACGTGGACGAGTTATATTGTATTTTGAAAAAGTGAGGATTTTGACTCACTAGTAGATAGGGTGGAGTTCTCGCCCGTAGTCGATTAATGACGAGGATTAAAACCTTGATGTATTATTTTAATACATAAGAGAAGACCATAAGTCTTCATGGTTGTAACCCCTAAGGCTAACGACCTTACTGGTCGTAAGGATTCCAAAGGTTATATAATAAATACCCTGGTCGGACAAGGTCCCGAACGTAGTCTCCGACCAGCCAATTACTTGTAAGGCTATGAACTGGTATCATCTGGACCTGAATCCAGGTATATCTCTTACCGTGTGATGAATGGAATACGTGCTATATATTCCATACCACGCGACGTTACATAATTCTATGACACTAGACTACGGTTGAATGTCTCACCGATATATAACCGGACAGCAGTTGATAACTTGTTAACTGACACCTCTCTCCGACCAGACGGGTTACTTCCTAGCAGGCGTCTCTCTAAAGGATAACTGCCACTGCTTCATTAACTACTTAAGGAGGACCACGGAAGATGGAGGGGAGATGAGATCGGATCGAAGGCAATTGAGAAGATTAGCAGTCGATTTGATTACAACACCATAGCAAGCATTGCGCTCCAGTGTAACTAGAATTAGCCTTTTGTTTGATCACATGCATTCCTTGTAATAGCCAATTCATAGCAATAAAGAGTGACCCCATTCTATTCTAGGAGATACGCACTATTTTCCTCTATTTTATATATTCATAAGATCGGCGATTTGATCGTCAACAGCTGCCGCTGTCCGTGGGGAAGAAGGCGCAAATTTCATGAAGAAGTTATTCGCTCTAGCAAATCCTCGCCCGTCCTTCATAATCGTATACACGACTATGGCAGGAACTTGGGACGAGGAGAACTGGTTCGATTTGGATGACTACTCATCTCGACATGGACGGATGTATCCGCGCCATGCAAGAGAACGGGATGTCATCATCTTCCTCCTCCGCTAGTTTGCATGTCACTGACGACAGTGAAATCGAACGAATGGATGAAGATGCACCACTATGACAAGTGGCGCTTCCGGAAGGACGTATTACTCCGACCAGCTCGGAATGTCCAAAAACCTCTCTAAGCCCGGTCCTTCCGACCGGTGAAAAAGGTGACAGAACTTCAACCCCGCTATCTGAGAATCAATACACTCTCGATACAATCATGGCTGATAGGTACTCAACAACGGCTTTTGGAAATTCCAATAGCGAACCGACATCTGGTAACGGTGTCGATGAAACTCCTACCGGCTCTAGGACGAGTGGGAATGATAAGGCTCAGCGTACGATTGACAATCCGCCAGGTCAGGCTGAGTCCGCCCTGAAGACCTCAGGAGGTGCTTATCTATGACCGGTCTCCATCGTGGAAGCACCTGGTAGAAGCACTGGAAGACTCTCCACTTGTTTCAGTGGAAGCTCTCAGAAGATCGCTGCTGGAAGCACGAGGTCAATGCGATCAGAAATACGGATCAAAATGCCATGTATGGTCCTGCATACACTACCTCACCACCACATATTGATGGAGATGGTGCGGACCATCAAGCACCAGAAGCCAGAGGTAACAGAACGGATAGACGTCCGTCAGTTAATTCACCTGGTTTTGCCCCACCAAGGATGATGGGTCGGATGGGGCCAAGCGCAAGGTCGGGGGGAAGTTCAGATCCACGAGCTCCTACAACTACTATGAATCCTCTAAGACCTTCGATAACGGTATAGAACTTGCAACGTGTTCAGAATATTTTAAATAACACTGACCCAGCTCTAGCATGTGCTCTAGGTTTTGTCCAACTGGCAGGACAGGTATCGGAGATTCTTCAGCAAACCATGCAACGTACGGAAGCATACTAGGAACAAAGGATATCACGAAGTCAAACTATGACTTCATCCCAACGTTCCTCCCTCAGTAGAGGGTAGCCTGGTCAAGTTGGGGATCAACCGATGCCAAGACCTTCTCGACTATTCCGACCGAGGAGTCATGAGGGAAGAAGGCTGTTTCAGACAACCGGCCACTCCTTCCCCTCGTCGAGAGGATCAATCGCTTGGCCCTGACGATCTTCGGCATCGTCTAGGCCGAGCAGGTGGTCGGAGGTGTCATCCTAATGCCCACGACCAAGTCGGAACACCGGAACCCCGGAACCCCGGTATTCCAACCTGAGAAATCGGTCTCCGACCGACTACAATCCGGCGCTGTTCCAAAGAAGGCGCCATGAATCAATCACAGGTTGTCGAGCTTTCTCTGCAGGTCTCCAGGCTGTGCATTGGCCCAACAATTTTCAACCGGCCAACATGGATAAATTCAATGGGACCCAGAATCCGTTAGAATTTCTCCAAATCTACACTACTGTCGGTGCCGCGGGTGTCACACAACCCCGAGACCCTCTGTGCATACCGAGCTAGTCCCATGATCAGTAGCTAGCTCGCACAGTTGCAACAATGATGTTATCATAACCATTCAACAACGAACTTGTCGGTGTATTAGAACCGATCTTACGTAAAGATTATTTGATTTGGGGGGTCTCCTAGAGATGAAATCACGCAGAGTAGTTGACACGGGATGTTTAGACAGGTTCAGCCTTCTCCGAGAGAATAATAACCCTAATCCTCGTGTGTATGGTGTTCTTGATGATCAAGTAAAAGACTAAGACTATTACAGAATAGCACTTGTATTTCTACTTGACTCGCTCTTGTTCGCCGTGTCCTCCCCCTTTATCCCTCTGATTGATGCCCTTATATAGTCGTGAAGAAGTAGCCGCTTTGTCTCGCGGAGATGCGCCTAATTAATCCAAGAACGGCGCATGATGGCAAGAATTACCGCCGCGGCTTCTTCACGCCGCCCGCAATTATCTTCCGAGATAATGGGGTAATTACACACCATTAATAAGCGGAATAATAGTGCGTGCGCACTGCTCGGATTCCTTAATCAATTGGACCCACTACCGTAGGTTTGATTATAAGGTGATCGAGTTTACCCGGTCGTAGAAGGACTTACGACTGTAGCGCCATAGAAGGACTTACGACCAAGTAGCAATGAGAAGGACTTACGACTATGTAGTAGTCGAGAAGGACTTATTTATCATGATATAGTCGTAGCAAGACTTACGACTATGTGGGTGATTATAGAAGAACTTACAATTACTTGTTAGACCTCTCCCTTATAGATATAAGGGTACTTCGGGACTATGTGACATCATATTTACCCATAATAAGAATTATAGATAAAAGATAAAATGAGGATTATTAGATCCTCGCCATCTAGCCCCCACCTTCAAGTGAAAGTAACTTACTTGATAAAGGTTTCAGAATGGACTTACGACTCATGAGAATGTCAGAGAATGATAGTCGAAGGAAAACTCTTCGACATTTGAGTGCCGCTTGACCAGAATTTGCTTGGTCGTGAAGGTTGCTTACGACTATCAAAAGTCATAAAAACTCCTACAACCGTCTGGTGGTCGTAGTAGGGAATCGGAGAAAAACTCTTCCGATTGATACTTCTTCGACTAGAAAGACTTGGTCAAGAATGTAATTTCGCTTGAGGTGACAATACGCACCTATTTTTCTCGAATCTGACCATCCGGGAATTGCAACCGCTCTCATAGACTTGTCCGATGAAGCGTTCCCGGTTGTACCAACCATTGACCTATAGCCGAGACGGTTTCCAAGCGCGAGATCGTATGTTATAAAACTTACCGAGGTAGACTTGATTTTTACCTTTCCCAAATCACTCCGCCGTTTTCGAGCTCTTGCTTTCTCCATCCTCGACTAGGTTTCATCTTCTCCGCCGCCAACCCAAAAAAACTTCTTGCTTCGAGCTTAAATGGCCAAGAGAGTTTCGAATGGGAGGAATCGGAGATGGATGCGCTAAGATCAAGATCTTGGTCGATGTCGGAAGATTCCGCAGAAGGCTCGTGAAGTGGATTCTAGCTATCGGGCAAGATCGCCATCGGGGAAAATGGGCAAATTCCCGCCTTCCAAGCGACAGAGTGCGCCTTCGATTGCTCGCCACCCCTTTCTACAAGAGTACTGAACACTTTGGGGTGGAACCGTGAACTTAGGTCCCAATTCCATTACCATGTTGAGTGTGTTCGTATCTCGGCGAGGCGCACTGGGATTCCCCGGATCTCGAGCTGTTTCAATATTATTATGGGATGGCTCGACAAACCGAATCGCCGGAAGTCCGGGTCTCAAGCTCCACGACTCAAGTCGAAGGAGTATATTCAGAGTTTCACCCGGTCTTCGTGGTCGGGCCGAGGAAGAGGTGGTTCTACCGAAGGTCACTCAAGACACCTTTCTTTCAGGAAGGTCGCTGAAAAGAAATCTTCATGGGACTCAACCTCAAGATATCAAATGGATTAGCCCTTATATTCAAGCTATTAAGGACTTGAAGGAAGAAGGGTCGACCGATGGCATGTGGTGAAGGATTTCATCACACGCCAATTAGTCCTCTAAAGAAAAGAGCATCTCCTATGTGGAGGTACTGGGAGAGGAGACCCCACCAGAGACTACGAGGAGGGTAAGCAATTGTCGACTTAGCTCTCGCTTGGTCTTTCTCAACCTTGTCTAATATTTTATCTGCTTATTATTGATCTTTCACAGCCGAGGTTGACCTGCAGTCGACTCATCTCGTGAGAAGTCCCCGCCACCCGAGGGGCGGTTCTCAAGTCATTGCGCTTTGTCCGCAGATGAAAGGATAGAGCGCCTAAAGGTAATCAAAAATCTGATTCTTTCTTTAGGACTTTATAGTCGAGAAGATACTTACGACTAATGGTGATCGAGAATATCTTACGATCAAGAAAAAGTCGAGAAAACTTACGACTTGGTACTAGTCGAGAAAAACTTACGACTAATTAGTGATTCTTCTTTTCTCGCTTTGCTTTACGTAAAGTAGGCATGGAAAATCGCCGACGACGAAGAAGTCGCTCGATGACTATTGGCGCCGGGTTGTCGAAGACAAAGGCTCGGCCTCCTCAAGAGACGCCGACTTGTAAAATCGGCCGATAAGGGGGAGCAAGCTCGAGCTCGTCTTCGACTGCACTTCTACAGGCCTGCGGCACCGTAGTTGTATCCGCCGAGGCCGCACTCGCCGGCCGAGGAGGTTGAAGCAGCTTGAACCTCTTAAGCGCAAACCTCGCAAGGCTAAGGTACCCTTCTATTATGACACGTAATCTTTCGCAGCTTGGTGCCACTCCTAGTTTTATTAAGCAACCGAAAGGGAGAACCGGAAAGATTTTATGTCTTTATGAAGGACGATGTCGTGATCAAGACAACTCGCAATCGAGGGCAAGGTTGCTCGAATGGTCGAGACCGATCTCGCCCATCCGCAGGATCAGAAACCGAGCTTCGTTCCTGTTTCAAACTCTACGACTGCACGTGGTCGTAGCCGAGCCAATTGTTGAACCTCACCGCACGTGGTCGTGGAGAAGAAGAGGTCCTCCGCTGGGAGGATTGCTCCAAAATTCCCGGTTAAGACCAGGTGCGAGGTATGTGAAATGTACTAAAGTGTAAGAACAACATTTACCTTTTTCTTTTCACAACCTCGATTTGCTTTTCTTTATTTCACCGACTCTTCATTTCCGAATGCTTCACGAGAAGTCCATTGCTATCCCTTCATTCACCGGAGAGGTATCAATGGAGGTGGTCAAGCATCACCCTTGACCCTGTGGCCGATGAAGTCAAGACTCCAGAGTGACTTCCACATCTCGCCGAGGTCGAATTCACGACCCTTGAGTAGCGGTCACATCGTTGAGGTGGCCGCCACGACCACCGAGGTCGAGAAACAACAGAGGCAATGTGGAAGCCTCCGTCAAGGTGGTGACCACCGCGCACCGCCTCGGGAAGGAAATCGTTGGAGGCGTTCCTTCCCTACCCAAAGAGAAATCACGCAACCGTATGAGAAAATTTCAACTTCGTGGTGACTTCTTTGGGCCCGCCTCCGTCAGAGGGTCTTCGCTTATAGATCTCGTGACCGAGTCCCCATCCCAAAGATATTCCCAATATGGAGAATACTTTTGATAACGAGCGCCTTTGAGAAGGTGTGGGACAAGGTCGCGAGGATAGATAGGCCGCAGAACCCTGACCTTGTATATTCAATGTTTGCTAGACGACTATGAATGTAAGTATCTTCAAAATACTTATATATGTGGCTTTCCTTCTCTTCTCACTGTTCTCTTTTTGCGTAAAGCTCGAGCAAATTGTCGTTGTCGGTGAGTATCATCGACAAATTTTAGAGCTAAGACAGAGAAAGAACTACTGCAGAGGCAGAGAGATGGTAAGTCACTTATCATTCATAATTGTTTTCGACTTAAATACTGTGATAATGTTTTACGAGAATAGTCATGGAAGAAACTCATGACAAAGTACTAGTCGAAAAAGCTTACGACTACTTACAACTGTAGTGGTCGAGAAAGACTTACAACCATATCGTAGTCGAGAAAACTTACGACTAAGTCGGTAGTTGTAGAAGTACTTACAACCATTCGGTGATGTTTATCTTCGCTCTGCTCTTTGTAGGTTAAACAAGGATACGAAGACCTTAGTCGACTCACCGACTATGAAAAAGAAGAGTCGAGGAGGCTAAGGAACGAAGTATTAGTCCTCTCGGATAGACTTCGAGAGACTGTCTCTGTATCTAAAAGATTGCAGAAAAAAATAAACAGTAAGTTATGAACTTAAGACTGCTTTTGATCTTTAACCTTTACCCGACTCTCCTTTCTTCTCCAGATAAAGAAAAAGAGATGCGGAAGCTCCAGACCGAAGTTCAAGAAAAAGCTTTGGTCATTCAGGAGTTTTCCCGTATTTCCGCGAATAAGGATCAAGAACTCGAGGGTTTTAGAACTCAATTAACAGGTAAGTAAATCTTTACCTGTTATCCTTTTTGAGTATTTTCCCTTTTCTAATGCCAATTTCTTGTTCAGAAATTGCTGTCCAATTGAGAAGCCTCGAGGCTGAAATCCAAGCAAAGACCTTAATCTGCAATGAGTCCGTCCGCATTGCTAAGATGAATGCAGAGGACATCAGAGCATGGGAGCAAAAGCATGCTGAAACCGTTGCTTCCCATCGAGAAGAGGTCAAGAAATTGGATTCTCAATTAGTAGGTAAGAAAAGCTTTTACCTATAATTATCTTTGTGTTATTTTCCTCCGTAAGTTTATTTTTGTTTGACCGTATTATTCTTTTCGTAACAAGTGGTCGAAACAAGAAGCTATGAGACTTCGACTTGTACCCAACAGAGATGGAGTCGATGAAGACTAGTCTTCAAGGCAACATCATTCTCCGAACAATGTGCTTAGTGAGCTACATTCGAGGGAAAACTCCTCGAGAAGATACTATAGCCGCCACACAAGTACCATTGGGGAACAAGTCGAAAATTGCAAGAAATGGTGACCACTCAAGGCTAATCTGTCAATCAATAAGGAGGCAATGAAGTCGCAGAAGTTACGCTTTGGCTAAACTTAAAGCTCAAGACCCCACCTTAATGTTAAACCAATCGGTTTACTGATCGTCCCGAATCGAGGCAAGTCGTCGATTGAGGAAATGCAATCATTGGTAAAAAGGTATGAGGAAATGTAGCTTGGCTCTCCCCTTCGTGAGTAATCTTGTAACTACCTTGAAAGGCGCATAATTTTTGTTGATGAGTAATATATGATCCGCCTCATTTCCTGAAAATCATCTTGTCGAGTAGTTAGTAACTCAAAAGATAATAAACGAATGAAAGACTAAGAATTGAAGTCAAATTAATAACTTTATCCTAGCCCCCGACTATTTGCTTAGATTGTTTAGACAATCTAAATAAATAGTGTTTAAAATGGGGTTTCTGAAAACAAAGAGAGGTTTATTTAACTTATAGCTTTTGTTACGGTTGTCAAGCACTGGTCGAAAAGAGTAGAAACGACTGACACTAGGAAGTTCCTTCTAGTGGGCGTGACCACGGTAGAGAGGAAAGGCTTCGACTAGGTGATGTTCCCATCTCCGACTAGTTTAATCAAACCAAGAACAACAACTTGAGTTAAACAAACGTCTTAGAGGACTTTAGTCATTCGTTCGTCCTTTTTTGGTGGACTTCGATAAGTCTTTTCCAGTAGCAAAAGTAGGAGACTGAGCGACACTAGGAAGTTTCCTTCTAGTGGGCGTGACCACATGCAGAGAGGAAAGACTTGACTAGGTGTGTCTCTTCCTTCACCGCTTAAAACAAATCGAGTACACCAAAGGTGGTCGAACAAATGTAAGAAAGTGCACTCTACTTAGAATATTTTTTGAATTTACTGAAAAAATAGACTAAGATTGAGAGAGTTGGCTTTGAGAACATTACGACTAGATAGAACCCGAGCTCTTTGTATTGGCAAAGAAAAATGAGTAACGAGTCGATGCTAGGAAATTCCTTCTAGTGGGCGTAACCACATGCAGAGAGGAGAAGTTTCACTGATGACGCTTTCGCTGCCGCTGTAAAGAAAACGGGTGTTTTCATATCATAGTCGAAAGATTAAAAAGCACTACTCAAAAAATAAGGCAAAAAGAGGTAGAAAGAACTCGACTTTTATTGCTCGAAACTCGTCACACATAGAATTTGCGTGAATCGGGTCGATGTTCCAAGAGTTTGAGAGAACTCCGCCCATCTTCCATTGCTAGTCGATGACTCGCCGAGTTACTTTCGACCATCGTAAGGACCTTCCCATTTAGGGAAAGTTTATTCCGATTAGACTTGGATTGGCAGAGCCTCAATACTAAGTCACCTACAAAGAAGGTCGCGAGGTTGACCTACGATTATAGTATTCGCGCAGGCTTGTTGGTAGACCGCCGAACGGATTAAGGCTAGGTTTCTCCTCTTCGAGTAGGTTAATGTCATCCGCCGAAGTTGTTCCCGGTCCGAGTTGTTGAAGGTTTCAACTCGTGTCGACCGCATTTTAGCTCCGAGGAAGCATGGCTTCGCCCAAAACTAGAAAATGGTGTTTCTCCCGTTGTTCGATCGGTGGTCGCATTTAACCGCCCATAATATGGAGGGTAATTCTTGTACCCAAGCCCCGAGCGCTAACAAGTCGGGTCAAGACTCGAGTTTTAATTCTCGCATTATTTGGCCGCTTGCACGCTCGATCGCCCCATTGCTTTGGGATGTGCAATGTAGCATAGCATAGCTTGGTACTAACTCGCCGCAAAATTCCTCAAATTTTGCACTTGCGAATTGTTTATTATTGTCTCGTAATTATCCGACTTAACTCCAAATCGACTAATTACGCTTCTCATCATGAACCTTTTGTCGCCTGCTGTTATCCCGAAGCATGTGTTCAGCTTCGATCCATTTTGTGAACGTGTCAATAGCCACAAAAGGAATTCAAACCTCCCCGAGCTTTGGGAAACGGTCCTAGGATATCAAGCCCCTGTGTCGCAAAAGGCCAAGAAAGAGGTATTGTTTGTAATGCTTGAGCCGGTTGGTGTATCTGTCTACCATGGAATTGGCATCGACACACTTTTTAACCACCTCCATAGCATCGCATGGTCAGAGGCCAAGAAAAACCTTGTCGAAAGGCTTTACCAACCAATGTTCAGAGGAAGCATGGGTCCCACAGATGCCACGTGTATATCGTGAAGGAGTGTTATTCTTCGCTTTATGGAATGCATCGCATGAGTATCCCTTGGGCCTCGCTTATAGAGGACTCCTTCAACCAAAGTATACATTTTGGCTTTTCGATAATCGATCTACCTCAAGATCATCTTCTGCACGGAACCCTTGTAAAGATACTCGTGAGATGGGAGTCATCCGTATCCTCGTAATCTAATGAGGCCATCTCAAGAGGAGGTGTCTCGGTTCTTCGACTGAGACGGTTTTTGGAGTTGCTCCAAGAAAACTCCTTTTGGTACCGTGGATCGGAAGAAGCCATCCGAGCAAGTTGGTCTCATGAGAAATTATCCTTTCGAGGGATAAATTGTACTCAAACCTAAAAATGTTTTTCTAGCTTACGCTTCCGATAAGTACCGAGCCATTGTTGAGTTAGAGCACCGTACTCTTTCCCGATTTGATTCACGACTAGTTGAGAGTCTCCTCTCACGAGTAGTCGATTTAATTGAGAGTGCTTTGCACTCGTATGCCGCCTAGCAAACCTTCGCATTTTGCCACATTGTTAGTGGCCTAAAGTTTAATTGTATGGCATACTTTAAGGTTTCTCCCAGAGGAGATACCAGACTCACCTCACCTCGAGCCACTTAAAGTAAGTGACCCGTCAGTACATCATCCACGGTCGGGAATCAGATCGGGATCCCGAACAGTTCAGATTTGTCCATTCGCGACAAAGTCCGCCAAGATCCGGGATTTTATGGCCGTCGACACGAATGGAGGTCGAACTCCCAAGTTCGATCGACCATTTTGCCATGCGCCCCATTGCTTCTTATTATGGAGGATTGCTCCCAAAGGAAACTCGACGGCAGACCTATTTTGTGCGCCAAAATAATGCCGCAGCTTCTCAAGACATGAGGAGGGCATATAGAAGTTTTTGACTCGAGGGTAACGCCCTAGGCCCGTAAAACTTCGCTAACGTAGTAAACCGGTCGCTGTACGCTTTCACGCTCTACGACTAGTATCGCGCTTGTCGCCTCGTGGCGTGGCGGCTAGGTAAATTAAGAGCGCCTCTTCCGCTTTGGAGAAACCGTAACAGAGCACTGAAAGATACCTCTTGACATCCTCAAAGGCGCTGCTTGCCTCATTCGACCACTCAAAACCTTCATGTCTCCCGAGAAGTTTAAAGAAAGGTAGTCCTTTTCTCCTAGTCGCATGATGAAACGACTTAAAGCCGCCATGCACCCAAAGTGAGTTTTCGACTTCCTTTTTGTGTTTGGAGGACGATCCGAGGATGGCTTTATTTTTCAGATTTGCTTCGATTCCTCGCTCGGATACTAGAAATCCAAGCAATTTTCCCAAGAAATTCCAAAACACACTTCTCTCGATTGAGTTTTAAGCGGTGCTTTCTAAGGTTGTCGAATGTTTCTTGTAGGTCGCTGATATGATTAAGTCTCTTAATGCTTTTACGACTAGATCATCAACATAGGCTTCCAAATTCCTACCTAATTGAGATGAAAAGTCGATTGCATTAGGCGTTGAAAAGAAGCACCGCATTCTTTAGACCAAATGGCATTTTGACATAGCAAAAGGTACCAAATGGAGTAATGAATGCGGTCTTTTCTTCATCGCTTAAACACATATTGATCCGTGGTATCCGAATATGCATCTAAAAACTTAATATCTCACAACTGCGCAGAGAATCAACCACCGATCGATACGAGGTAAAGGGAAATCATCTTTTGGACAAGCTTTATTAAGATCAAGAAAGTCCACGCACATACGCCATTTGCCGCTTGACTTTTTGACCATTACAGGTTAGCCAACCACTGGTGGTTGACTTCTCTTATAAAGCCCGCTTAAGTAGCTTATCCAACTCGATTTAATAGCATCTCGCCGATCAGGGCAAATCTCCGTAATTTTGTTTTACAGTACTTTATCGTGCCGAAGCTAGCCTGCGGCTCTATCACCTCCCCGGGACTCCGGCATGTCTGATGCTTGCCACGCAAAGACATCTGCGTTAGCTCTGAGGAAGGTAATGAGGGCGCCTTCCTATTTGGGGTCGGAAGTCTCCCGATGCGAACACTTCGAGGGCTCTTCAAGGCCCGCAGGAACCTCTTTGACTTGGTCGCTCGCTTTGGTGCAGCTTTTTAGGCTTCGACTTGCTAGTCGGTCGACTTTCATCTCGAAGTTGGTATTTGACCAACCATCTCGAGGATCGACGGCCGCAGCCTATACGCCATCTTTTGTCACATCGAATGGTGATCACCTTTGGGACTCGCATCTTAAGACATTGATACCCATAATGAGTAGCCATTAAGAATTTTGCCAAAGTTGGTCGTCCGAGTATGGCGTTATATGCCGATCGAATCGACTCACATCAAAGGAGACTTTCTCTCGTCTCCGAAATTACTTGGTGAGCCAAATGTTAAAGGAAGAGAAACTTGGCCAATTGGTTTGGTCAAGACCCCAGACGATTCCATGAAAGGAGTATCGCATCGCCTTACCTTTGTCCCGGTACTTGCATCTCGCCCGTGGCATTAGTAAATAATATGTTCAAAGAATCGCCACCATCAACCAACACTCGATTGACCCGACAGCTTGTTGATGGTGGGTTCACCACAATCGGATATCGACTGATCGACTCAGAGTGATTGGGCAATCATCCTTCTCAAAAGAGATGGTAACTTCCGACCACTTCGTAATTTATTGACGAGAGGAGTATGTATAGAATTTACCTCTCGTCCGCAGCCTTTGTTGTCGCTTGGAGTCGATGCCGATGATCCTCCGTAGATGTGCTCAACGGTATGTTGCGGATCTTGAATGGCATCTCCTCATCATCCGATGACTTTGGCCACTCGTATGTCCCACCCGCCGAGAGTAGGGAGTGGTGCTTGCCGCTGTAGTAGTCCTCGAGCTTTCTTTGGAAAACTCTAGCTATGGAGGTCATGTCCTTCTTTTTATGAAAAGGACACCACCTTGGTTTGTCGCTCCTACGATCGGGCGCTTACCTTTGCCTTGATCAGTGGTACGACTTGGTGGTTTGGGGCTCTCCATCTTCACGCCGTAACCTCCTTGGAACCACCGGTTTGTGGTTTTGACTTTTTATTTTCTTCTTGACTTTTTGCTTTTTTATCCTTACCAACTTCACCGCCTCGAGGAGTATATGTTTCTCGATCGATAGTGTTGTTCCACTGACCGCCTCGTAGCGCTTGCATATCGATCGCCATCTCAAGAGTTCGCAACAAAGTGTTGGGAGGATTCAGCAATGTCCTCCGTTATCCTTCTACTACGGACTCCTTGCTTAAAAGCCCCGATCACAGAGGAATCGTAAATTTCCGAATTGAGTTACTTAACCCGACTAAAGCGCTTGATGAATTGACGCAAAGTCTCGTTATTGTTCGCTTTATCCGGCAAGTCGCCTTCTTTCCGTATGGCGGTTGTATGTGCCTTGGAAATTATCAGAGAAGATCGCAGAGGTGTTGCCAAGAGTAGATCGACTCGAGTGGTTGGTTTAATAACCACGATCGAGCGGATCCTTCGAGCACAATCGGAAGGTAATTCGCCATTACATGCTCTCCTCCCGCCGCCGCCGGACAATGTTAGATAGATCTCAAGAAATTCGATGGGATTTTGAGATCCATCAAATTTCTCCATGTTCATCGGTCGAAAATGAGGTGGCTAATGAATCGCCGGAGGTCGCGAAAATGCCCTGCATCCCAGAATCACTTCTGGCCCCTTCTTTGTAGGAAAGAAGGGTTAATGTCACCAGTGATCGATACGACGATACCCGTAACAGTCGACTTGTTCTCGTAGTAGGTCTTAGTTCTACGAGGGAATACCTCGCACTCCACCCGCTAGAATTTCTTTGTCGGCGGTGAATGATCACCTCTCCGAGGGGCTTCTTGATCTTCAGTCGATCGAAATGTATTTCTCTGAATAGGGGATCCATTTGACTTATGGCCGTGTCGATTCCTACGTAGAGAAATATTCGATTGACTGGTAGCTGAGGAAGTCGTATTGCTACGACCACCGAATGTTGTCGGCGAGGTACTCCGGCCTTGTCATCACAAATAAGTCTTTGCGTAATCTCTTCAAAGAAAGAGATCGCACTGGCGCTCGAGCAAGCTCTTGACTGGGATTCTCGAGCAAGTCATTGATGTTCTGGAGTTCTTGTACCTCCTCCGACTGATGTTGAATGCGCCCAGGCAGGTTCTTCTGGACTGCAATTTTCTTTCTTCTGACGACATCAAAATCCTCCTCATCAGGTCTTTGAGGCCTTCTTAGTGGAGTGCGAGAATGTCGAGGATTTCTCGCTCATCGTGAGTGTTGGTTCTCTCGCCAACGGTGGTGCCCTTGCCATTACCACGAGGGGCGCAGCAGTGATCTTCGGGAGTGTTCTTATCTCGCCTCCATGAGGTCGACTTTCGATTTGGGGAAGGACGAAGACCTCCCGCTGATGATTCTCACTTGCGCCGAGGCCTCCCGCTTGAGGAGTGCTCGAGAGACACCATCTCGCGACTTGGAGTAATCCTCCGTAGGGGAACTCCGGTTATAATCGCTCGCTCGCAAATGAGATCCGCGGGAGACGGCCGAATTTGCAGGTGAAAGCATGCTTGATCCCACCCTCTCCGGAGTTACCCCGAGAGAGAGGATCACTAGATGCCGGTAGAGTCCTCGAATGGTGGCTCCTGTAACTTGATTCTACCAAGTCGGACCGCCTTAAGGGACTTGAACACTTGGAGAAAAAACTCGCTGTGTTGTGAGTCCTCCCGGGAGCGGTCCCGGTCGGATTGACCCTTGTCCTTTGAGGGAATTGGCTCTTCCGTTGGACGATTGTTGTGGGGATAAGGATCCTCCTCAACTCTATTAATGGGATGGTTTCACGGAGAATAATCTCCGAGGCAACATCACCATCACGGATGCATCACTCGGCCGAGTCGAAACCGCATGCATGTCGACGTCACAGAACCGCCAAGTCAAACCAGCTCCTCGCTCCATTCTCCCGCCATGATTGCATGAGATTGGAAAAGAGAGTATGTTGACAAGAGATTACCGAAGATCCCCACGGTCGGCGCCAACCGCGGTGTATTAGAACCGATCTTACGTAAAGATTATTTGATTTGGGGGTCTCCTAGAGATGAAATCACGCAGAGTAGTTGACACGGATGTTTAGAAAGGTTCAGCCTTCTCCGAGAGAATAATAACCCTAATCCTGTGTGTATGGTGTTCTTGATGATCAAGTAAAAGACTAAGACTATTACAGAGAATAGCACTTGTATTTCTACTTGACTCGCTTCTTGTTCGCCGTGTCCTCCCCTTTATCCTCCGATTGATGCCCTTATATAGTCGTGAAGAAGTAGCCGCTTTGTCCGCGGAGATGCGCCTAATTAATCCAAGAACGGTGCATGATGGCAGAATTACCGGGCGCCGCTTCTTCACGCCGTCCGCAATTATCTTCCGTAGATAATGGGGTAATTACACACCATTAATAAGCGGAATAATAGTGCGCGGCATCGCTCGATTCCTTAATCAATTGGACCCACTACCGTAGGTTTGATTATAAGGTGATCGTAGTTTACCCGGTCGTAGAAGGACTTACGACGTGTAGCAAATGAGAAGGACTTACGACTGTGTAGCAAATCAGCGAACTAATGAAGGCATAAAGTAATATTAGTTAACAGCAAAGGACCTTATGGTCAGGTTCTTACAAAAGTCGCCTCACAGGGCTTAACCACAACAGAGTATCTGGCATCGGAAATCTCAAAATACGTAGAGCCCAATCGACATGCCCACAGGCAATCGAGTGGAGGACGTGACCTAGTTTGCGAAGTCTTCAAAGTAGCCTTGCTCATAGTACTCAACCTATCCTGATTCTTCCACTGGGACTGATCAACAAAGGGCATAAAGCCGTGAGTACATAAAGTACTCAACAAGCCATAGAGAAATGTATGCACATAGTATTCATGCAAGGCTTAAACAAGAATGGCTTTATGGCTAATTTGCAGAAAGCAAGTTTAATAGTAAATACAATAATTAGATTGCAAAGCAGGATTTTAAAAGAATAGTACATAGATATCCAAGTTCTTTTGAATCAAACAGTGAACCTCCCATTCACTTCCCAACCATTCCAACCAAACCTTTCCACCGAACCAATACCTCATTTTTGAAAATGCTATCCCTTGCGTGAAATCACCAGGCATGTCCGTAATCGGGGACACGGCTATTCGAATAGATTTTGACACTCTGCAGAGGTTGTACAGCTTTACCCACAAGAGATAAATCACTTGTAATGTCCGTCTGACACACTTCCGAGGGTGTGCGACTAAGTGATTATCACAAGGCCTTTACAAAGTTCCATTTTGCCTCGGTTCTGCTCGCTAAGGTCTCACCCTCACGGCCCCCTCTTGCGCCAATAATCAACCCAAACAGAACCGACTCAAAACTTCCCTAATTAGTTGGCCAGGTCCGTCCCATACCGGACTTGTGGTTGCACAAGGTGGCCCAGATCAATGACTTGCAAAGTTAAGTCCTTAGTTGGCTGCTCAGGCGAGACTACCACATCCCAATGTGCCTTACGCACCCACCTTCACCCCTTACCACAAGCCCGAGCATAAATCATTTTTGTTCACTGCCGACCAAATGGCAATCCCTGCCATGGCTCAACACATTTTAAATTATAGTGGCCTCACACCACAATTCCATAATGCCATTAGTCAAATTTCATTATTCATTGAACATGTGATCGTGAGTACTGCGGGTAACTAGAGCATGTCTAAGCAATAATACGCGCCCATGTTGGTAATACAACCATCTCCAACTAGTATTAATCATTCTAAGGTGTCCAAGGACATATGTCATTCAAGGAGACATTTCATTTTCAATTTATCAAGGTGGCATAATGGCAATTTGGTAATTATCTACTCCCAAAACTATTTTTAATAAATCTAGCCATGCATGATAATTTAAAACAATATACATTTATAAAATGGGTTCAACATGGTCAAAGGACTACGACTTGCCTTCGTTGACGAGTAGTGGGTCTTCGGTCGCCGGATCGAAGAATTCTTCCGAGACGCCGGAATCTACACGCGCGAAAAGAGCCAAATAAATACAATAAATCCAATAAAATCCTAAAATTAAAAAATTAAAAAATTAGTAGCGAACAGAAGGGGCTGAATTTAGATGAATTTAGAGCCAAGAATCGATGAAATCGGATTTCGTATGAAGGAGAACGAGTATCCAGAAGTTTCCTTCACATGAAATATAGAAAATCCTCATAGATGAATAGTGCAGACTGAGTTAAAAATGATGCCATTGGCGAGGAAAGAAAGGGGCGGCTGGCGAACTAGCAAAATGGAATCCGGGAGCGAGACGGGCCCAATGGTGGTGGTCGCGTCGCCGGCGGAGGCCCGGTGCGACGGCGGCGCGCAAAACAGTGCATAGGGAATAGTGGTGGCAGTGACCCGACGATGATTCAGAGAAACGGAAGGTGGCACAATGTAGAGCATCACGAGGTGAACCTAACGGCAGTGACGATATCGCTGGGGGATCAAAGAAGGCGCCAAAAACGACGAAAGAAGGCTGTTCGGCCGCCGACGGAACATTTTTAGTTGCGGCAAAAAGAGAGCGGCAAAATTTAGGGATAGGAAGAGGAAGCTGAGGGGCACGCGGTGACGTAGTTGGCGCGAAGAATAGGCGACTGAAGAGAGAGAACCGAGGTAGAGAACTTTTGCTGCTTATCTTCGATTTTCTTTCACGTATGCATGAGTTCCATGCATGCACTAGCTAATGGATTTGCTGGAGATACATGCATGTCGACGGAGTACAGAATATGGGAGCTCGGTTCTGGAAGAAAGAAAAGGGGAGGGGAGGGAAGGAAGCGGAGGGGGCTTCGGCTGGGCAGTAGCAGCAAGGGAGCAAGGCCGGCAGTGGGGAAGGAAACTTCGGCTGGGCTGCAGCAGCAGGGGAGCAAGGCCGGCAGCGGCAAGAAGGGAATGGAGGTGGGGAGCTGCTGGCTGGCCGGGAGCTGCACGGCAAAGGGTTGGTGGAAAACGCAGCAGCAGGACCGGCAGCAAGGGGCGACGGAGCTGGGCAGAGCGGGGTGCCGGGTGCAGCGCCGGCCGGGCCAAGGGCGGCTCCAGAGACTGGGCTGGGCAAGGGGAATGCGGCGCCATGGAGTTGAGCCAAAACCGGAGGAGGAGGCGCCATGGAAGCACTGTAGGCTGGCCGGCAGTGGAGAAGAGGGAGAGAGGAGGGAGCTGGAGGAGGAGGAGGAAGAGAGCAGGCGGGAGTGCTGCCGCCTGGAGGAGCTTCAGTTGGAGCCCGCTGCGGTGGGCGCTTTGGCTCGGACTTGGGGACTGCTGAGGAGCTGGGGAGACGGCAAGGGAGAGCAGCACAAGGGGCGAGCTGCTGCTGGACCAGGTGCTGCCGGTTTGGAGAAAGAAGAAGGAGCCAACAGGGGAGCAAGGCCGGCAGCAGCAGGCGACGAGGGGGAGCTACTAGAGGTCGGCACGACCAGTCAGACGCTGCCGCTGGCAAGGGCAAAGAAGCAGCCAACAGGTCCGACCGCAGCAAGGGAGCAAAGACGGGAGGGTAGCAAGAAGTGGGGTCACTGGCCGGAGGAGGAGGCTCAACAAATGGGAGGGAAGCTGGCTGGGAGGAGAGCAATGGAGTAGAGAGCTCGGCAGGGGAGCTGGGGAAGAAAAGGAGAGCAGCACTAGGAGCTCATGGGAGGGGAGGTAGGAGCTGGAGGAGGAAGGGACTCACAGGAGGAGCAAGACACGGGTCTCAAGACTGCAGACGCCAGAGCATGGGGCGGGAGGTAGGGCACAAGGCTCTACACAGAGGGACAAGGCAAAGAAAGCAAGGCAGGTCACGGAAGAAAACAAAGTATCGGAGAGAGGAGGAAAGAGAGGGAAAAAGGAAAAGGAAAGAGAAAATCCCGGGAAAATTCAAAAATCCAAAAATCCAAAAATTCAAGAAAATTTTAGAAAGTACCTTGGAACTTGAATAGACCAAATAAAATAGTTTTGAATTTTTTTTAGTTTATTTTAGCGAATTAAAATATTTTTCCTTCAGAAATTCAATTTTAAGCTTTCAATTAAACCAACAAAACCAAACGATTATTTTTATTTTTAAAGCTTCAAAATAGACTACCAATTTAAATTAAATACTTTAAATTAAATTTTACAACAAATCAAATAATTTTTGGGTTGACCGAAAAGAAATAAACAGATCGGGTTGCAAGAAACAACACCGACTTGAATAAAATCCAAAAACATAGAAAAATCCAATAAACTCATTTTAGAATTTAATTAAAGTTTGATTTAATTATTTGAATATTTTTCACTTTGAAATTTCAATTTAAGCTTTACATTTATTCAATTAAAAGAAAATAGTTTGTTTTGTTTTTAATGCTTTAAAATAACTTTGAAATGCGAGCAAGCTGAAAACAAATAAAAAGAACTCCACGGAAAAACAACCGGGCGATGGGAAAAAGGAAAACCAGATAAAATCAGAAAATCAAAGAAGACAATTTTTATTTAATTGAGGTTTGAGTAATTCAAATTGAAATGCTTTTGATTTTATGAAAGTCCCATTTTAGCTTTTAGCAACAAAAGCAAATGGTTATTTTTATTTTTGAATTTTTTTCTTCAAAAACTCTCAAAAATTCAGGATGTTACAACTACCGCCATCAGAGCTGCTGGCGGTGACGAAAATGTGATGGCTAACTACTTACCTACGGTACTTGAGAGGTCTGCTCAGTCATGGTTGCTCAACCAACCGGTCGGATCAATCTATACTTGGGAGCAACTCTGCGACCTGCTAATTGTAAACTTCCAGGGCACGTACGATCGCCCTAGAAAGTAGGATGACCTCCATCGGATCTGACAAGGACCAAAAGAGACTCTTTGTCAATACATCAAAAGGTTCAGCCAAGTTCGTAATTCAATACCGGAGATTGCAGAGTCTTCTGTGATTCAAGCTTTCAAAGCAGGTTTAAGGAATCGACGGTTTACAGAGGATATCGTTACGAATCCTCCACGAACGACCACCGAACTTTTCGACATTGCTGACAAATACGCAGCCGCTAGCGATGCGGTTGAGTGGAGCGAGGCCATTGATCGAAAAGATAAAGCCCCACAACCTGTCTTGGAAAAGTCAGAGAAGAAGCACAAAAAGACTCTCAAGAAGAGGAAACACCGCAAGCCCCAGTGTAAGGAAGTCCTTGCGGTCCCCGACAAGTTCATCAAATGCAAGAAAGATTTCACCGGTCGAGGCAAGGTAAAGATTCCGACTAGTGGATATCAAAAGAACAAGAAGGGGTGTCCACTTCACCAGCAGACAGGGCATGACTTGTACACCTGTTGAGCCTGGCAAAATAAATTAGAAGAATACTATGCAGGTAAAGGCCTACTTCCCTCGATATAGGAGCTCGGGGAAGCAAGTTCCAAAAAGGACAAAGAATACGACGAAGAGATGGAGTACCAGGAGCCTCAACATACGGTTAACATGCTCTTTGGAGGATCCTCCTCGTATGACTCGCGACGTCACCTGAAAGTTGTGGAGCGAGAGGTCAACCTTGCAGAATCTTCGACCGCCATCAAACCATCAAGGTGGTCAGACACACTAATCTCCTTCAGCAAAGAGGACTGCCCCATCCCGTCAACTCGACCAGGTAGGTTCCCTATTATAGTTGAACCTACCATTAACAATTGTAAAGTTAATCGAGTCTTGATAGATGGTGGTAGTTCCTTAAATATTTTATTTGTGGGAGCATTAGAAGAAATGCAGGTCCCCAGATCTAAGGTAAAACCAGTGAAGTATGCTTTTCACGGCATAGTCCCTAGTTCTACCGCAAAACCGATAGGACAAGTGTCAATACCGGTTACATTCGGGAGTCCTGACAACTTCCGAACAGAAAAGATTTCATTTGATGTGGTTTATTTTGAAACCACGTATAACGGAATCCTTGGTCGCTGGCTTTAGCAAAGTTCCTGGTAGCCACGCATTACGGTTATCAGAGTCTAAAGATGCCAGGACCAAAAGGAGTCATTATGGTTCGAGGAGATTGAAAAATAGCTTATGCATGCGATCGAAAGTCTTTAGAACTGGTCGACGAACTCCCGGCTAGAACAATTGACTTTCTTGCAATGCGGGTCAAGCACTCCAAACCGAAGATGACACCAAAACCATCCGACCAGACAAAGGAGGTATCACTCGACAGAGACATTTCCCTGGAAAATGCCAAATCGCCACATGGGTCAAGAAACACTGATCGGTTTGTCCCAAAAGTGCTGGTCGGAGAAGGGCTCAACTTCAAATAGGAAGAGTCGCTCATCTCCTTCCTCCGAGCAAACCAGGACATATTCGCCTGGCAGGCGTCCGACATGCCCAGAGTCCCCAGGGAGGTGATCGAGCACAGGCTAGCTCTCCAGTCTGACAAAAAACCAATCAAGCAGAAGCCACGGTGTTTTACACCGGACCAAAAGGAGGCGATCCAGTCTGAAATTGACAAGCTCCTGAAGGCTGGATTTATTCGTGAGGTCAATCATCCTCAGTGGCTCACTAACCCTGTAATGGTTAGAAAGAGTAATGGGAAGTGGCGAATGTGTATTGACTTCATAGATCTTAATAAATCTTGTTCGAATGATGATTTTCCCCTTCCCCGCATTGATCAACTTGTAGACTCCACCTCCGGGTGTCAATTAATAAGTTTTTTAGATGCGTATTCAGGGTACCACCAGATTAATATGAGTAAAGAAAATGAGGAGAAAACTTCCTTCATCACTCCATATGGCACTTACTGTTATGTTAAGATGTCTTTTGGTCTCAAAAACGCTGGTGCAATTTTTCAAAGGTTGATGCAAAAAAAACCATTAGTCCACATATAGGTCGAAATCTAGAAGCCTATGTTGATGATTTAGTTGTAAAGAGCATCAACGCTGGTGATCATGTTCCCGACTTACTAGAGACTTTCAATAACTTGAGAAGGCATAACCTCAAGTTGAATCCAGAGAAATGTGTGTTCAGAGTTTCCGCTGGAAAACTTCTCGGTTTCCTAGTTTCGGCTAGAGGTATCGAAGCAAATCTTGCGAAGATATCGGCCATCAACCAGATGCGCCCTCCGACCACAAAGAAAGAAGTCCAAAAACTAACTGGCTGTATGGCAGCGCTAAGTCGTTTCATAGCAAGGTTTGGTGAAAAAGGATTACCTTTCTTTAAACTTCTTCGGAAGCATGGAAGTTTCGAGTGGACAAAGGAAGCAAACGATGCCTTTGAAAAGCTTAAAGAGTACCTTACGAGTACCCCGGTCTTAGTCTCTCCATGACCGAAAGAGACATTGCTGATTTACGTGGCTGCAACACCACAAGCTGTCAGCAGTGTGTTGGTTGTAGAATGTAAAAACGTCCAACGACCAGTATATTATGAAAGCGAAGTCTTACATGGACCAAATAAAAGATACCCACAGGTACAAAAGCTTCTCTATGGTCTCCTTATGGCTTCAAGGAAACTTAGGCAATACTTTCAAGCCCACAAAGTGGTCATGCCTACTGGATATCCCCTTAGTCAAGTCCTTGGAAATAGGGAATCGTCAGGACGAATAGCAAAATTGGCAGTTGAACTAGGGACGTTCGACCTCCATTTTATCTCACGAATAGCAATAAAGTCTCAGGCAATAGCAGAATCCGTTGCCGAATGGACAAACCCTGAACTCAAGCAAGAACCAGAGTACAAACGCCACGAGGAGTGGACAATGTACTTTGACGGTTCTTTAATGCTCAAAGGATCGGGGGCTGGAGTCGTTTTGATATTCCTACTGGTGAACACATTAATTACGCCATCCAGTTCAACTTTCCTACTACGAACAATGTAGTAGAATACGAAGGTTTACTAGCGGGACTTCGAGTAGCTCATTCGCTCGGGATTCGCAAATTACTAGTGAAATGCGATTTTCAACTGGTAGCGAATCAAGTGGGGAAAGAGTATCAATGCTCAAGTACCAAGATGTCATCTTATCTGGCGGAAGTACGAAAACTCGAAAAGCACTTCTTTAGTTTTTAGATCCAACATATCCCTAGAAAGGGAAACTTTCTAGCAGACCAGTTGGCACGGATAGCCTCCACTAGGTCAACCGTCCCGCCTGGAGTTTTTCTCGAGCAACTCGATTCACCCTCGGTGGTCGAGCATTCTGAGAACATCAATGATTCACATCAGGTCATACAACTTGATTCTGATAACATAGATGCTCCATAGATCGGTGACGATCAGGGTAGGAATTGGATGACATCAATCTACAATTATCTTCAGCATGACCTAATTCCATAAGATGATGTAGAGGCTGATCGTATAGCACGAAAAGTCAAATCATACACTCTAATTGAACGTACCTTGTATAAACGAGGATCTCATGGAGTGTTGATGAGATGCATATCTCAATCGGATGGCATTAAGATGCTAACCGAAATTCATAGAGGAGTTTGTGGAGCACATCATTCCTACAAAACATTGGCCGATAAAGCCTTCAGGCAAGGATACTATTGGCCAACTACCCTTCATGATGCAAAAGAGCTCATGACGAAATACGTACAATGTCAGTGTCATAGCCGACAAGTACATCAGCCGGCACAAGCTTTGCAAACAATTCCTCTTTCTTGGCCTTTCGCAACCTGGGGACTAGACATTCTAGGACCTTTCCCAAGAGCACCCGGGGGCTTCGAATTCCTTTTCGTCATGATTGACATGTTTACAAAATGGATCGAAGCTAAGCTAGTTGTTAAAACTACAACTAAGGCCGCTAAAATATCTCTCAAAAAATATGATCACACAATTTAGTGTACCTAGTCGTATAATCACAAACAATGGTACTCAGTTTTCAACTGGTAGTTTTTAGGAATTCTGCGATGAGCTTGGAATCAAAGTCCATTTCGCTTCTGTTGCTCATCCACAGAGCAACAGAGCAATTTAGCATACCAATATTATCATAATACAGGGGGTTAAATGCCGAGTGTTCGACCAGTTAATAAAATGGTCAGGAGCTTGGGTTCAAGAACTTCCCTCTGGTTTACGGGCCGTTTGAACCACGACCAGTCATCCGACCGGTGAAACACCATTCTTTTTAATTTATGGTGCTGAAGCCATGATTCCTCCAGAACTAAAAATTGGATGTGCTCGAACTGATTGTTTCAACGTAAACGATCAAGAGGAACGACGACTCGATGATATCAATTTCCTTAAAGAACGACGAAACCATGCCTTAATACGTTCGGCAATCTATCAACAAGCCATGAGAAGGTACCACAGTCGTAAGGTGTAACCTCATAGCTTAGCTGTAGGTGATCTGGTTCTTAGAAAAATTCAGAGCCAAGCAAATCGCAACAAGCTTTCTCCCAAGTGGGAAGTTCCATAAACTATGGTCGAAGTCACCCGACCAGGCTCGGTACGATTAGCTATGTCAGATGGAAAGGTTTAGTCTAATTATTCGAACATTGATCAACTGCGTAAGTTCTTTGTTTAATTTCCTTTTCATTTCTATTAATTTTAAAGGTTAATCAATCCCTTAAATTCTCTGAGCAAGTGATGTTATTTATATGTTTGTACCCAACTCTGGTCGACTAGCGGTTCATATGCTGAAGATTACAGAGATTATATTTTTATTTCAAAATTCTGTTCTACTCTCATTTGGCTACTGGTCGGGACACAGAAAACCTCCTAGTCGAAGTCGCTCCTTTTTCGCACGTGGTCCCGCCCACTAGAAGGAGCTTCCTAGCGATGGACTTTTTCTTACGATCCTCGCTGCCAGTCGGACCAGAGCATGAGCACGTATTACGAAATATATTTTATATCTTCGTTTCTTAGCAGTTCCTTCCAACCAGCGTTGAGTATTACATAGAAATAAAACCACTTGTCGTTTATTTTGTACATCTTTGCATTTAAGTTTTCTTATCAAGGAAAGTCCTTTCTTCCGATCATATATTATCTTAGTAAGTACTTCGATTATGAAAAATAGATTTACAACTAGTTGGAACCTGGCACTGGTTCTGATAAAAAAAGGTTTACTAGTATTATTACGATCAGTTTTTCAAACAATGGTTGAGACTTAAGTTCATATTCTTGTCCTACTGCTTATATAGTAAATTCTTCTTCTATAAAATAGTCGGGGGCTAGGTAATATGTGAATATTCATAAGTCAACCGGATGAACAAAAGATTTCATTGATAAGAAAAAGGCAAGTTTTACATTTTTGTATATTTTTACATTACAATTCTACTAGAGATCGCCCAACTAATCACTGCTTGACGGAGATCCGACCTCCATTTCTTCTACAACCTTGTCTCCAAGAGGTCTTACCTCCTTGAAAAACTTGGTCGCCTCTTCAGGTAAGTAGTTGAAATCCTCTTCAATGGCTTCTAGATTAGTGGAGGGGTCGGACGCCTTCAGTCTTGCCAGAGCAAAACTAACTCCGCTGGTAATGGATTCTTTCATAGATCAGGCATAATTTTCTCTAGTAGTCTTGAGCAAGCACTTAAGATCCTCTAGAAGATGGCCCATGTAATTCACCTTTTCCATTGGATCTCTCAGGGAGGGCAAGCTTGATCCTGACCCCATATCAAAAATCATTTTACTAAGTGAAGTGATTTTCTCATCAAGATTAAGCACAAGAGTTGCCTCCTTGTCTTGCTCAAATTCCAAAGCTTTCTTTGCTCTGGTTAGCGCTTGGTTTTGTTCTGCATAGGAAAAACGAGTGTTATGCAAGAATGGTTAGAAGAGATACTAAGTCAAGTTTACGACTAGTTATCTTCAATCTTCTTTCTGGAAATCTCCAAAATTTCTTTATTTCTGGTCATCAAATATGCGATCGACTGGTCCTTAGCTTGGCATTCTTCTTCAAGCTTTGTTATTTTGGCTTTTTGGCCATAGCTTCTACTTTTATTTTATCCAAATCTATCAAATATAATAAGGAGAATAATTAAAAGAGAATAACAGAGTCATAAGGAAGAAAAACAGGTTAAGTAGAAAGTTTTTACTTTCTAATTCGGAGTGTCTTTGCTCCAAGATTTTTATTCACTAGGTCAGTCCTCCGACTACAGCAAACTTCTCGACCATGTGCCACATAGATAGCATTTCTTATTTAAGTTTCTTGTAAACTTCAAGAGGAATTATGAAAATGGTTGTAGACACTTACCCCAATTGCCATGTCGTTATAATCGGCAAAATTTTATCAGGACTCGTCTTAGCTTGACGATCCGATGTTCTCTCCCAAGCTTCATCAAGCTCCTTATCCTCGATAAATCGAGGAGAAAAAGGAAACTTGCTAACTTGGGAAGGGTTGCTTGCAGTAATCGGAACATGTTGGGAATCTGTAGGGATTTCTACCTCCGCTGATGGGGTAAAAATCACCATGGATCCAAATCAAATTCCGGTACTAAAGCTTGCTCGGGGGCTTTCCTGACTACTTCCCTCTCAAGGACTCTAACCTGAGGGAAGCTCTGGTCGGAAACATCCTCGACAACCTGATCTTCTAGTCTGGTGTGGTCGAAACGATCAGAACACTAGAAGATCTGCACAAAAGAAAGAAAGGAAATACAGGACTTCAAGATCATCAAAGACATATACAATATGCATTTATATGACTAATTCATACATATCTGGTTGATTTTTTGGTCTTGATCTTGAAGCGCGCCGGTTTAAAGTTCGTAGTGCCCGCTTTCCTTTTCTTTTCAACCAATTTCACCCGTTCTGAACTGGTGGGGTTGGTTGCACCCTCTACACTTTCCAATAAGGGATCAGAAGTAATATTCTCGACCAGCTGGTCGAGAATAATGTCCCTGATCGCTGGATCAGAAGGTGTAGATTCGTTGGTCTCCAAAATAGTTGCTTCAACCGCAACTGGCAAGTCTTGAGCGACTGCATGGGACTCAACGATTACCACCTAGATTAACAAGCAAAGTTAGTTAGGTGATGAACTTGCTTCATCTAATAATAAATATTTTTGTTCGGTTACCTACCTCTACGCGGTCACTATCTCTAGTGATTCTATGACTGGTTGGATCATTAATTGGCTCACATGTTTAAGTGGCCTCATCAATTCTAAGCCCGACCGACTACATGTCAAAGATGATTTTAGGTAAAAACCGATCGAAAAATATTAGAAAGATGAAAAGTGATTGGTATACTCACCCGAAGTCTCCCGGTCCTCTCTTCTGCGAGAACGACCGCTAAGATCAGAGGGAAGCTAGCCTTCTCGCTAAGCTCTCCGCCGCAGATCATTTTGATCTGACTTCTGATCTCGTCATGAGATAAGGCTGTAATAAATGGGAAGTCTTAGGGTTGTTAAAGTAATCAGTTAGTAAAACAAACTGGTCGGAATCCATTTGAATTTACCCTCTCTGGAGTCCTTGGTCGCATCGTCACGACCAATGTATCAGAGCATCACATGAGCTCTGGCCTTCAAGGGACTAATCCGACGTATGAAAAAGTCCCTCACCACATGCCAGGAAGTTAAACCCCTGACCTTAAAGAGACGGATGGCTTCAACCCATCTCCTATTTTTCCCTCCTTCGAGGAGGAGCGCCATTGCGGATTCTCAACCGCCTTTTTACCACCGTAATAAAGGCTGTCTTACTGAGTGATCTTCATGTAAAACCAGCTCTTCTTCCATGATGACCACGAGGTTTTGGAGTACATGGGAATGTACTCATCTGCCTTTCCGTCATGGAGGCGCAAAGTGCACTCTCCAGGTGTACTAGTCGTTTTATTTGCATTCGCCATTCTGTAATATTTGAAAAGATTCAGAGTTGCTAGAATTCCCAAGTATGCTTCGCAGAGGTAGACGAAGATGCTAAGATTGGCAATGACATTGGGGGCTAGATTGACAAGTTCAACTTCGAAATATTCCAATACTTGCGAGAAGGAGTGAACTGGAAGTCTAAATCAGCATTCGATGTATGGGAGGAACACTGGAATTTCTCCATCTTCGCCGCTTGGAGAATGCTCCCCGATAGCTGATCTCCAAAAAATCAGACTTCTGTCGGGTAGTAGTCCAATCTTCTCCAAACTTTACAGTTTCTTCTCACTCAAATCAGAGATCGACCAGTTGGTGATAAGATCCGACATGGCGATTTGTTTTTGGATGAGGAAGACAAAAGTGGTCGGAGGCGATTTCTCCTTTTGGAAGATGAAGAGGAAAGCAGAAAGCGTAAAGACCCTAACACCCAGTGCGAAGGGGTTTTTATAGCCGCAATACTGTAACCGCATCCGGGAGAAGTCCAGTGGAGAGAAACTTTTTGACCGACTGAAAGAAAAACTTTATCAACTTCCAAGGTAGCTTCTCAACTTTAAAATGAATACAGACCACTTCGAATGTCACGACATTTAATGAGGGGTCTTCCCGATACGACTTCATCGAAAGAAAAGTGTCCACATGACCAATTCATTTAAAGTTCGGGGGCTAGCTGACGAGGATTAAAACCTCGATGTATTATTTTAATACATAAGAGAAGACCATATGTCTTCGTGGTCGTAACCCCTAAGGCTAACGACCTTACTGGTCGTAAGGATTCCAGAGGTTATATAGTAAATACCCTGGTCGGACATGGTCCCGAACCTAGTCTCCGACCAGTCAATTACTCGTAAGGCTATGAACTAGTTTCATCTGGACCTGAATTCAGGTATATCCCTTACCTTGTGTTGAATGGAATACATGCTATATATTCCATACCACGCGACATTACATAATTATAAGACACTGGACTACGATTGAATGTCTCACCGACATATAACCGCACAGCAGTTGATACCTTGTCAACTAACACCTCTCTCTGACCAGACGCATTACTTCCCAACAAGCATCTCTCTAAATGATAAATACCACCGCTTCATTAACTACTTAAGGAGGACTACGGAAGATGGAGGGAGATGAGATCGGAACAAAGGCAATTGAGAAGATTAGTAGTCAATTTGATTACAACACCATAGCAAGTATTGTGCTCGAGTGTAACCAGGATTAGCCTTTTGTTTGATCATAGGCATTCCTTATAATAGCCAGTCCATAGCAATAAAGAGTGACCCCATTCTATTCTAGGAGATACACACCATTTTCCTCTGTTTTTATATATTCATAAGATCATCGATTTGGTCGTCGACAATTAAGGACTGAAGCCAGCAAATCCAGAACTAAGACCTAATCGTACAACCATATTTGTTAGTGTGGGATGGTCGTAGCTAACTAAGTTGTCGAATCATAGCCTTGCATGACTAGTAGGCAGATGCAGTGCGAGTAATTTCTATTGCCTCACAACTGCAAATGGCTCACTTCAACGGGTTTCTATCCAGATGAAGTGAGAGACTCACTTGATGGGTTTCTATCTGGCATGTGACGGAATCACTCAACGGATTTCTATCCAGTGAGTGAGGACTCCTCATACTGCGGGTTTCTATCCGAGTAATTGGGGGATAATCATTCACAGGGCTAGTGCAAGGTTAGGGCTAGATAATGTAAAGGCTGTATCGAGAACTCTAGGCTGCTTACCTTCGGTAGTGAGCAGTAATATAAAGATATTCCAAGCAACTAAAATATCGCGTACTATATATGGGTAAAATTGTACATCTCTGCATGGTGATAAACTATTCGAATAGCCGTGCTCGTGGTCATGAGCGTGCTTAGTGCGGCTGGTATGGTGGTAGCTTTGCTTTTCAAACTGTTTTGTCACAAAAGATTGTGGCAATAACATGGGTTTTTTTTTTAATTTGTTGAGTTAACTGCCATGTCTACGGCTGGATTGCTATGTCTATAGCAGAGATGCCATTTCTATGGTTGATTTTTTATTTCTATAGCAGGACTGTCATTTCTATGGTTGAACATGAATTTGTCAGTGCCATGTCTATGGCTGAATATGATTATATTTTGCTTGCAACTGAGTAGGCTTCTAGGTGTTGGTATTATTTCATTCAATTCTTTATTTACTGCCCTATACTTTCTTTATCTTAAACTTCTCTTTTAAATTCCGTTGGAAATTACTACCTATGAATATTGCAAATAAAAGTGGCTTTGAGCAAAAGAACTTGTAGAGTAGAACCATTCATTTGATAGCTTTTCATCTAATATATTTTTTGCGATACACTACAAGTCTTGTTGAGTACGGATTGTACTCAATCTCGCTACTATTGTTGGTTTAGAGTTTGCAGAGGAGCCGACGCCAGACGACGATTTCTATACCCCGGCACCGGAGGGTTCGGTGACGGGTCTACCTAGCCATTGTTCCTTGTCGGTTCCCTACAGAATCAGATGGGCAAGCCGCTGGACTTTTGCTACAATTACTATGTCTTCTGCTATTGTTTATTTTGTTTACTCTAATGATTGCTTTAATTTGGCCGGTCGGCCATTGTTATAATAATTGTTGTAATAGATTAAGTAGAATACCCCTTTTGTTTTACTTTAGTATGTGTTTGTATGGATGTGATTGCCAAATGTTGTGAATTTGTGTGCTAGCCATTAATCCTGGGACTAGCATAGTATACAGATAAGACCTTCGGGTAGTCCACGCCGAGGGGTCTAACACTCCTGATCGAGTGTCGTATAACTTCACGTGGTCAAACTCTTCAACCATTAGCGGCATGACCATGCACTTTCTTTATCCAACCAGATCGAGGGGCCCAGAGATATCTCTCTTGTTATGTTAGGAGGGGCAAATCCCACATCCGATCAGCCACATTTCTCCGTATGTTTCATAGCATCCCTAAAAACTACCTTTATGACTACCAAGTTACAGAGTAGTATCTGGTAACCCCAAATTGTACTCCTATACATGTAGGAAACCATGCTGATCTCAGGTCTATGGATTATACATCATCATTGCTTGAGACCAACTGATGACACATGAAATCATAACAATCTCAGTAGTGTCTCAAGGTGGGTTAATCCAACACCATGTTCTCTAACATGTATTCACATTATTGACTTGATATCCCTATATCCATGACTAGTGAAATATGGTCATCAATCAATACATGTGTTGGTCGATAGAGTTAGTTATGTTCCGACCAGGGGTACATTTAGAATGACATCATATAAGTTAAAGAGCTTCACGAACAAATCACATACTTGTTAATCTTTATCAATGATGATTCATTCATGGAACATAATAACATTTATTCAATAACTCATAAATATAGACGTGATACAATATCTCTATGATTGCCTCTAGGGCATATCGCCAACAATAATGTCAGCCAAGACAAGCTTCCGAAGGCGTGTGACTAAGTGATTATCACAAAGCTTTTACAAAGCTCTGACTTAACCCACTTCTACCTGCTAAGGTTTCATCACTGAATGGTTACATCCACCACAGTCGGGGGGCCCCTCTTGCGCCATGTGAATCTACCAGTCCATCCCGAAACCCACACCACACATGACAGAACAAAAATTAATACATTGCTAATTAATTAGCTAGGTCCATCCCATAGTGGACATGTAGTTGTACGATAAGGCTCAGATCAATGACGCACAAGATTAAGTCCTTAGTGATTACTCAGGCAAAAACCACCTCATCCAAAATATGCTACCCGCACCCTCATTACTACACGATCATTCGTCTGAGTATGAAACCATTTTGTTCAACCAGTCTCAATGGCATCCCTTGCCATGGCACAATAATTTTTACAACAGTGGCCTCGCACCACAATTCCATAAATCATTAACTCAAGTTATCGTGCTTAATCTTGTGAATAGGAACCCACCGTACAACTAAGCTTGACTAAGCATAGTACGCCACCAATGTTGTATTACAATTATATCCAACTAATATCAACCCTTCCTATGGTGTCTAATGACACGTGTCATTCACAATTATTCATGGTGGCATAATGTCAAATAGGTGTTTAACTACCCCCAGAAACAATTTATATACAAATAACATGCATGAACTTGTAAAACAATATAATTTTGCAATATTGGGTACAACATGACCAAAGGTCTAAGACTTGCCTTCGTCGAAGATTGGAGTCACTCCTGCAGACTGGTCCAAGAAGGCTTCGAAAATGCCAGATTCTATACGCATAAAATGAGACGAATAAATTACAATAAATCAAAATAAAATCCAAAAATTATAAAATAGGTACTGAAAGAAATATTAAGAATTAAGATGAACTTAAGAACTAGAATCGTCGGAATCGGAGTTCGTACGAAGGAGAACGAACACCCGGAAGTTTGTCAGAATAGGAAATTGCTGAAAAATAAAGGATAAAATATTCTAGGGAATATTCTATTTCAGGATTAAAGATTAAAACAAAAGGCTGGCAAAAGGGCATCACATGTAAGTGAGTCAAAAGACACAAAAAGAAGGAAAGCAGTGGAGAAAACAGGGAGGGCAAAGGAGGTTCTAGGCGCCAGTGAGTGGCGGCACGAGAGGCTCGGCCGGTGGCCAAAATAAGTCACCGGGACTACGGGTCCACGACAAAGGGTGGTGGCACGGCCAACAGTGCATGGTGGCAGCGCACAGGCGCGCGGGGCGTGCTCCGACGGCAAGTGAGCAGAGGCAGCGCGCACGGGCTGGGCGACGGCATGGGGAAGTGGCCAGGCGGATTGGGGTGGCTCGGGGGTGGCCGACGGCGGGAAAGAGGTGGTGGCAGTGGTGGCTTTCTCCGGCAATGGAGAGGACAAATTGAGGTGTGGGATGGATTGAGGGAGAGCGGGAACACGACGTGGTGCGGTCCACTCGATTCGGAACTCACTCGAGAAGCAGATCGAGGTGAAGGCGACATGGTCATGTTGGAAATATGCCCTAGTGGCAATCATAAATATGATTATATTTCCTTATGTTCATGATATTGGATAATATGTTAACATGTTCCTTGAATGAATCATCAGTTATAGATCAATGAGTATGTGACTTGTTGGTGAAACTCTTTAACTTATATGATGTCATTCTAAATGTATCCCTGGTCGAATGTCACTAGTCGGAATAACAGTGACTCTACAACTAGCACATGTATTGATTGATGACCATGTTTGCCTGTCATAGATATGGGGATATCGAATCAATAATGTGAGCACATCTAAGAGAACATGGGGTTGGATAGACGCACCTTGAGACACTATTGAGATTGTTATGATTCTTTGTGTGATTAGTTGGTCTCAAGTAATGATGATGTGTAAATCCTTAGACCTGGGATCAGCATGGTTCCCTACATGTGTAATAGCACTCTTAGTGTTGTCAAACACTACTCGTAACTGGGTAGTTATAAAGTTAGCTTTCGGGTTGCTATGAAACATGCGGAGGGATGTGACTGGTCGGATATGGGATTTGCCCCTCCTAACATAACAGAAGAGATATCTCTGGGCCCCTCGTGGTGATCGGATAAAGAAAGTGCATGGTCATGCCACTAGTGGTCGAAGTGTCGACCACATGAAGTCATCCGACACTCGATCGAGAAAGTATTAAACAGTCCATGGATGACACAACATCTCACCTGGAGTTCGACTAGATATCGTGAGGCAAAGGGATAATACACGAGAAGGTCTTTCAGATCGATCAGATACGGACTAGTCATATGGAGATACGAGCTGGTCATAGGCTGGTCGAACATGATCACTAAGTGGTTGAAACCTAGTCATAATGAGTTACGAATTGGTAGAGACCAAATATGAACTGGTCGTATATAGATAAGAGCTAGTCGTTAGTGATGTGGACCTGATCGTAGATCATATTACATTAAGTTTCGTCCGATAGTTTCTATGTGTGTTTGGAAATAGTTATGTGCTGCTAGGTACCGCTAACGACTAAGTGGTCGGAAAAGAGTTTCCGAGTCACAACCAATTACAGATGAACCTATTGGGTCGCACACTTAAAGGGAAAGTATTTGGTTTGGATGGTGATCCGAATTTGTATAGGCGACAAATTCCTAATGGGCCTCAAGTTCGAGACCCATCATAGATACCTATATATAGAGGGGCGGTGGCATGGGGTTCATGATGATCTTTCAGATGATCTTTTGAAGAACTCCCAAAACCCTAATAGCCACGCCTTCCTCAACCACACCGCCGGAGCTAGCACTCCAGCTCATGGTGTCCCTGCCCTGTATGTGTGGATACCTTGGGGGTGTTGTTGCGAAGCATCAGTACTATGATGATCCGCAACTTGTGACGATCACCGGAGCAGGAGGAGGAGACGCGCGCCGAGTACAACCACTCGGAGGAGAAGACGTGTCGTGAGTACAACTACGACTACATCAATTCGCTACACCGAATCTACTTCCGCTGCGAGTCGGCGCGTCTAGTGGTAATCTCGTGATCTATTACTAGCGGAGGTTCCTTGGTTGCATGAAAAAATTTTGGTTTGTGCTATCGACCGTGGTGCTGGTTAATCGTACCGCGCTTTATAGGTCGTATGTGTTCATGTCGCCTGATAGAATTGGATTCTATGCATAACTCATTTTTGCAGGGATTGATGTTAATAGTATGACCCATGATGTATGCATAACTCCTTTCGTCTAGTGTGTAATGTTCATGGCCTGTGTGTCATGTTTATTACAGTCCAAGGCTGTTTACATTTGTATAACAGCCTGCGTGTCGACTTGTGATGTTTTTCACTCCTTGTAATTTATCACTAGTGCTATTAGGAGTAATGGCTTAGTGGGAGTACTTGGAGGATTTGGCCACTTGGAGACATGGCGAATAGGAAGCTTGGCGATGGAGATCACCATGTGGAAGGGTCATACTATATCACAATGCAATATGATTGTCTGTGAATACCCTTATATTCATGTTCATTTATTTCTATGCATGTTATTTAATTGTTTTAAATGCTTTTAACATGGTAGAAGTAAAATTTCCTCAAGTAATATTAAGTTAAATCGATGCCCTCCCAATTAGCTGCACCATCCAAAGTCATGCACCATCCAAAGTCATGTATTTTAATGGTAGGTCTTACCAAAGCAGAGTGCCATTAATATTCCTTGACTAGATGGGTTTGTGTTAGACACTTACACGCACAGCGTTGGTTAAACTTGACAAGGTCATCATAATGGTTATGGACCTTGGGGCATAGGGTTGGGTGCCAGAGCATAGAGATGCTGCCCAACAATAAGAGTCATATAGAGATATGATTAGCAAAGGGTTGCTTACAAAATTCACTAATCTTCTAGCAGTGATGCCAAAGCTCACTAGTAGATTAACTGGTTGTGGGTCTTGAATCACTAAATGCCATAAGAGGGATATGGTATTTAGTGGGAGTATCTCTATTAAATTGTTTAATAGAAGTTACTTTTCTTGAACATTTATCTTAGTTTTGCATATTTATGTGGTAGATCATGGCACCAACTGCTGTACCTACATCCAGTTTTGCTTTACGTTCGATACTTGATAGGGAAAAACTAAATGGAACAAATTTTGCGGATTGGTCCCGCAACCTAAGAATTGTTCTTATGCAAGATAAAAAGGAACATGTTCTAGAGGAACCAATTCCTGATATGCCTACTGAGAATGCTGCTGCTGCTCTTAAAACCGCCTATAAAAATGCATGTGATGAGTCCATTGATGTTAGCTGTCTCATGCTTGCTGCCATGAACTCAGACCTTCAAAAGCAGTTTGAGAATATAGAGGCCTACGATATGATCGTGGCGCTCAAAGGCATGTTCGAGACACAAGCAAGAACTGAGAGATATGATATCTCAAAAAATTGTTTGGGAGTAAGCTAGCTGAGGGTAGTCCGGTGAGCCCGCATGTAATCAAGATGGTTGGTTACACGCAAAGCTTGGAAAAACTTGTTTTTCACTTAGTCAAGAGTTGGCTCCAGATTTGTTTCTTGCTTCACTTCCTGCAATCTATAGGCAGTCCATTCTGAACTTCCATATGAATGGCTTAGACAAGAATCTCGCCGAACTGCATATGATGCTCAAGACTGCAGAGGACATCATTAAGAAAAGCAACTGTCATGTGATGATGGTGCAAAACAGTACAAGCTTCAAGAAGAAGGCTAAGACTTGGGTCAATGGTAAGGGCAAGGCCAAAGTTTCGGATGGGATCTGTGAGACCCCGGTTTATCGGACTTGTAATGCTTAACCATCCATTTGGTCCTAGCATCACAAATCGAATAAACCGAGACTCGAGACATGTATACTTCCCAGAAATGCAGTATACACACCTCTTTACAAAATTTATGTATCAATTCCATTCATTCACATAGAACCAAGCAAAACAACAACGTAAGGTAACATAAATAAAGATAATTATTACACAAGAGAGGTAAATAGGCCAAAGCGACATATACATAAAGAAATTTAACAATGAAGCAAAAGTGCCATAAGATGGCTACAAACCAAAAAGAGCCAATCGGTGTGCCTTTAACCCACAAGGCAACCGCCAGGACCGCCAAGCTAGTCGCCGAATCCACAAAGACATTTCACAAAAGTGAGGCCCTTGGGGCTCACCTTCTTCCCTCCAAACAAAAAGCTAAGAAAAGCGGTGAGTACTTTGAATGTACTATAAGACTTACATGTGGAATAACAAACCTGTACATATACTATATGCAAGCTTAATCAAAAGTAAATTTGTATGTTTCATTTTAGCATAAAGCAAGTTTTCATTTACAATAATATAATAGATTGAAAGCAAGTTAACAAATCTGTTTTTAATGTTCAAATAGCGTAAATGACAACAATATAACGATAGATAGATGACAACAACAATCACGAAGTGACTAAACCCATAGTCACCACAACAATAGCATGAATTACCCATTCATGCCAACCATATCAAATTTTAATTTAAAAGGTTGTAGTCTAGTTCTTGCGACCTTACCAAGCATGTCCATAACCTAGGGCGAGGCTATTCGAATAGTTTTATCCTGCAGGTGTACCAATGTACCCACACGCTGGATCGCCTTTTGCCACTAGATTAAGCACACTTCCTTAGGTATGCCGGCAGCAGCTAAGTCCTCTGAGACATTTCCAATATTGTGTATTACCCCACGAGCCGCCCGTATGGATAGAAACCCATACGTTGTGTCGGAGTCATTGTAAAGCCTCGGTCAACTACCCGTCGCAGGTAAAGCCTTGGACAACTACAATGCTCCTCGAGGTGGAGAGCCTACCCAGAATCTCCACCACCGCACACCCAACACAAGAACACCGAGAACACATATCATGTTTCACACAACACACACAACCCCCTCCTGCGACTCGGAGATAACCCACGCCAAAGTACTAAGTCAAGAGAGGTCCCATATCCCTCTCGCGTGGTTAGCACGCATAAGCGCTTGGCTTAGTGACACAAGTAACTCGGTCCTTGATGACCTAGGCACCATTCCATTCACACCAACAGATCACACCAACATACCATTGTGCCCAAGTCTAAAACAATTTTATTTTCAGTTTTTGACTTTATAAAGTAACAAAGCATAAGTGCTGAACATAATGGCATAATAAATAAGTGTGTGATCAAGATCATCGACTAAGATCGATGATCGCCCATTGCTACCGAAACTAAGCATTTCTAAGCAATTTCAATTCGTATTCTACTAAATGACAAGAGCTCATCCATCGAACTCAAATCATAGCAAATAACCTAGGCTCATGGTAGTAAAGGATAAACAAGTCCTACAGATTATGCAACTATAAGATACTAACCATAATTTAACAACAAAATAGCAATGCATACATACAAGTTAAAATCAATATATTAGACTTGAAAATAATGGGATTAACATGATCAAATTGCTTGCCTTTATTTGCTGCAATACTGGACATTCATACGAACTTCTCAATCGCACTTTGAATCGTCGTCACCGTCTAACGGTAAGAACTGCCAAATGAAAACACCGGATAAACACCAAGAACTCCAAGAGTCCAAAACTCAAGAAAGTAATACCGAAGATAGAAGAATGATTTTAGGTGCGATTAGGTGATAATTTTTATCGAAATTGGAGTTCATTTCAATTAGTTAGGAATTTATGATGTTTAATAAACTTAACAGGACACCTAGCACTCACAATACTCTCTCCAGACATTTTTATGTATACATCCACGATGATCATACAGTCAAAATCAATCCTCATATATCTTTCTTCTTTTATATTCTAATACCAAGATACCAAAACACTACAGTAGACTAGCCTCAACTAGAAATATTACGGAAGTTACTTAATGATGTAATAACATTCTATTATGAGGGCAACTTTATATAAAAGAGTATTTGGACTAAATGAATATTTATCAACCAGATAATTATCCTACTACAGATTCACTTTCAATTTTGTTGATCCACTATAGTGACCTAATTTTCGCACACCACATTTATTAGCCTAAAAGAAATGAGTTTGCAAAAAGGGTTCCCATTAACATTTGCGGAGTTTTTCCTAACCACCCCCCTTATCTTTTGTCGGGACCCCGGGTGTCACACAACCCCGAGACCCTCTGTGCATACCAAGCTAGTCCCATGATCAGTAGCTAGCTTGCACAGTTACAACAATGATGTAATCATAACCATTCAACAACGAACTAATGAAGGCACAAAGTAATATTAATTAAAGCAAAGAAAGACCTTATGGTCAAGGTTCTTACAAAAGTCGCCTCACGGGGCTTAGCAACAACAGAGTATCCGGCGTGAAATCTCAAAAAATACGTGGAGCCCAATCGACATGCCCACAGGCAATCGAGTGGAGGACGTGACCTAGTTCGCAAAGTCTTCAAAGTAGCCTTCTTCATAGTACTCAACATTTCCTGGTCCTTCTGCTGGGACTGATCAACAAAGGGCATAAAGCCGTGAGTACATAAAGTACTCAGCAAGTCGTAGAGAAATGTATGCACATAGTATTCATGCCAGGCTTAAACAAGGGTGGCTTTATGGTTAATTTGCAGAAAGCAAGTTTAACAGTAAATACAATAATTAGATTGCAAAGCAGGATTTTAAAAGAATAATACATAGATAACCAAGTTCTTTTGAATCAAACAGTGAACATCCCGTTCACTTCCCAACCATTCCAACCAAACGTTTCCATCGAACCAAACCACCTTTTTGAAAATACTACCCCTTGCGCGAAATCACCAGGCATGTCCGTAACCGGGGACACGGCTATTCGAATAGATTTTTGACACTCTGCAGAGGTTGTATAGTTTTACCCACAAGACACGAATTCTCTAGTTTGTTTGGCATCCGTCGATACCACCGCTCACTTCCTTAGGTGAGTAGTCTAGAGCACGTGACAAGGCTTTTACAAAGTTCCATTTTGCCTCGGTTCTGCCCGCTAAGGTTTCGCCATCACACCCTCTTGCGCCAATAAAATGACCACAAAGAACCGACTCAAAACTTTCCTAATTAATTGGCGAGTCCATCCCATACGGACTTATGGTTGCACGAGGTGACCGGATCAATGACTTGCAAAGTTAAGTCCTTAGTTGGTCGCTGCTCGGACAAGTCTACCACAACCCAATGTGCATTACGCACCCACTCTAGCTCCCTACCTCAAGCCCGAGCATAAATCATTTTTGTTCATTCCCGACCAAATGGCAATCCCTGCCATGGCACAACATCTTTTAATAAAAGTGGCCTCACACCACTGTTCCATAGTTCCATTAGTCAAATTTCATTCATCATTGAACATGAGATCGAAAGTCTCGCGGGTAACTAAAGCATGTCTAAGCAATAATACGCACCCAAGTTGGTAATACAATTATGTCCAACTAGTATTAACCATCCTAAAGGTGTCCAAGGATATATGTCATTCAAGGAGACATTTCATTTTTAATTTATCAAGGAGGCATAATGGCAATTTGGTAATTATATACTCCCAAAACCATTTTTAATAAAACTAGCCATGCATGTTAATTTAAAGCAATATACATTTGTAAAATGGGTTCAACATGGTCAAAGGCCTACGACTTGCCTTCGTTGACGAGGAGAGGGTCTTCGGTCGTCGGGTCGAAGAAATCTTCCGAAACGCCGGAATCTACACGTGCGAGAATAGCAACAAATAAATAAAACAGCACCAAATGAACTCCAAAAATTACAAAACCAGTACCAAATGAAAGAGGATGAATTTATATGAATTTAGAAATTTGGATCACCCAAATCGGAGTTCGGATGTGAAAGTTATAGCCAAAAGAAGTTGGAAAATCACATAAAATGATAGTTTTAGGGTTTTTCGGATTTTCGGAATTAATTTTCTATTGAAAAACCCGGATTTTGACGTCAGCGCTTGCGCAACTGCTGACGCAGCAGCCACGCGGGCAGAATTGCTGACGCGGCGCCGACGTGGCGCCACGTGGGTGGCCACGTGGGCTCGGGCCCGCAGGTCAGAGAGAGAGAGAGAGAGAGAGAGAGAGAGAGACGGGGAGGGCGCGGTGGCGGCGGCGGCCGGAGCTGGGGAAGACGGTGGCGTCGGCGCGGGAGAAGGCGGTGGCGCGGAGACGACCGGAGGCGGGGAAGAACGGAGAAGCGGCGAGAATCGGCGAGAGAGAGAGAGAGAAAGAAGAGAGGAGAGAGGAAGAGGCGCGGCGGCTATTTAAAGGCGAGGCCACGGGCGGGGCGGGACAGCGCGGCGCGTCGTGGCGGGCGCGGCGGAGGCGCGGCGAGGCGACGGGACGGGCGTGGCAATGGACGCGGCGAGGCGCGGCGAGGCGAAGGGATTCGCAGCGGCGGGATTTCAGCGCGAGCGTGGGAGAGAGAGAAAGCGGCGGGCGGAGACAACAAGGGAGCCGTCCGATTCGTCGGACGGTGGGAGCGAGGGAGGCGCGGCGGGCGGAAGGCCGTCCGATTCCGACGGACGGTGGGGAGGAGAAGAGGCGCGGGCGAGGGAGACGAAGCGGGCGCCGTCCGATTCCGACGGACGGTGGAAGCGAAGAGGCGCTGGCTGGCGATGGCGTCGGATCGCGATCAACGGCGGAGAAGAAAGGAGAGCGCGGCGAAAGGAAAGCGGCCCGATCTCAATCCAACGGCCAAAGCCGGCGGCGGCGGCGGAGCGAGAGCCACACGATGAGGATCGAGCACGAGGCGGCGGCATGAGCGGGCGGGCGAGGAAACGATGGTGGGCGGCTAGGGTTTCGCCCACGCACGTAAATTCATTTAAATCGTTTTGATTTGAAATTTCAATAAATCAAAAGGCAATTTAGAAAATAGCAAATAGACTCAAAAATTCTAGAAAAATTCACGTAAATTCCTTGAATTATTCTAGACTTAATAAAAATACTTTTAACTTTAAATTTTCTTTTTCTTTTACAAATAAATTAATTTTTAATTTCGGGAAAAAGGAAAAACCCTTTTTAAAATGCAATAAATCCAAGAAAATTCTTAAAATAATAATTTTGATTTTAAATTCCAGAAAATTCAATTAATCCAACTTTAATTTAATTGAAGTTTGATTAACTCATATTAAACTGCAAATGGATTTTGAAATTTCCAAATTAAGCTTTTGGCAAATAGAAGCAAATGGTTCTATTTTTAAAATTTTCAAAAACTCCGAAAAACAGGACGCTACAAACCTACCCCTCTTAAAGGGAATCTCGACCCCGAGATTCAGGCTGACTAGAGAATAGGTGGGGAAACTCCGCCTTCAAGTCATCTTCTCGTTCCCAAGTGGCTTCTTCTTGGTGTGGTTGCTCCACTGGACCTTGCAGAAGCGGATGGTCTTGCTTCTTGTCACTCGTTCTGCTACTTCCAAGATCTTGATGGGATGCTCCTTGTAGGTGAGGTCTTCTTGCAGGGCAATTGCTTCCACTGGCATCTGCTCTTCGGGCACACGCAAACACTTCTTCAGCTGCGACACGTGGAAGACATTATGCACATCCGATACCGAGGCGGAGGTCCAAGCGTAGCGACTTCTCCTCTTCTGCTAGAAGCGGGAAAGGCCCGATGTACCTTGGTGCAAGCTTTCCACTTACTCAAACGACGATCCCTTTGAGAGGCGACACCTTCAGTACACATGATCACCAGTGCAAAAGCTAGATCGGCGACGGTTATCAACATAACTCTTCCGCTGGTGCATCTTTGTTTTGACCTTTCTCGATTGATCGAACTTGCTCTTGGCTTTTTCCAAAATATCCGCCCAAACACTTGTCTTTCACCTACTTTATTCCAATACAACGGTGTCTGCATTTTCTTAGTAAAGAGCTTCAAATGGAGACATCCGAGGCTTGATCGGTAATCGTTGTTATAAGAAAACTCGCATAAGGTAGCATTTGATCCCAATCTGGTTCGACTTGCTAAGGCACAAGCCCTTAACATATCTTCTAGAATTTGATTTACTCTTTACATCTCATCCATCCGTGCAGGGATGATAAGTCAGATCTTGAAATTTAGATTAGTACCCAAAACAACTGTGCAACTTCTGCCAAAATCTTGAGGTGAACTGGGTTCCTCGATCTGACACGATCTTCTTCGGCACTCCATGCTGGCACACTATCTTTGCCATGTACAATTCTGCGAGTCTATCACCAGAGTAAGTAGTCTTGACCGGGAGAAAGTGAGCAACTTTGGTTAGACGATCCACAATTACCCAGATAGAATCATATCCTGACCTTGTCCTTGGCAAACCAGTGATAAAATCCATGCCAATTTCTTCCCACTTCCATTCGGGCACTTTCAAGGGTTGCAGGAGTCCAGCAGGTCTTTGATGCTCGGCTTTAACTGCTGACAGACATCACACTGAGCTACATACTCGGCAATCTCACGCTTCATGCTAGGCCACCAATACATTTCTTTAAGGTCTTGGTACATCTTTGTGCTTCGTGGTGAATGGAATACAAAGTTTCATGGGCTTCCTTGAGTATCACCGCTAAGCTCTTTCTGATCTGGAACACAGATTCGCTTGTCAAACCAAATGGTGCCTTGCTCATCTTCTGAAAATCTCAGGGCTTTACCTTTCTTCATGTTGCTCTTGATTTCCTTAATATTGGCATCTTCAACTTGAGCTTCCTTGATCTGATTCCGCAAAGTGGGTTGAACTTCTAAGGCAGCTAGATAACCTTCTTCAACCAACTCTAACTTGAGCTTCAGGAACTCTTCATAAAGGGTTGGCTGATTTTCCTTGATCGTCAGGGTATTGCAGTAGACTTTTCTGCTCAAGGCATCTGCCACAACATTAGCCTTGCCTGGGTGGTAATGGATTCCAATATCATAATCCTTGATTAACTCTAACCACCTTCTTTTCCTCATATTAAGATCAGCCTGAGTGAAAATGTACTTCAAGCTCTTATGGTCCGTGTAGACTTCACAGCGATTACCAATAAGGTAATGACGCCATAACTTTAGAGCATGCACTACTACAGACTAACTCCAAGTCATGAGTGGGTAATTTACTTCATGAGGCCTCAATTGACGGAAGCATAGGCTACTACCTTCCTTTCTTGCATCAGACACAACCAAGTCCTTGCCGGATGCATCACGTAAAATCTCAAAATCCTTAGGACATCCGCAAAATCAACACCGAGAAGTGTTGTCGACGCTTCTTCAACTCTTGAAAACTTTGCTCACAACTGTTGTCCAAGCAAATTTCTTTTCTTTCTTGGTGGTGAGTGAGGGTCTTGCTATCTTGGAGAATCCTTCTATGAATCGACGATAGTATCCCGCCATTCCAAGAAAACTTCGACTGAGGCAATCGACTTGGGTGACTCCCAATTAACACATCCTTAACCTTGCTAGGGTTAACAGATACTCCTTCCGGACATGACATGTCCCAAGAAAGTAACTTCTTTCATCCAAAACTCACACTTGCTGAATTTAGCATAGAGTTGATGATCTCTAAGCTTATTCAGACCAAGCGGAGGTGCTCTTCATGCTCTTCTTCACTCTTGGAATACACCAAAATATCGTCAATGAAGACAATGACGAACTTGTCCAAATACTCCATGAACACTTTATTCATCAAATTCATAAAGTAGCAGGGCATTGGTCAATCCAAAGGACATGACCGTGAACTCATCTGATCCATACCGGGTTGAGAAAGTCGTCTTGGGAATATCTTCTCGGCGAATCTTCAACCGGTGGTAACGACCTCAAGTCTATTTTGGAGAACACACCGGCTCCTTTCAACCGATCAAACAAATCATCGATCCCAGGCGGAGGTACTTGTTCTTGATGGTGACCTCATTGAGGGCTCGGTAATCCACACACATCCGTTGGGTACCATCCTTCTTTGCAACAAAGATCACTGGGCTCCCAAGGTGAAGAACTTGGTCGGACAAAACCTTTCTCTTGCATTTCTTCAATTTGCTTCTTTAGTTCAACCAAATCATTGACAGCAATCAGAGGGTCTCTTGAAAATAGGTGCAGTTCCTGGAACAAGATTGATGGCAAACTCCAAGTCTCGGTCGGGCGGCATTCCAGGTAGATCATCAGGAAAGACATCTGAAAACTCTCGACTCTCGGCACTTCTTCCATAGACACAACACGGCGCTGCGGACAAAAGATCCGGCTAGCTTCTGCCGGGAGGCTTCAAACTTTACCTTGGTTCCATCCGGATCGACCAAAGTGATGCTTCTACCACCACAATCCAAGAGGGCTTGGTGATTGGCAAGCCAATCCATTCCCAAAATCACATCAAGAGACTTGGTGTCTATGATGATGAGATTAGCAAGGAATTCTACCCTTCTATGGTCACTTTAACCTTAGGGCAACCTTGGTTCGTACTCAATTCGAACAGGAGATTGAACCAACAAAACACTTTTAAGAGGCAAAACTTCCAACCGGTGCCTTTCGGCAAAACTCCAAGAAACAAACGAATGCGAAGCTCCGTAATCAAACAAAGCGATGGCAAAGTCTTTGAATTGACAAGGAACTTACCCAAGACGACGTCCGGTATGTCAGGCTTCCTCCACAAGTGGTGTGGTTCACACGACCTCTTCCAAGCGGTGAGGAGACTTGACGGTGCACTGGAGTCCGAGGGGCTCCACGTGCGACTCTGGAGTGGGGTCTGGTCGGAGTGGCTCCCATGTTGAAACGAGCAGAGAAGGGCCTTGCCTCTGCTGGAAACTATTGGCGAAGTGCCCCGGTGATGGCACTTAAAGCGTGTGATCCCGGTGCAGGTTGCCATTCCTTGGTTCTTTGGTTGCCGGAGCCGTTGAAGCCGCGGTCACTTTGGGCTGGCTGGGCGAGTCTTTCGCTGAGGGCTCAATGTGGCAGGTGGAGCAACACAGGCGGAGGCGGCACATTCATTCGCTCTGGGAGTGAGACCGATGGGCACTTTGTCGCATCATCTTTCTCTTGCGGGATTCTTCAAGTTCACGGCGGGATTCTCGATGAGCATGGCCTTGTTCACCAAGTCTTTGGAAATCTGAATAGTCATTCCCAATGACTTGCACCTTCAAGCGGGGTTGAGTCCTCTCTGAAGCGCTTGGCGGGCATCATCTGTGGCAACGTCCTCTCGGGCATAACGGACAACCGAGTGAATCTGTTAAGGTATTCACTCACCGACATGTTGCCTTCTTTGCACTCACGGAACTCATTCTTCTTCATTTCCACCTTTCCATCGTGGATATGGGAGTGGCGGAAAGCTCCTGAAAACTTCGCCCAAGTGATACTCGTGGTTTCCATGGCGGCACAATAGTTCTCCCACCATTCTCGCAGCGGTACCTTCAAGGCGATGGGTGGCATCTGTAACCTTCTCGCGATCATCACAACGGGTGATAGCGAGCTTCTTTCCATGGAACGTAACCGGTCATTGCGCCCAATGGCTCGGAGGAGCTAGAGAAAGTGGGCGGATGGGTCCTCAAAACTACGCCAACTCGGGTGAGGAAACACTGGGGTGGAGCGGCGGAGGTGTGGCACCGCTGACTGATACGATTCATCATTGCGAGAAGGGCAAGCAGTGATGCAGTTCTGGCGATTCATCATCTGAGTCATATTCTGCATCAAAGAGCTCATCAGCTGCGTCTGGGCTGCCATGAACTGACTCAAACCCGGATCTGCACTGGCGGCCTGGGAAGACGGGGATCGGGCGCTTGAGTCTCATCACGGCTTGCGGAGTTGCGGTCCGAACCATCTGCGACAAAGCTTCACAGGTTTAATAGACGAGAAGAAGAAAGCAATTTAGATGCGAGGGAAAGCACGGAGATGAGCGAGGAACAAGGGAGGTAGATGGATCAACCTAATGCGGACAAAATTGGTTTTACCCAACGAACGGATAGCCGGAAAGCTATCAAGAAGCAAACCAAAAGGGACACTTAAGCACAAAAGCACTATTACGCAGACTAAACGACTCTAAAACTAGGGAGGCAGCTACCAATCTAATCCTTACGGAGGGGTAACTTGGAACAGACGGCGGAACTTGAACTTCCAAAACTTCCATTACTTGATCTTGAATGGCTCGATCCTAGGGATAATCCAGAGATGAGGGAGTCAATTTAAATTTGAAAACCAAGTTCCAGAAAAGATAAGATAAAAGAACTCAAGAATGATATAAGAGGGTAAGATGAGAAGAAAAGAATAGAATAAGATAAGAAAGAATAGAATAAGATGAGAGAAGAATTTCTAGTCAAGTTAATTGGTTGATTTGATTTAGAAAATATATTTTGAATCTTTGACTAAGACGACCAATCTAACTAAAGGTTACGTCCTACAGTCGATATGGCTCTGATACCATCTCTTGTCGGGACCCCGGGTGTCACACAACCCCGAGACCCTCTGTGCATACCAAGCTAGTCCCATGATCAGTAGCTAGCTTGCAGTTACAACAATGATGTAATCATAACCATTCAACAACGAACTAATGAAGGCATAAAGTAATATTAATTAAAACAAGAAAGACCTTATGGTCAAGGTTCTTACAAAAGTCGCCTCACAGGGCTTAGCAACAACAGAGTATCTGGCAGCGGAAATCTCAAAAAAATACGTAGAGCCCAATCGACATGCCCACAGGCAATCGAGTGGAGGACGTGACCTAGTTCGCAAAGTCTTCAAAGTAGCCTTCTTCATAGTACTCAACATTTCTGGTCCTTCATTGACTGATCAACAAAGGGCATAAAGCCGTGAGTACATAAAGTACTCGAAGAAGTCGAGAGAAATGTATGCACATAGTATTCATGCCAGGCTTAAACAAGGGTGGCTTTATGGTTAATTTGCGTAAAGCAAGTTTAATAAATAAATACAATAATTAGATTGCAAAGGTGATTTTAAAAGAATAATACATAGATAACCAAGTTCTTTTGAATCAAACAGTGAACATCCCGTTCACTTCCCAACCATTCCAACCAAACGTTTCCATCGAACCAAACCACCTTTTTGAAAATACTACCCCTTGCGCGAAATCACCAGGCATGTCCGTAACTGGGACACGGCTATTGAATAGATTTTGACACTGCAGAGGTTGTGCGGCTTTACCCACAAGACACGAATTCTCTAGTTTGTTTGGCATCCGTCGATACCACCGCTCACTTCCTTAGGTGAGTAGTCTAGAGCACGTGACAAGGCTTTTACAAAGTTCCATTTTGCCTCGGTTCTGCCCGCTAAGGTTTCGCCATCACAGCCCCCTCTTGCGCCAATAAACAGCCACAACAGAACCGACTCAAAACTTTCCTAATTAATTGGCCAGGTCCGTCCCATACCGGACTTATGGTTGCACGAGGTGACCCAGATCAATGACTTGCAAAGTTAAGTCCTTAGTTGGCTGCTCAGACAAGTCTACCACAACCCAATGTGCATTACGCACCCACTCTAGCTCCCTACCTCAAGCCCGAGCATAAATCATTTTTGTTCATTCCCGACCAAATGGCAATCCCTGCCATGGCACAACATCTTTTAATAAAAGTGGCCTCACACCACTGTTCCATAGTTCCATTAGTCAAATTTCATTCATCATTGAACATGAGATCGAAAGTCTCGCGGGTAACTAAAGCATGTCTAAGCAATAATACGCACCCAAGTTGGTAATACAATTATGTCCAACTAGTATTAACCATCCTAAAGGTGTCCAAGGATATATGTCATTCAAGGAGACATTTCATTTTAATTTATCAAGGAGGCATAATGGCAATTTGGTAATTATCTACTCCCAAAACCATTTTTAATAAAACTAACCATGCATGTTAATTTAAAGCAATATACATTTGTAAAATGGGTTCAACATGGTCAAAGGCCTACGACTTGCCTTCGTTGACGAGGAGAGGGTCTTGATCGTCAGTCGAAGAAATCTTCCAAACGCTCTAATCTACACGCGAGAATAGCAACAAATAAATAAAACAGCACCAAATGAACTCCAAAAATTACAAAACCAGTACCAAATGAAAGAGGATGAATTTATATGAATTTAGAAATTTGGATCACCCAAATCGGAGTTCGGATGTGAAAGTTATAGCCAAAAGAAGTTGGAAAATCACATAAAATGATAGTTTTAGGGTTTTTGGATTTTCGAATTAATTTTCTAGTGAAAACCCGGATTTTGACGTCGCTTGCAGAATCGGCCGACGCAGCAGCCCACGCGGCAGAATTGTCGACGCGGCCGACGTGGCGCCACGTGGGTGGCCACGTGGGCTCGGGCCCGCAGTCGAGAGAGAGAGAGAGAGAGAGAGAGCGGGAGGGCGCGGCGGCGGGCGGCGGAGCCGGGAAGACGGTGGCGCTTGCGCGGAGAAGGCGGTGGCGCGAGACGACCGGGAGGCGGGAAGAACGGAGAAGCAGGCGGCGAGAATCGGCGAGAGAGAGAGAGAAAAAGAGAGGAGAGAGGAAGAGGCGCGCGGCTATTTAAAGGCGAGGCCACGGGCGGGCGGGACAGCCAGCGGCGCGTCGTGGCGCGGGCGCTAGCGAGGCGCGGCGAGGCGACGGACGGGCGTGGCACGGACGCGCGCGAGGCGCTGGCGAGGCGAGCGGATTCGCGGCGGCGGATTGGCGGCGACGTGAGGAGAGAGAGAGGCGGCGCTTGGCGAGACGACGAGGGAGCCGTCCGATTCGGACGGACGGGGAGCGAGGAGGCGCGGCGGACGGAAGGCCATCCGATTCGACGGACGGTGGGAGGAGAAGAGGCGCGGGCGAGGAGACAAGCGGGCGCCGTCCGATTCCGATCGGACGGTGGAAGCGGAAGAAGCGCGGCGCTGGCGATGGCGTCGGATCGCGATCCAACGACGGAGAAGAAAGGAGAGCGCGGGCGAAAGGAAACGGCCCGATCTCAATCCAACGGCCAGCAGCGAGGGGCGACGCGGCGGAGCGAGAGCCACACGATGAGGATCGGGCGGCTGAGGGCGAGCCTTGAGGTGAGCGGGCGAGCGAGAGCGATGGTGGGCGGCTAGGGTTTCGGCCCACGCACAGAAATTCATTTTAAATGCGTTTTTGATTTCAGAAATTTCAATAAATCAAAAGGCAATTTAGAAAATAGCAAATAGACTCCAAAAATTCTAGAAAAATTCACAGAAATTCCTTGAATTATTCTAGACTTAATAAAAATACTTTTAACTTTAAATTTTCTTTTTCTTTTACAAATAAATTAATTTTTAATTTCGGGAAAAAGGAAAAACCCTTTTTAAAATGCAATAAATCCAAGAAAATTCTTAAAATAAAATTTTTGATTTTAAATTCCAGAAAATTCAATTAATCCAACTTTAATTTAATTGAAGTTTGATTAACTCATATTAAACTGCAAATGGATTTTGAAATTTCCAAATTAAGCTTTTGGCAAATAGAAGCAAATGGTTCTATTTTTAAAATTTTCAAAACTCCGAAAAACGGGACGCTACATCTTTCCATTTACTTCATCAAAGGACCTTACATGCAACACAGAGGGCAGCAGCCACCTGCATCCATTCCACCCCGTGATGCCTCCAGCACTCACCAAAACGTACATGCATGAAATATCACCAACACATATCAGCACAACAACTCAAGCATCAAATGATGTAATCAACAGTAAGTTGGTTAGAACCAAAGCAGCGTAGAGAAGCACCTTTATCCAGAGGGTAATACACCACTGGTGCCGGCGGCCGAAGGCCGAGCCGGCAATGGCGAGCTTGAGTCAAGTCTGGGCCGAGGGCGGCAGCCATCGATGCCCAAAATGCGACCGGGGTGTCGAGGCAGCGGTGTGGGCCTCGGTGTGCACGCTGGCCGTGGCGGCTCGGGAACCATAGCGACCACCGAAGGCCACACCGAAACCAAGAAGGGACGACTGCACTCCCACGGTAGCATCACCATCTTGACACCACCGGCCACCACATCAGCCATAGACCAAACAGACGCAACCCCAAATCTCAGGTAAACCACCATTTCTCACACAACGAGTTTGTCATTCATCCATTCATCCATACACATGCACATTGTTCATCCCACAAGAGCAAGCTCGGTTCATCGCATCACAGAGCAAGAGGGAGAGGAGTAGAGGAGGAAGATCGGTGAGGTTTACCTCGAGCAAACCGAGTGGAGGTGGCCGAGCGTGGCCGGATCTGGGACGCCAGGCGGTCGGGCCGGGAGGGAGCCGGGAGCACTCGGGAGCGGCGGCGCTGGGGCCGCAGGAGAGCCGAGGAGGAGCCGGAGGGAGCACCACAGTGCCATGGGCCGTAGGGCTGGCCGGATCTGGAGGAGCCGAGGCGGTGGAGTTGACGCCGGGTGAGCCGGAGGCCGGAGGGGTCAAGGCCGGCCAGAGGGAGCCCGGGCAGTGAGGCGCTGAGGAGCAGGGCCGAGAGGCGGCAGGCAGGAGCCGGAGGCGTGCAGGAGGCGACGCCAGAGGCGGCGGCGCATGGCGGCACCGGAGGAAGGAGGCACTAGGAGGAAGGAGGCAAGCTCGGGCGGCAGCAGCGTGGGTAGAAGTAGGGGAGTGCCGTGCGGTGGAGGCGAGGTGGCGTCGAGCGGCCGGATCCGGGCGGGAAGAAGAAGCAGCCAGCCTGCGCGATGGGGAGCAGGCAGAGGATGCTGGCGCAGGAGGGCGAACGCAGCGGCCGAGAGGAGGAGCGAGGCGGGCTGTGAAGGGGCGGCGCCGGGTGAGGCATAGCCGGAGGGTGGAAGCAGCACGGATCTGGGGGAAGAGAGGGCCGAGGAGAAGCCGGGAGGAGGCAAAGGCGATGGGGGCTTGAGGAGCGGAGGCGGGGCAATGAGGCCGAGCAAGCGGGCGGCCGAGGCGCAGGCAGGGTAAGTCTGGCCGCCGGGAGGAGATCGGGGGAGGAAGAGACCAGGGAGGAGGAGGCGCAGGGGTGAGAAGAAAGGAAGGTGGTGGCCGGGTGAGGAAAAATGGAGAGAGGGGAGGGAGAAGGGGAGGGAGAAGGGGTCAGCCGAGTGGATAAGGAGGGAGAGGTGAGGGTTTCGGCCGGGAGGTGAGAGAGAGGAGAGAGAAAAAGGATTTCCTGATTTTTCAGAAAAAGCTGATGTGGTTAGGTGATTTTCAGACAGAGTAAAATGGCTCCGAAAATTATAAAATTTTTAGGAACAGGCTCTGACATAGATTATATTATTGTGTAATTTTCGTATGATTTTTCATGTCGTATATTTTCCCCTATAATTATTTTCAGTTTCTGACGTGGCATTTGACTTTTTATTTCCTGAGTTTGACTGGTTGTTTTAACCTAGCAAATAATTTATAAAAATTGTAGAATTCTTAGAGTGAGTCTATAATATGTTCCAGACCCTATGAAAAATATTTCCAGGCATTGTTTGCTTGATCTGTTTGTATTTTAATTTTGAGTTCAACCTAAGCATGTGAATAAAATAGAAACCAAATAAACTCCAATAAATTCCAGGAAAACCAACCAAGCATACCAAAGAACATCGAATCCATTTGAAATATTTCCCACACTTGAACTTATTTGCTGCAACAAAAAGTTTTAAAAAGTCCAACATTTCATAAACGTACAGTAATTGCTTGTCTAATCCTACTTAAAGTTTTTGGGCTGTTACAGGATCCAAACTAACAAGCCTAAACCCAAGACTAAGTCCGGCCCGACTCAAGAGAATGAATGCTTTTACTGCAAGGAGTCAGGCCATTGGAAAAGGAACTGCAAAAGATACATGGCTGATCTGAAAAAGAATGGTGGAACTAAACCTTCCACTTCAGGTATTAATGTTATAGATGTTTTTCTTGCTGATTCTTCTATTAACTCTTGGGTATTTGATACCGGATCGGTTGCTCATATTAGCAATTCGATGTAGAGTCCAACAAGGGTTAGGAGAATTGCAAGGGGCGAGATGGATCTTCGCATCGGGAATAAAGCAAGGGTTGCTGCATTAGCCGTCGGGACTTTGCCATTACTTTTGCCCTCAGGATTTATTATGGAACTAAATAATTGTTATTACGTTCCAGCCATAAGTAGAAACATCATCTCTCTCTCGTGTTTGATGCATCAATGGCAGAAGGTTATAAATTCATTATAGAGAACAATGGTATGTTCTATATTTTTGAATGAAATGTTTTATGGCTATGCACATGTTTTGAACGGGTTGTTTATTTGAAATCTTGATGATGCACCCATCTATAATATTAATGCAAAGGGGCTTCGGCCTAATGATTTGAATTCCACTTTTATTTGGCATTGTCGTTTGGGTCACATAAGTGAGAAGCGCATGAAGAAGCACCATGATGATGAAATTCTAAACTCATTTGATTTGGAATCATTTGAAATGTGCGAATCTTGCCTACTCGGAAAGATGACCAATACACGTTTCACTGGTTGAAATGAGAGGGCGTCCGACTTGCTGGCACTCATACATACTGATGTATGTGGACCAATGAGCACGACAGCTAGAGGTGGTTTTCAGTACTTCATTACTTTCACCGATGACTATAGTAGATATGGATATATCTATTTAATGAGGCACAAGTCGGAATCCTTTGAAAGGTTCAAGAAGTTCCAGAATGAGGTACATAATCAACTTGGCAAGACAATCAAATCTTTACGATCTGATCGTGGTGGTGAATTTTTGAGCCATGAATTTGGTGATCATTTGAAGCAATGTGGAATTGTTCCACAGCTTACCCCACTGCGCATTCCACAATGGAATGGGGTGTCCGAGCGGCGTAATCGTACCTTGTTGGACATGGTTCGATCAATGATGAGCCAATCGGATCTGCTATTATATTTTTGGGGTTACGCTCTAGAAACTGCCACTTTCACTTTAAATAGGGTACCATCTAAATCAGTAGATAAGACATCATATGATATATGGAGTGGAAAGAGTCCTGGTTTGTCTTTTATAAAGATTTGGGGATGTGATGTCTAGGTTAAACGTTTGACGTCTGATAAACTCACACCCAAGTTAGATAAATGCTTCTTTATGGGATATCCTAAGGAAACCAAAGGATATTATTTCTACAATCGAGATGAGGGCAAAGTTTTTATTGCCCGAAATGGTATCTTTTTGGAGAAAGAGTTTCTTTCAAAAGGAGTCAGTGGGAGAAAGGTGCAACTCGAATAAATTCGGGAAGCATTTGAAAGTGTTTCAACTCCTACTGAATCTCTACAGGACAAACAAAGTGTTGTTGAACCTATAAGGTATGGGCATCAGTCCCATGTAGATCTAAAAGGCCACGTCAATTGCCTATAAGGTATGGGTATGACGTATTATTATTGAATAATGATGAGCGTAAGACTTATGAGGAAACGATAATGGACCCAGACTCTGAGAAATGGCTTGGAGCCATGAAGTCTGAGATAGACTACATGAGGGACAACCAGGATTAGAACGTGGTCCATCCGCTTGATGGTGTTAAAACCATTGAGTGCAAATGGATCTATAAGAAAAAGATTAACATGGATGGAAATGTTCACATTCATAAAGCTCGACTAGTCGCAAAAGGGTTTCGACAAGTTCAAGGAGTTGACTACGATGACATTTTCTCACCAGTAGTGATGCTTTAATCTATTCGGATCATTCTAGCTATTGCTGCATATTTCGATTATGAGATATGGCAGATGGATGTCAAAACGGCTTTCCTTAATGGAAACCTAAGTGAGGATGTGTATATGACACAACCTGAAGGTTTTGTTGATCCAAAGAATGCTAGTAAAGTGTGCAAACTTCAGAAATCCATTTATGGTTTGAAGCAAGCATCTCGGAGTTGGAATTTACATTTTGATGAGGAAATCAAAACGTTTGATTTTGTCAAAAACAAAGAAGAACCTTGTGTTACATGAAGGTTAGTGGGAGCGCACTTGTAATCCTAATCTTATATGTAGATGACATATTATTGATTGGGAATGACATTCCTATGCTGGAATTCGTTAAGACATCATTGAAAAATAGTTTTTCTATGAAGGACCTAGGAGAGGCAGCATATATCTTAGGGATAAAGATCTATAGAGATAGATAAAGAAGGCTAATTGGATTAAGCCAAAGTTCTTATATTGAAAAGGTGTTGATTTGGTTCAATATGCAGGATGCCAAGAAATGGTTCTTGCCTATGTCACATGGCATAAGTCTTAGCAAGAATCAGTGTCCTTCGACAACTGATGAGCGAGACCGTATGAATGGTATTCCATATGCTTCGGCCATTGAATCTATTATGTATGCCATGATTTGTACTCGACCAGATGTATCATATGCTCTAAGTGTTACGAGCAAATACCAAGCTGATCCCGGTGAAGGTCACTGGACAGCTGTGAAAAATATTCTTAAGTACTTGAGAAGGACTAAGGATGCGTTCCTAGTCTATGGCGGTGATGAAGAGCTTGTTTTAATTGGTTACACCGATGCAAGCTTCCAAACCGACAAAGATGATTATCATTCGCAATCTGGTTTTGTATTCATTTTGAATGAAGGAGCAGTGCGCTGGAAAAGTTCCAAGAAAGAAACGGATGCTGATTATACGACGGAGGCCGAGTACATTGCGGCTTCTGAAGCTGCAAAGGAAGGTGTTTTGATAAGGAATTTCCTTGCTGAGTTGGGAGTGGTTCCGAGTGCCTCGAGTCCAATGGATCTCTATTGTGACAATAATGGAGCCATTGCGCAGGCTAAGCAGCGTAGATCCCATCAGAAGGTCAAACATATACTCAGACGTTATCATCTCATTCGCGAATTGGTCGATAGAGGAGATGTTAAGATATGCAAAGTTCATACGGATTTAAATGTTGCTGATCCGTTGACAAAGCCTCTCACACAGCCAAAGCATGAGGCTCACACAAGAGCTATCGGTATTAACTACCTAAATGATTGACTCTAGTGCAAGTGGGAGACTGTTGGAAATTTTCTCAAGAGGCAATCATCAAGATGATTATATTACCTTATGTTCATGATACTCGATAATATGTTATCATGTTCCTTGAATGAATCATCAGTTATAGATCAATGAGTATGTGACTTGTTGGTGAAACTCTTTAACTTATATGATGTCATTCTAAATGTATCCCTGGTCGAATGTCACTGGTCGGAACAGTAGTGACTCTACGACCAGCACATGTATTGATTGATGACCATGTTTCACTGGTCATAGATATGGTGATATCGAATCAATAATGTGAGCACATGTTAGAGAACATGGGGTTGGATAGACCCACCTTGAGACACTATTGAGATTGTTATGATTATATGTGTCATTAGTTGGTCTCAAGTAATGATGATGTATAAATCCTTAGACCTAAGATCAGCATGGTTCCCTACATGTGTAATAGCACTCTTAGGGGTTGCTAAACGCTACTCGTAACTGGGTAGTTATAAAGGTAGCTTTCGGGTATGCTAGAAAACATGCGAATGGATGTGACTGGTCGGATATGGAATTTTCCCCTCCTAACATAACAGGAGAGATATCTCTGGGCCCCTCGTGGTGATCGGATAAAGAAAGTGCATGGTCATGCCACTAGTGGTCGAAGTGTCGACGGCATGAAGTTATCCGACACTCGATCGAGAAAGTATTGAACAGTCCATGGATGATACATCTCACCTGAAGTTCAACCAGATATTGTGAGGCAAAGGGAGAATACACGAGAAGGTCTTTCAGAATGATCAGATACGAACTAGTCGTATGGAGATACGAGCCGGTCGCAGGCTGGTCGAACATGATCACTAAGTGGTCGAAACATGGTCGTAAGGAGTTATGAATTGGTAGAGATTAAATATGAACTGGTCGTATAGAGATACGAGCTGATCATTAGTGATGTGGACCTAATCATAGATCATATTACATTAAGGTTTGTCCGATATATTCTATGTGTGTTTGGGAATCGTTGTGTGCTGCTAGGTACCGCTAACAACTAAGTGGTCGAAAAAGAGTTTCCGAGTCACAAGCGATTGCACATGAACCTATAGTGTCGCACACTTAAAGGGGGATTTGGTTTTGATGGTGATGCGAATTTGTATAGGCGACGAATTCCTAATGGGCCTCAAGTTCGAGACACATCATGGATGCCTATATATAGAGGGGCGATGGCATGGGGTTCATGATGATCTTTCGGATGATCTTTTGAAGAACTCCCAAAACCCTAACAGCCACGCCTTCCTTAACCACGCCGTCGGAGATAGCACTCCAACACGTGGTGTCCCTGCCCCGTATGTGTGGATACCTTGGAGGTGTTGTTGCGAAGCATCAGCACTAGGACGATCCGCAACTCGTGATGATCACCGGAGCAGGAGGAGACGCACGCCGAGTACGACCACTCGGAGGAGAAGACGCGTCGTGAGTACGACTACGATTGCATCAACTCGCTACACCGACTCTACTTCCGCTGCGAGTCTGTGCGTCTAGTGGTAATCTCGTAATCTATTACTAGCGGAGGTTTCTTGGTTGCACGAATTTTTTTTTGTTTTGTGGAATCGTAGCCTTCCCGTAACCCAACAGGCTGGACTTGAGGAAGAAGGCGATGGTGTCATGCATTATCACCCTATGGAGTGGAGTTAGAGGATGGGATTTGAGGCAAAACGAAGAGGGGAGCAAGGGGGTCATGGTTCTCACTTTATGGGGCGAAGACGGGGAGTTAAACGATGTGAAACACTCATGAAATTTGGGCGACAGTTTCTGTTCGGAGTTGAATTTGTGCAAATGAAGGAAATGACATGGAAATTGAATGCTCAAGATTTCATGGCGCACAATGATATGGCACGATGTGGGTGACGGACGGGAATAGGGCACAATTGGTGGAAGCAGGTGCGGTGCACGGCGTCGACATGGGCACAACACTGGCCTGGGCTAGGCTCGGGTGCAGCTAGGGGTGCGGGGCTAGCATGGCGTGGCTGAGGGTGGGTTGGCGCAGTCGGGGCCGAGGGTAAGGCTTGGCGCAGTCGGGGCCGAGGGTAGCGCACGGGCGCTGGCGTGGTCGGGACTGACTCGGGACAAAACAAAGCCAAGCTGGGAAGAAGCTAGGAGAAAGAAAAAGGATTGGGGAAAATAAAAGATATTCAAATTAAAAAAAGAAGGGAAAATCCAAGAAATTACATAAAATTCCTTGGAACCTGAAGAACTACAATAAAATAATTTTGAATTTGATTGAAGTTTAACTTAATCATTTTAAGATGTTTTTATTTTCTAAAATTTCAATTTAAGCTTTCATTAATTCAATAAAATTCAAATAGTTCCTATTAATTTAAAAGTTCTAAAAGACTCTAAAATTGGGATGTTACACAAAGCCGGTCGCACCGCCCTCTACTGATCTCACTATGGGTGAGTGCCCTTGCCTTCCCGTGTTTGTCACCTCGTTAGCCTCGCTATTCTCTTCGATCCCCTCTCTTTTCGTCGTCTCTCCGTCGGTGAGATGCCCCACCACCGTTTACCCTCTCCGTTGTCGGTCATCCTCATCGCAGCACCGTCTTCATCCTTCTCGGACCACCCCACTTGTCCCATTGTGCCCCTCGCCGTCGCTGTCGTTGTGCTCCCCTTGGTTCTCCTCGGGCGTCTTTCTTTCACCGAAGCTGCCGCGAGCACGAGCTTCTCCTCCGTCGCCATTGCCGGCACCTCGTTGCTGTTCTCTCCGTGTCACCGCCACCCAAAGAACTCTCATGGTCCGGGGAACCCGTTTTTGCCCTTAGACACCACTCCCTTGTCGCCATTCGACGCTGCCACCATGCACCAGCACCACCCGCTAACTCCACTATTTCTCTCTCTTCGACGTAGCCGGCCACATCATTGTCACATGAGCATCGCGCCTCTGTGTCCTCTTTAGCAACCAGCGTGGTAGCCATGTGGCACGTTCGAGTTAAAACTGTTGACCAGTTCACGATAGACCCAAGCCAGTCCCGTGGACTTTTTCCATAGACCAGGGCCCACTTATCAGCCTCTAAATCCCTTTTTCGATTTTTCTTTTATTCCAAAAATCAGAAATTCCTCATAGGTCCCACCTATCAGCCCCTAAGGATTTTCTTTAATTTAATCTGAAGGAATATTCTTTCTTCTCACTCTTTTTCCTTTTCTAGTAAATATTCTGAGAGCCTGTTCTCCTCTGTCCAAACTCTGATTCAGTCTGTTCAAGTTCCAAAATTGATCTAAAATTGGTATCTTTATTTTTATAGTTGTTTTTGATGTTTTTTTGGTTTTATTTCATCTTTTTTAGATTTATTTGTGCTTGCCTATTGTTTTTTCTCTCGTTTAGATGATATATTTCAAGGAGCAAGAGCATAATTAAGTTTTGATGATCCAAGTATGGTAACTGAATAAAGCCAAGGAAAGTCATAATCCTTTGATCATGTTGAACCTATGATTCCAAAATTATATTGTTATATATTAAATTGCATGCTATCTTTATATCAACTGCTTTTAGAAATAGTTAATGTAGGACCGGAAAGGCGACTGAGGGGGGGTGAATAGGCGCTTTCACAACTTTCTCGCCTAAGTCGAATTCAACACGAACTTTACTCCTTTAGCTATGAAAGCTAAGAAGATCAGTAAGCACACAGTGGAAGCCTTGTCTGAATTCGATAACCCCGACAACCACGACACAAAAGTGGAGACTTAAACTCAAAAGGCGATTCAGGCACAGCGGTCGACCGGCTACCACAGGCGGTCGGACCGACGGTCAACAATGATCGGCCGGCAACTAGCGGCGGTCGGACGGTGGACAACAGTTCGACCGCGAGCAGTGATGCGAATAAGCGAGGCGGTCGGACGCCGTTGAAACACCGGTCGGACCGGTAGAGTCCGATCTTGAAAAATCCTACCCAAATCCAAAACGAAATTTGATCCAACTTTTGATTCGACCAATGAAACTTGACCAAATTTCGAGCACACCTCCTAATGATATTTGAGACCTATTTCTAGCGACGATCCTTCAGATCCACTTGCGAAACAATCTCTCAAGGATTAAACAAAGAAGTGCACAAACCCTAGAAATATGAAAATCTTTGATTCAAGACTTGCTTGTGGGGATTGATGGTCTAGATGATTCTAGGAGTATTCCACACATCAAAGCAAGACAAAATGGGTCAAGAGACCAAGCATAAACCCTTGAATCAAGGAAGCACAAAATTCATTCAAATGAGAGAAGAACACAAAGGGAGACAAATGATCTCACAAGCAAGCATCACAAGATTGATTGATCTCACAAGATGCTTACAAAGCCACTCCAACAAGGAGGACAAGAGCTCACCCAAGGAGCATACAATCTCTCCTCTCTTCCTCTCCAAACCCTAACCCTAGAAAAGGCAAAGGGAAAACAAATGAAAGCTTCAAGGGGGTTTTACATCTCCCCCCTTTCTATTTATAGGAGAGGACTAGGGTTCCACTTTTGGGACCCATTCACATGGGACCCACACACAACATCTGTTGAAGCAATCGCCGCTTCACCACGTGTAGGTTGATCGGCCGGTTCTCATCGCGTCGCCAAGCCTCTCTTGTCCGAATCCCATCGGAACCTCCCGAGACTCACACCGATATCCGCATCACTGATCCGACCAAATTGCATCGAACCACCCGTTCGATCCATCTTGCCCATTCTGCACCATGCTTGAGTCACACGACCTCACCCGGCATCCATGATCGTTCTGGACCTCGGCTCTCCAAGCGTAGTCCCGATCCACTCACCGTTGACGTCGTTGACGCAAGCCACCGCGACGACAATAGACAAACAAACCGTTCCGAACAAGTTCTTCACAACTTGACCCACGTTAGTTCCGCAATGCAATATACATCAATAAAGCATTGATAACTAAACATTAACCACATTGAAACCACATCAATGCAAACTTGGCTCACCTCCAAGTCAAACCGGTCTGACCGCCCCACAAGGCGGTCAGACCGATTCGAGCGGTCGGACCGCTCCACAAGCGGCGGTCGGACCGCCCCAAGACTTAGCCAAAATTCCACTTGAAAATCCGAAACCTTACGAATTTTCAACTCAATAGAACTTTTGTTGGGAGCTCCAAAATGATGAAACCACATCCGGAGACTCCCTCACTGCCTACACAACCTATTTTGGATTAACTCCAAAAACCAATTTTAGGTCAGTCGGTCCGGCCGCCACCATGCCGCCGTCCGGCCAGTCCCAGGCGATCGACCGCCCCACACCACCGGTCGGACCGCTGTGGTGCAGCGGCGTAAACAAACCAAAAGCGAGATTTTGCAAACCAACAAAGCCATTGCCAATTGACTCATCATCCCGAGATCGTGCACATATCCTCACGATATCCACAATCTCCCCTTGATGAACACATTGGCAATTCCCAAAAAATGTGGTTTTCAAATTGAAAAGTAAAATCGCGTTTTAAGCATAAAGGCACAACTTGGTCCATAAGCAAGAAAAAGCTTAAGAACCGACCAAGCTGGCTTCAGAATAGTACAGGCAAGTGAGATAAGGCAATGAACGCACAAAAGGATTCAAATTCCAGAAGATGGCCAAAAATCTCACTAAGGTCCATATGAAGGACAATATGTTCTATTTGACCTTTGATCATTGTGAGTCTTCTTGATTTGCAATTCAAATCAGAAAAAGGCAATAAAACCCAGAGACTCAACTCACTATGATCACAAATTTTCAAAAGGTTCACAAAAAATTTTTGTGTGTGTGTGTTCTTTTATGTATGAAACCTTCTATAAACCAAAAGCTCCAAAGCAGTATTTTCTTCAATCCTTCTCCCCCTTTGACAATGAATTCATCAAGATGCATGGGACAGGAACGAGCATGAAGAAATGACTTTATTTGAAATTTAACAAAAGGAGCCATGACCATTATCGAAGTAGACAGTACAAGAATTATACCAAGCCATATAAGGTGTAGAAGCTATATTCAAACATGGCAGAACATGTACTGCAAAGCTAAAACCAAAATAGCAGCAATCTGAGATTAAAAGAATTAAAATCATGAAAGGTTGCTCAATGTCAAAGTTTCACTAAAAGCAACTAAAAATGAGTCAAGCCATGTCTATAGGCAGAAAGAGACTCAAAACAAGAACTGAGGCATTTTGAGCATCAAGAGTATTCTTTTGAAGCAAAACTCAAGCACTTAGCATTTTGAGCATTTTCCTAAAAGGATTTTTTTCACTGTGCTAGATCTCAAGCCTTGCCGCGACCATCTCAAGCGATAAGCTTAAAAGAGTGGTCTAGGTCATCCAAAACTCCCCCTGAGTTCATGCCTAGTGCAATGGCAAGCCGTCTCATGAGAAAGGATTGATGAGATCAGTTTTTTCGCACAGAAAATCTCATTTTTCATTTGCTTGACTTAAGAAGATAAAAAGCTCATTTTTCATCTCAAAATAAGTTCAAGACTCAAATCAGCCTATTTCACATGGCAAGAATCATAAAAGGATCACTAGAGCAAAACTAGTCACAAGATCTAACAAGACATGATTTGATTCAAATTGCTCACAGATATAAAGCTAGCAAGGAGAAAGCTGAGCTAAAACACGAAGAGCCATAAAAGAAGTCTAGCAGACTAACACTTGATATGACAAGGTAGAGAGAATGAAATCAAGTCATACAAGGATAATAATCAAGGCTCCACAGATTTTATTATGCAATGCACGACATTTGAAATAAAAATGCATTATGATACAATGAATGCAAAAAGAGCAAATTCCCTCAAAACATCCAAGCCTCGATCTTTGGGATTTGAGATAAAAGATCTAGGTGTCGATCTTGAGATGGACGAGGCACAGGAATAGCAAAAGAAGCGTGAGAAAAATGATTAGGCACAAAATCATAAGATCGCCCATGAGCACCACTGGACCTCTCAAAACGATCTACCAAAAGACCGATACTCCCCCTGTCTAGGTGCTACCCGTGGTCTATCCTCACGATATCCAAGACCAACCTGCTGCCTGGACCCACCAAAAGAGTCAACTAAATTCTCTACAAACCTAGGCCTATATGTGGTATTTGAATAGGTGCTTGACTCTAGAGACTACAATGAAGAAGAGACTCCTCTAATGGATCTCAAGGTGCTCATCCTCTCTTTCCTCTCAATTTTGCTCTTGGAAGCAAAACTCAACAGTGTGGCCCTCTTTCTTGCAGAAGGTGCAATTGTACTTGACCTTTTGAGGGGTTCGTACTGGTGAGACAGAAGCACCTTTCTTGCTAGAAAGAGATTGAGCAGAACCTACAGATTTAAGAACAACCTTTGAAGACATAGGAGGTTCTTGCTCAACCAAACCACTTTTCACAATTCTAGCAATCTTTGGTGTGAGATTCTTGGAAAGCTCTAGGGACTTAAAGCCTAGGCCACTGTTTTTCACACTCACCTTGGATTGGTCTAGAATCAAGTTGAGCTTCTTTTTCCCACTAGAAAACGTCTCAAGAGTCATTTTAAGGTAATCGTTCTCTTTTGCCAAAACTCCACAATTGGAGCACTTTTTAGAATCGATTGCCTCAACATTTTTGCTCTTAAGAAGGTCCACTTCCACTTTAAGAGCCTCACAAGACACACAATAGGACTCTCCAATCCTATTCAACTGCTCCTTAAATTTGACTCTAAAAGCCTCTTGTATCTTACCAATAGCAGTTTCAATTTCAGCATGCAACATACAAGAGGAAGAATCAATAACTTTCTTGGAAGCAGTAAGAGACATGGATCTTTCAATTTTAGCTATCTCTTCAAGAGTCTTGTTTAAAGCTTCAATCTCAATTGTAAGCTTAGAGCAATTTTCACAAGAGGCAATTCTAGAATAAGCAACCATTTCAGTCATCTCTTGCATTTTAATTCGATTATTCTTACAATGAGAACAAGTGTGACTAGCATCAAATTTTTGCAATTCTTTCAAAGAGCTATCCAATTTTAATTCTAGCAAAGCACAGTTTGAGCAAGTTAAAGGAATAGCATCTAAGCGGTCACACCAAGAGGAATGGCATCCATGCAAGCGAACTAGACTTGAGAGCTTCTAGTTCGACAAGAGCATTTTCAATTGTTTTCAACAGAGGAATGAGCATCATTTAAGCTTGACAATTCATTAAGCAAGCTAGAGCATGAATCACAGAAATCATCAGGATTAATGGATTTGAGCCTAACCACTTCTAGGTTCAAATTATCAATCATAGTATCCTGTTTCTTGATCACTTTAGCTTGCTTATGCAATTTTTGTTCAGCAAGCACTAAAGCCCTTTTCATGTCAGGAAGTGAAGGGCATACCTCATCGGGATCACTAAAAGGATCCTCGCTGTTGGAGGAGTCGCTGTCGTGGCTGTTTTTAGCCATAAAGCACATGCCAGTGAAATCATGTGCCTTCTTCTTGCCACGGGAGTCACTCTCGTCGTCCTCCACCTCCGAGTCCACATCATGCATGCTCACACCTTCTAGAGCTTCAAGAACTCGGCTGACAAACTTGCGATAGTTTGTCTTCTTGGACTTAGCATCCCTCGCTTGAGGATGCCTTTGTGACTCCTTCTCCTCCTTGCCCTTCAGCTTGGGGCATCTAGAGCGAATGTGGTTGAGCTCACCACACTCGAAGCATGTGATAGGTCCACCTCTCCTCCTACTCCTCACATTGTTGTAAGCTCTCGTAAATTTTGAGGATAGGAGGGCTAAGTCATCCTCAGGTAGTCTCTCAAGTTGCTCATCGCTCAAAGAATGCAAAGCAGACAAAGAAAATCGGATGAGCTAACATTAAAGGAATCGACATATCTACCCTCAGTTTTGTCGACCACTAAAGCCATCGATCTGTCATGGGAGACGCGAGATAAAATCAATCTCATGCGTCTTCAACCTAGAGTAAAGCTTATCCATGGTAAGCTCGCTCATGTGATGTTGTCATTGATGGCGATGATCTTCATCCCCAGACCTTCACATCTAAAGCACCCAAAAGTGGCGTGCATTTTGGACTCAAGAAAATAAGATCAACATGCGGAGATCATGAAGAATTTTAGAAAATCTCCCCACACTCATCTAAAGATTCACGGTCTTTGCTCGATCTTGGAGTATGCTTTCTTGTGGTTCGTCTCACTTCCTTGATCGCGATGGACCCTCGTGATAATCACAAAGAGTCCGCCGGATCTCATGAGCGAGCGACAAATAAGCGACACGCTCAAACTCCGATCGACTAAGGCCTTGAATCAAAAAATTCGAGCCCCTTTGTTGTTCTCCACATCTGGAGTGATCAAATTATCATCGGCTCGCACGACATAAGGGTGTTTCACCTTAAGCCAAATTCGTGCCCTTGAGCCTCGATGTAGGCCTGCATTCGGGCCTTCAATACGCAAAATCAACTCCATCAAAACATGTGGCTTGATTGAATATCGCTCGATCGCCATGGCTCCAAAGACAGGTTAAGATCTATAGAAAAGAGCTAACCGGCTCGATACCACTTGTAGGACCGGAAGGCGATCGAGGGGGTGAATAGGCGCTTTCACAACTTTCTCGCCTAAGTCGAATTCAACACGAACTTTACTCCTTTAGCTATGAAAGCTAAGAAGATCAGTAAGCACACAGCGGAAGCCTTGTGCTGAATTCAATAACCCCCGACAACCACACGACACAAAAGTGGAGACTTAAACTCAAAAGGCGATCTGAGGCACGGCGGTCGACCGGCTACTACAGGCGGTCGGACCGACGGTCAACAATGATCCGACCAACAGCCGATGGCGGTCGGACCGGTGGGCAGCGGTTCGACCCGTGAGCAGTGTCTGAATAAAGGCGGTCGGACGCCGTTGAAACACCGGTCGGACGGTAGAGTCGATCTTGAAAAATCCTACCCAAATCCAAAAGGAAATTTGATCCAACTTTTGATTCGACCAATGAAACTTGACCAAATTTGAGCACACCTCCCTAATGATATTTGAGACCTATTTCTAGCGACGATCCTTGGATCCACTTGCGAAACAATCTCTCAAGGATTAAACAAAGAAGTGCACAAACCCTAGAAATATGAAAATCTTTGATTCAAGACTTGCTTGTGGGGATTGATGGTCTAGATGATTCTAGGAGTATTCCCACACATCAAAGCAAGACAAAATGGGTCAAGAGACCAAGCATAAACCCTTGAATCAAGGAAGCACAAAATTCATTCAAATGAGAGAAGAACACAAAAGGGGAGATAAATGATCTCACAAGCAAGCATCACAAGATTGATTGATCTCACAAGATGCTTACAAAGCCACTCCAACAAGGAGGACAAGAGCTCACCCAAGGAGCATACAATCTCTCCCTCTCTTCCTCTCCAAACCCTAACCCTAGAAAAGGCAAAGGGGAAAACAAATGAAAGCTTCAAGGGGGTTTTACATCTCCCCCCTTTCTATTTATAGGAGAGGACTAGGGTTCCACTTTTTGGGACCCATTCACACATGGGACCCACACACAACATCTGTTGAAGCAATCGCCTGCTTCACCACGTGTAGGTTGATCAGCGGTTCTCATCGCGTCGCCAAGCCTCTCTTGTCCGAATCCCATCGGAACCTCCCAGAGACTCGCACCGATATCCGCACCGCTTTGATCCAACCGGTATGCATAGAACCACCGTTCGATCCATCTTGCCCATTACGCACCATGCTTGAGTCACACGACCTCGCGGCATCCATGATCGTTACGGACCTCGGCTCTCCAAGCGTAGTCCCGATCCACTCACGGTTGACGTCATTGACCTGCAAGCCACCTGCACAGCAATAGACAAACAAACCGTTTCCGGGAACAAGTTCTTCACAACTTGACCCACGTTAGTTCCGCAATGCAATATACATCAATAAAGCATTGATAACTAAACATTAACCACATTGAAACCACATCAATGCAAACTTGGCTCACCTCCAAGTCAAAGCCGGTCCGACCGCCCCACAAGGCGGTCAGGCCGATTCGCCAGCCGATCGGACCACTCCCACAACGGCGGTCGGACCGCCCCAAAGGACTTAGCCAAAATTCCAGCTTGAAAATCCGAAACCTTCTGGAATTTTCAACTCAATAGAACTTTTTTGGGAGCTCCAAAAATGATGAAACCACATTCGGAGACTCCTCACCGCCTACACAACCTATTTTTGGATTAGCTCCAAAACCAATTTTAGGTCGGCCGGTCCGACGCCACCACCCGGTCCGATCAAGCCCAGTCCAGGCGGTCCGACCGCCACACCACCGGTCGACCGCACGTGGTCCGATAAAGATGAAGCAAACCCCGAAAACGCGAGATTTTGCAAACCAACAAAGCCATTGCCAATTGACTCATCATCCTGAGATCGTGCACATATCCTCACGACATCCACAGTTAATCACCTATTTTTCACTTCGCCCCCATTGATTATTTGTATACCATTAATTATTTCACCATAGGGTGGTCAATATTGGTTGGATATTTTTGTATCACCAATATGGGTTATCGTAGAGATGCTTAGTCATGCTTAGTTACGAGGAGCTTTGTAAAAGTCTTGTGATGATCACTTAGTCGCACACCTACGGAAGTGTAGTCAGACACTTTGAGTTGATGTATCTCTTTTGGGTAAAGTTGTACAACCTCTGCAGAGTTAAAACTGATTAAACAGTTGTATCCCCAGTTATAGACAATGCTCGGGGATTTCACACGAGAGATAAGAGTTTCTTTATAAAAATGTATCAGAAGGTGAATAGGAGATTCACTTGGTGAATGTGATATTCGCTTGGTGGATGGGATATTCACTTGGTGGTTTAGTTGGGGAGTGAACGAGATGTTCATTGGTTATTTCAAAGCAATTATTTATTTTATTTTATTTTCAATTACGTATTTTAATATATTTACTCTATTTACTGTCAATACCGTTTTTTGGAGAAAAAACCATACAACTATTTTTTTTGTTCAGGCCTTGCATGAATATTAATTGCAAACTATTCTCTACAACTTGTTAAGGACTTTACGTACTTACGGCTTTCAACTTTACTGCTCAGTTGAAAAACATCATCTTGCTCAAGAGTTCTACGAAGAGGAGTCATTTGAAGTCTTTGTGAATTAGGGTGCATTTTCTACTCGATTATCTGTGGGTATGTTAATTATCCTTTCCAAGTTTTCTATTCTACTGCAAGAGTTTATTTGTTTCTTTAGCTTTGTATAGCAAACTAAGTAAACGTGACCATAAGGTTCAATTATTCTTATTATTTGTTATTTTGAGATCATTTAAGTTAAATCAATAAATAAATAGTATTCCATCGATGTTTCTGTGTAAATTAGCTATTGACTTATTTAGAATAAAAAAAATCGGATGTTTAGATTCAGATGTGGTCAGGACTCAGGAGACCACGTGGTGGCCAGGTGAAACCGGCGAGGAGTTGAAGTCGCTGGATTGCGCGCAGGCCTGAGCATGGACACGATGGTGGGGGGGATGGCACTTGGAAAGCCTCGGAGTGAAATAGCAAGGCGACGTGACATGGTGGTCGGGCGCCTGCCCCCGAGCAGCCGTGCTCGCGAGACATGGGGAGAGGAAATCAATGGAACGAACTCTGAACTGCATGATTTATACTGTTTTGGGGATAAGTTAAGTTTTGGGGATAAGATAGTTGAGGAGGATTCCATCTGAATGTGAAGGAAAAGAAGCGCCAAGAAATTTGGGGATCTCGCCAATTGGATGAAACGAATAGTCTCTGATTTTTTTTTAGTAAAATAGAAAGGTATTTTATTATATATAGAAAGCAAAGCCAAACCTTTCCAGTAAAGCGCCAAAACGAAACGTCGAGAACAATAGCAACCACATATTGGGTTTGATAACGACGGGACTAGTGTTGTTGTTACGTAATTGTTTCCATACTGGGACCACTCAGAAAAATCGATTAACGACCAAAATTTTATCACGGTCATTGTGTTTTGGTTGTTAATACCCTATATTCTAGTAGTGACATTCGTTTTTTAAGTGATAGAAATATGTTATAAATTAAAAGCTAATGATACATGGTCAAAAGCTCTAACAAATTCAGGAAATTCTCAGAGAAAAAAAAGAAAAACATCCCACCCTTAGTTTAGTGGATCCTAATTATGTTTAGCAAATCATAACCGATGGATGCTAGCTGAAAAAAATACTAATATGCTAGAAATTCTCACAACAAAGAAAAACATCTCGCCCTTAATTTGGTGGATCCTAATTATGTTTAGAAAATCATGACCAATGGAGGCTAGCTGAAAAAAGAAAGAAATATGCTAGAAATTCTCACCAAAAAAAAACATCAAGCCCTTTATTTGGTGGATCCTTATTATGATTAGCAAAGCATAGCCAATGATTTTTCTCTTAGAAGTGCGCATGAGGGATGGATCTCTCGTGTTGTACGCCATGAGGAAATAGAAGTGTACATGAGAGTAGATCCATCAGAAATTTTAAATAAAGTATCCATTGGTTTGATTTAGTGTTATATATAGATATTACTTGCTAACCCCTTCATAGAATTGGCTACATACCATCACCGGAAATGCTATTTTGAGTTTACCCTCACCAATTATTTGGACAAGATTTGAGATTCAAATTCCAAAAATCTGTATATTTGGGTACCAATACTTTTAAAATTTTAATTCATAATGATATATATTTGAATACCATTCATACCTTTGGAGTTTTGTTTTGTTTGAGGAAATTTGGGAATTGACCTAGGGTTATGGATTTGTTGTATAGGTGTTGCATGATGCATGTTTTAGCTAACACGGATCAAGCTGCGAGGAACTTGTGTCCGGAATCTATTTCTAGATCTATTGTTGTTCTTCAAGAACGCTTGGATTTAACTAAATTCAATGGCGAGGATGATCGGTACTTGGTTTGGTGAAATCAACGTCTAGAACGATCTAGGATGACGGGTGAAACGGTTGGTCTCAAGCAAGACGCAAGATAGACAAGAATGTGAAGTTTGGTGCAACAGGGTGCATCAAGTGGCTTGAGTCGGTGCAAGTGTTGAGGCGGTCTTGTGGGAGTAGGATGGGACAAACTTGCTGAGATGAGGAAAGCCATTGGTGAACATACGCGTAGTGAAGCATGTGATTGTTTCACAAGATTGGACTCAGTCAAGGATGCAAGGATCGAGAATGGGTATTTTTGTATCTTCACCAAAATACTGGGTTGGTGACCTTGGAGAAACCGTGGCGCAAAATGGCATAAAGGAGTAGTGGTTTAGGTCATGAAGAGGACAAGATCACAAAGAGACATATTCGAAAGCGTTAGATCGTCATATACTTTGAGAAGCGTGAATGAGTGAGAGACCCGTTTCTATTTTGCCTTAACAGATACCCGTTAGGGTTTCTCTCTAGTTCTAGTTTCCACTATATAAGGGGTGGTGCAGAATATGCACACCAACCAAGCCTTGAAATCTTAATTTGATATTTGGGGAAACTGGAGAGAGGAGAGGAGGCTAGTGTTTGAGAGATGTATTGAGAGAAAATTTATGGGATTAAGTGCTCAAGAATGAGCTTGTGTCCTCCATGGTGGAGTGGCTATAAACCCTCAATTCCTCAAGATCAATCCAATCAAATTCGTACAAAGATTATTTGTCTCTTGTTCTTGCTCTCTTTCTTGTGATTTTGGGTTCTTGTGTTCTAGGGTTTTGCCTTGGTCATTTGCTGTGGTCTAGCTTGCTAGGACTTGTGGAAGTTGATCTAAGGTCATCTTGACCATCTTTAATCCATGAGCAAGTATTTGGATCAAGTTTTAGTTTTCACCTGGTTTTGAGCCATCTGGCACTCAAACAAGAAATTCTTGGAATCCTCGCTATGTTTGTCTAGATCTTCAATTGGAATAGGTTCCTGACCTTCTTGTTGAGTTGTATCTAGAATTTCAAGTGATTTGGATTCGTAGATCAAAAGCTAGGTCAGTTTGTGAATATGAAATCGTGTTAATTTTTTTATCAGTTTGAAAAGAGGTCAGACCGCTCAAGCAGTCAGATCGCCCATTATATGGTAGTCAGACTAGCTAAGGGGGTTTGATGGTTAAGCTTCTTGATTTTAGCTCAATTCTTTTGGTCTGATTTTTAGACCTTGATCTTCATAGCGTCACATAGCCATTGGAGTGAAAAAGTAGGATTCCAAAAGGGAAAAAGTGGACTGCTATCCCCCTAGTCGCTAACACAATACAACATAGACTAGAAATTGGCCACAATTATTTTTTAAAATATTGTGTTAATCAGATCTTGAACTCTGGATCTGAAAGCTTGCCTCATATTCCACGAACCAATTAAACTTTTTCTCCTTCTTTAAAAGCTGGGTTATTGGCCTCACAATTTTGGAGAAATTCTTGATGAATCTGTGTTAATAGCCCGCAAGTCCGAGAAAACTGCGAATGTCGGTGATGCTCCTGGTTTGCTTCTAATCAAGTATATCTTGCACTTTGTTAGGATAAATAGTGACACTGCCCTTGGATAGCACATGACCTAATTAAGAAGCTAACTTCACGAAGTCAGAACTCGCATTTGCTGAATTTGACATAGAGTTGATGTTGATGAAGCTTCTCCAACACAAGCAGGCAATAAATAAATAAAATACAAAATATCAAAGAGGAGTTTTAAAAGCTGAACATCACTGCAAGAAAAGGAAATCAATCCGTTTTTTCACAAGGTTAATGATGCTGCAACGGTATGTATTACAGAATAGAAATACAAGCGATCAACATGAAGACAGCGGAACACCACGAGAACGATGTTGTCTAATCCAAAAATCCTAGTACAATCCCCGAAACATCTAGTGGCAAGAAGTAATAACAGGCTGAAAAACAAAGGCAAAAGCAAAAGAATACCTGATTGGGAGGGGCGGCTGGTCACCCACGCAGCCGACGAGCACTCGGCCTCCATGGCGAATTGGCGAGGAGATTAGTTTTGAATTGGCGAATTTACTCAACGGTTCTATTTCTAGTTTTTCACAAACGCACACGCACAAGAATCACAGTGGAAGAGAAAAAAATATGCGCACACAAGAACTTTGTTGCTTGGCTGCAACCTGCTTAGCCAAAGCGTTTTGTTTTGTCTTGTTCTCTTATTAAACACATCTAATTAGACATCCTTTTAAACACTACCTAATCAACTTGCTAACCAAGCCAAAACTAAATATGAAAAGCCTAACAAAGGAAACAAAATAATTTGATCCGATGCTGATTGCATCAAGATCTTAACGCCATATTACTTGATAAGTCTACATTAATTTTCAACAATCTCCCCTCTAAACTAGACTTGTCTTCTCCACCACATCTCGAAGACCAATCTGCTGGCGCATCTTCAAGAAATTCTGTCTTCCCACTCAGCAAGGGTTAGCAACATCAGCTCTCTTTATGTATATAACCTCCTTCACTTGAATGAGTGAAGGAGATTATATATACCAAGATACTAGCTTAAAATATATTTCTCCAAATTAAAATTCAGCCAGGCATGCATCATATTATAATCCGGCCAATTCATAATAAGCGTTTTCATATTATAAACCTATTAGGTACCTTGACTGTTGTTATCACGACTTCAGCTTATAGGCCTACATGCTACTATTGCTAGAGCTAGGCAAATGGACCCTACATCAAGACCATGCAAATGGCCCTAATTTCTTCTACATGTTTATAAATCATGGATATATTCGACATGATAGAGTTGTTGTTGTCTTGCAAAACAGATGGAGTTGCTGTAAATCTCAACAAAACAATGATGAAGTAGTTGTAGCCTTGTAGGCAAATACAGTGACAAATCAAAGTGCTTACATAGTCACGAGCACAGTAGAATAGACGCCAGTCCTAAAAGACATAATGCCCTGAAGAAATGTAATGCTGATGAACCGGCAAGCCACCAATGTAACCGATCCATTTCATTATTTTCTGCCGTGGCCTGAACACCAGATATATACATGCATCTTGCTCCGTTCATCGGCGCTGATAATTGCTTGTATATGCAGCCCAACTGAAGACCAGTATCAAGGGCCAGAGTTCCATCAGCGTCCGGGTAAGAATGTCTTTTGTTAATGACAGCGATGTCCGAAGCCCCATTCTGATATATAACGGACCTGCAAGCGCATAAAGCTTCTCAAAGCGTCCTACATTTCTGTACAGCACAACAGAGGGGCTGATCACGCAGATAGCAATGCCAGTCATAGGATCAACTGGAGCCAGCACCATGTATACACCCAATGCAAAGGCTGCAACCAAGCTTGTCACTGAACTTGACAAGAAGAATTCAGATACACTCAAGTGCCTACGGCGCAGCGGCAGGCTAACCATAGATGTCCCAGAGTACATGAGACCAAGGGTAGCTATTGAGGAGCAAATGAATGCTAAGGTGGTGGCCATGATGAATGCAGCAAAAGTATACCTCCCAGCAAGTGTTGGTGTGCCACGATTAGGGTGATCATCAGCTCTGTAACCTCCAGGCAGGGCGAAAGTTGCACCAAACGTCACTGTTGCTATGAGCACTGAGCCAATTGCTAGAGTTTGCGTGGAATCGCCCAATATCTGTGATTCTTTGCTCTCGTCCTCTGGCGTTTTCGGGGGTACACGCTTTTCTTGAAATTGATCCCATCGGCAACTGCCATGCTTAGCACCAGAACATACTAGTGCAAGATTGATGGTTGCTTCTCGGGTCTGCAAAATCAAATACGAGCATACGAATCAAAAGTATTTTCTTTCTCTGCGAAAAGGACAAGCACGAAAATCAAAGGAAGTAGAATACCCATCCAATGGATTTCCCTGGAAGAACCTTGCTCCTTGCTATATCTAGTGGTGTCTGCCCATCCTTATTTGTGAAATTTAAGAGTACCTGCTTGTTGCGCAGTAAAGAGCTAACTATTGTCAGATTCCCAAGTTGGACAGCTAGGTGTAGTGCAGTGTTTCCTTTGTTGTCCTGCATGTTCAATACTGATGATAATCTTTTTTGTCGGCAAGCAAATCTAACTATATTATTTCGCTGTTTCTCCACAGCAACATGAAGGAATGTCCTTCCATCCAAGTCCCGCAAAAAGGCGCAGCCAGGGCACTTTTGTAGCAAAACGACGATGGCCATCCGCACACCTGTAGATGCAGCGACATGTACGGGTAGCCACCCTTTTTTGTCCGGTTGATATGCCGAAGAAGGGCAAGCTTCTAGTACTTTTGAGATAAGGGCTTCGGAACCACAAGTATATTGAACACCGCAAATACGAATATATAGAGAAGATTTCATTGATACAACAAATTAAGTGAAGAGGTGTACTCCCATGTTTATCCCTTTGTTTAGAAAGATCCTTCTTCCATCCCAACACCATTTCCGTCATAACTGCAATTGAGCACTTTGCGATAAATGAAAAAAAAAAAGCAAGGCAAAGCAAATAATCCTTAGTTAAAAGAGCAATTTCACTGCTTGCTGTGCTATTCCAATATCCTGCCATGCTAAGTTTAGTGTTCTTGATTGAGTCCATTGCCTTCAAAATATCTATTTATTAATAAATTACATTTGCGTTGGAGGTATATTATTTATTTTAATCCAATGTACAGATGGACAGATAAAACTAAAAAAAGAAAGAGAAACCTACTCTCGTTAGACCACATCAGGATTTTATGAATTACTTTATTAACATATAGTGGTCTTCATAAATTGCTCTCTCAAGTCTCAATTGACAATTACAAGTCAATTGAGAGTGCTTGCAATCAAATGTTCTTAACCTCGACAGCCAATATAAGTAAAAGTATCTTGATTTGTCATGTGGAAATAATGTCAGTTATTTCATCACCAAACTGGTTTCATTAAAAATGTATTTAATATTTTTCAGAAATGTTTTAATGACTGAAATTAGTAGTCAAATGTTGTATCCTAGAGATTCTGTCAATGTCCAAAATCACATATTGTGAATGGATGAGTATAATAAAATGCAATGTATGAAAACAAAATTATGTGATTAGTGAAGAATCAACCAAAGATCATTTGAAACTAGCCTTCTAGTACTTGATTCAATTTTGCCATTAATAATTTAAGCAATAAAATATTAAAATACAGACCTAGGCCAATAAGACCAAAAAGTAACTTTATATGGAAAAAATACAAAATATTTAAATTGTGATTATCATGCCGTCATGGAAATGTCTATCAAAAAGCTATAGCAACAACCGCTAGGTTTTTCCAAAGCTACACTACACAAGTTTATTATTTTTAAAAAAAATTAAGATAATTTTAGTGTTATATAAAAATTACTAAAGCTAAAAATACTAGTAAAACAAACTCATGGTAATATAAAATTATGATATACTAAAATTTCAATCACAACTCATGTACGGAACATCATTTTTAGTATGTATGAACATAATAACCCATATTTATTTAAAAATCAGAAAATAAAACAAATATATAGCCCAATACAACATTAAGAATTGGGTGTATGAACATAAGTACATTACCATGAAAATTCTTCAATTTATACTATATAAATTTTTATTACCAGTCAATTAAATCTCCTATACTAAGCCTGTTTTGATTGAAAAGAGTTTAATTACTGTAACTTGTCAAAAAAAGATATTGAATTGTCAATTAAATCACCAATACTAAGCCTTCTCTAATTAAAAATCACATATTAATTTCTAAACTAGCTATTCCAAACCATACATAATACAAAGAACCTTGCAAATATACAACAAATTAAAAGATGAAAACCAGATAGAAATAATTTTGATAAATACGAAAGTTGACAGAATTATGAAAATATATGTTAATTAACCAACTTATAAATAAGCTCCCCCACATAAAAATATGGGGCTTCCATTTGAAGTCAGCATAAAAATATACAGGCTATACACACATTTTATTGTGCAGATATATTCTTTCATTGATTTAGTTGTATATCCGTTTTGACATATCAGTAGCATCTTGTTTTTATTGAATACAGTGTTCAATCATGCGATTATTTGTCATGTTTTCATCGCTAAACCTATTTTCTTATAATAGTCTATTCAATGCTCACAAATATAAATAAAAGGAAATTGATAGAGACGCGAACAGGAATAAATCAATTTGAAAATGAAGCACGAATGAGTTTATTTATTTTAAAATAAAAAAGCATGAATGACTTTAATGGGTACCTTTTCCCCGTAGAACTGCAGCATGCAATGCATTTTGTCCATCTGCTCCCGAGTACGATAGCACCCCTTCACTCATATCATAGAGCAACTTTGGTACGTCGGACTTCCCGAGCACGACGGCTAGGTACAATGGTGAGATGCCCTCGCTCGGAACATGTGCCAAGCATGAATCCTCAGCCATTAGCATATTGATCATATCCTTATTTCCAATGTAAGAACCCGACTAAATTAAAATCTTGTAATCATAATTAAAGGCTAATAATAGGATCAATCACAGTAATCACTCTTTTAAAATTTCTTTCAAAAGCTTGCTCAATTATCATTATAACATCAGTATAATCCAATTTCATAATTATTACTAGAGTATTGTTACAACAAATCAAAGTTCAGATTTTGCATCGCATAGTCAAAAGAATATATTACAACAGATTGAATCATAATTACAACTTTGAGTCATTACAAAAACAAAGATCTTGCATTGCATATCTCTGAAGCCTTCCTTGAAGTATTGATCATCCATCGCCGTCCAATTGAACTGCCTTCCTCGACTCAATCCGGAATGCCACTATCAGCTCCATTTTCCGTCGACCAAACAGAAGACCATTCGCAAATCGAAAACCATAGCATAGAGTTAAAATAGAATAGTGTGCCGTCAGAGTACAGTAGGAATCACCGCGGTTCCCAGATCGACTTAGGTTAGTTGGCACCTCGAGTATCGAGGCTACCCAAACCGACCTGGATTAACCGGCAGCTTGATTTTCAAGTCACCGAGGCTAAACCAAGTCAGCTGGCACCTGGATACCCGTGATACCTAAGCCCAACCTAAGCGATCGGCGCCGTCTTATTACCGTAGGTTTCATCATTCGGCATTCTCAAATCCAACACCTACGAATACAGTTGCCTCGGCTCAAATCATACAAAGCAAAACCCCACGAAAGCACAAAGAATAGTGGCCAATAACCACCACGAAGCCACACTTTCCCTGTTCAAGCCCACAGCCTTTGGCGGATGGATAAAACGAGTAAAAGTAGAAATGAGCAGAAGCTTTGGTAAAAACAATCACTGACAAAGAGATAAGTTGACCAGTGCAATCCCCTGGCAAAAACCCGCCAACGCTTGGCGACCACCATACATCCCCAACCCGGTGCATCGGCACAAGATCGTGGCACCCACCAAAACCAGCAAAGCCAGCCCTGTGTTCTTCCCTGAAGCCATTTCCCTTTCCAAGCCAACACACAAGCCCCCCGGTGCACCTCTCCCAGTTCTTCCCGGAAGAAGGAGCAAGAACACAGAGCAAAGGCCGGCACCAAGAAGCGGGAAGAAGGCCGCACCACAGGAGCAAAGGAAGAAGGCCACAACCAAGCACCGGTATCCAGGAGCAAGAAGAAGCCCCAAAGACGGCGCGAAGCGGAGAGCACCAAAGCAAGCGGCACTTCCATCCCCTCCTAGCCCGGTTCCGGCAAGCAGGTGAACCCAAATCCCACTAGTGTGCCTTGCCATTTTGCACAAAGATGCATTTACACCATCAAACCTCCACAGCATCACAAGCGACAATCCATCCTCATCACGAGCAAGGGATCGGGGTAGAGAGGAGATGAATTTTACCAAAGACAGTAGAACCACCATCAAGAAACCCATTGACCAAACCCCAAAGCAACCCTGACCATGGCGATTCACCCGATCCATCAATATGAGCATGCATCAAATTAATATAAGCATTAGCATCACCCAAATCGACTAAAGAATCAACCGTAGCAAAATCATTTAAGCGAGAATCATTAGGGTAGTAACTGGGCTTAGGGCACCGGAGAGGAACCGAGTGGGAGACGAGGCGGGCAGGGCGGAGCCGGGGGCAAAGCGCGGCCGGCGGCGGTTTGAGCCAGCCGGCGGCGGCCGTGAGGCGGGCGGCCGATCTAGAGAAAAGCGAGAGAGAGAGAGCGGAGGAGGGTGTGAATCAAACCGATGGAGCCATGGGCGGCAAGCGGCGGCAAGCGGCGGCGGAGCCGGTGCGGAGGAGGACGCGAGAAGCGCCAAGGGAGAGCTCAGGCGCGGCGCGCAGCCTTGGCGCGCCGGTGGGACCTCGGAGAGGCCGGCGAGGGGAGGCGATAGCGCCGGTGGAGCCACAGGAGGCAGCCAGAAGGAGGCGGCGGAGAGCGCGAGGAGGAGACGCCGGGAGAAGAAGAGGCGGGGAAAGGGGCGAGAGTGAAGGAGAGAGAGAGTGTCGGCCGGGGGTTAGGGTTAGGTAAAGGGGTAGATTAGGGGGGAGTTTAATTAGGGGTAGAGGATTAGGGAAAGAGAGAATTTGAGAAGGTAAGTAATTACTGGATTAGGTGATTAGGCGTAGGAAGTTGAGTATAGAAAACTTTAGAAAAATCGGCATAGCTTGTATTTATTTAATTTATTAGAACCATCCCTTTTGTGTGTATTAAGGCATTGGTAGTAGTGTGCACTCGGGTAATTCGTGTAGGCGTAGCGAACCGTAGAGCGACTTTAGTGGGAAAGTGCTAACTGAGTCGGGTTTCGGGAAAAATACTTGTAAGTTAAAAATTGACTAACCAGTAGAAATCGCATTAGCAGTTTATTAATTGAATATCACCAAAAATCACTAAATATTTCTCGATATTCTATTTGTATTACCGCGTTGCTTCAGAAGACGAGCTCCAGCCAACAGGCGTAGCTGATCCAGGACTCATCGACACCGACACCTACTATTACTACGAAGGCAAGCGATCCTCTTGAACATCAATATAGTTATTTGAAATGTAAACCGTATATTGCTGTAGAATATGTATTGCATCAAAAATTTATTTCCCAAAACTTAAATCAACTGATTGAGATGATTATGAAAGAGATGAGAAAGATGAAAAGAAATGTGATGAATTTTATTATATGGCTGGTAAAGGGGGCCCAGGGCAAGGGAAGAAAATGAGAAAAAGATGATAATGATGAGGTAAGAGGTGGGACCCTTTACATATGGGTAAAATATAAGGACCAACAAAACTCTTACTCGGTCAGATGCCGTAATCAAGTGCCAACCATTTTCCCGTTTCGGCGGGCAGAAAATGCTACCTTGTTACGTGATTATGCTTTCCACAATGGGTAAGTAATAGGTGTGAGTGTGATATGGAGGAACCCAGGACCGGTAGGAGAAGTCCGGAAGTGGGGGATCCAAGGCGCTATAGCGCTAAGGTGGAGTGTTGAGTGCAGGACAGGAGCTGCCTCAACCAACATTACCAGAACTCGGTGTGATGACGAGGTCGGCACCGACGGAAAGTAATGGGTGGAGAAATTAATCACGTAACACGGAAAGCGTTCAGATTACGAGCACGGACCGCATCTAAGGAAATCTTGGGGGCTGGTTCCTTTAGGTTCGAATAACTATGGGTAAAGTGGTACAAGCCTGCGCAGTGCTATACAAATCATGAATTCATGCCAGTCTCCTGGATTGGAGTCTACGGGAACCACCAGGGGTCTTTCTTCTCTCCGAGTGACAAGTAGTGTTTTCAGTATAAAATTTGCCACCATTGTTTTAATGATTTATTTTCAGAATGAATGAGATGAGATAGAATTTGTGATTCAGACAGAGATGAGTCATGAGATGCATCTTTTGCTACTAATGCTTGCTGAGTACTCTGTACTCAACCTTGTTAGTATTCTCCTTTGTAGATCCTAGTCCGGCTGGGATTTATCCCGAGTGGGACGAGGAGGTGCAGGTTGTGCAAGTGAGACCGCAGGAGACTTGGACCACGGCAATGAGGAAGAGGCGGCAGGCGGACGCCTTATTTGGCGCTTGGGACGACTAGGGGACACCTTAGGCGTGGCAGGCAAGAGGAGGACTTGGTCTTATTTTGGTATTTGTAATAAATATGTGTAATATAAAACCCTAGCTTTGTGTGGTTAACTGTTGTAATTAAATAACAGTTTCCATCTTGTTGTTCTCTGCGCACTTTGATAATGGCTTACTATTCGTGGAGCGGTGTTCTACCAGGGCGGGCGAATAGTAATCCGTATGCCTAAGTGTGATTACCCCTTGGGTAATCACACGGGGCGTCACAGGTGGTATCAGAGCAATAGGTTCGGGCCACGCAAATAAAATAGAAACTGTCGCAGGACATAAGTATACCTTCTTGCTTGCTATATGGCAGTAAGTACTCTAGTAACCCGTGCCTCCACATCAATTTCTATTCCCAATCTCTTTCAAAATTATTATGTTAAAAGCTTACCTTCTTCTTAAAGTGACTGCCTGCTAACGTAGAACCATTTCTTTGCAGGAGGTTTAGGTCCAGTCTTTTGTCCGAGAATCGTGTGCCTCGTTGTAGGATCCATGCCATTATTTCCTGTTAATGATCAGTCAGGCTAGCCATTCAACATAGGATAGGTCATTCGAAAATGTTAGCAGGGGTGTATCAATATAAGATTTAGATCATAGCGCCTGGACTAGAGGCATGGAGTAGAATTCTGGCATGGACTCACTCTCCAGTTTTGGATAAGTGTAGACCATACCCATAGACCACCTCATCTATTCCTCTGTATCACCAAATGAATCCGTTAGCCTTCCAAAAAAAAAAAAAAAAGAAAGTAATTATACTTAAAGGGAGCATATAAAGGCTGACGATGTAAGAAAATGTGACTTTTATCATTTCTGCATATCAGATTTCCCGGACGAGTGGTCCGTGGCACTCCGAGCGTGTAGCTCTGGCGTACCCAGGAGCGAAATCCTGGGCGTACTCAGGAATGAACCCTGAGCAGTCCCAAATATGTGATTTGGGTGGACTCGAGCGGATCTCGGCGTGCACAGCGCGTGGATCCAGGATAGATGTAGGTTCGCACTCAGAGGCAAGCTCTGAGCAGTCCCAAACCTGTGGATTTGGGCGGTCTCGAGAACGGGATCTCGAGCGTGACTGAGCATGATAAACTCAGGTAGTATAGGATTTGGATCTTTTTGCATCTCTTTGTTTCTTGGTGTTATTTGCTTACTGTGTATGGCATAACAACTCACCCTCGGGTTAGCCTCTGCCAGATAAATATGATACCCCCTTCCCTACCACAAATCACTGCTGAAGAAGTAAGAAATTCGTACAACCAACCGAAGAATTCGTTAATTAAAATGTTATGAGTACAACAGCTGACTCAACCCATTTCTTAACACCTCCCCCGCAGAATGGAAAGTGTTTGCAGAAATCGAAGTGATGGCAGTGGACTTACTGACATTGAGAAGATCATCACACAGAATCAATTCCATAGAGATGAAGCGGAACGCCTAATAGAGATCATACATTCGAGGATTCATGGTCTTTGCGGTAAAGAGCAGAGCGCTCCATGGTCTTTTGCAAAAGGGGTTTTTGAAGCCTCAGCACCTTCTGACAATTTGTCAACAACCGCAAATCCAGATCATGAAGGGCAGTCTTGGGGAAAATGATATCCTTGCACAGTCAAATGTGCATGATACAGGTTCTCCACCAACTGAACTCGTAGAAGTTTATATATGGAAGCACATATCTCAGTATATGTACATGATTCTCAAAGGAGAGAATTCAGAGCTTCGAGCCATGAAGTGGAGGATGAGAGTTTACCGTCAAATCTTATTTTCAACAGTAGCCCTAACTTCTCCAGTATACTGGCTAGGGTCGGTTGTCCGAGATTATTCCAATTATCTTACACCACAAAGCAAAGCAATAAAGAAAGGACCCTACCTCCGACGTCCTCCTCACACACCTTGTACCTGCTCAAATTTTCCAATATCTACCTAGTAACCAGAATATTGTGGTACTTACAACATACCTGGATAGACACAATCTTCAACTCCATTTTTCCTGTTGAGAGTAAGGCAATACCAGAGGACAAATTGGCATCAACCAGTGGCATTCTAGGAGTGCAACCATTGATCTCTTCCAAACAAGAATCTGCAATTATTGTTGGTACTACTACTCCCTTCTTTCCAAGAGACCTCTGCTTCACTAAGAAATCTTATATTCGACCTACAGAAGCACTCTGGCAAAAACACCATAGAAAGTGGCTCAACTCGTGGGCGTGTTCCAATGGTAGACAGTACCTCCAATGTACTGCTGTATCTGTTCTACCCAAGTCAAGTCAGGCAGTTCGCAAAATACTCCCATCTTTTGAGAAAACAAATTCCTTTCCCGGCAGCAAAGCCACTAAAGTCAAGATAAACATCAGCAAAGGGAATGATTCCTCTTTTTGTCTCCAACAATCACTGTAAAGTATTTAATCCTCTTTCCTAGCAATGATCATGGACCGAGTAGCAGGAATGACAGTGATAACGTTCATTTGGAGATTTCCTATGCGGGTAAGGATGAAAGATCAAGGAAATGAGGAACAAGGATTGGGACTAAGAGGGGATCTATTACCATAGGATGAAGCAACAGGAAACACAGAAATAGACCTTATCGGGCCAACCCCTGATCAATCCAGAACTACTGTTATACCAAGAGCCACCAGGGCAAATAATTGAAACACCCCAGTACTCAGGAACCACATCTGCCATTACATCAGACCAAGGCTTAAGGACCACCACTACCATCCTCCATCTACCCATGGACCTTGTCTAAGCACACCACAACAACCACTACCCCGGTATGGACCATCTGGGCCAAGAATTTTCAATCCATCCTTTGAGAGACTCATATCCCAATAGCAGCTTGTTGACATAGCCATAGATGTGCGAAGTGTATAGGACGCCACCTGACGGAAGATAGCACGATTGTGGAATATCAGATTAAGGGATTACAAAATTATTGGATATTGGATTGCTAGAAACACATTGTTTGGGGATATTAGATTATACAATTAAGTTATGGATTGGATATTGGAGTAATGAGCTATTGGATATGGGATCATAGAATTAGATAATTGTTGGATACTGAATGATTGGATCATAACCATATATTATTATTGGATTATTGGGTATTGGATGAATGAATGTCGAATTGTAGAAATAAATTGTTGTCGATATTGGATTAAGGGATGTAGGATTATTAGAAATGCTTGATTAGTGAATATTAGATTATTGTTGGATGTAGAACTAAATGTTGGCTACTGGATTATAGGAACACATTTGTTGGATTATTGGAGTCAGGGATATTGAATTATGGAAATAGATTATTACTGAAGATTGAATTATGGGATTATATAATTGCGGAGTTGGACTATTGAATTTCCTCATTGTTGGATTATGGGATTACATCGTAATCGGATTATTAGAAATATATTATTGTGGATGATAGAAATGCATTTGTTCAATATTGGAATGTGTTATGGTTGGATCAAAGAAGTATATCTTTGTTGGTATATAGAGATAAATCTTGATTGGATTATAGAATACATCTTAGTGGATTCAAGTAGATTTTACTCATTGTTGGTAAATTAATATTGAGAATTGATCCCGCAAAGGTGATGATTGAAATACGAAAATGTTGGATGTTCATAACAGTGCATGATGTTAATTTTCGGTGAATCAGTTGAATTATGAGATATATGGGTAAACTTTGTTAAACTAATTGGACAATTAGGTCATATTGGATTTATGGGACATGAATGCACAATGAATTTGGATCCAGATAAATTATTAGTGATTGTTGGAAATCTAATACGAGCAATCGGATCTTGATAGGTGATGAATAAGGAATGGAGTTGGATAACTATCGGGAGTTATGATTGGAATGCCGGTATATTGGTTGAATTATAATGAATTGATAAAATTGGTAGAGTTAATTGAACAGTAGTGATTGGTTAATCTACAGTCGTTGGTGGATTAATGTGAAAAATGGTACGGTGGATCAAAAGAGGTAATAGATTGATTGGGAGAGTATGATTTTAACATGAATGCTTGACGTACTGATCTTAGAAATGATAACATGATAGAAATTGGGGAATTTTAGCCAAAGGTTCCATTGCAATTTAAAATGAGGATATGATATTTGATTTTGCCACGGAAATTTTAACAAATGATTTCGCTTGGAAGACAAATAGAAATTAGTGTAGACTTGGGCGAGATGAATTTATGAGGATGGTGCAAACTGATGCACATGATCAATCTATTGCTATGATCGAGATTATATTTTATTGGAGATCGCCTAATTCCATTAGAGATCGGCAATTGAGCTGGATCCTGCTTTTGGGATTTAGTATATTGTTCAGCATAACGGGACAGTAGTACACCATGTGAAGGCACCCCTAGAACAGAGAACGACTGTTAAAATTTTATGCTGCTATACAATATATCGGAATCAGAAGTCCACCAAAACAATCTCATCCTACATTGACCAGTCCGTGACCAAAGGAGATAAAGGACATACCAGTAGTGATAGCCTTCTCAGATATACTCCCTAAGAAATTACCTGGTATGCCCCCAAATCGGGAGATGGAATTGGTTATCAACTAAATTTCGGGAACAACTACCAGTATAGTACCCAAATAACACCATACGAGGCCTCTACGCAAGAAAATACAGATGACCCAGCTATGGATTTATGGTCGGAGAAAGACCGTTACTAGGCCTTGATCGTCTGAGAAAGCAGCGAGAATACAACTAACTTGAAGGCACCCCAAGAGCACTTAATGTAGGCAAAGGAGCTACGCAACCAACATAGGAAAGACCTACAGCTTTAAGTCTGGAATCAGGAGTATTTAAAGGTATCACCTATATACAGGGTGCGCTGATATGGATTAACAGAGAAACCAGTTCGGATAATAAAGTGTAAAGGCACCTTAGCATATCGACTGGAATTACCAAACTAGTTATCACGAATCTACGACATATCTCTTGCACCTCAACTGGTCACCTATTTGTTGGTATGAGGTCGGAGAACGACCACTACTAGGACCTGAACTGATACGGGAGAATGATGAGAAGATTAAATTAATTCGAGAACGCATGGAGATTGCCCAGAGTAGGCAAAAGAGCTATGCGAGATAAACATAGAAAGGACCTTGATTTGAAATTGGTGATTACGTATATCTCAAGGTGTCACCTATGCGTGGAATCGCCGATTCGGATTAAAAGGAAGCCGAGTCCACGGTATGTTGGACCTTTTCGATTCTAGAACATAAAGGTAATCTAGCGTATAAACTAGAACTACTCCTTTCACTATCGCGGATTCATGACGTATTTCATGTCTCCCAACTCCGAAAGTGTCTAAGAGAGCCCTCACATCATCTAACCAATCTTGACATTCCCCTTCAAGATGACCTGACATATGAAGAACGTCCAGTGAAAATTCTAGCAACGGAAGAACGGCAGTTAAGGAATAGGATGATCCGTTTCTGTAAGGTACTCTGGAAGAATCACTCAGCACGAGAAGCCACCTGGGAAAAGGAGGAAGAACTGCGTGAAGCCTATCCCAACTTATTCAAGTGAGCTTTTAATTTCGGGGGCGAAATTGTTTCCAAGAGGGGGAGGATGTAAGAACCCGACTAAATTAAAATCTTGTAATCATAATTAAAGGCTAATAATAGGATCAATCACAGTAATCACTCTTTTAAAATTTCTTTCAAAAGCTTGCTCAATTATCATTATAACATCAGTATAATCCAATTTCATAATTATTACTAGAGTATTGTTACAACAAATCAAAGTTCAGATTTTGCATCGCATAGTCAAAAGAATATATTACAACTGATTGAATCATAATTACAACTTTGAGTCATTACAAAAACAAAGATCTTGCATTGCATATCTCGAAGCCTTCCTTGAAGTATTGATCATCCATCGCCGTCCAATTGAAGCGCCTTCCTCGACTCAATCCGGAATGCCACTATCAGCTCCATTTTCCGTCGACCAAACAGAAGACCATTCGCAAATCGAAAACCATAGCATAGAGTTAAAATAGAATAGTGTGCCGTCAGAGTACAGTAGGAATCACCGCGGTTCCCAGATCGACTTAGGTTAGTTGGCACCTCGAGTATCGAGGCTACCCAAACCGACCTGGATTAACCGGCAGCTTGATTTTCAAGTCACCGAGGCTAAACCAAGTCAGCTGGCACCTGGATACCCGTGATACCTAAGCCCAACCTAAGCGATCGGCGCCGTCTTATTACCGTAGGTTTCATCATTCGGCATTCTCAAATCCAACACCTACGAATACCAGATTGCCTCAGCTCAAATCATACAGCCAAAACCCCACGAAAGCACAAAGAATAGTGGCCAATAACCGACCACAGGAAGCCACACTTTCCTGTTCAAGCCCACGATTGCTTTGGCGGATGGATAAAACGAGTAAAAGTAGAAATGAGCAGAAGCTCGGTAAAAACAATCGCACAAACAAAGAGATAAGTTCACCGGTGCAATCCCCTGCCGAAACCCTCTCGCTTGAAGCGACCACCATACATCCCCAACCCGGTGCATCAAAGACAAGATCAGGCACCCAACAAAACCAGCAAAGCCCGGCCCTGTGTTCTTCCCTGAAGCCATTTCCCTTCCAAGCCAACACACAAGCCCCTCGGTGCACCCTCTCCAGTTCTTCCCGGAAGAAGGAGCAAGAACACAGGAGCAAAGGCCGCACCAAGAAGCGGGAAGAAGGCCAGCACCACAGGAGCAAAGGAAGAAGGCCACAACCAAGCACGGTATCCGAGGAGCAAGAAGGAAGCCCCCAACAGACGGCCGAAGCAGGAGAGCACCGGCAAGCGGCACTTCCATCCCCTCCTAGCCAGTTTCGACAAGCAGGTGAACCCAAATCCCACTAGTGTGCCTTGCCATTTTGCCTGACATGCATTTACACCATCAAACCTCCACGACATCACAAGCGCAATCCATCCTCATCACGAGCAAGGGATCGGGGTAGAGAGGAGATGAATTTTACCAAAGACAGTAGAACCACCATCGACAAACCCATTGACCAAACCCCAAAGAACCCCACCATGGCGATTCACCCGATCCATCAATATGAGCATGCATCAAATTAATATAAGCATTAGCATCACCCAAATCGACTAAAGAATCAACCGTAGCAAAATCATTTAAGCAGAATCATTAGGGTAGTAACAGGGCTTAGGGCACCGGAGAGGAACCGGAGTGGGAGACGAGCCGGGCAGGGGCGAGCCGGGGGCAAAAGAGCGCGGCGGCGGTTTGAGCCAGAGCGGCGGCGGCCGTGAGGCGGGCCGCCGATCTAGAGAAACGGCGGAGAGAGAGAGAGCGGAGGAGGTGTGAATCAAACCGATGGAGCCATGGCGGCCAAGCGGCGGCCGGCGGCGGCGAAGCGCGCGCCGAGCGGCGCGGAGGGACCGCAGAAGGCGCCAAGGGAGAGCTCAGCGCGCGGCGCAGCCTTGGCCGCGCCGGTGGGACCTCGGAGAGGCCGGCGCGAGGGGAGGCGATAGCGCCGGTGGAGCCACAGGGAGCAGCGGCAGCGAGAGGCGGCGGCGGAGAGCGCGAGGAGGAGACGCCCGGGAGAAGAAGAGACGGGGGGGAAAGGGGCGAGAGAGTGAAGGGAGAGAGAGAGTGTCGGCCGGGGGTTAGGGTTAGGTAAAGGGGTAGATTAGGGGGGAGTTTAATTAGGGGTAGAGGATTAGGGAAAGAGAGAATTTGAGAAGGTAAGTAATTACTGGATTAGGTGATTAGGCGTAGGAAGTTGAGTATAGAAAACTTTAGAAAAATCGGCATAGCTTGTATTTATTTAATTTATTAGAACCATCCCTTTTGTGTGTATTAAGGCATTGGTAGTAGTGTGCACTCGGGTAATTCGTGTAGGCGTAGCGAACCGTAGAGCGACTTTAGTGGGAAAGTGCTAACTGAGTCGGGTTTCGGGAAAAATACTTGTAAGTTAAAAATTGACTAACCAGTAGAAATCGCATTAGCAGTTTATTAATTGAATATCACCAAAAATCACTAAATATTTCTCGATATTCTATTTGTATTACCGCGTTGCTTCAGAAGACGAGCTCCGACCAGCAAAGCGTGTGATCCAGACTCATCGACACCGACACCTACTATTACTACGAAGGCAAGCGATCCTCTTGAACATCAATATAGCTATTTTAAATGTAAACCGTATATTGCTGTAGAATATGTATTGCATCAAAATTTATTTCCCAAAACTTAAATCAACTGATTGAGATGATTATGAAAGAGATGAGAAAGATGAAAAGAAATGTGATGAATTTTATTATATGGCTGGTAAAGGGGGCCCAGGGCAAGGGAAGAAAATGAGAAAAAGATGATAATGATGAGGTAAGAGGTGGGACCCTTTACATATGGGTAAAATATAAGGACCAACAAAACTCTTACTCGGTCAGATGCCGTAATCAAGTGCCAACCATTTTCCCGTTTCGGCGGGCAGAAAATGCTACCTTGTTACGTGATTATGCTTTCCACAATGGGTAAGTAATAGGTGTGAGTGTGATATGGAGGAACCCAGGACCGGTAGGAGAAGTCCGGAAGTGGGGGATCCAAGGCGCTATAGCGCTAAGGTGGAGTGTTGAGTGCAGGACAGGAGCTGCCTCAACCAACATTACCAGAACTCGGTGTGATGACGAGGTCGGCACCGACGGAAAGTAATGGGTGGAGAAATTAATCACGTAACCTGGAAAACGTTCTGTATTCTGAGCCTGGACCCGCATCTAAGGAAATGCTGGGGGCCTGGTTCCTTTTAGGGTTCAGAATAACTATGGGTAAAGTGGTACAAGCCTGCGCAGTGCTATACAAATCATGAATTCATGCCAGTCTCCTGGATTGGAGTCTACGGGAACCACCAGGGGTCTTTCTTCTCTCCGAGTGACAAGTAGTGTTTTCAGTATAAAATTTGCCACCATTGTTTTAATGATTTATTTTCAGAATGAATGAGATGAGATAGAATTTGTGATTCAGACAGAGATGAGTCATGAGATGCATCTTTTGCTACTAATGCTTGCTGAGTACTCTGTACTCAACCTTGTTAGTATTCTCCTTTGTAGATCCTAGTCCGGCTGGGATTTATCCCGAGTGGGACGAGGAGAGTGAGTCTGAGTGAGACCGCAGGAGACTTGGACCCTGGCGAGGAGCAGGGCGAGGCGGACGCCTTATTTGGCGCTTGGGACGACTAGGGGACACCTTAGGCGTGGCAGGCAAGAGGAGGACTTGGTCTTATTTTGGTATTTGTAATAAATATGTGTAATATAAAACCGTAGCTTTGTGTGGTTAACTGTTGTAATTAAATAACAGTTTCCATCTTGTTGTTCTGCTGCGCACTTTGATAATGGCTTACTATTCGTCGGAGCGGTGTTCTACCGGGCAGACGAATAGTAATCCGTGTGCCTAAGTGTGATTACCCCTGGGGTAATCACACGGGGCGTCACATCCAAGGCGGACAGCTTCGTGCAAGGCTGTTTCCCCATGGATGTTCTTCGTCCGCAGCAGTTCCTTCACATCATCGGTGCCGTGGCCCTCACCATTTGCCAAATCAATCAGCTGACAGATCATCGTAGCACTGTCAGCCCTGGCGGCGCAGTGTAGGGGCGTGTCGCCGTTCTTGTTGGGTGCACGCAGGAGGTGTTTGGCCGTGCCGTGGATCACCTTCGCGCACTCCAAGAAGTTATCACCGTCCCCACAAGCAGCTAGCACATGGAGCGCGGAGTCCCCGTCCATGGTTACTCCCTCGAGGAGCAAGGCTGCAGAAGGGGTTGACGGATCAACTTCAAGGACGATGTCAGGCTGCGCCGGGAAACCTTTGCCCTGGAGAAGAAGATCCTTTAGCCGCTTGTCATCGCCGAGGCTAGCAGCCATGAGCAGCTCGGGGTGTATGGTGGGTGTTGAAACTGCCTCTACTTCGTGGAGCGGGGAGTCCCAATCAATGGTGACTCGCTCCACGAGAAAAGCTGCAGAAGGGGCTGATCGGTCGACCTCAACAGCATCAGGAACTCCTGAGCCTGACTCGTAAAGAAGAGCATTTTGTTGCTCGCCGTTGCCATCGCGAGCAACCGTCAGCGGCTCGGGGTGTATGATGGGTGGTGCACTTGCCATTGTGGCGGGAATGGGATCACTTGCAGCTGCAGGTTGCTGTATCAGGTAGTCTCCATACGTCTCGCTGCAGCTTCTTATTTATAAGTCGTCTCCCGTGCAATTTGTTCTTTGCCTCTAACAACACGTAGGCGACCGTGAGAAGCAACATTGTTCCATTCACGATCTGTAACAGATGCTGAGGCATTTCTTTAGTGATTGTGTGAATGGGAAGGCGCGTGATTAAGTGCTAGAAATATTACATCGCTGATCGATCTGGTCCATGAGTTTCTCAATCTCACCTCGGAAAGTGTGATGGATATCTCTTTTCCATCAGAACTGTCGGGCAAAAACATGCACTGCATTGATGCTGTTTTGCTCTGAGATCATAATACTGTGTCGTTTTCTTTATTCCATTGCATCAATCCTTGTCCTTTTCATCCATTCTAGCTGATTAGCTGCAACCAGGGTTTCGATTACTGGTTTTAATTTTTTTACAGAGGTCACCGATATATAGAACCGAAATGGCCGAAAATAGGATAATTTTGACCAAATTCAGCCGAAATTTTCAAATAAAAATTTGAATTTTTTCAAAGTAAAATGAAAAAAAAGATAAAATTTAAACAAATCCATTTTTTTACCGATTTGGACTTTTACCGAGGTACCAATAGCAACGAAAATGCCAAAAAAATCGGTTGAAAATCCACTGGTAATTAAAACCGTGGCTACAACTACTTAGGAAAGCATCTATGTCTGGCTGCGATCCGTTGTGGCACACGCATCATTCGCATCTATCTTTGTTCTTTAGTTAGCTCCATGTACCATTTTTGCTTTTTTTAGACAAATCGAATCTCCGTACCATCATTTGAGGATAGGCACGAGCTTAAGGTCCCATTTGTCTTTGTTTACCCTCTTACACGGAACGCTATTTCCTTTCCAGCTATAGACCAGTACATGTTAAACTTTTAGAGCAGACTAACATTGATGCTGTATGCTAGCTGCGGCTAAAGGCCAGAGATTTAGGGAGATAAGAGGGAGATGTAATCCTGTACGACTAGACTGGAACTCCTAAATAGGCTGCACCTGAATGCTTGGTACGTACGTAGTTAATTTTGGGATTGGCAATCACTGTGCAAATACGTGAATAAAACACAACATGGCAAAGGATTTCTATTATGTTCTTCCTTTCATAAATCACAGATATCCGTCGGACAACATGAAGATGTTGTACAGGTATGTAAGTCATCAGATTGTTAGGTCTTCGTTCGGAAAAAAAAGACTGTTAGGTCTTATGAGTGAATGAAAGTAACGCATGCAGAAATACAATGTTGAACAGCTTCTGTCACTGTGGAGACCACGTGGTTTGATCCTAATCTAGGTAATGAACAATTGGTATCGTGGTCGAGGCGTTTGGGAGTAAACTTTAAGTTTTGCAAGATTGTCGACCTACTGTCAGGTGGTCAGTGGTGTGACCGACCCTGTAGGGCTGTCTGACCGGCTAATTAAGGCTAGGCGGTCTAACCAACCATGGGTTGCGATCAGACTGGAGGTGCAAGGGTTTGACAAATGGGCATCAAACACTTGTGTGGAAGTGTTCAAGAATGCGCTTGCATCAGGTGCTATTGAAAATGGAGAATAGATGTGAAACTAGATGGCATTTTGCTGAAAAATCCAGAGAGAGGTTTTCTGAAATGCAAAGCGATCTGACTGGCCAATTTTTAGTGATCAGACCGGCGGAGGTCAGACCGGTTCCCTGTTACTAGGGACCGCAGTGAGACCAACCATGGTTTGGCGGTTTGACCGGCCAAAGGCTAGGGGTCAGTCCAGCCAAGGACCGGCGGTCTGACAGGCCATGGCAGTTTTAGGCAAGCGAGTGTGCTGAATTTTAAGGGTTAGTCCTAGGAGCTTTAGTTTGGTGCGTTTGTTTGCATTATACTTTTATGCACTAATGTGGGTCAAGTTACGAATAACTTTGCCCAAAAATACTTGCTTTGCCTATTGTTGTGTAAGTGGCTTAGAGTCAACTATGGCCAATGGCGAGGAGTACCAGGACTTGGTTAAGAGAACCAAGGTCCAGATGGGTTGACTCAAGAAGGGTGCAAAATGGATAAGAACCATAGAATCCAAAGTTTGAGCAAACAAATTTGAGGTAAAGTGATGCTTCTAGGTGCGAAGCTATGATGGTATGTGTTCTTCACTTATCAATTCTATCAATTGATGATTTTTTGTGTCGTGCGGTGATGTGTGATGGTTTGATTGTCGGTGATGGTTGTAGTACTACGGAGCTATTTCAGGGTGAGGCGGATGAGATCGGGACTAATCAGGGGAGCTGAGGTTTAGAAAGATCAAGGTGCCATCGTAAGATGACTGGGCTACCGAGGTGGTTACAAGCCGAGAAGACAATGAACCATATCACTACTATAAAACAAGCTATACTGGACGCCTCATCACAAATAATTTTTGAAAACTGTCGGTGTTTTAATTATCACAGACGGTTTTACAAGTGTAACCGTCTATGTTACTAGCGATGGCTAGAACCGTCTATAATACATTATTATCATAGATGTTTTTTTGTTATTTGTGATACTTGATAGACAGTTCTTATTAAAAATCATATGTGATAATTGCAATTATCACAAACGGTTCTTGATAATTGCAATTATCACAGATAGTTCTTATCATGAACCGTCTATGATACTTCATAGACTAATTGCAATTATCACAAACGGTTCTTGATAATTGCAATTATCACAGACAGTTCTTATCAAGAGCCGTCTATGATAATTGTAATTATCACAAACAGTTTTTAATAAGAACCATCTATGATACTTCATAGACCGTTTTTGTTAAAAGTCGTTTGTGATAAGTGTCTCATACTATGTGATTTTACCATAACTTGAAATACCTAACTTGGTAAAATCACCACAAATTGAAATGCCTAACCAGGTAAAATCATGGAGTTAGGCATCCAGGTCATGGTAAAATCAAGGAAGTAGGCATCCAAGTCATGATAAAATCACAAAGTTAGGCATTTCTTATTATGATAAAATCACAGAGTTAGGCATTTCTTGTCATGGTAAAATCATAGACTTAGGCATCACAAAAGTATCACAAACGGTCCATACTACAAACTGTCTGTGATAAGTAGGTCATCACAGATGGTTTTTGTTTGAAACCGTCTGTGATTCACAACACGGGAGGGCGAAAAATTTTGAACACGTGTGCGGGAGGCGAAATATTATGGCATTGTCCCTATAAATTATAGACACTCCCACCTTGTCTTCCATTAGTGTCTCCCTTCCCCCTTCCCACGCCGAGCTCCGCGACCGCACTTGATTATCCAACGCGGTTCAACAAGGAGACGCAGCCGATGACGAGGATCAGGAGGAGGGATGCGAAGGAGCCCCATGGCTGCTGTAGGAGGCCGACATACGTCTGCAGCCTACTGTTTCACGGCGCCTCCCGTGAGCGGGGTGCTGCGGCTCAACCAATCCTGCCAGATCTGGCCGCCCCCATTTTGGCCTCAGGTGAGCATGAAGTTTTGCCCCCTAAATCCCCATTCAGGTTTCCTTCTCACTCTGATTTCGTCCCCTCCATCCTGTCAGATTTCATTCTCGGTGAGGACCCCCATCTATGGTCAACAAGGGAGGCTGATTCGGTTCGAGATGGACAACTCTACTGGACCTCACTCTGATCAGAGAGTTAGCCATTGATTGAGAGAGAGAGAGAGAGCGAGTATCTTTTAATTACCTTCTTGCAAACTATCGAAAGAGCATATAGAAACTGCTATCTAGCAATTGTTTGGTTTCAAAATCTGAATTTTTTTGCAATAGAAACAACTATCACAGGCGGTGTTTACTAAAAGACCGTCTGTGATAGTCTATTTTCACAGATAGTTCTGAACAAGAACCGTCTATTATGACCTCATATTATCACAGACGTATAAAGTCAGACTGTTCAGAAAACCATCTGTGATGACGATTTTGAACCATCTGTGATAACCTTTTCTGTAGTAGTGGTAGTGGGGGCTACCGATGATGGACATAACCATAAACGACAAGGTGGATCGAGACTAATCTTGGGGAGGAGTTGAGGTCCAAAATGGTTAAGGAAGTAGAGAGTTGTCGAGCTTCTTGATTTCATCATCATGGGAAGCAGCATCCCTTGTGCACTACTCTTCCCATTCCTTTATTCCTTTATCTTTTTCTTTGGAGATATGAGTAAGCTCGTTGATCACCAAGATCTTCGAATCGACCTCGTTTTGAAGCTTATCCATGTCGACCTCTTTTTCAAAAAATGAAAAGGAGTTGGAGAAAAAAAAGTTGTCAAAATGAACAATGTTAAGTGAAATACTTCATGTTTGTTTCATTTTGCAGCTTGCAAGCTACAGAATTTGCCCCCTAAAGGTTCTTTAGCAAGTCTTGTTTTTCATCCTTTAGCTTTTGTGTCTCGGCTTTTACATAGACAAGTGCATTGGCCAAGGTTCTTTCATCACTTTTAAACCTACAAAGGTTAAAGTAGACATGAGTACTGAATGAATGGTCGAAACAAGAAAGACTACTCGTAACAGTAACTTACCATCTCACTGCTTGTTCGCAGAGTTTAACCTTTTGTTTTTTTAGCAACACTAGTTGCTTGTGGAATTCACCAATAGTAGCAACTTATTCGAGAGCTCTCTGAACAAAGAAATACATAGTGAAAAAAAAACAAAAAAGCCAGATATATAAATGTTTGGTATCGAGTACTTGCATCGATGTTTGATCGAGCAAAATGGGCATACACTGTGTCAGAATCCTCCAGTTTATGGAACCTGTCGACTTTGTCCCACCATATTCTTTGATGATGCTCGTTTTCAAAGATATGTCCCTTGTTGGGAATATTCTTAGGGTTTGGGACTCGGTCACGAGACCGAAACAAGGACCTGATAACTGATGGTCCAAAGAAATCAGGGAAGAGGTCGAAAGGGTCTTCTACGTCTTCTTCATTGTTTATAGAAGACACAACTCCATCTTGAGGACCCAGAGGAACATCCTCCATGACCTCTTTCCCAACACTGCGGTTAGAGCTTCCTGCTCCTGCTTGACAGGCTGCTCCTGGTGATCATAGGACCAAGTCCCATGTCTGATTATTGATATTCTCAATAATTGACTCGATCGCCAAAGCATCCTAGTCTTCCGTCATCTTCACGTCCTCTTCTACAACCAACTCAATGGTCGTGGTTGGTTTGGCGGTTGTAGCATCCTCCTCTACAACCATCTCATTGGTCGTGGCTAGCTCAGCGGCAGTAACCTCCTCCATCGCCACATCAGGTATAGTTGTCGAATCTTCGACCACCTCCGTTGCTGTCTCTATGACCACAGGAGAAACCAATGCTCCCACGGCCGTAGACAAAACAACGGCGGGCCTATCAATAGAGGCATCCCAAGGGCTAGAGAAACAAGACCAAAACAATGAGAAAAAAGGGGTAGACATGTCAAACTGTGGAATTAAAAGATAAATATAATTTCTAAAACTTTTAATTTTACATACCTTGGCTGTCTAGATATGATCTTGAATCCAAAAGAAACCTTCCCCAAGGAAGACTTCTTCTTCTTCTCTTCTTCGACCGCCCTAATTTTTGTGATAGCTTCAGTTTTTGAAAGGCTTCTAGTGTCACGAGCTTGAAAGGCCAGGACTTCTTCGACCACGTCTGGTCGAATGTCTTGAGGAAGAGTTAGGATCTCTACGACCACTTCTGGTCATAGGACTTAAACAAGAGCTAGAGCTCCATGAGCTACCGACCCCTCTTGATGGTCAGAACCAGCTTCAACCACCTGAGGAACAGTACACATGAGAGACCATGTGAGAGGTTTTCCCATGTGAGTGATGAGTATTTGACACTTGTTGTGAAAAGTTTGTGAGTTGATTCACTTGCTTTGTTGTGTTCTTCTTGTGTTGATTACATCTTGTGCGGAACTTCCGGCATGTAATCTGCGGAAGTTCCGATTATCGGAACTACCGCCATGTATTCTGCGGAAGTACCGATTATCGGAACTTCCGCCTTGGGAAAGCGGAACTTCCGATTGTGCGCAGACCTGAGCAGTGAATACATAATTTTTGGTTGTGAGTTGAGTGGTTCGTGTATGAGTTTGAGACGAGTACAAATGTTAATTCCATTATCTCGAACAATGCTATGTGATGTGTTTCTTGTCTGTGCTGGTTGCAGGACGTCGAGGCGGAGTCGTGACGAGACACGTGGAGACCGGACTAGACGCAGGTGGCGTTGAGGTCTGAACGGTCGAGGTGTGTTGAAGACGGCGTGAACTCGAGGTGGTTGCGAGTCGTGGACAACAAGGAATGCGGGAGCTTCCCAGAAGGTGCACGAGGGGCGAAAGTGTAATTTCGCAAGGCGGCACAAGTGGAAGCGGGATCTGTTCGGGTTTAGCCGGCGTAACGGGTTGGAGACCAGTTAGCCAAGGGCTATAAATAGAGGTGAAGGCCTGGTTGTAAGGTGACTTTTTTGAGAGAATGAATTAGGGTTTTGAAATAGTCAAAAGTGGCTTTAGGAGGTTGTTTAGCCCTTTAGGCTTTAGTGGTTAAAGTTGTTTCTCTCCTGGTTGTTTTTGTGTTCTTGAAATGGAGGGAGGGAGGATGGATTGAGTCCCCTGTAATTGCCTCTCTGTAATCCATTGGTTCAAGATATGAAAAATCTCATGTTTACTTTTTTGTTCATGCATCTGTTCTTATTCTCTCGTAAGGCTTGATTCTTGAGATTTTGTTTTTGGCTTGATTCTTGTTGGGAAGTGCCAAAATGAGTTGCTCTTTGTTGGATGATGCCACAAGATCATTTGATCGACTTTTCCCAAGAGCAAATCAACTGTAATCTCAGTTCTTGATTTTTGGCTTTCTCTGTTTTTCTTTCCCGTGTCTAGGTCTTTGATGAAAATCGTGTTTCCCTTCTTGAGATGGCATGAAACTTGGCATGCTGAATCTATAGGCTATTAAGTAGCTACCCTCAAAGTTTCATCACTCAAGACTCTGAGAATCATGCGAATTTCAGTTTTTGGTCTTTCTTGCCAAATATTCAAGAAATCCGATTTTGCTTTGATTAATGGATCTTTGTCTGCGATTCCTTCTCAATGAGGTCAAGATGTTGTTTAGGATGATGTCCTGTGCGACTTGACCCGAGAAGAGCAGCAATTTGTGAGTATTTCGGATTTTTGGAAATTTCCAGTACGTTATGTTCTTCTATCTGGGACAATCGGAACTTTCGCATTTTACACGGCGGAACTACCGCAGTCCGGAACTTTCGCACTGGGAGATCGGAACTTCCGATTGTTGTCAGGACAACCCAGAGACTTGCGGAACTTTCACCTGACTGAGCGGAACTACCGATTATCGGAACTTCCGCACTGGAAGACCGGAACTTCCGATTTCGGCGAAAATGTTCTGATTTTATTTCCCTTTTCTGATTTTGGTTCGTTTCTTTTCTCTTGCTTATCAGAGGTTATTGTTTGTCAGTATGGATACTTAGAAGGGGAGAATCTTAATTTTTAAGGCACCATTCACCCCCTCTGTTGCCATTTCGGTCCTACAACTCGCCTCGACCACATGCTCTGCTGTTGCAGAGGTAGCCTTCACAAAATACATAAAACTTTTCTAGTGCTCCTTTTCTATTTGCTTGACAAAGCCATGAGAAGTAGTAACTGAAAATATTTTGGCGTAGTGTCCATGCTGTTAACGGCGGGCATAGTGTCATGGTGCTGCTCCAGAGCATGTAGCGGCAGGAGCTTGGCAAGCACAAAGCACAAGCAGCTAGCACTGGTACGTAGAGCTAGCCATTCGCATCAATAGCACTTGCTCGCAATGGCGTCGGGAGCGACGTGGCCTGCAAAGCCCAAGCGCACAGAGTCGTGCAGTGCGTGCATGCTGCACGGCCCAACGGCGTGAAGCAAGGTAGTCAGAGTTGAGATCCTAAGTTGGATCGATTTGCCTCTGGTAGGATCGAATCGTAGAATCGGCGATTCTACGAAATAATAAAAATACACATATTTGACATCTATACTATAAGTTTGTATGATTCTTATATGGTGTATCACTTACTTATAACCGAAAAAGGGATAAAGTACTTTTTATCGCACAACAGAAAAGCATAATTGTACTGACATGATAGGTGATATAGTTCTGAACTACAGGATAACATCCAATGACCATGACTAGTTTCCCACAATTACATGAGAAATGTTCACAACTTTTGTAAATCAATACCTAATTGCAACACTTGCATGTTCCTTAAAAGCTGCTAGACATACTCCAGAAATAAAAATAACTTATTATTATCAAGCTCAAGATTCCTCTGGTCATAGTATAAATATTTGTACTAGCATTACCACACTGATATAATATTTTGCATGCTCCTTGTTTATTTATAGTTTCATTCTCAAAAATTAATATCAATAAATTTTGCTCTAAAACAAAATATCAGCAAACCCTGGCCTAAAAAAATCAAAACAAAATTGCAAAAAAAATTGCATTTTTTTTTTGCCCAAACGACTCTACCACGACTCTACTATACGATTCTATACGATTCTACGTGATTATACTGTTTGGATCACGACTCTACCATGATTCTAGCTGATTCTGATTCACGGTGTGATTTGGATCGACAGGCTGTCGTGGCCGGGTTCATAGAATCGTAAGACTCTGAGAGTAGATCGTGATTCTAACTACCTTGGCGTAGAGGAGCCGGCCGAGTACATGGCCGGTGGAGGTAGCAGGAGCAGCTGCGCGGTGTGGTGACACCGAGAAGGAGGCGCCTTGCGCGCATGCTGGGGTGGCGTAGCTAAGCCGAGGGAGCTTGGCGGCCCAGAGCGTGGCGGCGCTGAGGATGCCCGTTGGTGCGAGGTCCACGAGGCGGCTAGGCGACACGCTAGAGACCAGCGGTGTTGTGGGCAGCAGCTCGCAAAGGGGAGCTTGAATGGCGCGCTGCTGCGACGTCATCGAGGCGGCCGAGTAGCGGCTTGGCGGAGTTGCCATGCATGCATGTTGCCCATGCAGCGGCATCGAAGCAAGGAGGCGCGGTGACAAGGCGATAGTGACTTCGAGGGACGGTGTTCGAGGGCACTACAACATGAACACCTTTGTCGCGGCACCATGGACTTGGTGTGTTCTTATGCGAGCACTACAACATGAAATCCCACCCTTTACCAATGCATATATGCGTGAGAATGGTAAAAATCAAATAAGTGTTGGTGGCGATCTATACCAACACATTTTCTATCGATACCTTGCTGCCATTGAGGAAAACCCATTCAAATCCGTTAGCATAGAACTTGTGGAGTCTATTACATTGGTCGGAATAGATAAGAATATCATAAACAAGCGATACTGGTAATAGATATGAAAATGTGTTGTGAAGTAGCAAGCGATCAAACAAATCCTCGGATATAGTCATGTTGTAACTACACTTGTATGTGTAGCCAACAAATCATGCTAATCGTACTTACCATGTATGGATGACTTTTACTATTTTAACAATGGATATAATTATATTGTCTCAAGCGGTGCAAGGTGGCGGCCGCCGAGAGTACCTACCGAGGCGCCCAAGTGAAGGAAATGGCATCGCATATAAGCGTTGGTACTTACTATCCATGCCCCTAGCTTGCTCCACAAGCAGAGCTGTAGTCACAGAGTGGAGTAGAGATGAGTTTTGCTATTTTCTTTGGACCGTGAGTGGCGGTCCTCAAGATATAATTAGGTTGCTACACGCCCTCTACGATTATAAGTGTGTAGAATCGACACACTATAAAATTTCAGCAAGGAAATAACGATAATCATATCAATGGACCACAAAAAGGACATGCATAATTATGGTCAAAGTACAAAAATCATAATCGGTCCAAATTAATAAAGCAAATAGTCCATGGTTAAAAGGAACACTCATATATTATAAACAAATTGTTGCATTACAGAGAACCAACCACACAAGATATGATATAAATATTTTCCTTAAACATCATTTCCTAATATTCTCAGAATAAAATCTAAATGTAATGAAGATCTTGACCACCATTTCCTAACGGTATAGCGTGAATGAAATCTAAATGTAATGAAGATCATTTGCCTAATGTCACCATTCTCCTTCTCCCAAAGATGCATTGAACATGTCATCCATAGCATCATCCATTTATCTTGTCAACCTACAATAAAAAAATAGAGTCCCTTAATGCACCATTAGGAAGAAACAAAATCGCAATATTAAAGTAACAAAACTAATAGGAACACGTACATAAGTTGATGGCCACGCAATATCGACAACGCTCCTCTTGCATGACCAATCAATTTGTAGCCTTTGTATGATCACAACAAACCACCCCATTCTGGTATCAATTCTTCACATTTCGCAATTGCAAGATCGACATACTAAATTCATAACTTTTGTTTTACCATCCAAAATTCATTCCCTAATCTACAACTTTCATGAATGCCATCAAGTTTATCTTTTGGATCACAACTTATGATTGTAGCAAGAGCCACATCCTTATTTGCATCTCGAAATCTACTTTTTCCGAAATTATCTCTTCAAGAATACTTTAGTGCCAACCTAGTCCACAGATAAGTACATGATCAAATATTTTACAAAGGATGCAATTAAATATTTTTGAGAATCACATATCAAATAAACATAAAGATTTTCAATCGCTATCGAATTGGTAGCCAACCAATTAAATGTCACTCGCAGAAAGGCGCAAGACAGCACCACGCCAGGGCCGCAACAACGCGTTGTTGTTTCTACAAAAGATATTATGTGGAACATTAGTATGCAATTTAAATAAATTATTTGCAAAATAGAAATAGAGGAGACAAATTTAGAAGGTGTATCTTATACATTAACAAGCATGGTTGTACTAGCTCCTTTTGTGGCTTTTATTAATATTATTTTCAGAGTATCACAACGTCATGCTAATAACAAGAGGTTAAATAATTAGAAATAAACATTGAAGTTGAATAGAACAGAATGTGTTCATATTTAATTATTTGCTAAATATGTAATCAGCAGAAACATAATTGCTAAGAATAATTCTTACCTTATCACGGGCCATTTGATGTTTTGAGCAAAATGAAGGTGCTTCATGATCAGCAACCAGTAGTGTATGCTGTTTTAGTAACTTCACATTCTTAGAGAAACCCCAAAAGCATTTCTAGTATAAATAAATATCAGTTACCTTGATAGCAGTACTGTGGTTCTTTAGGGCTAGCCTGGTGTCATCGTGGACTTGACTTTCTTTGGTCTGTCATACAACCATAATAACTAGTTACTTTATGCAAACTATAATAAGACAAAAATGTTATTTGTATACATGATGAATGGAAAAAATAACCATGTGTGCAACGGAAACTTTATATGCTTGTATTGTATTGTTATCTTGGGTATAAATTTCCTTCTCCTATAGTAAAAGACAAATTGGCACAACCAATAGTAAACATCGATAATTGCAAACAATTGCAAGATAATGTATTTCTACTCAACCGTATTGAGTTATGAACATTATATAAATGAGCAAACCTTGTCGAAGAGGAGCGTTTGCTTGGTGGTTGCAAATCGTTTTGCTTGCTCTGCAGGTGAAAGAGAAGAAATTAATACTCTCTTAAACCTTAGTTTGAAAATAATACTATTTTCATACACTACCATCGTATCATTTTGCTGCATAACCATACTAAATTCTTGACCAGGGCAATCACCATATACTCTCTGTGTACAATAATAAAAATGAGAGTTAGACAATATTTATTTTAGCACTTTATATTTCAATGCACAGACTATGGTTCTTTTATAAGATTGTAGATTGCCAGTGAATGTCATTATTACTTTGCACATCAAAGCATAAAATTGAACGCGATTTGGACAGATGTTTGACATTTGTAGTAGAATAGTTATACATACCAATAATGAGTAAGATGAATAGTTTGTAGAGTTCGGGTACGTACTTTCCTTTTCGAATTCTGTCCATCGACATGATGAGCATCTTGGGGTATAGACACCGGATCTAGACTTTCCTGTAACAAAATAAATTAGAACACACATTGAGTAATGGAGAAGTTATTTCAATTTACCTCATTTGTTTGTCTTCTTTCCAAATTATTTGTCTTCTCTTTTAATTCCAGAATCATGGCATCTTGATTCTGAACATGTTTTTCAACCTTTTCCATCTGAAGTCTAAGAGAAAAAACATCTTCACTTGACGCCCCATCCAATGAAGTAAGATTTATGTGCTGAAGGCGACGTGAAGTTGATTGATCAAAAACTTGAGTAGGATTTGGGACTAATCCCAAACCATGTACACGCTTGAGCTTGTCGCTCCTAATATTTGATTCAATGCATCTCCTTTCCAAGCAGTCTTTCCTTGACTAGTATCTGCTAAATCTGGCTGCTGGACTAAGAGTGTCTTCAAATCACCCTTAACATATGATCAATGTAAATAAAAACAATATCTGAAATCACAATGTAAAATATGAATGATTCATAGTTGACAACATACCACGTGTCCATTTATGTTCTTGTCGCTTTTGTGCTGATGTGTATGGATGTACAAAACAGCTCTGTGTGGATTCTTCTTTTCAGGATTTTGTTTTCTCTATTGAACATATGATTGAATTATTAACGAGTCGATAATTCATGTATAACGTATGAATGTAAAAGGAGATGCATATAATTACAGATCTTCAATACTTACTAACTCTTCTCTATTTCGAGCAAAGCTCTTTGAACCAGCTGTATGTTTTGACTTCTTCTTTGCACAATTTTTCCTATTTTGCTCACTTATACCCTGTCAAAGAATTAGCAAACAACTTTGGTGAGAGCCAACCTACATCCCATGGAACTTTATCTATGGACTGATCGACCAAACAGGCAGCAACCATTCATGGAGCATACATATATGCAAAAGTCACATCACGGTGAAACTTTTATGCTACGAGATGGCCTGCCTAGTATACATTTCTTATTATTGTGTTGCCTGACCATAAAAACAGTGTAGATATATATGTTTGTGTAGACTAGTACTGGCAATTCTGGAAATTGTGGATTTACGGGCCTGTTAAGAAGAAAAAAAACGTACCCGGTTTACTTTCTAAACTGAATTGCTTCTAAAAGAATTTGTAAGAAAAGCTGCAAACAGATCGGATTACGCTGAAGTAAAAGCATTGAAGGGTTCATATTGTTTTTCTTTGAGATGGGTATTATTGTTCTATTTATTGATCTGCGGGAGAAACAAGGTGAGCTTTCCAGCTAGAATAATAATGTATAGTGATTTAATATAAGATGCCAAAGAATCCACGGCAAAGCGTGGGCACTCTGCTAGTTTTGTAGAAAAGCTAATCTATTAGAACAAAATGTAAATGAAAAATCTGACAGTGTCTATGTACCTGTGCTTTCTTGCTCATCCAGTTATTGACAAGAGCATTCCACTGGTCAGCAACCACACCTTTTGGGACATTGTTGTAATTAACTTCCATACTCTTATGCACATCGAAATAAAGTGATTTCAGATTTGACTTGTGTTGCCTCCATTTTTCTCCAATACTTCTTAATACATATTTTTCCATTCGAGGAGCATAAAGGAATCTCATCTGCGTATCCATTAAAAAATTAATATGCAAATAATTAAAATGTAAAGCATAATATTATAAGTTAGCAAACAAAGTAGGATGTTTACTTTTACTTGCTCAAGTATATTCTTTTTATTTCTTTCTTCATTGGTATTTCTTTCTTTCTTTCCTATTAGTGTTCTCGAGTCTGTGTAGCTCAAGCTACACAAGCATCCATTCCTAACAACCATGCCAAGAAAATTGCCTAGAAGTCCAGCTTCTTCACCAATTGCCTGATTGAGATCATTACACTCAACCACAATTCTAAGCCCTTTTGGGAGGTTCCAAACATCTTTCAATTTTGTCTTCCCACGCTTTCTAGTTTCTCCATTTTCATCTGTTCAGTGTTACATTGCAAAAACAAATTCGATGTTCAACAAGCAAGTAATCAACATTTCTTATCATGAATACTGAAGAACTATGTAATTACCTTGAATGTTAACATCAACGTCATCATCGATATCTGTCCGGCCTTCTTCAACATTGCTAGATACCGGTTGAAGTTCAGGTGATGCAGCATGTTCTTGAGGGTAATTCTCTTGTCCAATATGTTCCTCTGACATATATTCATCATGGCATTGGACAACACGCTTTCTTGTACCCCTTGGCATATCTACTGAACGAAAGTAGCAGAAGTTTAACATTGAGATGCATACTAATACAATGTACCAACTAAAAGTACAACTAAATCCAGTGAGAGACATACTATCTATCCCAATTTCATTAGGTGCAGATCAACTGCAGGTAAGTACAGACTAAGATATGGTTTGTATAAAAGGAGCTACTTTGTGCTTGATACCTTAATACCAGTAAGTCCAGATCAATGCATGTCCCGTTTGTGCTTGTAAGAGACTTACTATCTATCCCAATTAATATAGTAATTGTCAGCAAATCAGATCAATGCATGTCCCATTTGTGCTTGATACCTTAATCAACTGAACAAGCATCAGCGCATGAGTTCAGAAATGCAAGAACCATAGACAACAAGCATCAGGGCATGAGTCTAGAAATGCATGAACCATAGACAACAAGCATCAGGGCATGAGTCAATAAAAGCATAAAAATCAGTCAATAAAATCAGTCAATAAAACCATAGACAACAAGCATCAGCGCAGGCGTGGGAGAGCCGAAGGGAGTAGTAGCCATCAGGCGCTGGTGGTCGGAGGCCAGGCCGGTAGGGGGACGGGCGCAGGTGAGCGCAGGCGTGGGAGAGCTGAAAGGAGGAGCAGCCATCAGGCGTTGGTGGTCTGAGGCCAGGCCGGTAGGGGGACGGGCGCAGGTGAGCGCAGGCGTGGGAGAGCCGAAAGGAGGAGCAGCCATCAGGTGCTGGCGGCCGGAGGCCGGGCCGGCAGGGGGACGGGCGCAAGTGAGCGCAGGTGTGGGAGAGCCGAAGGGAGTAGTAGCCATCAGGCGCTGGCGGCCGGAGGCCAGGCCGGCAGGGGGACGGGCGCAGGTGAGCGCAGGCGTGGGAGATCCGAAGGGAGGAGCTGAGACGGGGAGAGACGACGGGACCAAGGCGGAGATGGAGACAGGGAGCGCGGCTGGGGCGGCGAGAAGAGGGAGAGGCTGAGACGGGGAGAGACGACGAGAGGAGAGGTGAGGAGCAGGCGGTGCAGGGGGATTAGGGCGTGGAAGGAAGAAAATCGCTGACCTGTGGGAGGGAGGAGATTGCACGCTGAATGGATGGCTTGTGCTAGTTGCAGGAAGGTGGGCGTGGATGGGGGAAGAAGAAGCACGATTTATGTGGAGGCGTGACCAGAATTTCTCGGGGAGGTGAGAAGATTTCTCCTTGTACAGTTATAGAACTCAGTAGTTACAGTACTCATTCTCTGGAAGGTGGGGTACGATAGCTATTACCTATACAACCAAAAAAATTGGTGGGATTGGAGACTCCGAGAGAGGGAAAACGGTGGGATAAAAAAAGACACCATAAAAAATGGAGGGAATGAATGGAGGGAGATGAAAATAGTTTTGGGAGTTGAACCGCAGCAACGAAATCGGATGAGAACCTAAGTTGAGATTCTTGCCAAACTACACCTTTTGTACTTGACGAATAATTTAAGGGGTTTTCATATTCCGAAAAATATTTGTATTTGTATCTGCATCCCGAAAAAAAACAAATTTGGATTTTGTCCAATTCAATGGGTGCACAGCTCAGGTTAGGCAAGGAAATGAGAGCATGCCGGATGAATCATGTTACGCCAAGATCGATCTTGTGGTCTCACCACCCACACACTCCAGTCACAAAGCAATACAAACTCATGTAGAATCAAACACTAATATGTAGAATCAATCGGGTACATCCATCTTGTGGAGACGATAACATATGTAGAATCAATCACTCATTAGCTTTTGTACAAAAATCTCTCTTCATACCAGGAAAAATACAGCTAACAGAGTATTGCTAGACTGGGAGGAGCTGGGTGCAGGCTAGCAAGATTCGGACTGTTGCTCCTGACGTCATTCCAAGAGAAGGAAGTTGCATCATGGATGCCTGGCCTGCACAAATCACCAAAGCTCTAGTAAAAAAACGATATTTTTATGTGACAGAGTAATTTACCATCACTGAGTTATGAAGCAATAAAAAAGTAATTTACCATCAGGCTAAGGCAATACCCATCAAAATTGACCATATAGCAATTTGCAAGACTCTAGGATTACACACCATAAAAGCATCATTTCATGCTTCGTAAATTCATTGTAAGGTGCAATCAAAATATGGCAAGAAGGTCGCATTCATTATAAGGTCGCAATCAAAATATGGCAAGAAAGCTCCATTCAAATTACCCGCCGTAAATAAAAATAGGTTAAGTGGAGGTAATTGATATGTAAGGCTACATTCAAAATTAACAAATATGGCAGAAGGCTCCATTCGAAATCACCTTTAGTGAGTTACTAAGTTTCATGATGTGAACTCTGCATCGATCTACAGATTGTTCCTCTATATCTCTTGAACCCATGTTTGACTATTGTGTGCATTATCAAAAAGCTCCCTGAGATTACCGACATGATAAGGTTCACTTTCTACATCATTCCACTCTTCACCCATTTCAAAATCATCTCTAGGATTTATCTTCAGCACAACTGCCCATCCTGGATTTATATGATCTTCCACATAGAACACTTGGTCAACTTGATTGGCAAATACAAAAGGTTCATGCTCTATCTTTTCACCAGTGTGAATTTGATGTGAGAAATTCACAAGTGTGCATCCGTACTTATCTATTTTTATTCCTTTTTCTTGAGTAACATCAACCCATTCACATTTAAACAAAGACAATGAAAATTTTCTATAATAGTCTAACTCAATTACATCAAGTATCCTTCCATAGTACATCACATCTCCAAGGATAGGGTTAGTATCACCTGCAGAAGCGTAGCTCGATGTTTTTGCAGTCACAACAACTCCACTATTTTGAGTCACCTTGTCATAACGCTTGGCTCTAAATCTGTATCCACGGATATTAAAGGCTCTGTGTCTTATTGCTACCTCAAGTGGACCACGGGCCAACCATCTAATATCTTCATCGATGTTGTCGCTGCCTCTTTGACGCTCTAACTGCATGATCTGTACCAACCCAAAAAGTACATAAGCAAAATTCAAAATTTGATAAAACTAATCCATAGTACTTACATGATCTCTGTACCAATCGGGAAATTTTTCATTCTGCATACGCTCAATGGATTTTGGAGTTAGGCGTCGGTTGCGATTTTTCCTTTTCAAATCAGCAGCATGTTCTCTACAATGCAAATAAACATAAATATAAATTGAAACCCCTGGTGCAACATGTTAAAAGGCTATGACATCACACTTACTTGAGATATGGAATGACAGCTTCACAGTTGTATAGCACATATCTATGGGCTTGTAATTTCTCTATATCAGTTAAAGTGTAAGCAGATGGTTTTCCCAACGGTTTTCCTATCGGAGGAAACAAAGTGGATACATGTCCATATATGGGAGATTCAAATTGATCCGTTGGTCATGATTCCTTGATTCTTTGGTTATGCCTAGTAGAGAAACCTTCCAAGTATCTAGAACAAAATGCCATACACTCATCCGCCAAATATGATTATGCAATTGAACCCTCTGGACGAGCTTTGTTACGAACATATGACTTCAATTTACCCAGATACCTGTAGCACATGGGAAACCATCAAGTTAGTAAGTTATATGATATGCCAAATACGAAAACTTGTATTAAGAAAATGTTTGTACCTTTCAATAAAGTACATCCATCGATAGCAAACTGGTCCAGCAATCTTACATTCAGTTGCTAAATGGACGACTAAGTGAACCATAACTGTGAAAAATCCAGGAGGGAATATCATCTCCATTTTGCACAGCGTTATTTTAATTGTTTTCTCCAAGTGGTCAAGCTCATCAACATGAAGAACTTTTGAACATATTCCTCGAAAATAAGCACATAAATCAAATAGTCTTCTTTGTGACATCATCGTGAAGAATGCCCTCAAAGCGATAGGCATTAGTTGTTGCATTAGGACATGGCGGTCATGTGTTTTGAGCCCATGAATTTTTCCTTCAACACAGTTCACTGATTTGGATATATTACCAGAATAGCCATCGGGAACTTTTATATCTCGAAGAACTTTACAGAACAACTGCTTCTCACTTCTAGACATAGTAAAGCTTGCGGGTGGTATGTAAAACTTGCTTGATGCTCTTTTTTCTGGGTGGAGCTCCTCTCTGATGTTCATTGCTTGGAGATCTAGACGAGCCTGGAGATTATCTTTTGACTTCCCATCTAAATTTAGAAGTGTGCCATAAATATTATCACAAACATTCTTCTCTATATGCATCACATCAAGATTATGTCGAAGGAGATTATTGTCCCAATAAGGTAACATGAATAGACTGCTTAATGCCTTGTAAGTTTTTGACTTCTTAAAATCACCAATAGCATTTATTTCACCCAATACAGGACGCTCATAGTAAGTTATAGGTTCTGTTCTATGCTCCACGGTCCCATCAAAAGAATTTCTATCAAAGCGAAATTCATGATCAGGTGGCAGAAATCTACGATGACCCATAAAACAAGATTTCTTCCCATGTGTCAAGCGTTTGACCATGCATTTGCACCATAAGGTGGACATGAAAATTCCCATGCACCATATATGAAGCAAGCATTCCTAAAGCTGGTAAGTCATTTATAGTCCATAACACAGCTGCTCGCAAATTAAAAGTTTCATTTCTAGATGCATCAAATGTGGAAATGCCATTCACAAATATGCCTTTCAAATCATCCAAAAGGGGCTGGAGGAAGACATGAATATTATCTCCAGGACTTTTGGGGCCAGGAATTAATAAAGACAACAAAAGATAAGGTTGCTTCATGCATAACCATGGAGGCAGATTATATATTACTAAAACAACTGGCCAACAACTATAAGTAGAGCTCAACATCCCATATGGATTAAACCCATCAGTAGCCAACCCAAACCGAATATTACGAGAATCAGATGCAAAATCTGGGAACCTTTCATCCAAACGCTTCCATGCTGGCGAATCAGCTGGATGTCGTAATGCCCCATCCTTGATGCGCTCTTCATCATGCCATCGTGGGAGAGGTGCTGTTTGTTTGCACATGAACAATCTTTTCAGCCTCTCCTTAATTGGAAAGTACCGTAATACTTTGCTTGGTGTTGCTTTCCTTCTTTCCTTCTTTGTCAACTTGGTTCCATGCTTTTTGTTTTTCCACCTAGAAGCCTTACAGGTTAGGCAAAAATCATCGTCTATCCTGTCTTTCCAGAACAGCTGGCAGTTATTTGGGCATGAATGAATCTGTTCATAATCTAACCCAAATTTTGAAACAACCTTCTTAGCCTCATAAAAAATTTTGGGCAATTCATTTCCATTTGGAATTGCTATGTGCAGAATATCAAGTAGATCTCCAAATGATTTATCAGTCCATTTGTTCATGGATTTTATATTAAACAAAAGGACTAGTAAAGAAAGTTGTGATAATTCACATCCTGGCCATAAAGTCTTCTCTGAATCTTTAACCAATTTATAAAATTCTTGTGCTTCTAAATTTGGTCCAGATATAGGTGTATTTGGCAAATCATTACCATCAGACATAAGCACGTTATCATATATATGTCCAAATGCATCATTAATTAATTGTTGCATGTTAGCATGCATTTCTTCATTCTCGGTGTGGTTGCTGATTACCATTGTGTTCCTCCAAAGAATCACCATGAAAAACCCATTTGTCATAGCTCTGAAGTATTCCATTGCACACCAAATGGCTATAGACTTCATCCTTTGGTAATAGAGTAGTGTGGATGCATGTGTCACATGGACAAAGAATTTTTGTATCTTCTGGCTTATCTTTATATACAAATTCAAGAAATCCATTTACGCCAGCTAACTGTTGTTTAGATCCATTAGGATAACGCAAAAGCAACTTGATGGCTTCTATATCCATTCCGACACTGTATAAAAAGAACAATTATTAATATCAATGTAAATTAATAATAATCGCAAGATTTTGCCATATAATTTTTCATTTTCTGTTTTTATTTATTTTCCAACTTTCACTTCTAGTAAGAACATAATTATCATTATATGAATGTCTTCAGTTATCACACATGATTAATATGCCAAAGGCAGTGCACATTAAAGAGTATAACTTGGCAATTACTACAAGCCAATAAACAGTACAATTAAGTTCTACAACATTGAAAAAAATCAGAACGCATAAAATAGAATGTAATGACCGCTAAGCAATAATGACAAGATGAGTAAAGATAGATAGCAGTGCCACTTTTCTCAGGAATGAAAATATCTCCTTGTTATCATCAACATAACCAAAAGCTAATTGTTATACTCTACCAAACACAAAGAACTTCCAGAACAAGTTCTATATAGACATATGTTAATGAACTCTACCAATACTTCGACTATTGAAGATGCTATTGAACTTGGATTTTTTGACCATTCGATAATGCTACTTTTCTGCATACAAATTCAGTTTGACAATCTGAGATGCAAGGCTAATATGCATGCACACTATGTTGTTCAAACGGATAAACAAAGAACATATTTGAATCCCCCATTCAGTATGTTGTTCTGAACTTTACGTTGCGACATGCAATGGAAAATAATCTGATTTGCTCCACATATCCATATTCACACAGTGTATCCTACAAGAGCAGGAAAATGGTGTCACATTGTCGGAGACAAACTTACTGGGGGAGGCGGCGTCGGACGAGGAAGGAAGGGCCGGCGTCGGAGTCTTCGAGAGGAGGCGGCGTCGGACGAGGAAGGAAGGGCCGCCGTCGGGGTCTTCGAGACGATCCGGAGGGCCAGGGGAGGAGGCGGCGTCGGGCAGGGGGCGACGGCGTTGGGGGAGGGGAGCGGCGGCGTTGGGGTAGGGGAGTGGCAGCTTGGGGGGAGGGGAGGCGGCGTCGGCGGCGTGGGTGGGAGGGGAGGTTAGGTGGCGGCGTGGGGGGGGGGGGGAGGGGGCGGCGGGCGGGAGGGCGACGACGCGTTGGGGAGGAGGCGGCGCTGGGGTAGGGTAGTGGCGGCTTGGGGGAGGGAGGTCGGGAGGGGAGGCGACGGGGTAGGTGGGAGGGAGGTGAGGGAGGGAGGCTGCGTCGGCGGCGTGGGTGGGAGGGGGCGGCGGCGTGGCGTGGGTGGGTGGGGGGAGGTGAGGGGCGGGGCGGGGAGGCGGCGTCGGCGGCGTGGGTGGGAGGGGGGAGGGGAGGTGAGATGAGGGGAGGGGAGGGGGCGTCGGCGGCGTAGGTGGGAGGGGAAGGTTAGGCTGCCGGGAGGAATTGGAATATAACGGCCGGTATGATGTAACAGGAAAAAAAGGATTAGTATATGTATTTAATGTTATTTTGTGGATAATTTTAGTGAATTTAAGTGGCAAATGATTATTCTATTCTGTAAAAATTTCAGCAAAAGAAAAATAAAAAACTAGGCATTTCGAATGTTTGTAACGAATTAAGTTGCAACGCATGTTATCTGTAGTCATCCACATGATTTATGATGAATAGATTTTGCAACACATATTATGTGTGGCCATAATATTACTTCGTAACGTATGCATAGAGCGTTGCGAGGTATGCGTTGGTAAAGGGGTGTTCATGTTGTAGTGGAGGCAGAGGCGGAGCGGCCAAGACAGTGGAGGCTCGTTGTGGCTCGGCGTCACCGAGATGGCGGAACCGTCGAGGCCGAGCGGCGGTGCATGCAGCCCGAGCCATGCATGCACGCGGCTAGGCTCGATGGCGACTGAAGGTGCTGCCAAGGGCGCGACGACAACAAGGCGAGGAAGATCTTGGGTGAGTTGAGCACCGAAGACGATGACGTTAAGAGCGAGCGATGCGAGGTGTTGTCGACGTGACGATGTGGCGCATGCAGTGGTACGGAGATGAATGACATGGACGAGGAGCAGGACGTGGAGGCGGACGAGTTCAGCAACAACTACGGCGGATGCGGATAAGAGGCCAAGCGGACGCAGGATCGGCGACGGCTATGCGGACACAGAAGCGGGGCCGAGAAGGCGACACCTAGTGGCGTTTCGCACGCCTAACGTTGTGATAAAATTCTTAGTGTTATTTATGTTACCATGTTACATTTTTAGCCGTGCATGTTGCATTTTAGTTATGAGCATGGCATCTATCTGTGCATGTTTAATTGTAAAAATAATTTAGTAGCTTAAGACCGGTATAATTCTTCGGTTAGGTCATATTTGTGCGTAGGCGTGATAATGTATTGATATATTGAGGGATGCAATTGATTATGTCGTTGTAGCGGTTTAGGTGTATTATTGGTCAGTGGATGCTAAATTAAATATACATTGGATCAATTGATTGGATGATATTATGGTGGAGTTGCATGCAAAATTGTGGTGATCATAGATGATAAATTAATTGGAGGTTTCCCTCATGTTGGATTAGTAATTTTCGGAGTTAGAACGCATAAAGATTTTTATAATTTATTACTTGATGGATGATGTATGTGTGGATGATTAATGATATATCTTTAATATATGTGTATTATTTCTCATTGGATGTCGAATTAAGTGCATAATTGGATTGTTTGATCGGATCGATGAACCGATAGTTATGCGAATCATATATGCTAGAATTTGGGAGATGGTAGAATGGATTATTTGACTGCGCATAAATATTCAGATTGCCATGTAATTAATAGATAAGTCCTATATACCGTGTCGATGGAATTGTGCCTTTATTGGATTATTGGATAAATGATTATTAGTCCATCGTAGAAGCACATATGTGATGGAATTGGTAATTGTCGTTCACGACTAAGTTTGGTGGTATGGATATGTCACATCCTTAATTTATTAAATGGAATTATTATACATAACATCAGCATCCATCATGTTTTGGAACATTTGCGTAAAGTATTGCACTTGGAAAATCTCAAACAATTGTTAAACGTACACATCAAATTAAACTCCCAAAAAAATTTGTTAAAAAACATATGAATATCTTCTGGAAATAATTTATTAAAATACTATATTAATTATCATTAATTAATATAATTTTTTTTCCAAATTTTTGGAACCAAATTCGATTGATCACGTGAAGTACTTATGCATTCTTCTATTGATCGGAAGTTATACATCATAGACGGTGAAGTGGTCACATCGTAGCTTGGATACAAAACAAGGTGTCTACCAGATATACATATATATCTTCTGCTTTCTTCTGTTCGCCAAATATAATCACAAACGGTTGTAATAAATTACCGCTTGTGAATTTAGTAGTATCACAAATGGTTATTGTTGATAACCGTCTTTTAATTTTCCACTATCACAGACGATTATTGTTCAGAACCGTCTGTGATAATTCACAAACAGTTTTTAAAAATAACCGTCTGTGACGTATGCGATTTTTACATACAGTTATTATTAAGAACCGTCTGCGAATTATCAAATACGGTTCTATTTACAAACCGTCTGTGATAAGTATCATAAACGGTTCCAAAGGAAGGAACCGTTTGTGATGAGTACAATACAGACGACTCCTTTCAAACTGTTTGTGATGAAGCGTCCAGGATAGCTTGTTTTGTAGTAGTGTACACTGATGGCTGACTGAGCGAAATTGGAACACAACGTCTTGGAATCTGGTAGTTCATAGAGCCTGTTGACTTGGTCCCACCATACTCTTTGAAGACGTTGGTTATCAAAGATATGACCCCTATTTGGAATATACTTAGGGTGTGGGACTCAGTCACGAGACCAGAATGAAGAAGATCCGACGATTGATGGAACAAAAAACTCGGGGAAGAGGTCAAAGAAGTCTTCGTCTTCTTCTTCTTTGTTATTGTCAGCAGTAGAAACAACTCCTCCTTGAGGAGTAGGAGGGATATCCTCTACGACTTCCTCTCCGGCACGGCAGTCGGAGGGTCCTCCATCGTCTTGACCAAATGCGTATGGTGATCGTAGGACCAAGTCCCTTGTCCGATTATTCAAATCCTCATTAACTGGTTTGATCACCATAGTATCCATGTCTTCCATTGTCTTCGCCTCTACTACTACGATCATCTATGTGGTCGTAGTTGCTCCAGTGGCAACGACTTCCTCCATTGCCACCACAGGGACATGGGTCGATTCCTCGACTATCTCCACTGTTGTCTCTTTGACTATAGGAGAAACAATTGTTGTCTCTACGACTGCAGGAGAAGTAATTGTGGGCCTCTCGACAGAAGCATCCTTGGGGGCTAGAGAAGGAGGACTAAAATGGCAAAGAGAAAAGAATGCATGTCAAGTTATATTAATAAAAGGTAAATACTATTTTTATGCTTTTCAAATTTACATACCTTTGCTTTCGAGAGATAAACTTGAATCCAGAAGAAACCTTCCCCAAGAAATCTTTGTTTTTCTTCTTTTCTTTGTCCACCCCAATTTTCGTGACACCTTCAGCCTCTAGAAGGCTTTCAGTGCCACGAGATTGAGAGACCAAGGCTTCTTCGATCACGCCTGGTCAAAAGTCTTGTTCGAGGGTTGAGATCTCCACAACCACGTCTAGTCATAGATCTTGATCGAGAACTAAAGCTTTGGAAGCATCCTGCTCCTCTTGATGGTCCAAACTCATTTCGACCACCTGAGGGTCAACACTTGCCTCAATCATAGGCTCTGCTATAGCAGAACTATCCCTCACAAAAGACATAAAGCTTTTCGAGATCTCCACATCTAATTGCTTGACAAAACCATGAGATGTAGAAACTAAAAATGTCTTGTTGTCATAGTAGAATGGTGCCTTGGCCTTAGGGACCTTGTGCTTAAGCACTTCCACCACTATTTTTTCTTTACAACGATCACGTTTGCAAAGAATTTACTAAAGGGGTTGGTCAAAAGAGGAGCGGAGCTTGAGTCTTCGCCCTTCTTATCGGCAACCTTCACAAGGCGACGCTTTTTGGCTAGAGGAACTCTATCTTCCTCTGAACCTGCTTCAAAAGCCCTCAGTTCAACCTCTTGATCGTCTCGACGGTCTGCTATGCCTACTTTTTGCAAAAGTCAGAAAAGGAACATTACTCAATGGTCTAATCCTATGACCACGGAACCCTAAAAATGAAATCAATTTCTGATTACCTTTAGGAATTATTTCCTTTCCTCTACGGACACGACCACCAGGATTTGAGGAACCCATGTTGTGGGTCTTGGAGCTTTTTCACAAGTGAGTTTGACTGAAGCATCATTCTCTTTTTGTGAGAGATCTATAATTGCAAAGGAAATAATCGATAATCAAGCAAGAACTTAACCAAAAATATATAGGTCGATTATTTCTTTACCTCATTCGAAATCCCTAGTTGGGTCGGTAGTCCTCGAGTACATCCACTTGGGGTGGACTCATTTCTTCATAGGACTGATGCGGTGCGTAATGAAGTCTCTCACCACGTGCCATCCGATAAACCCCTCTTCCTTCAAGTCTTTAATGGCTTGAATGTAGGGGCCGATCTTGTCGAGGTTGCTTTGAGCCAGTCTAGGAGGAACTCTTCTCCATAGGCTTCCCTGTAATGAAGAGGCTGTCTTCCTTGGACACTTCCCAGTAAAACTACATCTTCTTCCATCCTGGCCATGACGACCGGGTAAACATCTTAATATGCTCCCCCAACTTCCCATCGTGGAGCTTCAGACCACATCTACATGCGATTCCACTTTGTTTGCTCTCCTCGTAGTAATACTGGAAGAGCTCCAAATATGGGAGAATTCCCAGATAGGCCTCGCATAGGTAGACGAACACACTCAACATTGTGATAGAATTAGGAACAAGGTTCACCAATTCCACTCCAAAGTGTTGAAGTACAAGCATAAAGAAAGGGTGAACGGGCAATTGAAAGCTACATTCACAGTATGATTCAAATACTAGAATGGAGTCCTCTTCACCCGAGGGCCAATATTGTTCTTCAGCATTGGTTCACTTCACATAGGATTGCTTCGGAATTTTCTAAGCTCCGACCAAAGCTTTTATTTTCTTCGCATCCATCTCCCATTTCTCCCACTTGGAAGTGATTTCGGCCACCTTTTCTGTGTAAGTTTGATTTGGATTTGGATGAGTTTAGAGGAAGATTACGACTTGGTTGGCGGCGGAGAGAAAGCGCTCAGGAGCAGTTGAAGCAAATAGAGAAAGTAAAAACCCTAAGTCACGCTTGCAATAGATTTTTATAGCCGCGGGTCTTTGTTAAAGATCATGGAAACTCAATAGTTGTCACCCCTTCGGGAACCGCTCCAACGGATAGATCTACGAGTGTCTGTTGGTATTCTTTAATTTGTCCCTTTCAGAAAAGTGGTTCTATCTTTTCAACTCAAGTAAAATTATCTTCTTGACCAAGTTAATTTATTGTCAAATGGAATATCAGTAAGAAAGACGGTGCTTTCGACTACTATTCTACAACCTCCTTTCCAAGTAAGTTATTTTCGCTTGAAGTTGGGGGGGGGGGCTAGATGACGAGGATCTAGTAATCCTCAATTGATTAAATTGTTTATCTGTAATTGTTATTATAGATATCAATATCCTCATGATAGCCTTAAGTATACCCCTTATCATTGATAAGGGAAAAATTTAAGATGATTACTTGTAAACCATCCTACGACCACCCTGTATGGTCGTGAGCTGTTCTACGACCATCTGGTGATCGTAAGCCTTTCTACAATCACCTCATGGTTGTAAGACTATCTACGATCACTCCATGATCGTAAGCTTTTCTGCAACTAGGTCTATTACGATTACCCTTAATCGTAAAAGCCTATAGACATGTGGGCCCAATTGACTAGGGAATCTTATGCACTGTGTTTAAGATACATAACAGTTAGCATATGTTGTTATCCTCTAGGATAACTACATACATTATGCCTCTGTCTCTGATGATAACTGCCAGGCGACGTGGGGTATCTCTCTGACAATAACTTCCATCAACGTGCACGTTTTATCAAGTGTTAAGGCGCCTCTTGGTTTGGAGTAACTGTCACCCCTTCATGCGCTATATAAAGGCTAAAGTCAGTGGACAAAGGGGAGAGAGATCAGAGATTATAGAAAGAAGACATTAGGCATTAGTCCTAGTGATCTTCTTCCCGATTGTAAACAACATAGTCAATACAATAACACGGGAGTATGGTTGTTTTTCTCTCCGGAGAAGGTCTGAATCTGTCTAAATCCCTATGTCTTTCTCTGCGTGGTTCTAATTCTAGGAAACTCCCAAATATTCATTCCTATGATCGATAGTAAATCATCGACATTGATATGGTGTTACAAATTACTCCCTCTAGTTCACAAAACATATCGTTTTAGACATTGACACGGTCTCTAAACTACAACTTTGATCACTAATTAATATTGTAATATACTTATAAAATTCAATAAAATTATAATATTATGAAAATATTTTCGAGGCGAATCTATACATATAACTTTCATGTATTCACTCTAAATATTTTTTTAAATATGAATAGCTAAAGTTTTAAAAGTTTGATTGCACGTAGCCCAAAACAACATGTTTCTTGAGCTGGAGGGAGTATATATGTGAAAAATGAACACATTTTTTAAAACTTTTCCATAAAATGCATATATACATTGGACAATATAAAGGAGAACAGCGGAAAAAGAACAAGTGGTCTAAAAACATAAAGTACAGACACAAGAGAAATAAAATCGACACTTTAAAATAAGATAGCAATGTTCAGCAAGTGACCTTGCTATTACATATTTTCATGCCTCTTCCGGTCATTCGTGCCTATAGTTTCTTGCACAGGCGGTCCAACTAAATATCACAATGAAGGGCCAGTATAACCTTAACATTCTCGTAACATTCTCGTAAAGTTTCTTCTTAGCTTTCATAGCTAAAGGAGTAAAGTTCGTGTTGAATTTGATTAAGGCGAGAAATTTGAGAAAACGTTTATTCAACCCCCCCTAGTCGCCTTTACGGTCCTACAGACAATATAAATGAGAACAGCGGAAAAAGAACAAGTGGTCTAAAAATATAAAGTACAGACACAAGAGAAATAAAATCGACACTTTCAAATAAGATAGCAATGTTCAGCAAGTGACCTTGCTATTACATATTTTCATGCCTCTTCCAGTCATTCGTGCTTATAGTTTCTTGCACAGGCGGTCCAACTAAATATCACAATGAAGGGCCAGTATAACCTTAACATTCTCGTAAGGATGTCTTTCGCTAACCTTACCAATGGCCAAGGCCCCGCTCTTATATATAACGGTCCTGCAAGAGCATACATTCTCTGAAACCGCCCGACACTTCTGTAGAGCACAACAACAGGACTGATCACACAGACTGCAACGGCAGTCTTATGAGCAACCGGGGCCAGCACCGTATACGTAGCCAATGCGAAGGCAGCGACAAGGGATGTCGTTGAACTTGACACGAAGAACAGCGACCTAAGAAAGTGCTTCTGACGGATGGGCAAGTCGACAGTAGTAATGCCGGAGTACATAAGGCCGACGGTGCCTGCACCGGAGCAGATGAACGCTAGTGTGTTGGCCATGACGAATGCGTCGAAGGCGCACCTCCCAGCAAGCGTCGGTGAGCCACCGTTAGCATGGTCATCGGCTATGTAGCCTCCAGGAAGGGCGAAAGCTGCGCCAAACGTCACTGTTGTTATGAGCACCGAGCTGATGCACAAAGTTTGCGTTGAGTTATTCAGTTTCAGCGATTCTTTCTCCTCGTCCTCTCGTTTTGGTCGCAGAATGTACTCTTCCTCAAACTGATCCCAGCGACAGACACCATGGTTCGCGCTCGCACGTGCTAGTGCACGATATATCATTTGCTTTGGGTTCTGCAAAAATGAAATATGAGAAATAAACCATGCAAGATTAGTATAGTTTTCATTCGCTTCAAAGGGATAGACTCCTGCAAATAAAAGGAGAGAGTAAAATAGTTACCCATTTGTAAGACAATCCCGGAGGAATATCACATAGTGACAGATCTCTAGGAGTTTGCCCATCATTATTAGTTAAATTCATCCGTACTTGCCGGTTCCTGAATAGAAGGAAAAATGTCTCAGCATCCGCAACCTGCACAGCTAGGTGCAGTGCAGTGTTCCCATTGTTGTCCTGCATATTCAGAATACCACTCAACGTTGGAGTTCGGCAAGCATGCTCGACTATACTGCATCTCTTCTTCTCAACGGCAACATGAAGGAAAGACCTTCCCTTAGCGTCGCGCAGACCAGCGCTGTCAGGGAGCATTTCAAGAAAAGTGGAGACTGTCTTGTTCGCACCAACTGCAGCAGCAACATGTATAGGGAATGACCCACTGTCGTCCGGCTGATACGCTGAAGAAAGGCTAGCTTGTAGTAACAAGAGTGGGATGTCCGTGGTCGATGTCGTAAAGCGAATCCAAGGGAACTTAGAATGAGGAGAGATCCGGCAGTTTCGGCCTGCTACTTGTGATGTGGCGAAGTGAAGAGGCGTACATCCATCCTTGTCCGCTTGTTCGGTAAGGCCATTGTTCCAATCCAATAGCATCTCTGTCATCACTGCTTCCAAATGGACCCATTGTACGTATATGTTAAACTATGTGCATGCATGAAGCAAAAAATCAAAGATTTCGTAAGAAATTAAAGTGCCCAAATAATTGCACAAATGCACAACTATATATCCTACTAAATCTCAGTTGCAATCCAAGAGCTTTAATGTGATCCAGTACACTACGATGAAAGTATACCCACTCCCAGACCAAATTTTCTAGTTTCACTACTTAAGTTTGAATTCCAAATCTAGAAAGCAAAAAAAAAACAACTCTTCCGTAGCATAATGCAAATATTTGGTCAATGATTTCATTTAATTAAGTACTCTCTTATGCACATTGTTGGTGTAGTTTTGTGTAACAAAAATATTTAAATATTCTCCCAAAGATCATAGGCGCAACTTTCAAAATAAAATTGAGTATCTAATATTCAACCCACACTACTCTACCACTAACCATACTGTTTTTTTTTTTTTTTGCATTATGCAATTTAGTTCTTAGAGTACAGGAGCACTATTCTAAAATTAAAAGGAAGAAATGCACTTAAGAGTCACCTTTGCCCCGGAGAACCGCCGCATGTAACGCATTTTGCCCATTTGGTCCAGAATACGAGAGATTCCCATAACTCATATCATGCAGTGACCGCGCAATATCGACCTCCTCTAGCATGACGGCGATGTACAATGGCGAAGTACCGTCTTTCGGGAAACTGGCCAATTCAGAATCCTCGACCATTAGCCGAATGACAATGTCCTCATTTCCAGTGCGGACTGCCTCATGCAGAGCCGTCTCCCCGAGCTTGTTCCTCGCGCGCAGCAGTTCTTTCGCTCTCTCTGCGCCGTGGCCCTCAATTCTAGCCAAATCAATCAGCTTGGAGACCATTCTCACATTCCCAGCCCTAGCGGCGTAGTGCAACGGCGTGTCATCCTTCTTGTTGGGCGCATCCAGGAGGTGTTTGGCCTTGTCGTGGATCACCTTCGCGGACTCCAAGAACACCTCGCCATCTCCGCCTGCGGCTACTACATGGAGTGCGGAGTCCCCCTCAACGGTGACTCCCTCCAGGAGCAATGCTGCGACGCTTTCCTCGTCCAGAAGATCCTTCAGCCGCTGGGTATCGCCGAGGCGAGCAGCCATGAGCAGCTTCGGATGCATGGCGGGTGCATTTGGTGTGGTGGGTGGGTTGCAAGGTTGCCCACTGTTGCTAGCTGCCATTGCAAACCAGCTTAGGTACTCTCCAATTCTGTCACTGCAGTTTCTTATTTATTAGATGTCAGTACACACTACACAGTACGTTATTTGGCTCTAGCAGCCGACGAAGATGAGCACAAAAGTAGTTCCGTATTTTTGGGCACAGTAAGTAGCCCTATATCGCCATGGCCTTGCTTTCTTAAAAGATTTTGTGAACTGCAAGGCGCTACGTACTAGAACTACCTCTAGCTGTATGAAGGTGATTTCTTGAGCTTGAGATCGACCTGAGAGCCTTGGAAAATCAAATAAATGAATAATTCCATGTTCAAACTTCTAATCTAAAACAAGGATCCAAGCAAGAAATCTGACATTTAATTTGGGAACAGTTAATTTTGTCTCATTTTTTCTCAAGATGTCGAACCTAAAACCATTTATATGCTGTCGACGTGCAGTATTGTCCATGAATTATCGTCAGGTTGCCGTTAGGTGATCGATGGACAACCGTTGTCCATCAGCTCTCCTGAGACAAGTTTTCGCACTGACATGACAGGTAATCTTTAACACGGAGATGATTTTGTCCTTCACTTTATTCCAATCTTCTTCCCATTAGCAAAGTTTTGGTACGGCGATAGATTACTGTACTGCGTAGCTCATTGATGTACGAAATAAATAACTCGATCACCTTGTATACATCTCAAGTTTTGCTCTTCCGGAGGATTTAATTTGTGAATGAGTAACCTATGGTAAGCTAAGCAACAATCAATTGGAGAGAGACGTAAAGATGACTAACCTATGAGTAACCTATGGTAAGCTAAGCGACAATCAATCGTGGGGACAGCTTTGCTAGCTCCTCTCCTCAAACAGCTGCTCTTTTTGCTCTTTACTACTCAAACAGCTGTTCACAGATAAGGGCACGTATTCCTCAAAAAGGGAATAGCAAATAGCAGTCAATAAAAAAATAGCATTGCAATTGAAACTCGACATCTCTTGTACGGAAAGAGCAGAAAGTTTAGGCACGATTCAAATAACCACAGGTTATAAAAGTTAACTCCTACTCTCAAATACTTCTACTGCACTCTTTTTTTTAACACTGAAATTAACCCTTTTGACAATGACAATACTTTGCCACAACGAACAAGATAAGTACTTTAGTCCAAACCACAAGAAATAGTTAAGAACCAATAAAATTCTTCAACACGATATTTTTGCTCGGAACAGTTTAACTATCCATAACATGAGATCCAAATGATCTCAGCCACAAAATTCGAGATATTTTTATTTAAGGAATATCACGAAAAGCAAGTAAATTTCTTTCTCTTCTTAAAGGAAGCAACATAATAATTCTCTTTGATTGCAACCTCACGTTGCGAACTCAGACCAAAAAGCATTTAAGATTAAATCACACGGTTTTCTTAAGAAACAATAGGACATTCCAATTCATTATTTTATTTAAAACAATTTCAGCTACCACATAATTCATGAGCTCCCAAAAGATTATGAAAGCAAAACTTGAAATATTCTCATTTAAGCAATATCACCATACGTGATCAAATTACTAGGAGAATTAACATCAATCTCACATAACACCACAAAACCTTACAAAGGGTTTCCACACTTTATTTTTCAAGGAAAATGTTCTAAACTCTAACACTCCAACTACAAAAGAAATGAGCAGAGTCAAACTTTCTTCAATGAACTTTGTAAAGATAATTCTCATTATCCAATATACCAAACGGATAATCAGGTTGCCTCTATCAACAAGAAAGATTGGATTCTTATGAAAGAGAACAATCTTGTAAATAACAACGTTTACAAGTAGCAAAGATAGCTCAACAGTCGGAAAGACATTAGTTGTTCTGAAAAACAATTAGGGACCAATAGAAACCCGTAGCCAACCATTTTGTTTGATTACAATCTCTGACTTAATCACAACAAGGCACCACCAAAAGGGTTTTAACACTTTTCTTCAGAAAAGAGATGCATTAAACTTCAACATACGGAATGATTAAAAAGAAATACATAGAGCCAAAGCTTTCTCATGTTAACGAACTTCCAACAGAAAACTCTCATTATCCAAACTATCAAACGAGTAAATGAGTCGCTCTTTTCCAATGAGAAAGAAGGAACAACCATGGAAATATCAATATTGCCAATTGACGAAGATTACCAGTAGTAAAAGCAACTCAACTGTCGAAAAATAATAATTGTTTTAGAGAACCATTAAAAACCCATTGAAACCCATCAACTACCACGAATCATGAACACAAGAGAAATTCCCAAGAGAAATTCATCAACCACCTCCGGACAAGAATTTGCCAAATTCAGAAATCAAGGAAGAGAACAACTTTCTAAAGCAACTCATGCTCAACACCTGAAACTATAGTACTCGGGGTAACTACTCACCTAACCACATACCACGCACGATGGTGTAACCTGGAGAATCCTAGAGTAACAACCACGACCTCAACTTCTTAACGTCCGCTACCAATACGCATAGCCAACATAATCAATTATGAATATAAGGCCATCTCATAGTAATCATAGAGTATATTCATAGGTATAGTAGATCATAACAGATCATAGCCTAACAACAATATGATAGTACAGAAACAATTCGATACAGTACAACATAATGAATCACATCACTAGAAATACGGATGCAATGGATTTCCTAAACCCCACCTACTGTGCACAGTGTGTCATTTTAATAATTTGTTTACCACGGACCTAAAACCCGCTCCGATACCAACTGTAACACCCTGGCTATTCGGAAGCCAAAATGTTACCTAAAGAACTAACATACAACCACATTGCGAAAGAATTTAAACAATACCTCAATCCAATAGCATATAAATATCATCATCTATTGGTAGATTGCAAGAATATAATCTGAATCCATCCACATAACACAAATTCCAAATATCTAAGTCTACTGAATCAATTAAGATAATTCAATTACTAGACTAATTAGAAATTACCATTAGTTATTTAATCAACCAAAACGTATGGAATGATATCATTCACCATCATACCCTATTTATTATAGTTCAGCTTTAACAAATGAAAGGCAAAGACAAGTTCAAATAAATGAAAACTGAATATTATGAAGCGAATGATGTGATCCACGTGACTAAGCCCTCCCATGCATGCCGTCTTCAATAGTTACCTAAAACAAATAAACACTGCAAGAATGAGTCAACGACTCAACAAGTACAACGGAATAAAGCGAACCATACTGAATATGAACATAACATCACCGAATAGAAATTGAAGGTAGAATGGATGAAATCATATGAATGAAGGAAACGCATGAGCTCCACTTCTGCTTATACCGGTATAGCCAGTGACACACCCGTCGGTGTTCACTTAGGCCCGCATTTAACAAAATGAGGGGATCCAAGGCCCGTATGAAGAACGTTTCATACGGGGATCCAAATCTGCCCACATTGTAATAGTGGGTCTTACATGCCCATACTGGAATCGAATGGTCTTTACATTCCACTCCCGTGGACGAAACATGAACAATGAATGAATAGAATGAATTATAAATAATGAAAGACATCATCTCATTAAACATAGATTAATGAACATGAAAAGAACATGAAGTATTGAATCTAGTCCTGGATCATAGAAATAACAATATGAATCAACAAGCACTCAGCATTCACCAACAATAAGACTCACAAGGTACTTGCCCATATTGAAATTATGGGACTTCACTACCCACTCCCGTGGGTGAACAGGAACAAAGGAACAAACGAATATAATGAACATAGTCTTATTATTGAAGATTCATGGTATATCAACTATGAAAGGAAACAAGGAATACCGAAGTTACCCATTTCATATTCATCAATCAAGTGGAATAAACATCAAACAAGACAAATCAATTGTACTTGCCTTTCGAACTACGACACGTTAGGAGGTAAGGACGAAGCCACTAATCTCGAATTCCCTTCTCCTACATAAATTAATTACTTAAATAAGTAACAACGTGAACAGGACGCTACTCGAAACGCTTAGTCGCAGCATCCTAAACCCAAGGTTCACATAGTCGATCTACCCAATTAAACCGACAGTCTAGCAGGACGGTAATCTGGATAGTGATATTAAAAACACCATATCTTTTGCTCTGAGACTCGAAAAGGGGTGACCTCAGATCCTATGGAAAGGTAACAAAAATCTCCACATTAACTTAGTTGGCTGAACCTTCTGATTCGGCCAACAACCTAGGCTAACATTTAGATGATAGTCTTAATACAAAATCTGTCTAGCAGAATTACACCGCAGTAAAAAAATAATCATAACTTTTGATAAAATTAACCAAAATCCATGATTCTTGTCATTCTGGAAAGCTAAGAACATGACCTTCAAAAGTCCAGTTGGCATGATACTCATAATTTTCCTTTAACAAAATCTAGCCCACGGCTCAAAACTATAGTCAACAAACCGACAACCATTCAGGACAGCAGCACGGCAAAATTCATATTTATTAATCTTGGACTCCGAACGAGGTGAGGCCAGATCCTATGGAAACTTAACGAACCTATATACAAAATTCTAGTTGACAAGATCACCTAATTCGGCAAACTAAATTGCTAAACAGTTGATGAAAATACAAGATGTGTTCCGTCTAGATGAAAGGAACAGCAGTAAAGAATATATCATAACTTTTAACCTACAGATCCGATTGGGGTGTTCTTTATCAAGCTGGAAAGATTTTAAAATTTTCTACAATAACCTAGTTGGGTTAAAACTGTGAATCTGCCATTAACTTATTCATATTTTAAAAGAAAACTAGACAGTTCATTCTCGACAGGCAGTCAGGACAGCGTGGAAAGATTATATGATAACTTTTGAACCGTAGATCGGAATCTTGTGATCTATGCGGTTATGGAAAGCTAAGAATAGTGGCTACAAAACTCCAGCAGACGAAAATATCAAATTCGGCATCTAAGGACCCAAAACTGACCGCGCAACCTACTGGACAAAACTGATCTACTACCAACAGAATCAAAACGAATTGAATAATTATGAGGACCCCGGTTTATTAAGCTTACAATGCTTAGTCACCAATTGACCCTAGCATCGCAAACAAAATAACCCGTGTCTTCGAGATATGTATACTTGCCAGAAATACAGTATACACACCCCTTTTCAAAATTCATGCATCAATTCCATTCAAGACATAGAACCAAAGCAACACTTAACAAATCAAAAGACATACATAGTAGAGTTATTACAAAAGGGAGGCCGACCGGCGAAAAGACATACAATTAACTAATTAGACAGCGGAAGCGAAATGCCATAAGATGACGATAAACAAAAGAGCCAATTAGTGTGCCTTTATCCACAAGGCAACCAACCGGACCGCCAAGCTAGTCGTCAAACCCGCAACACACCTCACAAAAGTGAGGCCCTTGGGGCTCACCTTCCTCCTGTGCAACAAATAGTTAAGCAAAGCAAATGAGTACAAAAATTGTACTCCGCAAGACTTACGTGTAGAGTAACAGATCTATACATAGCTACATGCAAGCTTATTTAAGTGGAGGCTGTATGTTTCATTTTCAGCACAAAGCAAGCTTTATTTGCAATAATATAGTATATTTAAAAGCAAGTTTATAATATATTTTTATTGTTCAAATAACAGTAAATGACAACATAATAACAATAAATAGATGACAACAACATCCTGGAATTGACTAACCCAATAGTCACCACAACAATAGCATGAATTACCCATTCATACCACCCATGTCAAGTTTTAATTAAAGGTTGTAGTCTAACTCTTGGAAGACCTCCCCAAGCGTGTCCATAACCTAGGACAAGGCTATTCGAATAGTTTGAACCCTGCAGGGGTGTACCAATGCACCCACACTTCAGACCGCCTTTTTGCCAAGCTATGAAGCACACTTCCTTAGGTATGCCGACACGGCTAAGTCCTACGAGACATTTCCAAAGGATGGTGCTAATTACGAGCCGCAACCACGAAGATAAGGATACATTAGCCAGCTTATAGCCGATCTGCTAATGCTCCCCTCCTATCACAACACAATTCTTTTAAAACACCCACCAACCAGCTCATAATTAATACCCCCAAAGTACTTAGTCAAGAGAGGTCTCATATCCCTCTCGCGTGGTTAGCACGCAAAATTGCTTGGTTTAGTGTAACAAGATGTTCGGTCCTTGTTGACTTAGGCACCATTCCATTTACACCAAAAGATCACACCAACATTCCAATATGTCCAAGTCCAAATCAGTTCTCATTTTCAGTTTTTGGCTTTACAAATTAAGAAAGCACAAGTGCTGGACATAATAAAATAATAATTAGATTTGTGTGATCAAGATCATCGACTAAGTCGATGACCGCCCAAAACTACCGATAGCTAAGCATGTCTAAGCAATATTAACTCGTAATCTACTAAGTGACAAGAGCTCATCCAATGAACTCCAATCACAGCAAATAACCTAGGCTCGGGTAGTATAAGAATATCATTTACCTACAGATTATGCAACTATAGGATCAACTAATCAAACCATAATTTAACAACAAAATAGCAATGCATACATACAAGTTGCAATCAATATATTAGACTTGAAAATACTGGGATTAATATGATCAAACTGCTTGCCTTTATTTGCAGGAACTCTGGACATTCTCACGATTATTTTGGTTGCACTCTTGCATCATCGTCGTCTAACGATAAGAAGAGTCTCCAAAAATTAAGAAAGTAATACACAAGATGGAAAATTATTTTAGATGTATTTAAGTGTTAATTTTTAGTTCAATTGGAGTTCATTGCAATTAATTAGGAATTTATGAAATTTAATTAAACTTCTTGCTTACTAAAAATGTTGTTTTCCTTAACAGGACACCTAGTACTCACAAACACTCTCTTCAGGCATTGTATGTATAAATCCACGATGATCGCACAGTCAAAATCAATCCTCTTAGTTTAACTCCTAGGTGAGTCTGCCTTTGTAATGTAGTTGACAGTAGTTTATTACTCATGGCAACTGATCTCTAATTACCCATACTACTATTCATTAATCAATTTAGTTAAAAAGGTATACGACAATCGCAACCTATTTAAACAATCTATAAATGTATAGGACGGTTTTAACTATATTATTTACTGACTGGCTAACTACTCTTGTTTAATCTCCTAACTGACTAATTGATTTAAGACCAACTCTCACTACTGCACATACCATTCCATTAGCCTATTGACAATACTGACTTTAGATTGCTATTCATACACCTACAACAGCAAGAACTAATGTTATGAACTAATCTTCCTTCGAAGCTTAAATATCAATTTGTCCACTCAATTGCTTAACTTAATTTCAAATTCTAACATTGGATAGCAGTACATGTGCGGATTTTTAGCCACAGGAGATAACACACAGGCTACTGAACTAAGTGCTACTTCATTCAAACTTCCACTATCAGATTAGCTACTTGAATCATGAGTCCTAGTTGGAATTCATAACCTTAGTTAGTAGGAAAAATTGGTTGGTCCAGCAATGGGTTCACAGACATCATGCTTCCCTACTAATCCTTTCCCTTCTCTGTTCTTTTTAGGTTAACCAAAAACTTTACTGAATGTCAATTATTCTCCTCACTAATTCTCTTCTTCACTTTTGTTATCAAATTCAAAAAGCTGTGGAAAGATAATTGCCTAAAGACTAAATGAATCATTAACTATTCTAACTACTATATTAACCATGCCAAAAGTCTATTGCCAGAACTGAGCATCTTCAGGAAACTTTATCTGATCAAAAACACTTCTAACTACTGAATATTATAAGCCTATGATAAATTTGACTATCTTCATATTACAGTTCATGCATCCTAATAAAGCAAACATTCTCTGAACACAATTTACAGGAACAGACAGAGGAAGGTCAGCACAGGGAACTCAGCCGAATTGGGCGATGATCATCGTCGGCGGTGGGGGCAATGACGTCGGCTGAACCCTTGCAAAATGGAACCAGGAAGCAGAGGCAAACCGAAAAGTGGTGGTGGCACGGCTTAAGGAGGATGGTGGCCACCGGACGATTGAGCGGCGGCCGGACCTGGAGAAGAAAAGAGGCGCAGATAAGTGGTTGGGTGAGGGAGAGGGAACCTAGGGGATGCTTACGGGGGAGGAGTCGAGCTGGGGCTCGCTGGAGGAGGCACGGCGCCGGTGGAGGCGGTTGCGGCCGGAGTTGAAGGAGAACCCGGGGCGCGACTCTTCAATGGCGGATTCTTCAAATTGACAGAGGGCTTTTGATGGTGGGGACGACGGGACACCGTGTGACGCAGCCGATGGTGGCCGAACTTCGTCGGCATGGCCGGGATGGCCTGTGCGGCTGGGATTGGTGTGGTGGCACTGATGGGTGAGTCGAAGGTGGCGGTGGCACCAGCGAAGCCATAGGGCCGGGCCGAGCAGAGGGAGCCGCTACGTGGGAGCACCGAGGAAGGAAAGGGGTGGCTCGGTGGTGGAGGAGATGCGAGCAGACGCAGCGAGGCTTGTCTCTCGGGGAAGAAGAGGGGAAGGAGAAGAAATGGTAGGGAGGATGCTTCGGCTGAGAAGAAGTAGGCAGACGGAGCGGGGGGAGATGGCATTTGGCTGATTAAAGGAAGGCGGAGGAAATCAAGGGCGATGCCGATCGGTGGGAGGCGAATCGGCCTTCGGTGGGGAAGAGGGAGAATTTGCCCTGGGAAGGGAAAGATTGGTTGGGAGGAAGAGATAGGCACGGGCAAGAAGGAGAAGAAATCGGGAGGTGGGGCGGCGTGGCGACCATGCATGCTCGATGGTCGAACACGTTGGCGCGTGCCCCTGCGTGGCGTCCAGGGTAGGGAGAAGTAGGCGCGTGGAGGGACAAGCCTGCCGGTGGGGCCGGAAGGTAAGAGAGAGGACGGGGAAAACGGGGCTTTCACATTTTTAGTAATTATGGTGAGGGTTTGAGGAATTCGTAGATATAGCTAAAGAGCTTCTAAAATTATGAAATTTTTAGGGAATGCTTCTGCCGTAGATTATATTATTGTGTAATTTTTGTAGGATTTTTTATGTGATATATTTTCCTCTATAATTATTTTAAGTTTCTGATGTGGTGTTTGACTTTTGATTTCCTTAGTTTGACTAGTTGTTTTAACCTAGCAAATAATTTCTAAAAATTATGAAATTTTTAGGGTGAGTCTATAATATGTTCTAGAACCTAGAAAAAATATTTCCCGGCATTTTTCACTTGATTTGTGTGTATTTTAAATTCAAATCCAAATTAGGTATGCGAATACAATGGAAACCAATTAACCTCCATAAACTCTACAAAAATCCAGACAAGCATATTAAAGAATATAGAATCTAACTAAAATATTACCACACTTGAACTTATTTGCTACACCAAAAGGTTTTAAAAAGTCCAAAATTTTATAAAATGTACAGTAAATACTTAACTAATCCAACTTAGTAATTTTTGGCTGTTACAATAATCTACCGAGCGATCGGGGATTGAGGTTACCCTTAACGAATCGCTGGAGATCGACGCCTCGCTGCGTGTACGCGCTCTTCTCCTCTTCCCTCCTCCTCCCTTTCTTCCTCTTCCTTCCTCTCCTTCCTTTCTCATCTTCTCCTCATCTTGGTAAAGCAACACGGAGGGAGGGACTGCTACAGTGGCGGCATGCACTGTAGCTATAGTGTTATTAGGGTTTTTCTACTTCTTTTATACGTGGCCGGCCCCTCATGGGTCTCTTGGGCCAAGGCCCGAGGCCCATGTTGTCAAAAAAAACTACAGAAATCCATTTTTTCTTATAGTTAATTTATCTTTTAAAAGTTTTCTTTCTTATAATAATTCTGAGTATTACAGTACCCCTCAATGGTGACTCCCTCCGGGAGCAATGCTGCGACGCTTTCCTCGTCCAGAAGATCCTTTAGCCGCTGGGTATCGCCGAGGCGAGCAGCCATGAGCAGCTTCGGATGCATGGCGGGTGCATTTGGTGTGGTGGGTGGGTTGCAAGGTTGCCCACTGTTGCTAGCTGCCATTGCAAACCAGCTTTTAGGTACTCTCCAATTCTGTCACTGCAGTTTCTTATTTATTAGTTGTCAGTACACACTACACAGTACGTTATTTGGCTCTAGCAACCGACGAAGATGAGCACAAAAGTAGTTCCGTATTTTTGGGCACAGTAAGTAGCCCTATATCGCCATGGCCTTGCTTTCTTAAAAGATTTTGTGAACTGCAAGGCGCTACGTACTAGAACTACCTCTAGCTGTATGAAGGTGATTTCTTGAGCTTGAGATCGACCTGAGAGCCTTGGAAAATCAAATAAATGAATAATTCCATGTTCAAACTTCTAATCTAAAACAAGGATCCAAGCAAGAAATCTGACATTTAATTTGGGAACAGTTAATTTTGTCTCATTTTTTCTCAAGATGTCGAACCTAAAACCATTTATATGCTGTCGATGTGCAGTATTGTCCATGAATTATCCTCAGGTTGCAGTTAGGTGATCGATGGACAACCGTTGTCCATCAGCTCTCCTGAGACAAGTTTTCGCACTGCCATGACAGGTAATCTTTAACACGGAGATGATTTTGTCCTTCACTTTATTCCAATCTTCTTCCCTTTAGCAAAGTTTTGGTACGGCGATAGGATTACTGTACTGCGTAGCTCATTGATGCACGAAATAAATAACTCGATCACCTTGTATACATCTCAAGTTTTGCTCTTCGGGAGGACTTAATTTGTGAATGAGTAACCTATGGTAAGCTAAGCAACAATCAATTGGAGAGAAACGTAAAGATGGGTTCCCCTCAAACAGCTGCTCTTTACTTAGTTTCCCGTGTTTCCTCCCTTTTTCAGACAAATGTAAGTTTCGTACAACTTGAAGGTCCCACCCAATCTTCTCTCTGTTCCCCCTTCTCGTACGGAAGGAATTTCCCATCGCTAGTGTATGTTGCCGCATTAATTCTAGGGGCACAGCACACACATTGATGGTAAGGTTAAGGACAAGAAATTCCGAAATGCATGCAGTTATTGATTTTTTTAATAATGTATTTTTAATTAAAATTACAGAAATAAATATCTATTTAATAATATTACAAAAGTAGACTTTAGTCGCTGTTTGAAATAACGATATGCCCTTGTAGCTAATTGGATTGACGACTCGAGCGCTATCGCCCACCAAAAATGCCTTTGTCACCATTTCGAATGGCAATTGGCTTCAAAATAGATGTAAATCGACATTCCAAATGGCGCTAGAGACCCTGCAACTTCTTGTCGCTATTTGAATGGCGACAGAAGCGGTCTCATAGAAGGTCCAAAAATTTGGCCGAAATTCACTTTTAATCCAGAAAAAAAGAATGGAGAGGAGCTAGCAAAGCTATCCATTCATAGCAAAGGAGGGGAGAGAGGGAGGAGCAGATCTGGTAGCCCATATTGCAGGTAATTTTTTCATAACTTTATATTTAGTTTTCAAACCCTCGTAGGTTAGCAACTAAAACTAGTATATCCATAATTGAATGTATTAGATAGTTTTAGATGTATGGTTATGTGGTGTAGTTAGTTGTAGTAAATCTTTTCAGGTGTGTGTAGTTTAGTTATAGTTATGTGGTTAATAGTATAAATATTTTTTATGGTGCAGTAATTTAATGGATTAAATAGTTTTAGATTTACGGTTACGTAGTGTAGTTCATTGTAGTATATCTTTTTAGGTGTGTGTTGTTTAGTTTTAGATATGTGGTTAATGATTTTCTAAATAATATTTTTTCATAGAATTACAAAAATAAATATTCGTTTAATAAAATTATTAAAAGGGGCTTATGTCACCGTTTCAAATTGTGAAATGTTGTATTGGCACTAGGACCCCTATCGCCCACCAACCAGTACTGAATGCCTCTGTTGCCATTTGGAATTGCGATTGGCTTCGAGATAGGCTTAATATTTGTTTCCAAAGAGTATTAAACTTTATGTTTCTATTTCTTATTATGAACAATCTAAGCACTTACTTTTTTGTTTCTGTTTACAGTATGCTTAATATTGTTTTTCATATTTTTTGTTTATGTTTCTTATTATTAATAATATAAGAACTAACTTTTCCATTTCATATTATTTTAGGTATGACATCCACAAAACCTTGTGCGTAGTGGCCCTTCGAGTAACGAGACTTGGCCGTTGACGAGGGCCACCGTAGCCGCCTCAGTACTGCCAAGCCTGAGCCTGGCGAGGCACCCACAGAACTTGGCGTGTTGCGGCTACGCATACCCATGAGGGCATAGAGGGTCAACCCACATTGGCTCCCAGGTAGGTCATCACAGAATGTTTTGACAAGAATCGTCTGTGATAGTAATTATCACAGACGGTTCTTGTTCAGAACCGTTTGTGATAGTCTATTTTAACAGATGGTTCTAAACAAGAACCGTCTGTGATAGTTTATTTTCACAAACGGTTCTTGTTTAGAACTGTCTATGTTAGTTTTTTGTATTACAAAAAAAAATTAAATTTTGAGCCAAACCAATCAATTGCTGGACAGTAGTTTTCATATGTAACCTCTAGCAAGACAACTAAAATCCAATTAAAATTATGATGGCAAACAAATTATAGGAAAGGGAAACCAAAAGGTTTCACAATGTCCCATCCGAATGGGAGAAAAAGAATAAAGTTACAAAGTTAAACTAGAAAGAAACCATATGTGCCTCCAAGCTCCTAAAGAACTCATCAGCTTCTTGGATTGGTCTTGTGAGCTCCTCTCTGTACCTGTACTGAGCAGCATATCATAAATTGTTCTTGCATGTCGTCCGAGTTCGACTCAAGCTCATCGGCAAGAAAGGAGAGACGACCGAAAACCTCCAACAACGGTCCAACTTTAGGTAACACAAAATTAAGAACATTTTTTTTTACAATAAACGGCCAACAAATTGTGTATGTTTGGGGATGTACACGTAACTTACGGCATCCCTCCTCATCATCGTCGCTTGTGTCTCCTCGCCGAACCGCGACGGGAATCGAGGGTGGTCGCCGGAACTCGGCGTGGGGAGGGGAGAGGGAGAGACTGATGTAAGATAAGGATAGGGTGGCTATAATATATAAGGACAACACCAAATTTTTTGGTCTCCCGCGTACGCATTCAAAAAAATTCGCCACCAGTACTGTGGATTTATCATAGTGTGGAATTTTCCAACAAGTAAGAAAACTTCCAAGCCACAGTAAAATAAGAATATTCCAAGTCATAGATGGTTTTTAATACAAACTGTCTGTGATGAGAAACTTATCACATTTGACAGTATTGGTGTATCATGTCTAGTGTATCTATGCACTGCATTACTGCTCGATGCTTACTGGCCATATAAGAAGTACGATGCAGAGCAGATCAACGGAGTTTGATGGGAGAGCGGAAAGAAATAGAAGTCGACGTTCGATGGATCCCTGATGAAGATTGATTGGATTTCTTTCTTTTTTAGAAAAAAAAAATGCAAGTCCACGATGTTAGGGTTGAGTTTCTAATTGCTCCGGGCTTATGGGCTCTATTTAAAACGAGTCATATCTTCAGTCTGTCATAACAATTAGCAAGTGTTCTTTTTTAAGTTTGTTCACAATATGATGTTGATTGAGCAACTACCATGAGAGCACATGCTGCTGGTTGGTTCTATCTTCTTCACCTAGCTAAGACCCTTCCAAAACATGTTTTCTTTTTTAAACACTAGGTCCTAATGATCTGCAAGAGGTTCTTCCGGAACACATGCTCTCTGATAGGATTTAACCGACCTCTGTTTTTAATACTAGACATAATTACATTTCTTTTCTGTTGATATTTCGTAGCATTCTAAAATAAAAAATTGTGTGCTTACTTGACATTTCACAATCAGTTCAAGTTATTCTGACTAGCTACTAAAAGATAGCTTATTATGATTGCAAAAACATAAAAAGAATTTATCAAGGAGGTACTAATTTGTAGCAAGCTGGGATTTTTTAGGGTCAATAATTTGCGCTAGGTCATAACCACTATATAAATTAACAATTGCTATTTGAAAGGGACAGAAGGTACCACTGTTGTAGAGAAAAATTGTGTTGCAGCTTCGTGGAATACCTAACCTTAATGGAGAAGTGATGCGTCTCTGATAAATCTGTACTGCACCTATTAATTTTGTATGGCATGCTAGGTTTTATAACCGATGAGCTTGATAGTCTTTCGGCTTCTTTCGATTTACTGAGGTGTGTGTATAGGAAATACAAATTACTTTTACAATTTTTTCTCACTACTCCGTTCGTTTCGCAGTATTTGTTCACAGTCTATTATACGTACAGATTAAGGAAGCACTAAATCTAATAGATGTTTAATGAGAAATGATCATACATACCCCTATTAAGAACATACCACAAACACTTAACCGCTTCCAAAGTATTTAGGTAGAAAGAGAAAAAAAATTACAATAACTACATACATTCTATATTCTCTCAATTGACAAATATATTGTAAAAATACTCTCAATGCAAAGGACAAATATAGTGAAATGGTGGGAGTAGTATGTACCAGAACTAGTATATCTATTATATATATCATTAAAACTAAGTAAAAAAATCCACTATATTCACTCTCAAAGCTTAGAAATTACCACATTAGTCGGAGGAACAAGAGAAAAATCTACACTATTGATTGTGGTGGATCCAGATTATAGCGGTGCAGATTAAACATGCATAGATATGAAAGTCACTATAATTGTATAAAGAATACAATTGTATTCCCATCTTAAGCATTAGAGTTATATAACAAATATAACTCTATGGTTATATATATAAACATATGCATTGGTGGACGCACCGCCAGGGTGTGCGCACTAGCTCTAGTCGCCGCGCCCCTGAAATCCCCCTACTACCGTCGCGTCCGTCTGGTCCCCTCCACGGGCGAAGCACTAGATGTCAGCAGCGCAGCCATGCAACGCAAGAAAGGAGTGAGCAACAGCCATGGGTAAGAAGTGCTGAAGAATAACAAGGGTTGAAGCCTGAAGGATATTTTGGTCGTTTGGGCCATATTCTTCCCATAATCCAATGTCATAGGACATATTTTCGCACTTTGTTGCACTAGACCGTGTATCAAGTCTGACTTGAACACAACTCATGAACTCAATCCTCATTCCCCATTCCCCAAATCCCCAATTCTCTCCCCATTCCATTTTCGTGTCCACGGCTCACTCCCTCCCAGCGAGGCAGTGGCGACTTTGTGGTCACTCTCAGACCCCGGCGACGAGCCGAAAATGACAACGGTGAGGGCAGTTGGGGGTGAGGGAGAGGGGCCAGCGGCCGAGCTACGGCCAGCGGAGGCGCGAGCATGGCATGGTCGGGAATTAGGGCACACGCGAACAGTAGTGACAGTGGGGGCTGGGGTAAGGGGCAAGTGGCGATGGCGGCACGCAGGATGCAACAACACCTGACAGGTGGCAACGGGTGGGCAGATAGCGAAGGGATACAGGTAGGCTACACTAGCTAGCAATTTCAAAAAAATTCACCACGTAAACCAGAAAGCTTTGCAAGCACGAGATCACAAATCACTACCACTATACATGCAGTGCAGTGGAACAAGAATTGGAGTAGCTTGATCCAACATTGAGTGCATCGATGTAGTGGTTGTAGTCGATCGTTTAACGTTCTCAGCACCGATCGTCTACTCCAGCAACCCATCACGTTCCTTGCGTAGGTCATGGATCGTCCTCGATCAACGCAACAACAACGGCAGCAGTGCCTCTACGGTATCCACACGTCCAGTGATAGAATGTTGTACGCCGGTGCACTCACACCAACACGCACAATACGGCCTTCGAGAAGATGGCGCCTAGGATTTTGGGGGAGCAACTCACGTGCGTCCCAACATCCCCATTCATCCCCCAATAAAGAGTCCATAACAGATCCTATCCAAACTTGTTTGTTCCAACTTGTTAAGTTTATGACTCTGTAGGTTCATGCATAATCAGTTGTAACTCAAAAACTCATTTTCGACCACGAGTCATTAAGTTCCTAGTAGGACATAACAATTTCCGAACACACATAAATATTATACCGGGCGAACCTTATGCAACATGATCAATGATCAGGTCCTTATCACTTACGACCAGCTCGTATCTCCATACGACCAGATCATATTTAGTTACGACCAGTTCATAACTCCTTACAACCAGTTAGTGATCATGTCCAACCAGTTTATGACCAATCTGTATCTCCATACGACCTGTTCATATCTGGTCGGACTGAACGATCTGCTTGCCTATTCTCCCTTTGCCTCACGATATATGGTTGAACTCCAGGGGAAATATTTTGTCATCTATAGATTGTTCAATACTTTCTCGATCAAGTGACGAATAACTTTAAGTAGTCGACTCTTCAACCACTAGTGGTACGACCATGCACTTTCTTTATCCGACCACATTGAGGGGCTTAGAGATATCTCTCCTATTGTGTTAGGAGGAGCAAATCACATATCCGATCAGACACATCCCTCTGCATGTTTCATAGCATACCCGAAAGCTACGTTTATAACTACCCAGTTACGGAGTAGCGTTTGGTAAACCCTAATGTACTATTACACATGTAGAAAACCATGTTGATCTCAGGCTAAGGATTATACATCATCATTCCTTAAGACCAACTGATGACCTATAAAATCATAAAAATCTCAATAGTGTCTCAAGGTAGGCCAATCCAACACCATGTTCTCTAACATGTGTTCACATTATTGATTCGATATCCCCATATCCATGACCGGTGAAACATGGTCATCAAGCAATACATGTGATGGTCAACAAGTCACTAGTGTTTCAACCAGGGATACATTTAGAATGATATCATATAAGTTAAAGAGCTTCACCAACAAGTCACATACTTGTTAATATTTATAAATAATAATTCATCCAAGGAACATAATAACATTTATTCTATAACTCATAAATATAGATGTGATATAATCATCTCTATGATTTCCTCTAGGGCATATCACCAACAGACCGGGCATCGGTCGGCAGCAGTAGGGAAGGTGAGGTCAGTGCCTCAATGGCTCTCGGTCTCAGCTCTTTTTTTGTTGGACTTGTAAATAGTAAATTGTTGTTGTAGTGCTGACATATAGGATATATTAAATAGTTAAAATGATTATGTTCTCTAGTCTAGTTACATGTTGTAAATTTCAGCAGTTCAAGCACGGATGACAATCTTGTGTATTCCGGCTTGCAGCCTGGGAACAAAGGTTTCGCTGAGTCCTCCATTCACTACCAGAAACAGGTTTTTTCCCGAGTGTCTATATTTTTACCGAGTGTCTATATAGAAACTCTCGGGAAGGTCCCGAGTGTTTAGGAAGACACTCGGTAAGGGCTGTAAGCACTCGGGGAAAAAAAAAATCTCCCGAGTGTTATACAAAACACTCGGGAAATAAATATTTTCCCGAGTTTTTAAAATTAAAACACTCGGGAGAGAAAACACCATCCCGAGCCCGTTTTTTCCTACGGCGTCGTTTTCCCCCGCGCGCCCTAATTTCCCCGCCTAATTTCCCCTCTCTCGCCTGCCTCCACTCCTACCCTCCTCCTCCCGCCGCCGCCTCCTCCTCCCGCGCGCGCCGCCTCCTCCTCCTCCGGCTCCCTCCTCCCCGGCTCCCTCCTCCGCTCGCCTCCCTCCTCCCCGCCTCCCTCCTCTGCCCGCCTCGCTCCTCCCCGGCTCCCTCCTCCCGGCTCCTTCCTCCTTTGCCTCCCTCCTCCCGGCTCCCTCCTCCGACCGCCTGCCCTCCGCTCCCTCCGCCCTGTCGCCCCCGACGCTTCCTCGACCGCCGGTCTCCTTCCTCGCCGCCGAAGGCCACCGCCCCCGTGCGTCTCCCTCACGCGCCGGCCGCTGCCGCCGCCCTCTCCGGTGCCTCCCGCCCAGCCAGTAACTCGGTGAGTTTCCTCCCCTCCCCTCCTCCGGCTCCCTCCTCCGCTCGCCTCCCTCCTCCCGCCTCGCTCATCCGCCCCGCCTCCTCCCCGGCTCCCTCCTCCGCCGCCTCCCTCCTCCCGGCTCCCTCCTCCGGCCGCGTCCCGGCTCCTCCGCCCGTCGCCCCGACGCTTCCCGCACTGGTCTCCTTCCTCGCCGTCGAAGGCCACCGCCCCGTCGTCTCCCCGCGCCCGCCGGCCGCTCGTCGTCGGCCCTCTCGGTGCCTCCTCCTCCTCCTCCGGCCGTTACGCCGCTCGGCCCTCTGCTCGATCTTTGCCCGCGTCTCGCCGCCGCCCCCTGCTCAGTGCTGCCCGTGCGCTCGGCGCCGCCCGCCGCTCGATCTTGCCCGTGCGCACGCCACCGCCCGCCTGCAAAGGTTGCCCCCGTGCATTTATATTATGTTGGAATTATGCTTTAATGTTATTTAATTATGCTAGGATTATTTCTGAAATTGTATGCTAGGATTATTTCTGAAATTTTGTTAAAACTGCACATATCACTACAATTTTTGTTTAGTACTTCGCCAGATCATGATTGTCAAGAGGTGGGAATGATCTTCAATGTTCGTTAGGGATAGCAGTGGTAGCAATTTGTGTATTAGCTTTTGAAGTCTATGATTAGTATCTGTTCTTTTTTGTCCTAATGATTCTATGAATGCTCTAATTTGCCTTATTTGTCTGCAGTACCGCTGACTGCCTCCACCGACACATAGCTGCAGCCATCTTCCCCACTACTGCTCCCTTGGCTCCCTCGGCTCCAAAAAGTACTGAAGGTAGTGGATAAGTGGAAAAATAATAAAGGTTACTTATTTTCTTGATTTTGTCCATTTATGGTGGATTGATATCTTTGTCATTACAATGCTACATTAACGTGTTAATAAATAATTGTATTCATTTATAATGGTACTCCTTTATATTGAAAGAAAGTGTTTTATGCTATGTTGATCATTTATGTTGTCTTCATGTCAATATGTTTTTCTGTACATGTATAGGGCATGTATCCTATAGTAGCTTGTAGCTAGCTCCGTATTTGTTATTTTTGACATAAATAACAAGTCGGATTAATATATGCATTATGTTTTGTACACTAGGATGACTGAGGACCGTAGTTGGATGTACACTGGGCGTAGAGAGATGGGTGACTGTAGCGAAGAATGGATGGAAAAGACGTCCAATTTTGTGGATCGAGCATTTGCTAGGCGTAATGGATGGGGTGTGTTGTGCCCTTGTTCTCGTTGTTCGAACACACGACCACAAATGAGGGCAACAATGATCGCACACTTGTGCAAGTACGGATTTCGGCCAGGGTATACCGTGTGGGTCTATCACGGCGAGTCACAACGTAGTACATCATATGTGCTAAGGGAAGAAACGGACGATGGCGGCCACAATGAGAGTAGGACAGAAGACATGCTAGATGATGATGCGTGATGAGCACGCAACAAGGGCTTTCTTTGATATGTTGTCCGCAATGAGTCAACCACTTCATGGGCAAACAGTGTCTCAACTAGAGGAAGAACCGAAGCGAAATGGCAACAAGGGCTTTCTTTGATATGTTGTCTAAAGAAAGTAAATGAAGCAAGTCAACCACTTCATGGGCAAACACAGTGTCTCAACTAGATGCGGTACTTCATTGCATAAAATCGGAAGCTCACGATCAAGAAACTACGCTCGGTTTTTGCCAAAAATCCAATTGAAGACGGGCAAGAAAGACCAAAACCAATGATAAGCGAGATTCTGATTCTTAGAACATGAAACTTTGAGGAAGTAATAGCAATACCAAAACGATTCTAGATATGAAGTTTCATGCTATCTCATAAAACGAATCAAAAGATATGCCAAAACCCTAGGTATTCAACATGAACAGAGAGAGAGAGAGTTGCAAAATCAAATAATCGAAACCTCAGATTTCATTGGATTGAAACATGGATTACAGAGGTAACGCAAAGAGGAATGATTACAATAGGTTTCAGTTCATACTCTCCCTCTCAACAAGCTCTCAAAAAGCAAAACAAATCCTTTTCTAGAGCTAACCCTAATTTTCTCTCCAAAAAATCTAACCCTAACTCCAGGGTTCTCCCCTATTTATAGCCTTTGCTAATGGGCCTCCAACCCATTAAGCCCGCTACACCCGAACGGAACCTCCTCCACTTTTGCCGCTTTGCGAAAAGACCCTTTCGCCCCTTGCGCACCTTCTGGAACCCTCCCGTACACCTTGCTGTCCTTGACACGCAACCACCTCAAGATTCACGCCGTCTTCGACACATCCCGACCGTTCTGACCTCAACGCCTCCTGCGCCTAGTCCGGTCCACGTGTCTCGCCACGACTCCATCTTGATGCCTGCGATCAACACTGCATAAAAACACATCACATAGCATTGCACAATATCATAGCATCAATATTTGTATAAGACTCAAACTCATACACAATCAAAAACACAAAATATTCTTCTCTGCACAGTTCTGGACACAATCGGAAGTTCCGCACTTACCACAGCGGAAGTTCCGATTTCCGGAACATCCACACTCGTCAGGATTATCGGAAGTTCCGCACTCAACACTGCGGTACTTCCGATATCCAAACAACCGACTTTCGGATATTTGATTCCGATTTGGTACCTCGAGAGAACACTCAATGTCGGTATTATCGGACACTCGCTACCCCTTGTGCGGAAGTTCCGATTTCCTTCACCGAACTCAAAACCCGGAAAATCGGAAGTTCCTATTTCCAACACCGTAGTTAGATTATCGAACTTCCGCTCCATACACAGCGGTAGTTCCGATTTCCCTGACTCAGCCCAGAAACAGTCCAAACCGAAAAACTCAACTCTCAATCTAATCAACACACTTGTCAAATACTCATCACTCAGAGTGGAGGACCTCTCACATGGTCTCTCACCCAGTTCAGCACAAGCATTGCTTGCTTTGATGCATTCTTAAGCGTGTTTAGCACCCTTCTCCCTGATGGTCACAAACTGCCCGCTAACTTGTATGAGGCCAAGAAATTGATAAGCGCACTAAATTTGCCATATGAGAAGATTGATGTTTGTCCAAATCATTGCATGCTATTTAGGAATGAGAATGTGCACAAAGATCACTGTGATAAGTGTGGTGAGTCTAGGTTTGTTGAGGTTGACTCCGGTGATGGTCAGAAGAGGCAGCTTCCTATTGGCAGAAAAATACTTCGCTATCTACCATTTGTGCCACGAATCCAACGGTTGTACATGTCTGAGGTTTCTGCCAATCAAATGATATGGCACAAGTATGGTCGTCGGTACCATGCTGACAAGATGGTCCACCCATCTGATGGTGAAGCATGGAAGCAATTTGATCGAGACTATGTAGAGTTCGCCGTGGAGCCTTGGAATGTTTGAATTGCAATCGCAACTGATGGGTTTAACCCATTTGGTATGGGGGCTGCGCCGTACAGCTGTTGGCCTGTGTTTGTCATTCCCCTTAACCTCCCACCCGGCGTTTGCATGCAGAAGCAAAACATATTCCTTTCCTTGATAATCCCTGGTCCTGAATACCCAAGGAAGAATATGAGTGTATTCATGGAGCCGGTGGTGGATGAATTGTTACATGCTTGGGAACAAGGCATAGTAACATATGACCGGTCAGCGAAACAGAACTTTACCATGCGGGTCGCGTACCACACATCAATGCATGACTTCCCAGCATACGGGATATTCTGTGGGTGGTGTGTACATGGGAAGATGTCATGCCCAATCTGCAGGGAGGCGTTGCGTGGCTGTTGGCTAAAGCATGGTCGCAAGCATTCCTTCTTCGATTGTCATCGTCAATTCCTTCCAATTGACCACGAATTTAGAAGTGACACAAATGGATTTAGGGCTAATATTGATGTCATGATGGACCACCCGTCGGTGGCAGTGTGGAGGTTCGTGCGGCTAGATGCTTTGAAGCCCCTTGACGATGGAGATGGGTTCGAGAAATATGGCGAGGAGCACAATTGGACTCACATTCCAAGCTTGTGGCGGCTACCATACTTCCATAAGCTCATTCTTCTGTATAACATAGATGTAATGCACAATGAGAAGAATGTTGCAGAGGCCATATTTAGCACATTCTTTGACATTCCAGACAAAACGAAGGACAATATCAAGGCTCGACTCGACCAAGAGGAGCTTTGCAATAGTTTCCCGAGTATTACTCTCGGGAAACACTGATTTACCCGACTGAACTATCCCGAGTGTTATTTCCCGAGTGTTGACCTTCGGGAAAGTATGTCCCGAGTGTTTTATTGGTTTTCCGAGTGTATGGAGCACTCGGGAAAAGACCTGTTTCTGGTAGTGATTAAGCCCTCGAATTTACCAAACTCTCTCTCACTATAGTCCCCGTCTGCATCAGATAGCATCTGATCTAGATTGTCATCGTGCGAACTACACTCATCGAAAGCTGTGGGGACACCGAATTATTTACATAGGATCATAGTCCTCCAGATCATATGTAAACAATTCTAGGTCTCCAAGTTATGAAATCCAACTTAACCTATGTAAATATGCCGACCATAGCGGTTTGAGACCATACTTACATGAGTCAAGTAGCATTTCAAATCTTCAGATATGTGTCTCATGTTAGCTCCCAATGATCAAGACTAACACGCACTTATCTCAATCAACATTGATCACAGTCATACACAAGGCATACAGATATATTACAAATGTCATACAAGACAAAGACTTATGTCTATTAGTTACAGCAGGGGTCGATCGGCCAAATTTAACCATTAACATAAGTACATAGCGGAAGGTAAAACATTAAAACAAAACTCCAAGAATGTGTGCCCTTCACAAAGGCAACTGAGTAGAGGCCAGAAATAGCGCTATTCGTTAGCGTCACCGAAATCAGCGCTAACGAAATGATCCATGTTATAATCTTTCTCACCTGAACAAATAGACAATCCGTTAAAGTACAAAGTTGTACTTGCAATACTTACATAAAGAATAATTTATACATGCTAGTGGTTGATCAAAGAGATGTTATAGTGGCTCTAGTTTTTGCATAAACGTGGCAATACTCAAACTACACATATTAGTTTAAGAAGGCATTTTTAGCAATCGACTGTTTATCACAAGAATGTTAAATGACATAAAGTTAAATATATAACAAATAATATGAAAGTGGCAGCCCGATAATCCAAACTCATGACAAATCCGTCATGACGATACCATGTTGTCCCATGTCAAATTTTGGTTTAGAGTCTAACAATGATGTCAGTCAAGACCCAAGTGATATCCATAACCATGTGGACACGGCTATTCGAATAGATTATAACCCTGTAGGGGAGTACATCTTTATCCACATGACTCGATCAGCCCGTAAGCCTCCGGATAATAACACACTTCCTTTGGTGTGTCGGCCGGGGAAATCAAGACTCGGTATTTTTCAACAGGAAACCCATATTGAAGTGAAACACTCATGCATGATAAAATCCCGCTTAGTACTAGCTATACCGCCTACTAACTAACCGGGCATACAAGTTGTGTCGGGGGGGCCAATGTAACGAGTTAGCATGTGGGTCGACCACCAACATCAAAATAAAAATAGCGCACACTTGCACATTATATCCTTACATTGGGTTCCTAAAGAACATGAGATTTCACAGTCTCATGTCCTCACACCACCTGTGTTTCAAATCAATACGACCTTCCCCTTACTTGACCAAGTGGCTCCCAACCCGCGTCTGGAAGTATGCATGATACTTGGAGTGACAGCCCAAAGTTTAGTCCTTGATGATCCGAACAAGTCTTTTCACAATACCTGATTCTCATGCACGATGGCACCCTCGCTACTAGTCACTTGTCTAGATCAAAATCTATTTTTAAAGAACAAAATTTGGACCCCACTGTGAGGACCCCCGGGTTATTTCCGTAAGACCGAGGTTTACCTGGTCTTAAGGAAATAACTCTGGGCCTCAAGTAAATGAATTCCACCTTAACTCCATCCAAGTGAGAAGCCCGACCGAAACTAGAGCCCCGGTGATCATGCGCGCTGCTCCTCTGCAAGCACTACATGATTATCGGTTCTCCAAACGGTCAAAGCCAACACTTGGACAAGTTAAAGTGGGATTCATAACAGCGAGTATGAGGCCATGTTGGCTCCCAGGATCAGCGACCAACACGCTCATACTCTCATTCAACGTTGATCACATCCATACAACAACGTACATTAACAATCCAAAAGACATACAACATAATAGTTAAGTCTACACTATTACATAACGGCCGACCGGCCAAATTCAAATAAGAGTGATAAATAACAGCGGAAGCAAAATAAATAAACCAAAAGTCCAGCAAGGTATGCCCATAACCCAAGGCAACCATTTGGGGTTAAAAGATAGCACTACTCGTCGATTGTCGCCTAAATCGGCAGCGGCGAGCTCATCGATCTCGATATCGTCCTCACCTGAAAAGAAAAACAAAAAGGCCAGCCAACATCTGGCTGAGTACAAGTGCACTCGCAAGTCTTACACAAAGAAAAGTAGTTATGCATATTGGGCAATCAATGGATAGCTTTAGTGGTTCTAGTTTTGCATAAAGCGCAACATCTTACATTCCTAGACCATCTAGTTTTCGAAAGCCAAGTTATAAATCATTTATTCAAGAGAGGGTTTCACAAGACATATGTAATAATATGGATCAATCAATATCAAGGTGGCTGTCCACTTTGATAAACTAAAATACATGAACATCCCATTCATGCGAAACCAATTGTAACCATGTCAACTTTTAATTTTTGAAGTCTAACGATGAAGCATACTTAAACCAAGTGTTGTCCATAACCGTGGACACGGCTATTCGAATAGATTATCTCTGCAGAGGTGTACTACTTTACCCACATGACCCGACTAGCCCGTAAGCCTCCGGATGCCTCCGGAAAATAGCACACTTCCTTAGGTATGCCGGCTAGGGAGAATCGAGATCTGATCATTTTTAGCAAGAAAATCTTATTGGGATGTACCACCCATATGTGGGAATCCCAACTTAGACATAAGCATATAGCAAATGCTAAGCGGGCACACATGTTGTACTGGAGTGGCCAGTGTGAGGTAGTTAGTATGTTGCATCCCACAACATAGGTAATCGTGCTCATTAAGCACAGTATATATCACACTTGGGTTCCAAAGGAACATAGGATTTCACGGTCTCTATGTCCCCACACCGCCTGCGGTCTTACCCAATAAAACATTCCCCTTACTTAACCGTACGGTACCCATATCCCGCATGTGATAGTACGCTCGGTACTTGGAGTGTAACGTCCATGGCTCGGTCCTTAATGGTCCAGACAAGACAACCACAAACCCGAATCTCGTGCATAACAGCACCCACACTAACAACCACTTGTCCGTACCCAAAACCATTTAACAACAACAAGTTTTGAACCAAAATAACCAGATATAACAATCTGGACAAAATTAATAACAGAATAAGAGTTGTTATGTGTCTCCCACAATTGTGAGCTAGTCCCGCCAATTGATCTACTGCGTTATCTAGACCCGCAATGGCTAAGCAATAGACACACAACAATCATATCATCACAAACCTATCTTAAGCATATGTGTATGTGAAATATCAGGGATAACCATCAAGCATAGGGTATAACTAATCTACTCAAACATAAAGGTATACCGAAAGTAGCATGCAGGCAATATCATTGCATTTCAAATACTAATGTAAGAAAACTGGGATCAATATGATGCAAAAGAAATTTCAAAGGATGCTTGCCTTGCTGGGAGTTCACTTGCTCACTCTCGGTTACGTAGTCGTTCATTTGCGACAACTTGGACTCTATAGAAATAGCGATACCGAATGAACACCGAGAAAAGCGAAAAAATTCAAAGTTCTCCAAAATGAATGAAATTTTCACAGTAGCTATATTATGATTTTAGATGAATTTAGGTGAAAGAATTATTTCATTTGGATTTCGTATGTGAAAGTTATGACAGTTTGAAAATTGGTTTTGGGAAAAATGCTGAAAATGGGCTTCGGTTACTGTTCATCCGAAATCCAATTTTTAGCACAAATTTGTAGAACAGTGGTGAAGAAAATGATTACATATATAAATAGATAATAAAATTATAAGACCAAAATAAATTGGTTCAAAACATTTAGAGTTCAAATGAATTAGTTATGAATTTTCAAAGTTAAAAGCACTTTGTAGTGTAAAAGTAATTCTTTTTCTGAAATTTCTACAACATAAGAATACTTTTTAACTCAATCTAACCTAGCCTCTGTCATAATCAAAGTAGGCCATCCAACCACACAATGCCCTGATTAATGCTCTCCCAACCATACAACATATTCGATAATTGTACAAAATCCACCGACTTATGGGCATAAGACCATGCCTAAATCCATCAATCATTCTCTGATATATTATTTACGCTAATACTAACTACCTAGCTCTACTAGTATCGCATCGGTAATTCATATTTGCATCCATCCAAAATTTCCACCGACCGATGTTTAATTGACTAACCGACACCTAATGAGCTTTATAATTTAAATGCACATCCAATACTTAATAGCTCACAAATCGATCAACTCATATTCATACCACCGAACTCAGTCATGAACGACCACTACCAATCCAATCATATAGGTGCCACTACGATCAACTAATAATCCTTTATCTACTAATCCAATTGAGAGTACAAATCTACCAACTCGGCACATAGGACTTAACTATTACATACACGGCAATCCAATTATTTATCCCCAATCAAATAATCCAATCCTACCTTCTCCTAAATTCTAGCATACATGTCTCATGTAGCTACTACTTCGGACATCCGATCAATTTGCTAATGCTTAATTAAATCATCCGATTCAACTAATCCAACAAGGTACATAATCCGACATCCAACGAGCAACAATACACATATATAAAAGGTATATCATTAATCATCAACACATACTCCATCCACCAAGTAATAGATTATAAAAATCTTTATACATCCTATCCTCAAAAATAACCAATCCAGTGTGACATGAAACCTCCAATTAATGTCTCATCCAAAGATCACCACTAACTTCCATGCGACTTTATATTAATACCGTCGATCAATTAATCGACTCATATATTTTATCTAGCATCCACCGATCAAAGATACATATTCCGCTACGACGATAAAATTATTTGTATCTACCGACATACATCTCATGAACACGCCTACGCACAAATACAACCTAACCGGATAATTATACCGGTCGTAAGCTACCAAAATATTTTTATAAATAAACATGCATAAATAAATACCATGCTCATGACTAATATGCAACATGAACAACTAAATATTGTAAACACGATTAGACACTAAAGATTTTTACCACGGCACTAAGCGTGCGATATATCGCCGGACGTCTTATCGGCTACACGTCCACGTCCATCGTAGTCGTCGTCGTTCCCGTGTCCGCTCGGCCTCTCGTCCGTGTCCACCGTAGTCGTCGTCGAGCTCGTCCGGCTCCTCGTCCATATCGGTCGTCCTAGTGCCGTCACATGCGCCACGCCGCCTCGCCACTCGCCTCGTCGCGGCTCGTCTTTCTCGGGCCGCCATGCCTCGCCTAGACACCATGCCGTCGGTCGTCACATTCCTTGCCGCCTTGAGCCGGAGCTCGGTACCGCGCCGCCGCTTCTTCTTTGCCGCTTGTGCCGGCGACATGCATCTGCTGATCCGACCTTGGTGTCGCCGACTCGCCGCCGGCTTTCCACGACGGATTGTTGGCGTGCCCCTCATCGACGTTGCTCCGTCGGCCGGGCCGCCTCTACCGCCGGCCGACTGCCGCTGCTAGCAAGCCGAGTGCCATAGTCAATGGTAGCTCGAAGGTACCGAAGATGCGTTTCACTTTGCTGTCGATGAGATCTGCGAGGAGAAGCTCAAACCGAGCACAAAGACACACGAAAAATGTATGTCCGGTCTCGAGGTCGTGAGGTACAAGAGAGAGCCAATCATGCTCTGAACTCCTTTTGGTCAGCAGTTCGCCGTCTTCATCCGGATCCCAGAGTTGTAGATGCCATCGGAGTTGATACTGGCTTTCCATCATTCATGTCGAAACGCTTCAGGAGGTCTCGAGTGTATTTGCCTTGATGAAGAAAGGTACCCTCCCGAGTCTGTTTGATTTGGAAGCCAAGGAAGAAACTCAACTCGCCCATCATGCTCATTTCAAACTCCGAGCTCATGACATCGGAAAAGCGGGAAGCGAGCATGCGAGAGCCGCCAAAGATAATGTCATCCACATAGATGCGGACGAGCGGAAGATCGGTGCCAAGACGGTGGATGAACAAGGTCTTGTCAATTTTACCCATCTCAAAACCATGGCTCAGCAGATAGGACTTAAGCCTTTCATACCAAGCTCTGGGAGCCTGCTTGAGTCCATACAAAGCTTTGGAAAGCTTGTAGACATGGTTAGGGTATTTGGGGTTCTCGAAACCAGGAGGCTGTTTGGACATAGACTTCTTCCTCAATAAGGCCATTGAGGAAGGCACTCTTGACATCCATCTGGTAAAGCTTAAAACCCTTAGAAGCTGCAAAGGCAAGCAGGATTCTAATGGCTTCAAGTCTAGCTACAGGGGCAAAGGTCTCTTCGAAATCTAGACCCTCAACTTGAGAGTACCCCTGAGCTACCAGCCTAGCCTTGTTTCGAATGACTAACCCATCTTCACTTTGCTTGTTCTTGAACACCCATTTGGTCCCAATGATATTGTGACCTTGAGGGGGCTCAACAAGGGACCAGACCTTGTTTCTTTCAAAATTTTCCAACTCCTCATGCATAGCGTTTGTCCAAGACTCGTCAGATAGAGCATGACAAACATCTTTAGGCTCAAATGAGGCGACAGCGCGAATGGAGACGAGAAAGAGACAAGCCAGCTTTGGAACGTGTGACACGCTCGAAGAGGTCTCCAATTATCTGCTCTGAAGGATGGTCCTTTTGAATGTGTCTTGGAGGTCCAGGGTGAGATGAAGAAGTGGCCTCTACCTCATTAGCAGATGAGATAGGAACAGAGCCACTAGCTTCAGAAGAAGCAGAAGGTAAGGTGATCTCCTCGAGTGCGGTGGAAGAAGGCACCTCAAGAGGAGGAGAAGGAGGCTGGATCGGGTAGACAACCCTCATCTCCATCCTCCTCATCATCCACAAAGATGGACTCGATCGCTCTAGGAACACGAGATATCGGGCCTAGTCCCTGGTGGCCTCATCAAAGGTCACCTCACGTGTCTCTAACAATTTACTAGACTCATGAGCCCGGACTCTATAGGCACGAGAAGAAGTCGAGTAACCCAGAAAGATCCCATCACAAGATCGTGACTCGAACTTATCTAGGTTCCCAGACTTCAGAATAAAACACTTGCAACCAAACACACGAAAATGCGAGGCTGGTTTCGCCCATATCTCAACTCATAAGAAGTGCGATGCAAGAGTGCCCAAGAAAAACTCTGTTAGAAACATGACAAGCGGTAGCAATTGCCTCACCCAAAACTTCCTAGGTGTAGAGTACTCATCAAGCATAGTCACGCCATCTCGACCAAGGTGCGGTTCTTCCTCTCCACAACGCCATTTTGTTGGGGGCGTATGGAGAGCGAAGCGGTGCTCTACACTGTCTCACCACAAAACTCTCAAAGTAGGAATTCTTGAACTCGGTGCCATTATCGGTCTGAATTGCTCGTAATGCACTGGGAGCTCAGCAGAAAGCCTACTAAAAGACCACGAAAAGAGTAAGCGTCTCATCCTTGAGGCTAAGAAAAACACCCAAGAATACCTCGAGAAGTCATCGACCACGACAAGTACGTACCACTTCCCTCCCTCTTGATGCACTCTAGCTGGTCCCTCTTGTGTCCATATGGAGCGATTGACACAGTGCATCTGTCATAATCCTTTAGAATCGGAGGATGTGAGGCAAGCAACCATTTTGCCGTGTCGGCAAGGAGCACAAACAAGATCCTTGACCATTTTGAGTTTGGCAAACCACGAATGAGATCGTGGCCGCTAACTCGGTCGATGATCAAATCCTATATGACCAAGTCTCCTATGCGAGAAAGTCAAATCACGAATTGAAGCTACTAAACACCGAGAGGATCACGGAAGACTCGAAAAATCAGCACGAAAGATCCTCCCATACCAGAAATCCATAAACCGGACTACAGAAGAATCAAGAATTTTGCAATTGTTTTCTTAAAGCTCACCTCATAACCGCCATCATCGGTCGAGAGACCAAAGCGATTATCTGCAGCTTACTTACTAAGGCAACATCTTTCAAAATAAAAGAATTATTAATGCTCACTTTACCTTTAGCGATGACGCGCCCAAATGAAGCATCTCCAAAGTGATCGTCTCATCACCGAGCGCGGCTAAGGAAGAAAACCAACGAGACTCACGGTCATATAGCGTGAACACCGAGTCTACAATCCGGACCTTTCCTTCCCGGCCGTGACCACGAGTCAAAGCAGTAAAGTCTCGATCTTGGGGTGAATCAGCGATGATTTTGGCACCCAATCTTGAGTAACACGGCGACAGATGAAGTAGTCAAGCAAGGACCGACCTCTATCTACCCTACGCTCTCTGTCACTCAACAAGTCAAAGATCTCGGCATGTTCTTTGGATCCATTGCTATGGGAGAGCGAGTGAAGTGCGATAACATCTTGATCTTGCCGCAGTAGCTATCTCGAAAGGAAAAGCGAGATCTACCCTCGGGACGGCGGAGATTACGACCAAAGGGAGCATGAGGATGAAAATCGAAAACTTCGGAAAAACCAAGTCCTCGATCTTGCCCAAAATCATCGGATGGAACAAATCTAGACCTCGTGTTGGTCTTAGGTGCACTCAAGATGCAGGGACCACCGAATGTGCCTAAGAGACTCAACACGGTCTCTACGCGATCTTGGCGCTGAAGCAATGATCAACTAAATGTCCATCTTTACGATGAAGGTGCAATGATATCGCCTTACGAGGGGCGAAGCTGCGGTGGAATCACCTTCGTCGAAATCCTTTGAACAAAACCCACGACTTAAAATTGACTTTCTCAGTCTGGGCTTAGTTTTGATCACACGGTGCTATGGTTTTGAGCACGGCGGTGGATGCTTCCTCATATCCTCCACGGATATCATATCCTAGACCCACGATTAAATCTGCAAATTTTAGATTTGTCTAGAATGAGATTGAGCTTCTTCTTGCCTCCTACAAACCTCTCGAGAGTGTTCATAAGATCCGACACTCCCGAAAGAGAGAGGTGCAAGAAGAGCGAGGGGAAGAAGGGACAATGAGAAGGTAAGGGAGCGAAGAAGAACCAACGGCGAGAGGAAAGATTGGCTTGTGCACGCACACCGACTTTGGGGGACAGATCCTCTCGCTAGCAGATTGGTTCACGTTGCTAGGCGTCTCTACCAAACCCTTAGACTTCTTCCCAAAGACACACAATACAAGCAGATGATTGTGTCTCTAGAAGGTCCTTAGTTAGCTTCACATTTTTCATCCAAGGCAACCAAATCACATTTTAGTTTATAACAATGATTGCATGGTGAGCTAACAAGGTCCTTAGAAGCATCTTGAGCCAATTTATTCTTGTGATCAATCATTTCTTGAAGCGCTAGAATCTGATTCTAGTTCAATTGATTAACTTAGGACAGTTTAAACAAGAAACAATAGGCTCTAGTAGCGCGACTTGAAATTCAGACAATTTTGTGATATGCCCGCTTTAGGTTTATCTTGAGATTATTACAATTTTCACAAGTTTGAGTGCAGATCAAGCAACATGGTATAAAGACCTCTAAGCGAATTGTCCTTAACCTCACATGAGGTGCAAGCGATAGCCTCAACGGTAGTGGATGAAGGAGGTGCTACCCTACTCATCTCTAATTCACAAGAAGGCTAATGTTCTCTACCTTAATCATGTCAAGTTCGGAGGACACACTATCATGTAAGGTCCTTAGTTTATCCATATCATCAATCAAAGCACTGACATGTGTCACATTCATCACGGGAGGGAGCGGATGTAAGTAAAGTAAGCTCCGTGATAGTCTAGCTACTTCCTTCTCCAACCCGACACTTAGCCCTAGACTTAGCATGGAATCTACCTAGCTTAAGAAAAGCATCATTAAGCTGGTCATAAGTGGGACTAACCTCGCCGAGTCGGATCGGCTCATTGTCGCTCGATTCGCCCGAGGGCCATGAAGCACATCTTGGGAGAAGTTGCCGTCGTCCTTGGGATCATGATCGTCCTTCCCATCATCGTCCTCCACCCTCCACCTCGCCGGTGTCCGGTTAAATCGAGGCGGTGAGGACGCGATGGAGCGACTTCTTTGCCTTCCCAAAGTTGCGGAACTTCTTCTTGCCTTGATCAGTCTTTGAGGGCTTCGTGTTGCGGTTCTTGTCGATGTAGTCGTTCTTGCTTGGACCGCCATAGTCACCTTTGCCCTTCCCAAGCTTGGGACGGTTGCTCGGATGTGGTTGGGGCCACCACACTCGAAACAAATCACAGGACCTCCTCTTTTCCATCCCTCCTCCTCTTGTAAGCATGGGAAAACTTCCGAGCTAGGAGGGCTAGTTGTTCATCCTCAAGTCGCTCTAGCGATCATCGGTTATGTCACGAGAGAGCTAGGGAGAACCAGCGTGTCGACTCGAGAAGAAGATCGAGAGGTGGGATCGGTGACTAAAGCCATCATTGTGACTTCGACCTTCGAGAGACAATGTCAATCTCGTGAGTCTTGAGGCGCGAGTAAAGCGCATCAAGAGTCGTGGTCGAGAGGTCTGCTATCTTTGATGGTAGTCACTTTCATCTCCCAAACACGAAGATCAAGTGCGAAAGCATCGTCGGCGTTATCCGAGTCGGGGTATGTAAGACCGACCGCTCGGAGGTTGCTCAAAATCTTGTGAAAGCAAAAAGCACTCGTCAAGAGATTCGCGACAAGCATCTCAAACTTTCGTATTCACGCTTGAGGCGGTCTTGTCTAACCGTCTTAATCGAGTGGTGCCCTCATGGTATGCATCGAGGTCACCCGGATGTAAAGCGAAATCAAATGAGAAATACGATCAAACTCACTTCTGCTTAAACCCTGAATGATTATGTTCCTTGCCTTAGCATTTGCCTCAACATCGGCCATGTTTCCAGCATTGATGTTCTCATCGGCAGGAACAGCAAATCTAACCTTCACCTTTCTCCAGATGGCATACCCCTGAGCCTGGATGTAAGTTTCCATTCGGCTCTTCCAGAAGGGGTAATCCAGACCATCAAAAACTGGAGGCTTGGTGGAATACTTGTCCGTTGCCATGGCTCAACCGACCGGTTAAGATCTATCAAGAAGAGCTAACCGGCTCTGATACCAATTGAAGGACCGAAATGGCAACAGAGGGGGGGTGAATGGTGCCTAAAAATTAATACTCCCCTTCACTGTATTTAAAACCAGCCTACAAAGATCTCTGAAGATCTAAAGAAAGTAAATGAAGCAAGATCAAATAACAAAAACAAGTTTCAGGCTGTTCTTCTGGAAATCGGAAGTTCCGGGCAGTAGATTGCGGAAGTTCCGCTTGCGGTAGTTCCGCAGTGTATATCGCGGAAGTTTAAACTGCGGTACTTCACGCATAAAATCTAAGCTCGATTATCTCGACCGAAAAACGAGCGCTCGGGTTTTGCCCCAAAATCAAACTACTTAATCTTGAATGCTCTTCTCGGTCAAGTTTTACGAACATCATCCTAAACACCATCTTGACCTTATGGAGAAGAATCGCAACCAAAGATTCAATAATCGAACCAAAAGCGGATTTCTTGAAGGCGGGCAAGAAAGACCAAAACCAATGATAAGCGAGATTCTCAGATTCTTAGAACATGAAACTTTGAGGAAGTAATAGCAATACCAAAACGATTCTAGATATGAAGTTTCATGCTATCTCATAAAATGAATCAAAAGATATGCCAAAACCCTAGGTATTCAACATGAGCAGAGAGAGAGAGTTGCAAAATCAAATAATTGAAACCTCAGTTTCATTGGATTGAAACATAGATTACAGAGGTAACGCAAAGAGGAATGATTACAATAGGTTTCAGTTCATACTCTCCTCTCAACAAGCTCTCAAAAAGCAAAACAAATCCTTTTCTAGAGCTAACCTAATTTTCTCTCCAAAAATCTAACCCTAACTCCGGGTTCTCCCTATTTATAGCCTTTGCTAATGGGCCTCCAACCCATTAAGCCCGCTACACCGAACGGAACCGCCTCCACTTTTTTGCTGCGAAAAGACCCTTCGCCTTGCGCACCTTCCGAAGCCTCCGTACACCTTGCTGTCCTGACACGCAACCACCTCAAGATTCACGCCGTCTTGACACATCCCGGCCGTTCGACCTCAACGCCTCCTGCGCCTAGTCCGGTCCACGTGTCTCGCCACGACTCCATCTTGATGCCTGCGTCAACACAGACAAAAACACATCACATAGCATTGCACAATATCATAGCATCAATATTTGTATAAGACTCAAACTCATACACAATCAAAAACACAAAATATTCTTCTCTCGCGATTACGGACACAATCGGAAGTTCCGCATTTACCACGTGGAAGTTCCGATTTTCGATTATCCGACTCGTCGGGATTATCGGAAGTTCCGCACTCAACACTGCGGTACTTCCGATATCGAACAACCGACTTTCGGATATTTGATTCCGATTTGGTACCTCGGAGAACACTCAATGTCGATTATCGGACACTCCGCTACCCTTGTGCGGAAGTTCCGATTTCCTTCACCGAACTCAAAACCCGGAAAATCGAAAGTTCCTATTTCCAACACCGGTAGTTCGATTTATCGAACTTCCGCTCCATACGTAGTTCCGATTTCCGACTCGGCCCGAAGCAGTCAAACCGAAAAACTCAACTCTTAATCTAATCAACACACTTGTCAAATACTCATCACTCAGAGTGGAGGACCTCTCACATGGTCTCTCACCCAGTTCAGCACAAGCATTGCTTGCTTTGATGCATTCTTAAGCGTGTTTAGCACCCTTCTCCCTGATGGTCACAAACTGCCCGCTAACTTGTATGAGGCCAAGAAATTGATAAGCGCACTAAATATGCCATATGAGAAGATTGATGTTTGTCCAAATCATTGCATGCTATTTAGGAATGAGAATGTGCACAAAGATCACTGTAATAAGTGTGGTGAGTCTAGGTTTGTTGAGGTTGACTCCGGTGATGGTCAGAAGAGGCAGCTTCCTATTGGCAGAAAAATACTTCGCTATCTACTATTTGTGCCACGAATCCAACGGTTGTACATGTCTGAGGTTTCTGCCAATCAAATGATATGACACAAGTATGGTCGTCGGTACCATGCTGACAAGATGGTCCACCCATCTGATGGTGAAGCATGGAAGCAATTTGATCGAGACTATGTAGAGTTCGCCGTGGAGCCTTGGAATGTTCGAATTGCAATCGCAACTGATGGGTTTAACCCATTTGGTATGGGGCTACGCCCATAACCTGTTGGCTTTGTGTTTTCATTCCCTTAACCTCCCACCCGGCGTTTGCATGCAGAAGCAAAACATATTCCTTTCCTTGATAATCCCTGGTCCTGAATACCCAAGGAAGAATATGAGTGTATTCATGGAGCCGGTGGTGGATGAATTGTTACATGCTTGGGAACAAGGCATAGTAACATATGACCGGTCAGCGAAACAGAACTTTACCATGCGGGTCGCGTACCACACATCAATGCATGACTTCCCGGCGTACGGGATATTCTGTGGGTGGTGTGTACATGGGAAGATGCCATGCCCAATCTGCAGGGAGGCGTTGCGTGGCTGTTGGCTAAAGCATGGTCGCAAGCATTCCTTCTTCGATTGTCATCGTCAATTCCTTCCAATTGACCACGAATTTAGAAGTGACACAAATGGATTTAGGGCTAATATTGATGTCCGCAGTGGACCACCCCGTCGGCTGGCAGGTGTGGAGGTTCGTGCACGGCTAGATGCTTTGAAGCCCCTTGACGATGGAGATGGGTTCGAGAAATATGGCGAGGAGCACAATTGGACTCACATTCCAAGCTTGTGGCGGCTACCATACTTCCATAAGCTCATTCTTCTGTATAACATAGATGTAATGCACAATGAGAAGAATGTTGCAGAGGCCATATTTAGCACATTCTTTGACATTCCAGACAAAACGAAGGACAATATCAAGGCTCGACACGACCAAGAGGAGCTTTGCAATAGTTTCCCGAGTATTACTCTCGGGAAACACTGATTTACCCGACTGAACTATCCCGAGTGTTATTTCCCGAGTGTTGACCTTCGGGAAAGTATGTCCCGAGTGTTTTATTGGTTTTCCCGAGTGTATGGAGCACTCGGGAAAAGACCTGTTTCTGGTAGTGATTAAGCCCTCGAATTTACCAAACTCTCTCTCACTATAGTCCCCGTCTGCATCAGATAGCATCTGATCTAGATTGTCATCGTGCGAACTACACTCATCGAAAGCTGTGGGGACACCGAATTATTTACATAGGATCATAGTCCTCCAGATCATATGTAAACAATTCTAGGTCTCCAAGTTATGAAATCCAACTTAACCTATGTAAATATGCCGACCATAGCGGTTTGAGACCATACTTACATGAGTCAAGTAGCATTTCAAATCTTCAGATATGTGTCTCATGTTAGCTCCCAATGATCAAGACTAACACGCACTTATCTCAATCAACATTGATCACAGTCATACACAAGGCATACAGATATATTACAAATGTCATACAAGACAAAGACTTATGTCTATTAGTTACAGCAGGGGCCGATCGGCCAAATTTAACCATTAACATAAGTACGCAACGGAAGGTAAAACATTAAAACAAAAACTCCAAGAATGTGTGTGCCCTTCACAAAGGCAACTGAGTAGAGGCTAGAAATAGCGCTATTCGTTAGCGTCACCGAAATCAGCGCTAACGAAATGATCCATGTTATAATCTTTCTCACCTGAACAAATAGACAATCCGTTAAAGTACAAAGTTGTACTTGCAATACTTACATAAAGAATAATTTATACATGCTAGTGGTTGATCAAAGAGATGTTATAGTGGCTCTAGTTTTTGCATAAACGTGGCAATACTCAAACTACACATATTAGTTTAAGAAGGCATTTTTAGCAATCGACTGTTTATCACAAGAATGTTAAATGACATAAAGTTAAATATATAACAAATAATATGAAAGTGGCAGCCCGATAATCCAAACTCATGACAAATCCGTCATGACGATACCATGTTGTCCCATGTCAAATTTTAGTTTAGAGTCTAACAATGATGTCAGTCAAGACCCAAGTGATATCCATAACCATGGACACGGCTATTCGAATAGATTATAACCCTGTAGGGGAGTACATCTTTATCCACATGACTCGATCAGCCCGTAAGCCTCCGGATAATAACACACTTCCTTTGGTGTGTCGGCCGGGGAAATCAAGACTCGGTATTTTTCAACAGGAAACCCATATTGAAGTGAAACACTCATGCATGATAAAATCCCGCTTAGTACTAGCTATACCGCCTACTAACTAACCGGGCATACAAGTTGTGTCGGAGGGGCCAATGTAACGAGTTAGCATGTGGGTCGACCACCAACATCAAAATAAAAATAGCGCACACTTGCACATTATATCCTTACATTGGGTTCCTAAAGAACATGAGATTTCACAGTCTCATGTCCTCACACCACCTGTGTTTCAAATCAATACGACCTTCCCCTTACTTGACCAAGTGGCTCCCAACCCGCGTCTGGAAGTATGCATGATACTTGGAGTGACAGCCCAAAGTTTAGTCCTTGATGATCCGAACAAGTCTTTTCACAATACCTGATTCTCATGCACGATGGCACCCTCGCTACTAGTCATTTGTCTAGATCAAAATCTATTTTTAAAGAACAAAATTTGGACCCCACAATCAGATTCGATGATCTGAACTAAAAATATAAATATAATTATTCAGTGTCTCCTAGGATTGACGAGATAACCCCGTCAACTGAACTATGTGACTACTGACTTGCATGGCTAAGCACTACCACCAACGATAAGTAATATCACACACAACTAACGTAGGCATATCTGTAAAGGAGAATTCAACATTAACCTGAAAGAATTGGGATATAGCTAATTAGACTTCACAAAGTATTCATACTCGAAAATAGCATGCACGCAAGTAATATTCGCATTTCAAAACACTAAAGTAGGAAATACTGGGATCAATATGTATGCAAGCATAAAAGTAAAAAGTGATGTTTGCACCTTGTTGAAATGCCAATTGTTCGCTCTCAGATGGGTACTCGTTCGCTTCAGACAGCTCGGATTGTAAAGAAAAACACGTTATTGAATAAACAATGAGAAAACTGAGAAAATCCAAAATACTCAAAAATGTATGAGAATATCACAATATGGATATTATGATTTAATATGAATTTACGTGAAAATTTTAGTTCATTTGGAGTTCAATTCGATTTTCTATAGATTTTTCAAGGTTAAAGTTATTAGGGTTCATGTATTTTAAATATCATATTTTTATGTAATAGTAACATATTCAAAATCTATTCAAATTTAAAGTACAGTAAAAATGTAAACTAACAAAATTAGTTTGCTCAATTCAGTGTTAAAATGAATTAATTATGAATTTTTGAAGTTTATAATAATTTTCAGTGTAAAAACAATTAAATTTGGATTTTCTAATTGCGTGAAATACTTTTTACACTCACTCGCAGCTAGCCATAGGTAATGACAAGTGGCGGGGATGCTGAACACGGCCGGAACGGGGCAGCGACGAGTCCACCAAACTCAGAGGGGATGAAGTCGCCGGCATCGCATCCGACGAACTTCACTTCAACGCAAGTTCAGGGAGCTAAGTGGCATAACATTGCATGTTCAAATGGCTAAGAAAGTAAAATGCAAGATTAGCGAGCTAAGTGCAATTTTCTCTAAATTTTATTACAAGTTCGATATAGAAACCGTGAATACTTCATGAACAAAATTAACAGGATTTTCACAAGGAGAAAGCAACATTTCAAATGAATTTTCTACAACTGTACAGGCTTGTCTTCAGGCTGATTGTTGAAGTATAAGTGAGTTATCCGTTTTTCTTTATCAGCTTAAGATTTTAGGTGAACTGGTTGGTGCATCAACTTAATATGGTATTAAAACCAAAAGGTCTTGAATTAAAGATCCGACTTAAACTTTTAGATGAACAAGTTGTTGCATGCAACTCAATAATGACAAAAGAAGTTCAATGAATTCCATTTCCATGTTATCTTTCAAAGCTGATGACATTGTTCTGTGTTCAACCTCCGAATATATTCTCCCACTAATATACAACTAGGGACTACGCGTATTTTTATTTATGGAGCGGCTGTCATTCAAATGGTCCCATTTTAAACAAATTCGGAACCGAAGATTGATGCCTGCTGCCAACTCTTTATTTCCAGCTCTTTGCCATGGACATCTAACCTTCTATGATTCCAGCTCTTGCTGCTAACCATCACTCACACCCACAAAAAACTCTTGACTCGCGTTCCACTCCATTGCAATGGCTCTTACTTCAGAATCCCATGCCCTCCCTCACATAGCCATCTTCCCGTTCATGGCCAAGGGCCACACCATCCCGCTCATCCAGCTCGTCCACCACCTCCGTCGCCACAACCTCGCCACCGTCACCTTCTTCACCACCCCGGGCAACGCCGCCTTCGTCCGCGAAGGGCTGTCCGGCGCCGACACGGACGTCGTCGAGCTCGCGTTCCCCGCTGACGTGCCAGGCATCCCGCCGGGCGTCGAGAGCGCCGAGGGCCTCACGTCCATGGCCTCCTTCGTCGTCTTCGCCGAGGCCGTGTCGCTGCTACAGCCGCAGTTCGAGGCGTCCCTCGCCGCCATGCACGCCCCGGCCAGTCTCCTCGTCGCCGACGCGTTCCTGTACTGGACGAACGCGTCGGCGGAAAGGCTCGGCGTCCCGAAGGTGTCGTTCTTTGGCATCTCCGCGTTCGCGCACGTCATGCGGGAGCTGCGCATCCGCCACGACCCGTGCGCCGTGCTGCGGCACGGCGACGTCGACGGAGATGGCCATCCGGCCGCGTTCACGGTGCCGGAGTTCCCGCACATCAAGCTCACGTTCGAGGACTTCATGGCGCCGTTTGGCGACCCATCTTCGATTGGGGCGATGCTGGAGCTGGACGGCAAGCTGGGGAAGGCCATCGAGGAAAGCCATGGCCTGATCATTAACACCTTCCACGGCCTAGAGACTCCGTACGTTGAGTTCTGGAACGACCACGTCGGGCCCAGGGCCTGGCCCGTCGGCCCACTCTGCCTCGCCCAGCCGACATCTGCGCAAGACGACTCCCGCCCCTCATGGATGGAGTGGCTGGACGAGAAGGCGGCTGCCGGGCGGGCCGTGCTCTACGTCGCACTCGGGACGCTGGCCGCGATCCCGGAGGTGCAACTCAAGGAAGTTGCAGACGGGCTCGAGCGGGCCGAGGTGGACTTCATATGGGCCGTGAGACCTGAGAACATCGACCTCGGCGCAGGGTTCGAGGAGCGTACCAAGGACAGGGGCTTAGTGGTAAGAGAGTGGGTGGACCAACTGGAGATTTTGCAACACAAGAGCGTACGAGGGTTCCTGAGTCACTGTGGCTGGAACTCGGTGCTGGAGAGTGTCACCGCCGGCGTGCCACCGGCGGTTTGGCCTATGCACGCCGACCAACCTTTCAACGCAAAGTTCTTAGTCGATGAGCTGAAGATCGCGGTTAGAGTTTGGACGAGTGACAGGACGATGCGGGGTTTGGTCACAAGCGAGGAGGTTTCAAAGGTGGTGAGGGAGCTGATGCTCGGCGAGGCGGGGGCGGAGGCAGCGAAGAACGTGACAGAGCTGTCGACGTTGGCGAAGGAGGCCGTGGCCGCGGGAGGATCATCGTGGAAGGCAGTGGAAGAGATGATCGGTGAACTATGCGCAACGAATACGCATGGCAACGTAGAGGTGACGGCAGATGTTTAACCTGCAGTGTTTTTTCTTTATTTCTTTCTTATAAATAATATATTTGGTGGAGCTGCGTGGCTTGAGACACAAACCAGTTTGAGTTAGCACCTTCTTTTTCGTAGGAGAATAAAGTTTTCGGAATGGTGAGAACAAATTGGTATAGCAACGTCCATCACACAAACTTGTATATATTGAAACATGTACCACAAAGTTGTCAGCGTGTGAACTGTGAAGCATTCGTTTAGAGCATATGAAATTATGGAAGTGCATTTCTACCCTAGTCGTACATGCACATGTTGACTTTTACCATTGCTGCTGCATGGAGATTCGTACGTGCTGTTATATAATTTATCCCATGTTGATGTTATTAATTTCCCAAATTTCTCTTCACCTGCAAACAACGCAGCCCTACTACATAAACACTAAATCGCTGAAAATTGACAAGATCGCCAAGCTGTGACCCGACGACAGCTCAGTTGGAACTTGCAAGGTCACCAAACGGCCCATCAACCCATGTTGACATTTCGATACTAGATTGGCATTTTTTTTTCATGCATTGTTTTTGTGGTGCAAATTATTGTCCAGTTGATACTAGACTGAGATATGTTCAAAAGGCCCATTGTGAAAAGGAAAATGAAAGCAACATGGCAACTTCAATATTCGGATAATTTACTATGTATCACCGGAAAATATTGATAATTTAGCAAACGCCCTTACATAAGGCCTTCAGGCCGTATATATAGGACACCTCATGAAGGTTCAGTGACCTTCAAAGCATTATAATAGAGATATTTCAATAACTAGCGCCTACATATAATACAAAGTCTGATGCTCTCAATTCTTAAAACAAAAGTCCAATTACATCATTCATGGAGTCTGGTGGCACCATTCAACAAAATAAAAGTTGGTTTTTACGTGCCAAGAACAGTGCTGCGACACGGCATGGTCACGACGTTACGCGATTTTTACGTGAAAAATCTACGAATATGCACGCACATATATGTGCTTAGCCAAAATCCTCATGCCACCACATGTCATCTATCGCATGTTTTATACGGTGATAATGACTCTACTTTTTGTATTGCTTATAGGATTAAACTATATTATACTTTGGATAGACTTTGTTGCGTATGCCCAGTTCTAACAGCAACTTGAAAAGAAAAAAAGAATCAGTGAACCATAGCCTGCGTACTGAATTTTCTGAACCTAGCTAGTAACAGCGCGGCCATCTCATCACACGCTACTTGATTTCAGAGAGAACTTCCAGCCACAATAATACGCAACCAAAAACGTATGCACTTCTTGGGTTAAAAAAAATATATATGCACTTCGATTCTACCTGACATTCGTCCAGGCCAACATTTTTTGAGGATGCGTGATACTAGCTACCTTGCCTAGCTTTAGTCATGTTACCTGTCATTTATAGGTCGGAGAGTGCGTAGTCCGAGGCGTGATACTAGCTACTTTGCCTAGCTACTACCATGCCTAGCTTTAGTCATGTTACCTGTCATTTATAGGTCGGAATGTGCATAGTAGTATATTATAGGTCCAATTATGCTCTTGCTCTCTCTATTCTTTTTTTCACTTGTCGTGGCACGCGTAGAATCAACTTTTGAAAATTGCGACCATAGATATATACAGAAGTATTTGGATGTCATCAAAAGTATTTGTACATCACTGTATTTCTATTATCTTTTCAAAAAAGAAAGATAAGGATCAAACAGATGTATTCGAGACCATATTGATATCGCAAACAACAAGGAAAAAAATCACTACTAAAAAACATGCTATACTAGGAACCGTCTGTGATAAAATTATCACAAACGGTTCTTCGTTAACCATCTGTGATAAATAAATATCACAGACGGTTCGTATAAAGAACCGTCTATGATGTTAGTCTATATAAGTGCTCCGCTCGAATGGTTGTGCAGTTGCCCTAGTTCTTAACACTTCCCAGAATCGCCCAACGCCGCCTCCCCCGTTCCGGCCACCGGTGCTCCTCTGGCCGATTCGGTGCCGCCGGAAGCTTCGCCCCACTGCCCTAGGCCATCCCCACAAGCCGGCCGACGCTCCCCACCGCTGTGGGCCTCCACCACTGTGCGCCTCCCCTCCGACAAGGAGCTCGGCGTCCTCACCGACTGGGATACCAAGTTCCAGGCAAAGTACCCCGTCGTTGCCCGCCTCGCCGACTCCGTCTGAACTCAACCCCAACCCCCCCACACCACCAGTCCACCATCACCATCCTCTTCCGCGGGCTAAGTATTGATGTATCCTCTTGGTGCTCTACCATATCTCTGTATGTATCCTGAGACTAGCTGCATAGACTGGTGTCAGGGTGTGTGCTTAATTGCTTACTGGCTGCTTAACTATAACTACTCAATAATCTGAATGGAAAGACTCTCGGGTTGTTTTAAGTATTGATCTGGGTGGTCTTTATAATTGACACTTTGTTTCAGATGCAATAGGTTGTTCTAAGGTTTGATTTAAGTTTTTCATGCGGAAGCAATGTCTTTGAATGTCCAACCATAGGTTCGATTGATTGTATTTTTCTTGACATGTTAAGACATTAGTTGTCAGCGTCACATAGGCACATCAAAACAGTTTCCAGGCTGGTGATTTAGGGGAAAGCGGTTTCTTTTCTTGAAGTTTTCTGTGGTAGTCAATGGATGGATGGCAATAGTGGGATTGTTTATGGTGGATGGTTGGAGTGTTCTAACTTTAACAAGTTCTTGTTGGGTCAGTCTTTGGATAATTCATTGTAACCATGAACATGGACATCCATTCAGTTGTTACACTTTGCAGTTTCTGAAGTTGTCTTTGGCAATTGATTCTTGGAACACAGAGATACATAGGTAGCCATTTTGACCACTGAATTGATATGATATGCTATCGTTGATATGTTCGATGATTATTACTTGTGTGACTTCTTTACTTTGAAAGATTGTGAGGATTCTTGTATGCGTCTTAGCTGTGTAATATCTGACTGCGATGCACAGATATGAACGGCATCATATTATTATATTTACAAGGCATATTATTATATTTACAACGTCGAGAAGTAGATGAAGAAACGAGTTTAGTTCTTTGAGCGTTCTTTTGGATGTTCTGATTAGGGGTAAAATTTGTTAGTGTGGTCTGGGGGTTGTGTTTCCTTTTGTTTTAGTGTGTAGGGCTGATATCCCCAGGAGTTTCCTGTATCCCTTTTTCTGCAAGAACTATGCTTCTAATGAAAGATTGAAAATGTTTCCTTTTGTCTAAAAGAAGATGAAGAGTTGAATTTGGATCTTATATTGTACAATAGAGGCCGCATCATTTGCCATTGATGAGAATAGTTCATCCTTGTTTATAAATGCAATCCCTTAAATTGCATTTAGTCCAAAATAAAAAAAATTACTGTTACATCCCTGTATGTATGTTTGTTTGTTTGCAATATTTCCTTCTCCTTTGTAGTTTTTTATGCAATTTCATATATTTTATTTACTACGTATCATATATTTAGGTTCAATGGGTAACTTCTATTTGATTATGTAATCATTGACGTAACTTATATAGATGGCAGAGGCACCGTCTTCGCCGCCGTCAGCGACGTCGCCAAATGCGTCTGGATCTCCGATCAAGGTGGTACGCAGGCGAGAAGGCAGAGGAATCTCCGAATTGCCCTCGCGCCGCATGACGATCATGGAGGTCAGTGACGTCGGGATCCCGCTGAGTCCCAAGAAAGCAGCTGCGAGATTCCGGATCGTCTGCGGGGTACTTGCAAGGGAACGGGTCCCCATCACCACCCCAACCTAGAAGTCTCTGACGGATGTACAGATAGACCAGTTGTGGACTGAACTTTCTGCCTCGTTCACTTTCCCTGAAGCAGACCAGGCACGTGTGCAATGGCACGCGCTGCTGGCGATGTCCCACGCGTGGAGGACCTTCAAGAGCCTGCTTGTCACACAGTACGTGAACACGGGTCGGACGCCCTTCACGATGTATCAATTTTTGTCGTGGGATACATGGGACGCCTTCGTGCAGATGAAGACGACGGCCGAATTTTCGGAGCAAAGAGCGGCGCACAGAGCTATCCAGGCACAAAACACTCACCCCCACAGACTCGGCATCGCTGGGTACGCGGGTAAAGCCACGCAGTAGGCGGCGGACGACAGGACATTGCACGACCGTTCTTGAGATCTCGACGAGCGCTCTAGCACAGTTAAGAGCGAGGGCATCGACCACGTCTTGGGCGACATCTCTTTCACAAACCCGGCAGACGAGGCAGTGTCTCAACGCCTGGTAAATTTCTCGAACCACTTAATTGTTAATAAGTCCATAACTTCATGGTGACTACAATAACATGATGTTCTCTTGCAGGAAGCATTGACTTCCGCATGTTCCCAAGGTTCCTTCGAAGTAGACAGGGAGAAGGATCTCATCTCTGACCACGGGAAACAAGGAGCACCCGGGTCGCACGCGAGGCGTTGGGGTTTACGTACCTTGGAGGGATGGATTCCCACACAACTCCGACACATATAGGAGTAGGAAGAGATCCAAGGACCAGTACGATGCTCGGTTGGAACATATGATTGTTGGAAAATTTCAAGAACAAATAACAAACTTGCAGAACCAAGTAAATCAACTCATGCAGGCGCAAGCCGCCCCTATTAATTTGGGAGCAAGTCCTCCTCGACATCGGAGTAGCGTCGCGTCCACACATAATTCTGGACATGACGGCGTGCAATTACCGATCGACGACATCGAGGTAATGTACATCTCTGGAGTGCTCCAAAGATAGACCTATAGGACACCTTAGCTAATTGTGTACCGTTTTGTAGGAGCCAACGCCCTGCAAGCTCCAAGTGAGGATGGTTGGGTCGATTCCTATTGAAATTTGGGCGGGTATGGTGTATCCATACCGGGGAAGAAGCGATGCGACACGGTGCCCGGTTAGCGCGAGGTTACGCCAGTGCGGTGGACATGGTACATGACAATTTCATGGTCACCCCGCTGGAGATTCCCCCGAACGAAGAAATCAGAACACTAGGGGATGTCACGCACACTTTTATCCAGTGGGCCAGAAGGACGTCATACTGGACCCTTCATGACGCGATATCGACAGGACCCTGCCTCTCCAATAGGACCCTCGATGAGTCTGCCTCAACCAAAGCTTCAGAAGGCCGCCACATCGCTTCCTGTCGAGAAGACGGCGAAGGGACAAGAAAAGTGTGTCACCATATCGGTCCCTGAGGCGTCTCACGGGAAGACGTCCCTTAGCCGCCTCGTTAAGGAGAAATCAAAATCGAAGAACATTAAGGCACCTCCTAAACCCGTGAAATACTCCCTCGGAAGTCCGTTGGTCTCCGGCGTAGAAATAAAGAGCTCAGGAGTAGCTTGTCAAGCTTTGCATGATTGGTACTTGCGCAAGACCCGAGAGGAGGGGGCCCATACTGGAATCACCGTCAGATAATGGAGGGAGCATTTTCTCCACGAGCATGGCCACTTCGTCGTGGGCTTTGAAGACTTATTTGACCTATACAACCTAACTGCCCTCGACGCCTCACTTCTATGATGCTGGACACTGTAAGTGTGTACAATCAATTTCTACACTCACGTGATACCGATAAATATCATAACTCATTGCTTATGTATAGATACATTATTAAATGTTCCCGTCGAATCAAAGAACCGGTGAGTTTCATCGACCCACGCGTGGTCTCTGAGCAAACAATCAACCAAGACGCATCCTACATCGAGAATTACATAAAAATGGGATTGCTTGCTCTGGATGACAAGGACTACATAATGGTGCCCTACAACCAGAAGTAAGTGCTTCAATATTTGCTATACAAATTTCGTTTCAACATAGGTTTATGACTATAGCGACATACATGAGTAGGTTCCACTGGATTCTTCTGATTCTTGTGCCAAAGAGGAACATGGTATTGTACCTTGATTCTCTACTCAACAAAAATCACGACTTCACCCTTCTTAAAGGAATACTCGACAGGTATGTTCATTTCCTCCGAACATAGCTCTGTTGTAGTCTTCCCTCGTTTGAAATGGACGAGGATAACTTTTTTGAATCATGTAGGGCGTTCATCGGCTATGTTGCCGAGGGAGGTTTATACAAGGAGCAGCGCCACACCGACTCACGAGGATGCGATTTTGATGCGCTACAACACAATAATCATATATCATACTCCGTAATATTGCGTCTCGGTATTGTACATATATATGTAATTCTATTTTTGCGATCTTGCCCAAGAAAGCGAGATCACCTATCGCATTCTACATATGCCATCATATGCGACTATTGATTGCTTCTAGGGACTTACGATCCCGGGTTTGTCAATCTCGTAATAATTATCTCCTAATTATAAATTTAAATATATATGCTTACTACTTTACTCCTGCTAGCGATAGGGCTTGAACATAGGGTTAAATGCACTCGAGATGGACCAGGTCACGCACGTTCGAGGGGAGCTCTGTGGCTTCATCAAGGCAGACATAGTTAACACCACCAGAGAGTTTCACGCCGTCGACACCGATGAACGATCTCGAAACAATTGATTCAATATTGTAATTCACTTTGACGGTTGTAATTCAATTTGTAACTCTAGCGACAGTACTTGAAACATTATTTTGTAATTGATTTTGAGTTACATGATCACTTTGAGTTGTCAACAATTATCTGTGATATGTTTCTGCTTGTCAGTTTTCAGAGGGCATGGCTAACAATTCCTGAGGCTAGCTGAAAATACGATAAAATTTAATAAGGTTAAAGACTTATCACAGACGGTTCCAACCAAGAAATGTCTATGATATGATAGTATCACAGACGGTTATTGGTTGGAACCGTCTGTGATACTAAAGAATCACAGACGGTTCCAAACAAGAACCGTCTATGATACTTTCATATCACAAACGGTTTTTGGTTGAAACCTTCTGTGATATCTGCCCTTCACAGACGTTTTTTGTTAAAAATCGTCTGTGATAACAGCCTGTTATCACAGACATAAAATTTCAGACGGTTCAAAAATCGTCTGTGATGACTATTACGAACCGTCTGTGATGAGCTTTTCTGTAGTAGTCAATGGAGGTGGCAATTTGGTAAGCCTTGTAAGTATGCTTAGTCAAGGGCCTTTCACCGACATCCATTAACAATGCATACACGTCAATGGAGAGAAAGACAAGAAAAAATATGCACAGCTTATTTTTGCAGGACCAATGTTGGGATAACGGTAGGCTACACTAGTGAGCAATTAAAAATTCTACCATATAAACCAAAAAACCATGCGAGTAAGAGATCATAAATTGTTACCACTAGACGCACGATGTAACGGAAGAAGAGTTAGGACAGTCTGGTCTAACGTCGTGTACGTCAATGTAGTGGAAGTGGTCGATCGTCCAACTTCCTTAGGCGTCGATCATCTCCTCCAGCAGCTCTACGTATGTCGCAGATCGTCCTCGATCAGCGCAGTAGTGATCATAGTAGTGCCTTTAATATTATCCACATGTCCAGGGGTGGAACGCCCTACACCGGTGTGCTAGCACCAGCACGCATGATAGGGCCTTCAAGTAGGTGGAAACTAGGGTTTCGGTGGGTGCTACTCATACTTTGAAAAGCCCCATGTCTCCCCTTATAAAGAACCCCTAATGGATATATAGGAGTGGGCATTCGGTTTATTCGGTTCAGTTTATTCAGTAAACAAATTAATATTTCGGTTTATAGGAGCCGACAACAGCCGCATCTGCTCTGTCGCTTCGTCATTGATTTCGGTCAACTCCGGCGACCTTCTGTGCCAATACCAATACCGGTATGTGCACAATAACCTATTCTACCCTGTTTGTGCATCCGCTGCCCGCGAATCACTGCTGTTCGCCGTTGCCGGATTAACTCGAGCCTCACCGTCGTCTTGTAGATGTGTGGTGCCACCTCATTGGCCACATCAACTTGTGAGCACAAATCTCGGCCACATCTTCTCGTGAGCATATGTGTCGTGCCACATCTACTCGTGGGCACACTTTTCTGCCACCTCACCACCATATCTGCTCGAACCATCCGTGTGTCTTCTTAATCAGCCGCGTCAGCACCCCGCAACTCTAAACCAGATCTGATTTGTTGTAAACCCAGTCCACCATACTTCGTATCTATGCCATATAGGGTCCACCAGCCAAATCTCTGTTCCATGAACCCGTGAACCGTAGGACCTTTCTACGACCAGATAGTCGTAATCTTCTACGACCAGATAGTCGTAGCCTTCCACGACCAGAGAGTCATAATCTCTCTACAACCAGGTAGTGGTAGCCTTCCACGACCAGGTAGTCGTAACCTCCTACGACCATGCAATCGAAACCTTTCGAGTACGCGTAGTCAAAAGCATTGTACAGTGCTCGGTATATAGTACTCGATGTATAGTGTAGGGGAACGCGGCAATGCTACGATAGCACAAACAAAAATTTACCGCGCAACCAAGGAACCACCGCAACTAATAGATCACAAGATTACCGCTAGATGCGCCGACTCGTAGCGGAAGTAGAGTCGTTGTAGCGAGTTGATGCAGTTGTAGTCGTACTCACGACGCATCTCCTCCTTCGAGTAGTCGTACTCTGAGCGCGTCTGCTTCTTCGAGTGGTCGTACCCACCACGCGACTTCTTCCCCGACTCGGTGATCAATACAAGTCGCGGATCGTCCTAGTGCTGATGCTTCGCAACAACACCTCCGAGGTATCCACACGTGCAGGCGGGATCACCACGCCTTTGGAGTGCTAGCTCGTGCGTAGTAAAGAAGGCGTGGCTATTAGGGTTTTAGGAGTTCTTCCAAAGATCATCCTCATCCACTTTACCCCATGCCACCGCCCCTCTTTATATAGGCATCCATGATGGGTCTCGTACCTGAGGCCCATTAGGAACTCGTGGCCTATACGAATTTGGATCACCATCCAAAACATATCCTTGCCCTTTAAGTGTGCGACCCCACAGGTTCCTGTGTAATCGGTTATGACTCAAAAACTCTTTTTCGATCACCAGTCGTTAGCGGTACCTAGCAGCACATAACGATTCCCAAAGACACATAGAATAAATCGGACGAACCTTGATGTAATATGATTTATGATCAGGTCCTCATCACTTACGACCAGTTTGTATCTCTATACGACCAGGTTGTAATTGGTCACGACGATTCATAACTCCTTACGACCAGGTTCTTACCATTCTGTGATTACGTTTGACCAGTCTACGACCAGTACGTATCTCCATACGACTAGTCCGTAACTGATCAAACTAAGCGACCTACTCATGCATTCTCCCTTTGCCTCACGATATCTGGTTGAACTCCAAGTGAGATGATGTGTCATCCATGGATTGTTTAATACTTTCTCGATCGAGTGTCGGATAACATCATGTGGTCGACACTTCGACCACTAATGGCATGGCCATGCACTTTCTTTATCTGATCACCACGAGGGGCCCAGAGACATCTCTCATGTTATGTCAGGAGGGGCAAATTCCATCTCGACCAGTCACATTTCTCCGCATGTTTCATAGCATACACGAAAGCTACCTTTATAACTACCCAGTTACGGAGTAGCGTTTGGCAACCCCTAAGAGTGCTATTACACATGTAGGAAACCATGCTGATCTCAAGTCTAAGGATTATACATCATCATTACTTGAGACCAACTAATGACATAAAGATTTATAACAATCTCAATAGTGTCTCAATGATGGGTCTATCCAACACCATGTTCTCTAACATGTGTTCACATTATTGATTTGATATCTCCATATCTATGACCGGTGAAACAAGGTCATCAATCAATACATGTGCTAGTCATAGAGTCACTGGTGTTCCGACCAGTGACCTCCGACCAGGGATACTTTTAGAATGACATCATATAAGTTAAAGAGTTCCACCAACAAGTCACATACTTGTTGATCTATAACAAATGATTCATTCAAGGAACACGATAACATATTATCAAAATCACGAGGGGCCCACGAGGGGGCCAGAGATATCTCTCCTGTTATGTTAGGAGGGACAAATCCCAGTTACGGAGTAACGTTTGGCAACCCCTAAGAGTGCTATTACACATGTAGGAAACCATGCTGATCTCAAGTCTAAGGATTATACATCATCATTACTTGAGACCAACTAATGACATAAAGATTTATAACAATCTCAATAGTGTCTCAATGATGGGTCTATCCAACACCATGTTCTCTAACATGTGTTCACATTATTGATTTGATATCTCCATATCTATGATCGGTGAAACAAGATCATCAATCAATACATGTGCTAGTCATAGAGTCACTGGTGTTCCGACCAGTGACCTCCGACCAGGGATACTTTTAGAATGACATCATATAAGTTAAAGAGTTCTACCAACAAGTCACATACTTGTTGATCTATAACAAATGATTCATTCAAGGAACACGATAACATATTATCAAAATCATGAATATATTGAAATATCATCATCTCTATGATTGCCTCTAGGGCATATTTCCAACATATAGTGCTTGGTGAACAGTACTCGAATTCATTTTTGAGTTTTTTTAGATTTTGAACTTCCAGAAGCCATATCTTCTTCATCCGAACTCCGTTTGAGCCCATTCAAATTCTAAAATTCATTTAAATTTGATCTCTATCTTTTTGAGATTTTTATTTAATTTTTAACATTAGTTTTCCTCTCTTTTTTATTTATTTTGTTTATTTATTTTGTTTGCGAGTAGACGTTGATACTTTGGGGAATTTTGAAGAAGAAGGAGTTCATAAAGACCAAGACCAGCACCTGGATTTATTTCAAGGTAAGTTATACCTTTGATCATGTTGAACGCAATTTTCAAAACTACTTTGATTCAATGTAGTGCATTCTACTTTAAGTATTTATTTAAATGCTTTGGGTTTAGATATTCAACCATTTGATTATACCTACCTTGCCTATTCTATTGCCATGATCTTTTGTCATCCTAGGTTGGTTCATTATTACTTGGTATTATGATAGCACCAACGTGGGTTGGTTAGACGAATAGTATTGTTTAGCCATGCTACAAGTCATACATATCATTCGAGTTGCAATTATAAATTTGATTAAGTGACTATGGAACTTTGTGTAAAACTATGTACTATATGTTATTACTTTATGATAGCATGTGTTGTACTTAACCAAAAGGGTGGGAAATGATTTGAACTGAGGCAAGTGGTGGATAGTAAGTGATATGGTGAAACTTTGTGAATGTGGATGATAATCTTTGTGGCATAGTTAGAAATTGAAAGTTTTGCTTTGGCCAATTAAGGACTTAAATTTGTGCGCCATTGAACTGGGCCTTCCATACAACCACATGCCCGATGGGACGGGCCTAACTTAGTAAGTTATGGAGTCTTGATATTGACAACTCGGGTTGTAGGTTTGGATCTCAATGATGGGTGGAGGTGTGTTTATGTCTCAGTGATGACTCACATCGCGGACGGTTCGCTGCTTTCCTGTCCAACGGTGAGTGTCGTGCCAAGCGCTTTGTCTGGACTGGACGACGGTAAATAATACCGGGAGTGTCAATGCTTGAGATGAAGTTTCTAAAAGGTTTTGTTACGATCAGTGCTAGCTACATTGATTGTATCGTGTGGGAAAAGTGTACAATCTCTGTAGAGTGTTAATCAATCTATTCGAATAGCCTTGTCTGCGGTCATAGACATGCTCGGGGATTCCACATGAGGGTTAGATTTTTGTAAAACATTTGAGAAGGGAGCTTTGTGATCTAAGTCAGATGGCTATGTGAAATAAATTGATTAGGCTTTGTGTCTTTATGAAAACAACTGTCAAACTACTACTGTTTATTTGTTTTAAACATATTTTTTGATCTATTATTTGTATTTAATTTCAAATGTTGTTTTATACAAAAATAACCACAGAAGCCATTTCATGGAATAAGCCATCATCTATAAATTGCATTCTGCGGTATGACTTGCGAGTATGGTTGTGTACTCATACTTTCTATAAACAATCAATAGAAGTGGAGGAATCTGCGCCTGTTGTAAGATCGAGGAGGCCGACTAGAGGGGGGTGAATAGGTGGTTTTAAAAAAAATTTAGCTAAAACCGAGTTTTATGCGGAATTGTAAATTAATTCGGTTTTGCACAATTAAATTCTAAATCAATTAGTATTTACTATGTGCACCAACAACATACACTATTGATAATGATAGCAATCATTCAAAGACATGAAAGCAATTTAATATAAGGAATGTAAATTGCACAAAATAAAACAAAATAGAACAAACCACAATGACACAATGATGTTTTACCGTGGTGTTCGAAGACTTGTCGGTCTCCCCTAATCCACGTTGAGGTAAGCCCAAACTAATTGGACTAGCTCCACGAATTAAGCCAAACACCTCAATTCTACTAGTGGTAGCTCTTTTCCGCTTCGGGTAGGTGAGCTCCAACCTTCACAACACACCGGGCCTTTTCATAAGCTTCTTGATAGTATCACTGGTCCACGAGGCCTCCACGTCGTCTAGGTGTCGGCAAACACCAAGAGAAACAAGTCAAGCCCCTTGCATGACTCTCACCACGTGCAACGAATGCACAAGCTCAAGTCGATATGAAATCCACCTCTAGATGTAACACATGCAACTAGGGACCTCTCTCCTTGCTCACAAGGTGCAACACATGCACAATTGAGAGGAGAAGCTCACACTAGCTCAAATGAGTGAAATGAGATGCCAAAGAATATCTCTCAACCAGCCAAGGTGGGTATTTATAGCCCACACACAAAAATTAGCCGTTAGGAGCAGAAATCCCCAAAAATCAGGATTTGCGATAGTACCGTCGTACAAATCCAGTACTACCGTTTCTACTGTTCATCGGTCGTACGGGTGCATTAACGGCTCAAAAACTAGTTGTTAAAATTTTTTGTGCGGTAGTACCGCAGTACAAATAGCGGTACTACTGTTCTACGGTAGTATCTCTCTTCTCGAGTGGTACTACTGCAGTCTAATTTCAGCACAGACGATACTCGGTAAAAATGTCATAACTTTTGACTCCGATATCGGAATTGAGTGATCTTGGACTCTATGGAAAGCTTATTTAGGGGGCTACACAACCCATCTATTTGATTAATCTAAAACACATTTAATCAAATCAAAATCACAACTCAAAGAGCCACTAACATGGTCCGAGTCTAAAGAAATAGTAACAAGCAATCTTGGATCATGCCAATGAAAAATGTATGAACCCCAACAATTTGCAAAACATATTTGAAAACTTAGATCATGCCACAAGGAATAGGTACATGGACTTCAACCATTTGTAAAACACATTTGCAAAGTATAGTCATATTCAACCATTTGTAATAGCAATGCCACGGAGAGCTAGAGCAAGCAAGATTGAGCTATCAATACATGATGAGACTCAGCTACTAGACAAGACCCTCATACAAACCAAGGACCGAAATTGAATGGTGCCTTAAAATTAAGAACTCCCCTTATCAGTATTTAAATAAGATCAACAAACCCTCTCAAGAAGAGTAAAAAAGAACAAAACATACATTATCGTTTCACAAAATCGGACGTTCCGATTTTAGTTCCGATTGTCCCGACCAAGAACAATGCGCTCGGGTTTCTTTTCAAAATCAAAAACTAAATCTTGAATGCTCTTCTCGGTCAAGTTTGACATCATCCTAAACACCTTCTTGACCTCATGGAGAAGAATTGCAACCAAAGATTCAAGATTCTCGATTCTTAGAGCATGAAACTTTGAGGAAGTAATATATGCCAAAACCCTAGATATTCAACATGAACAGAGAGAGAGAGTTGCAAAATCGGATAATGATTTCATTGAATTGAAACAAGGATTACAGAGGTAACACAAAGAGGAATGATTACAATAAGTTTCAGTTCATCAACTCCACGAACTCAAAAGCAAAACACACCCTTTTGGTGGAGCTAACCCTAATTTTTTCTCTCAAAAGGTCTAACCCTAACACTGTGGTTCTCCCTATTTATAGCCTCGCTAATGGGCCTCCAACCCATTAAGCCCGCTACATCCGAACGGAACTAAAAGACCCTTCGCTCTTGCTCACCTTTTCAAGATTCACGCCGTCTTCGACACACGACCGTTCGACCTCAAAAACAAAACACATCACATAGCATTGCACAATATCATAGCATCAATATTTGTATAAGACTCAAACTCATACAAAATCAAAATCACAATTTAATAACTTAGAAGTTCCGATTTCGAACATCCGCACTGTCAGATTATCGGAAGTTCCGCTCAACATCTGCGGTACTTCGATATCCGAACAACCGACTTCCGTAAATTTAATTCGATTTGATATCTCGAGAACTCTCAATGTCGATAATATCGGACATTCCGCTACCCTTGTGCGGAAGTTGCCAGATAAATCGCTCAACTTTCAATCTAATCAACACACTTGTCAAATACTCATCACTCAGTGGAGAACCTCTCACATGGTCTCTCAATCTCCCCTTGATGAGTATATTGACAATTACCAAAAAGCATAAGATGAGTTTGAGATTTCACCAACCAAGGTCTAAACAAGAGTAATTAAGCTCAAGACCAAGTTGACAAAAAGAGAAAGACTTGAGATAAGATGAAAGAGCAATTTTCGCACAAAACTCAAGGCTTTTCTTCAGAAGGCTTTTTCTCACAATCATTCTCCCCCTTTGGCAATAAAATCATCAATATGTGGAAAAGGGAGGAAAAGACTATATGATGTTCATTTTAAGCATTAGGAGCCATGTAGATTATCCAAAAAGACTATTAGAGTATTACACCAAGCCATAACACAGAAGAATGCTATCAAGATCATGACAATCGATGTATAGAAGAGCTAAGACAGTGAGTCCATAATCTGATTAATGATCCAATTCTTTAGCAGGTCAAATAAGTCAAGATTGAAGTCTAGCTAAAGATATCCAAAGATGATATAAGCCATGTCAAATAATCTAAGTTGAACCAAGAAGACTCATACTGAACAGTTTAGAGTGCTACCAGTTGAAGAAGGACTTATTTTATGGTTTTATCTCAGTAAAGCAAGCTCTGGACTAGGTGCCATCCACAACTGCCTCCTAAGCTTCAACCATTTTTTTTTTAAGACATGTGCTAGATCCCAAGCCTTATGCGACCACTCCAAGCAACAGACTTAAAGAGATGATCTTAGGTCATCCAAGGCTCCCCCTGAGTTCATGCCTAGTGCAATGGCAAGCCGTCTCATGAGAAAGATTTGGTGAGATCAGTTTTTTCGCACAAAGAGATCATTTTTGCTTTTGAAGTTTTTAGACCAGTGATTAGAGATAAGTCATGTTTTCTTAACAAACTGACACAGCTTACTCAAAAGTTCAAAAGAGATTCAGGACTCAACTCAGCCTATTTGACATGGCGAATTTCATAAAAGGATAGTTTCAACCAGACTAGTCTCAAGAGCTATCATGACAAGATTTTAATTTCAGTTTAGCATTTTTAATTACCTTAGCATGGCAAAGACTAAACTACACATAAAAAGTCATGATAGATCTAGCAGTTTAGCATAAATCATGGCAAGATGTAAGATAGTGTAAGATCATAAGGGATAATAAACAAGGCTCCATTTGATTATTATGCAATGCTTGATGAAATACACAAAAATCCGGATTCCCTTGAGAATAAGCAAAGTTGAGTTAAGGCAAATTAAGAGTATGGTGTAACCAAGAAAAACTCCCCCAACCAAAGGAACAAAAAGCGATAAGTAAAGCAGAAAAGCAGTCCTTTAGAGCATAGAAAAGATATAGAGAAAACTATCGCCGAGACAGTTCTTATCTACCCCATATGATTCTAGGACTAGATCTACACAAACACTAAGGAGCAAACATCTGCCCCTGTCTACCCAAGGGTGCTAGAACCTATAAGAAGTGAGTAAGCTCTACTTAGAGAAGGAAGAGACACTAATAAGCAAGATCCTAGTCAAAGCAATGTGACAAGAGAAACACTCTAACCTATCTTTGGAAGGACTTGACAAATATTAAAAGAAATGAAACTGACAGAGTAAGCGTATAATATAATATAATATGATATAATATGATACGAGAGTAGCACAAAGCTCCCCTCACGTGAATCCGTGAGCACAATGTCACCCTTCTCTACATGATCTCAAGAAAGTGATATCGATATCTATATGCTTGGTCCGAGAATGTTGCACTGGGTTCTTTGCAATGCAAATCGCAGACGTGTTATCACGTAAGAGTGGAACGCAATGATAGATAGCCCGAAATCCCGCAGGTCGAGACCATCCAAAGCACTTGAGACGGAGAAGGCTCTAAGAGATAGACAAGAAGAGGAAGAGTACCGATCAGCTGAAATCCTTTTGGTCAGCCAGGTTGCCGTCTCATACGGATCAAATGCCATTGGAGTTTGGTCAACTTGGGAGGTCTCGAGTGTATTTGCCTTCATGTTTGATTTGGAAGCCAAGGAAGAAGCTCAACTCACCCATCATGATCCAGAGCAAGAGCATGCGAGGAACGAGATGCCATTCGGGCGAGTTGATACAAGGTCTTGCTTTCCATCATTCATGAGTCCATACTACGCTAGACAAGACTTGATTTGGAAGCCAAGGAAGAAGCTCAACTCACCCATCATGCTCATTTCAAACTCGAGCTCATGACATCTAAAACGGGAAACAAGAGCATGCGAGGAACCGCCAAAGATAATGTCATCCACATAGATCCGACGAGCGTAAGATCGCTGCTAAGACGGCGATGAACAAGGTCTTGTCAATTTTACCCATCTCAAAACCATGGCTCGCCAGATAGGACTTAAGGCACTCTTGAGTCCATACAAAGCTTTGGAAATCAGACATGGTTAGGGTATTTGGGGTTCTCGAAACTGTGAGGCTTGACATAGACTTCTTCCTCAATAAGGCCATTGAGAAAGGCACTCTTGACATCCAGCAAAGCTTGAAACCCTTAGAAGGCAAAGCAAGCAGATTCTAATGGCTTCAAGTCTAGCTCTGAGGCAAAAGTCTCTTCAAATCTAGACCCTCAACTTGAGAGTACCCACGAGCTACCAGCCTAGCCTTGTTTCAATGACTAACCCATCTTCACTTTGCTTGTTCTTGAACACCCATTTGGTCCCAATGATATTGTGACCTTGAGGGGGCTCAACAAGGACCGGACCTTGTTTCTTTCAAAGTTTTCCAACTCCTCATGCATAGCGTTTGTCCAAGACTCGTCGGATAGAGCATGACAAACATCTTTAGGCTCAAATGAGGCGACAAGGCGAATTGAGACGAGAAAAAGACAAGCCGACTTTGGAACGTGTGACACGCTCAAGAGGTCTCCAATTATCTGCTCTCAAGGATGGTCCTTTTGAATGTGTCTTGGAGGTCCAGGTGAGATGAAGAAGTGGCCTCTACCTCATGATCGGATGAGATAGGAACAGAGCCAATAGCTTCAGAAGAAGCAGAAGGTAAGGGCTGATCTCCTCGAGGTGCAGTGGAAGAAGGCACCTCAAGAGGAGGAGGAAGAACTGGATCAGGTATACAACCATCATCTCCGTCTTCCTCTTCGCCCACAAAGATGGACTCATCGCTCTAAAGAACTCGAGATATCGAGGCCTAGTCCCTGGTGGCCTCATCGAAGGTCACTTCACTGTGTCTCAAACAACTTACTAGACTCGCGATTCTGCACTCTATAGGCACGAGAAGAAGTCGAGTAACCCGTAAAGATCCCATCACAAGATCGTGACTCGAACTTATCTAGGTTCCCGGACTTGTAATAAAACACTTGCAACCAAACACACGAAAATGTGAGGACTGGTTTTCGCCCATATCTCAACTCATAAGAAGTGCGATGCAAGAGTGCCCAAGAAAACTCTGTTAGAAACATGACAAGCGTAGCAATTGCCTCACCAAAACTTCCTAGGTGTAGAGTACTCATCAAGCATCGTCCCGCCATATCGACCAAGGTACGGTTCTTCCTCTCCACAACGCCATTTTGTTGGGGGACGATGGAGACGAGCGATGCTCTACACTGTCTCACCACAAAACTCTCAAAGTAGGAATTCTTGAACTCGGTGCCATTATCGGTCGAATTGCTCGTAATGCACCGGGAGCTCAACAGAAAGCCTACCAAAAGACCACGAAAAGAGTAAACGTCTCATCCTTCGAGGCTAAGAAGAACACCCAAGAATACCTCGAGAAGTCATCGACTACGACAAGTACGTACCACTTCCCTCCTCTCGATCGCACTCTAGATGGTCCCATCAGGTCCATATGGAGCGCTTGACTCGTGCATCTGTCATAGTCACTGTAACTGGAGGATGTGAAGCGGCAACCATTTTGCCGTGACGGCAAGGAGCACAAACAAGATCCTTGACCATTTTGAGTTTCGGCAGACCACGAATGAGATCGTGGCCGCTAACTCGGGTCAGATGATCAAATCCTATATGACCAAGTCTCCTATGCCAGAAAGTCAAATCACGGGATTCAGAAGCAATTAAACATCGGAGAGGATCACCAGAAGATCCAGAAAAATCAGCACGAAAGATCCTCCCATATCGAGAAATCCCGCAAACTAGACTACCCGAAGAATCAAGAATTTGGCAATTGTTTTTCTTAAAGCTCACCTCGAAACCGTCATCGGTAAGCTGAGAGACTGAAAGCAGATTATACTGCAGCTTACTTACTAAGGCAACATCTTTTAAAATAAAAGAATCATTAATGCTCACAGTACCTTTAGCGATGACTCGCCCAATTGAAGCATCTCCGAAAGTGATCGTCTCATCACCTGGAGCGCGGGCTAGGGAAGAAAACCAACGAGACTCACCAGTCATATGACGTGAACAACCGGAGTCTACAATCCAGACCTTTCCCTTCCCAGCCCGGCGACCCTGAGTCAAACAGAGAGTAAAGTCTCAGTACTGGGGTGAATCAACAGTGATTTTGGCACCCAATACTGAGTAACACGGCGAACAGATGAAGTAGTCAGGCAAGACTGACCTCTATCTACCCTACGCTCTCTGTCACTCAAAAGTCAAAGATCTCGACTGTTCTTTGGATCCGATCGCTATGGAAGAGCGAGTCGAAGTGCGAGAATATCTCGATCTCGCCATGGTAGCTATCTCGAAAGGAAAAATGAGATCTACCCTCAGGACGGCGGAAGTTACGACCAAAGGGAGCATGAGAACGAAACTCAGAAAACTCAGAAAAACCAAGTCCTCGATGCTGCCCAAAATCATCAGATGGAACAAACCTAGACCTCGTGTTGGTCTTAGGTGCACTCAAGATCCGGGTTGACCACGAATGTGCCTAAGGGACTCAACACGGTCTTTACGCGATCTTGGCGCTACCAAGCAATGATCAACTAAATGTCCATCTTTCTCGATGAAGGTGCAATGATACTTCGCCTACGAGAGGTCAAGCTGCGCAGTGGAATCACCTTGTCGTCGTAAATCCTTTGAACAAAACCCGCCGACTTAAAATTTACTTTCTCGATCCCTGGCTTAGTTTTGATCACACCGGTGCTATGGTTTTGAGCACGACGGTGGATGCTTCCTCATATCCTCTGGATATCGTATCCTAGACCACGATTAAATCTGCAAATTTTAGATTTGTCTAGAATGAGATTGAGCTTCTTCTTGCCTCCTACAAACCTCTCGAGAGTGTTCATAAGATACCGACACTCCGAAAGAGAGAGGTGCAAGAAGAGCGAGGGGAAGAAGGGACAAGCAGAAGGTAAGGGAGCGTAAGAAGAACCAACAACAGAGGAAAGATTGGCTTGTGCACGCACAAACCGACTTTGGGGGACAATCCTCATGCTAGCAGATTGGTTCACGTTACTAGGCGTCTCTACCAAACCCTCGGACTTCTTCCCAAAGACACAATACAAGCAGATGATTGTGTCTCTAGAAGATCCTTAGTCGACTTCACACATTTTTCATCCAATGCAACCAGATCACATTTTAGTTTATTACAATGATTGCAAGGTGAGCTAACAGGTCCTTAGAAGCATCTTGAGCCAATTTGTTACCGTGATCAATCATTTCTTGAACCGCTTAGATCTGATTCTAATTCAGCAGATTAACTTAGGACAGTTTAAACAAGAAACAATAGGCTCTAGTAGCGCAGCCTTGAAATTCAACAATTTTGTGATCCGCCTGCTTTAGGTTCATCTTGAGATTATTACAATTTTCACAAGTTTGAGTGCAGATCAAGCAAAGACATGGTATAAAGACCTCTAAACGAATTGTCCTTAACCTCACATGAGGTGCAAGCAAGAGCCTCAACAAGAGTGGATGAAGGAGGTGCTATCCTACTTATCTCTAATTCAAAGAAGAAGGCTAATGTTCTCTACCTTAATCATGTCAAGTTCGGAGGACACACTATCATGTAAGGTCCTTAGTTTTTCCATATCATCAATCAAAGCACAGCATGTGTCACATTCATCACGGGAGGGAGCAGATGTAAGTAAAGTAAGCTCCGTGATAGTCTAGCTACTTCCTTCTCCAACCCAGACACTTAGCCCTAGACTTAGCATGGAATCTACCTAGCTTAAGAAAAGCATCATTAAGCTGGTCATAAGTGGGACTAACCTCATCGGAGTCGGAGTACAGCTCGCTGTCGCTCAGTTCGCCCCCGAGGGCCATGAAGCACATGCCGGAGAAGTTGCCGTCGTCCTTGGGATCATGATCGTCCTTCCCATCATCGTCACTCCACCCCTCCACCTCGCTGGTGTCCAGTTCGTCGAGGGCGGTGAGGACGCGATGGAACAGCTTCTTAGCCTTCCCAAAGTTGCGGAACTTCTTCTTGCCTTGGTCAGGTGCTGAGGGCTTCGTGTTGCGGTTCTTGTCGATGTAGTCGTTCTTGCTTGGACCGCCATAGTCACCTTTGCCCTTCCCAAGCTTGGGACAGTTTGCTCGGATGTGGTTGGGGCCACCACACTCGAAACAAATCACAGGACCTCCTCTTTTACCATCCCTCCTCCTCTTGTAAGCATGGGAAAACTTCCGAGCTAGGAGGGCTAGCTGTTCATCCTCAAGCTGCTCTAACTGATCATCAGTTATGTCACAGAGAGCAGCTAAGGAGAACCCACGTATCGACTCAGAAGAAGATCCAGAGGTGGGATCAGTGACTAAAGCCATCGACTGTGACTTCGACCTTCGAGAGACAATGTCAATCTCGTGAGTCTTGAGACGCGAGTAAAGCGCATCAAGAGTCAGGGTCGAGAGGTCCGTGCTATCTTTGATGGTAGTCACTTTCATCTCCCAAACACGCAGATCAAGTGCAGAAAGCATCTGTCGAGCGTTATCCGAGTCGGGGTATGTAAGACCGACCGCTCGGAGGTTGCTCAAAATCTTGTGAAAACGCGAAAAGCACTCATCTAAAGATTCACCAAAGAAGCATCTCAAATTTCATCAGATTCACGCTTGAACTGGTCTTGTCGAACCGTCTTAATCTGAGTGGTGCCCTCATGGTATGCATCGAGGGTCACCCAAATGTCGTAAGCAGAAATCAAATGAGAAATACGATCAAACTCACTTCTGCTTAAACCCTGAATGATTATGTTCCTTGCCTTAGCATTTGCCTCAACATCAGCCATGTTTCCAGCATTGATGTTCTCATCGGCAGAACAAAAATCTAACCTTCACCTTTCTCCGGATGGCATACCCCGAGCACGGATGTAAGTTTCCATTCGGCTCTTCGGAAGGGTAATCCGCACCATCAAAACCGGAGGCTTGGTGGAATACTTGTCCATTGCCATGGCTCAACCGACGGTTAAGATCTATCAAGAAGAGCTAACCGCTCGATACCAATTGAAGGACCGAAATGGCAACAGAGGGGGGGTGAATGGTGCCTTAAAATTAAGAACTCCCTTCATCAGTATTTAAATAAGATCAACAAACCCTCTCAAGAAGAGTAAAACAAAATCAGAGAACAAAACATACATTCCAGACTGTTCTGTCAAAATCGGACGTTCCGATTTTACCCGGCGGTACTTCCGCACTCCGGTAGTTCCGCTCTGGACAATCGGAAGTTCCGATTGTCCTGACCGAAGAACAGTGCGCTCGGGTTTCTTTTCAAAAATCCAAAAACTAAATCTTGAATGCTCTTCTCTGGTCAAGTTTCACAGGACATCATCCTAAACACCTTCTTGACCTCATGGAGAAGAATTGCAACCAAAGATTCAATAATCGAACCAAAAACGGATTTCTTGAAGAAGGGGCAAGAAACACAAAAACCAATGATAAGCGAGATTCTCAGATTCTTAGAGCATGAAACTTTGAGGAAGTAATAGCAATACCAAAACGATTCTAGATATGAAGTTTCATGCTATTTCATAAAGCGAAACGAAAGATATGCCAAAACCCTAGATATTCAACATGAACAGAGAGAGAGAGAGTTGCAAAATCAGATAATCGAAACCTCAGATTTCATTGAATTGAAACAAGGATTACAGAGGTAACACAAAGAGGAATGATTACAATAAGTTTCAGTTCATCAACTCCACGAACTCAAAAAGCAAAACACACCCTTTTGGTGGAGCTAACCCTAATTTTTCTCTCTCAAAAGGTCTAACCCTAACACCAGGGTTCTCCCCTATTTATAGCCTCTGCTAATGGGCCTCCAACCCATTAAGCCCGCTACATCCGAACGGAACCGCCTCCACTTTTGCCGCTTTGCGAAAAGACCCTTCGCCCTTGCTCACCTTCCGAAGCCTCCAGACACCTTGTTGTGCACGACTCACAACCGCTTCAAGATTCACGCCGTCTTCGACACATCCCGACCGTTCGACCTCAACGCCTCCCGCGCTTAGTCAGGTCAACGTGTCTCGCCACGACTCCATCTTGATGCCCTGCAATCAACACGCATACAAAACACATCACATAGCATTGCACAATATCATAGCATCAATATTTGTATAAGACTCAAACTCATACAAAATCAAAATCACAATTTAACCTTCTCTCGCGACAGCTCGACATAATCGGAAGTTCCGACTTACCACAATGAAGTTCCGATTTCGAACATATCCGACTGTCAGATTATCGGAAGTTCGCGCTCAACATCTGCGGTACTTCCGATATCCTAACAACCGACTTCGTAAATTTAATTCGATTTGATATCTCGAGAGAACTCTCAATGTCAGTAATATCGGACATTCCGCTACCCCTTGTGCGGAAGTTCCGATTTCCTTCAGCCGAAACCAAAACCCAGATAAATCGGAAGTTCCTTTTTCCAACACCGGTAGTTCCGATATATCGGAACTTCCGCTCCATACACAGCGGTAGTTCCGATTTCCCTGACTTAGCCCAGAAACAGTCAAACCGAAAACCTCAACTTTCAATCTAATCAACACACTTGTCAAATACTCATCACTCAGAGTGGAGAACCTCTCACATGGTCTCTCAACAACAATCCTATACTAGCAATCCAGTCTTCCAACCAAACACCAAGACTGGTAAAAGACTAGGAACACATCTTTAACCCTAGCTAGTCATACCTTTGCCTTGATCATCTTCTTGAAGCTTGATGACACACATCTTCACTTCAAGTCTGGGTCATTATCTTGATATGCATCAACACATGATGCATCCTTTACTTGACCTCCATTAACACATGATGGATCTTCTCTTGATTTGATGATCAATTCATGATCATCTCCTCTTCGAGAGCTTGATATGCATCAACATATGATGCATCCTTTTCTTGAACCTTGACTTGATGACGATCAACTTATGATGCCATTCAAAGTCTGCATTACCATGTAACATAACCTATTCACCCAACTCATGGAAAATGTTAGTTCCACAATGATTAGCATTAATTACCAAGATATACCTACAATAAATGCTTTTGAACAAGCCATTACTCATAGGTGCGATATTACCGCCGTTGATCATGCGGTAGTTCCGCTCTCTGGTACTTCCGATCACACAGGGTGGTACGACTGCTTCCTTTCGAGATCCAAAACTGGTCCTTACTGGAAATATCATACCATTGTCTATATTTTAGAATATACAGGCTGCGGTAGTTTCGCTCAAGATGCGGTCATACCACGATGCGGTAGTTCCGCCAAGAAAACTCCGGAACTGCCCTTCAACAGGTTAGCAACCAAGATAAAAAGGGTTGTTCTGTAAAAAATATATTGTCAACAAGATTTAGGTATGATCGGGTTGCAGTAGTTCCGCACCACTATTCCGGTCATACCGCAGTGCGGTAGTACCACCAACAAAACATCGATACTACCGATTTTCTGAGAAAAACACAGTTGACTTCAAAAACAAACTCTAAATGCATGCACAACAAAAAATAGCACAAAATAAACTTCAAGCCACTAGCCATGATCCACTATTGTCTTTGCATTGTCATTTCCATGCTGTCTTCTATAATCCGGGACTAAGCCTTTAAAACAACTTGGCACACACATTAGTCCCATAAACACAATTGCAAATAATTGAATATAAAACGATATGAGTATATATGAACTACACAAGTTTTATATACTCAAATGATATGTTTCAAAGTAGAGATCCTCAATATATGTGGATAAATAAATATGGATCAATACTAATGAAACCACAAAACATAGAGTGAACTCTCCCTAAATGTGTGCATTCTCAAATGTGTAATAAAAACATATGCACATATTCAAGTTAGACTTTTAGTGGAGTTCAACCTATATTTTGGATCCGAGGAATGCACCAAGATATAAGAATATGGTGTCGAGTGCATACCTCTATGATTTTTACCTTTTCATCCAAATAAGACTACACAATAGGTACATCAATAGAAGTGTTAGTCTCACATATAGATTTGTTATTAATCACCAAAATACTCTATTAACTCATAATGGCAGGTCTAGATTCTTCACCTGTCTTCGAGGATGAGTTCTACGAAGGTGCTGATCGCTAGGTCGTAATCCCAGTCGGTTGCCTGTGGTGAACTGATGGGATTCCGCTGAATTTTATTTGTTTCACTGCTTATTTATTTATTGCCCTCCTGTGAGGTTTAATAAATGTAGATTCGACCTTAAGGTCACAACAATTATTTATTATCCAAATTACTCATTTATTCTATTGTTTCAACTTGTGTGGACCGATATTCATCTATATTGACATTGTGTGCACTAGTGTGATCCTGGACTAGTGCAGAATACACAGAGGGTCCACAATTGTATTTTTGAGTCCTGAGAGAGGTGGTATCAGAGCCATACTGACTGTAGGTCTTAACCTTAGTTAGATCTGCCATCTTAGAGTGTCCAAACTATTTTCTAAAGCAAAAATTAACTTGCAAGATTAATTAAACTGCTTAACTTATCCTATGTCTCTCTTGACTCAACTATTGTTAAATCTTCTCTCCCCGCTTTTTTAAATTGATTCTTACCCTTGTCTGTTTTGACAGATGCCTCGTCTTCAGAATTATGGTGAGCGTAAGGGAGGACTTGCCGCATAACTATGAAAGCTTTTGTAAGTGCACAGAGGTTTTGATTGACCAATATACCAAGGCACCAACTGGGTGGTGAATGGTCGAAACCGTGGAGCGATCTGTCGTTTGACCATCTACGCTCGGAAGGACACCAAAGGCAGCCACCCTCTGCACATCTCAGTCCGAAGGATTGTTTGGACTGAAGGAGTTTAAGAATCACCACGCCTTGCTATCTTGAGGATCTATAGCATCTACGCTCGAGAGCTTAAGGATACAGTTTTCCGCTACCACCCCTGTGCCTCCGCATTGGACCTTCCTGCACGTTACCCGTCTACAGATGGAGAGAGCAACGTCACCGTAGTACACCTTGCTCAATTCGTCGCCACCCAGGAGGAGTCTTTGGAGCTAACTATCACAGAGTTGGAGTGCGTGTACAAGACCCTGCAGATGGCAGAAGAGAGTATCGCCGCATTAGAAGAAGCTTTCTATGGCCAGCATGAGCAAAGGGAAGAGCCAGAAGAACAAGAGGAAGGCCATGAAGAAGAAGACCCCTGAAGAGGAAGACCCAGAAAAAACCGAGGAACCAGCAGAGCCAGAGGAGCCATGCCTGTTCTTACTGCACCAATCCCGGGGCACCAAGATCAGTTCGCAAGGAGGCCAGCGCAGTTCCAGGTCTAAAGCAGGTAGGAGCACCATTGTGGCTATGGAGGCTACCTCATCGAGTAGTTCGCTTGAGTTTTTAGGCTTAGTTACTTTAAGATTAGGAGTGTAGCCCTTTAGGCGGTAGTTTGTGTGTTAGGTTTGCGTTTGTTTTCTTGTGTGTAGTATGAGTTGCAAAGGCTCATAGGCATTTGTTGTATCCATGCTAAGGCTCCTATTAATATAAGTATTTTAGTTGATTTCTTGAAGCCGTATTTGTTGGGTTTAATCTACCCCCCCCCCATTAGTTCTTAACTTATCTTGTGTTTGCTGCCTTATCTAACCAATGGAGCTTTCACCAGATGGAATAGACTCGCAGCGCCGCCGCCAGTGGTTCTGGAACCAATGGATCGGAAGGGAATGACCAGACACCAACAGGGGCAGTTCCGCAACAAGCACCCCCAATTGATCTGCAGAACTTTGGAGCTTTCATGGCAGCTCAGACGCAGATGATGTATATAATGATGAACCAGATGCAGAATATGAACAATCAGAACAACAGCAACAACAATAGTACACCAACAACTCACAGTCACTATGGACCATCCAAGTTGACTGAGTTCATGAGGATTCATCCACCAACGTTCATTGGAAATGTTTCACCAGTGGAAGCTGGCGATTGGCTTCGCGTCATTGAAAGGAAGTTGCTGATCACCCAATGCAGCGATCACGAGAAGGTTCTATATGCCACTCGTCATATGGAGGGTATTGCTACCGAATGGTGGGGGGACTTCTGTGCCGCACATGAGACACCACAGAATGTTACTTGGGAAGAGTTATCAACAGCCTTTCACTAGTATCATGTGCCAAAAGGAATTATTGACATAAAGAAGGATAAATTTCATGCTCTCAAGCAAGGAGGCATGTCAATGACCGACTACCTCAATAAATTTTCTCAGCTTGCCCGTTATGTCGCAGAAGATGTCGCAACTGACAAAGCTCGTCAGAGTCGTTTCTTGAAAGGACTTAATACCAGATTGCAATTCGGCTTAATTGCTCATACCTTTCTAGATTTCCAGGAGCTAGTCAATAAAGCTTTGATCCTTGAGGATAAGCGTAAAGAGTTGGAGGACAACCGTAAGAGCATAATGGCTCAGCAAGGAAGCCATCAGTCTTAACAGAAAGCAAGAACAGTTCCTCAACAGTTCACTCGTTTTCCGCAACAAAACTCTTTCAGGACGTCTGCACCAACCTCAGCACCTCGTCCAATCGCTCAGAACTTTCGCAACTGTGCTCCAGTCAACACCAATCTAGGAAACAATCAGCAAAATGGACAAAGAATTTGTTACACCTGCTGTCAACCAGGACACTTTGCCATCCATTGTCCTCAGAAGGAAACAGTGACTCAGTACACTTCAACCTTTGAGCTACACCAACCAAGACGCCAGCGCCAAGCAATAACCAAGGAACCTTTCCAGTTGCTAGTCAATCCGGAGGAGCGCCGCAATCCGTGGTCAGAGGCCGTGTCAACCATGTCACCATAGAAGGAACCCAGGAAGCACCCGAAGTTGTATTGGGTAAGTTTCTAGTCAACTCAGTACCTGCATCAGTTTTGTTTGATTCTAGAGTTTCGCATTTGTCTGTTTCCAAAGTTTTTGCAACCAAGAACAAATTGAAGGTTATGCATCTTAAGCATACTTTGTTTGTCCAGTCACCTGGATCAGAGTTATTCATAACTGGAGTTGAGTTTTTAGCCAATCTCATTGTTCTAGACACCCAAACCTTGGATGTCATCCTTGGTATGGATTGGTTATCAAAGCACAAATCTATGTTAGATTGTAGCCGAAGAGCCATAACAATCGAGGATCTCAATGGAAAGAAGGTGGAGTTTCTAGCCACTACCACCCATCATGGACATCTGTCAGTCAATAGCCAAAAGACTGTCGCCTTGGAAGATGTGCCTATTGTCAGAGAATATCTGGATGTGTTTCCAGAAGAGTTACCAGGGATGCCACCGGACCGTGACATTGAGTTTGTCATTGATCTAGTGTCGGGGAAAGCACCGATATCAAAGAGATCTTATTGGATGCCAACCGATGAGTTACTAGAAATGAAAAAACAGATTGAAGAACTTCTCGAGAAAGGTTTCGTAAGACCTAGTTCATCGCCATGGCGAGCGCCAGTCTTGTTTGTCAGTAAAAAAGATGGAAGCATGAGAATGTGCATTGATTATTGTTCTCTCAATGAAGTTACCATCAAGAATAAGTATCCACTGCCCAGAATTGATTATTTTTTTATCAGATGAAAGGAGTTAGAGTGTTCTCTAAGATCGATTTGCGATCAAGTTACCATCAGTTGAAGATCTCTCCGAAGGATATACCGAAGACCACCTTCTCAACGCGATATGGACATTATGAGTTTTTAGTCATGTCCTTTGGTCTGACTAATGCGCTGGCATATTTCATGAACATGATGAATAAATTATTCATGGAATATTTGGACAAGTTTGTAGTTGTGTTCATTTATGATATTTTGATTTACTCCAAGTCAGAAGAAGAACACGCTAAACACCTAAGGTTAATCCTAGAGAAACTTAGAGAATATCAGTTTTATGCCAAGTTCAGCAAATGTGATTTTTGGAGAGAAAAAAGAAGTTGATTTTCTTAGTCATGTGATGACAGCCGAAGGAGTAGCGGTTGACCCTGGCAAAGTCAAAGCGACGCTACATTGGGAGAAACCAAGACCGTCACGTAGATTCAAAGTTTCTTGAAAATGATAGGATATTATCGTCGTTTCCTCGAAGGATTCTCAACGATTGCTAAGCTCCTTATACAATTGTTAAAGAACGAGAAAAAGTTCACTTGAACCCCAGCTTGTAAAGAAAGTTTTCAAGAATTGAAGAAGCATTTAACATCAGCCCTAGTGCTAATTCTGTCGGATATTCAAAAGATTTTTTATATCAATTCTGATGCTTCGCGTCAAGGATTAGGATGCGTCCTGATTCAAGAAAGAAGAGATGTTGCTTATGCGTTAAGGCAATTAAGGCCTCATGAGGAGAATTACCATACCCATGATTTGGAATTAGCTGTCATAGTTCATGTTTTAAAGATTTGGCGTCATTACCTCATCGGTAATCGTTGTGAGATATACACAAATCATAAAAGGCTGAAGTATATTTTTACTCAATCTGATCTAAACATGGGACAAAGAAGATTGTTAGAGTTAATAAAGGATTATAATCTCGAAATCCACTACCATCCTGGGAAAACCAATTTTGTTGCAGATGCTTTAAGTCGTAAGAGCTACTGCAATACTTTCGAAGTAAAAGGGAATTATCCGGAACTTCACGAAGAGTTTTAGAAGCTGAAGTTAGAAGTGGTAGCCGAAGGATTTGTGGCCAGTTTAGACGTTCAGTCTACACTGGAGGAGCAGATTCGCACTGCCCAACCAAAGGATTCTGTGATAATGGATATCAAGCTTAAGATGGAAGAAGGTAAATTTAAAGATTTCACTAAGGATGGTCAAGGTACGTTGTGGATTAATAGACATATCTGTGTACTAGATATCGATGGTTTAAGACAGCTAATCTTAAAGGAAGCTCATGACTCCAAGTATTCTATTCACCCCAAAAATACTAAGATGTATCAAGATGTTAAGAATAAGTTTTGGTGGCTAAATCTGAAGCGAGAAGTCGCATAGTTCGTCGCCTTGTGTGACGTATGTTAGAAGCAAATGCAGAATATCAGAGACCAGCAGGTCTGTTGCAACCTTTGAAGATTCCAGAGTGGAAATGGGAAGAAATTGGAATGTATTTTATTACCAGTTTGTCCAGGACTCAATCAGGTTACGATTTGATTTGGGCAACAGTTCATCGTTTGACGAAAGTTGCTCATTTCTAACCAGTCAAAACCACCTACTCAGGAGATCGCCTGGTAGAGTTGTACATGTCAAGAATTGTCAGTTTGCATGATGTGCCTAAGAAGATAGTGTCAGATCGAGGATCTTAGTTCACCTCTCATTTTTGCAATGTCTGCATGAAGCATAGGGAACTCACCTGAATTTTAGTACCGCGTATCACCCCCAGACAGATGGGCAGACTGAAAGAGTAAATCAAATATTAGAAGATATGTTGAGAGCTTGTGCTCTAGCTAATGCTACCAATTGGGATAAAAGTTTGTATTATGCAAAATTTTCAAACAACAATAGTTACCAAGCTAGTCTGCAAATATCACCATTTGAAGCCTTGTATGGTCGTGCAAGCAGAACCCCTTTGAATTGGTAAGAAACAGCTGAACATCTAGTATTTGGACCAAATATTATTCAAGAGGCAGAAGACCAAGTGTCTATTACCTGGGAAAGATTAAAGATAGCTCATTCTAGGCGGAAGAGCTACGCAGATAATCATCGTCGTGACCTCAGCATCGAAACAGAAGATTTTGTCTATCTTCAAGTTACCCCTCTTAGAGGTGTTAGAAGGTTTCATGCCAAAGGGAAGCTTGCCACTAGGTATGTGGGTCCGTTCAGAATTTTGGATCATCGTGGAGAAGTTACCTATCAGCTTGAACTGCAAAAGTCGTTAGCTGGGGTACATGATGTGTTCCATGTCTCTCAGTTGAAAAAGTGTCGTCGTATGCCTTCATAACTGTAATACCCCGGAATTGAATCGGGTAATTAGAAAATAGCCGGGAGGAGAAAAGATAATTAAATGAGTAGAAATTCCTGAAAAGAGAAGGGGTTTTCCGTAAATCCTCAACAACTTTGGGCACGGGCGCAGACCAGAGGGGCCCATGTGGTGGCCGGCCAAAAAGGGGGGGTTCCCACCCCGCAAACCCTAAACTCCCCACTCTCCCTCCTCCTCCCCACTTTGAGCGGCCGCCGCTCCCCACCTCTCCCTGCTGTGCGCCGCCTCGTCAGATTTGGGTACGTTATTTCATTTTTTGACCTGATCACCTCTTAGAAAGTTGTAGATATCGGTTTTATCTTTCTTTTGGCACCGAGATCACTTGATTTGGTGTCATAGTTTAGGAGTTATGGCCGTTTTTCTACGACTGTACAGGAAAGCTGACGAGATTTGGCAGTCTGCATGTCTAGCCAATTTGTATTTTTTTGAGGCGGAATCTGAAGGGTCAACCAACACGAAAGTTGTAGCCATTCCAGTAATATTTCAGGATTGATAATGAACATATTTTTTAGAGTTGTCAATCAAAAGTTATGAATTTTTTACCGTCGCTGTTTTGCTAACTGTCAGATTGCAGAGACAGAAAACATAGAAAAATTTTACCTGAATATAAGAATTAGTAGGAGGCCAAATCAGTAGACTTGTCCAGCTAGACTATTGTAGCTGGTTTTGTCATGATTGTAGAGAGTCTAAGATCACCCCATTCCGAGTTGTGTAGCAAAAGTTATGGTGGTTTTAGTACTCTGTCCAGAAAACCCAACGTGAAGTTGATGTTTTTTTTAATTGGCCTGGTAGGGATATTACTTCGCCGATTAAGCAAGTCTCACCAACTAGACTTAGTTGGAGAATTTAATTATCTTTCCAGAAAGTCTAAGAACATATTATTTAGACCTCTGTACTAATAGAAATGGATTTTTGAAGTTGACTGTCCACCGAGGGGACAGATCGACGTTTAGGAGTTTGGGGACGGGATCGAGTTAGGAGTTTTGCAAGTCCATGGTTGTTGTTATATAGGTTGTTTTGATCCGTTGCTGTGTCTTAGCATGTGTTATAACTGTTATTCAGGTGGTGGACCGGTGCGAGGGCGACTCATTACTGTACATCCTCGTTCTCTCGTGGTTAAGGCAAATCTGATGAGTGGTAAATTGTGTGTGATCATTTGTTCATGTGTACTTTGTTATGAGTATATTATGTTAATCATGGATGCTCGAATATTATGGACAATACTGCCCGTAAATGCTATAAGTATGCGTAAGTTTCATGTATGCATGATGATTTAAAGTATTGACCATGTGCATCATGATATCATATTGGAGGCATGGTCACGTGGTGACCAAGCATTAATTGGGGTCCCCGTCATGAATATGATGGGCTTTTGGGTCCCCATACTTGTGGAGTATGGGCTAAGGTCCTGTGCTAGAAGGCACGAGCATGGGTGTCATCGACGGATGCACACTCCATATCTGAGTATATGCAAAAGAGAGAAAGAAAAGTGCATTTGAACAGTTTGCATCGCATAAGCATGAGACATATTTCTTATTGGGTTACGTGGATGGATGTTGTTAATTACAGTTGTGTTGGCTATTGTCTTGCTATTTGTACTTTGCTGAGTCTTGGACTCACTCTTGCTGATGTTGTGTTTTTAGGTATCTCGTTTGCGGACGGCATGCATGGGAGGGAGTAGGGTTGCTTTGGTTGCACTCACTACCACACATTCTTTAAAAGATAATTATCATTTAGACAGTACCTTAATAACAAGCAAACAGCTTAAGGATTAACGTTGGCTATACTTGAATGCATTGGTTTATTTGTAATAATGAGAGTGGTAAATTTTAATTATGCTTGCTTATACTTTAGCTGAGTAGATTATTTATGAATACTTCGATGAACTTTTGGTGTTGAAATAGTGATAATTTTATATGCATCTGTTAGAATCTCCGGTAAACTTAGTTATACAAAGGAGGTTCTGCCGAAATTTATTGTAGTGTCTTAGATTTGTATTTGTTATATTGTTATTTTAGTAGCATTCCAGGCTCATGTTGGGGTGGGGTGTTACAATAACAAACTCACTTGGATTCAATTGAGCTAAAAGAAGATCTCACTTATAAAGAGCGGCTAGTCAAGATTTTGGATGTTATGGAGCATCAGACTACAAGCAAGACCATCCGTTTTTACAAAGTTTAGTAGAGCAACCACTCAGAAGGAGAAGCAACGTGGGAGCGTGAAGAAAACTGAAAGCCGAGTTTCCTACCCTTTTCTCTAGCAAGCCTGAATCTCGGGGTAGAGATTCCTTTAAGGGGGGAGGTTTGTAACATCCCAATTTTCTAATCTTTAAATATCTTTTAAATAGTTAGTAGTTGGAAAATTCAACCTTTGGATTTTATTTGAATTTTAATAAAACTTAACATGGACTTTTAGCATCAAAACAATTTAATATGATTAATGACAACCTCAACAATTCTTAAAACTATTTTATTTGGGTTCTATGTGCTTGGGTATATTTTCTAGATTTTTCTAGAATTTTCCGAGTTCATTTGCCATTTTCCATTTGCTATTTGTCTTTCCTCTTTATTTCTAAAAATTAAAATCTATTTAAAATATCAAAAACAATGTCAGGCCAGAGCCCATTCCATCCCGGCCTTTTCTCCCGCGTCGGGCTACTCGTGTGCCGCGCGCCGCTTTCTTGTCCGTCTACCAGGTGAGCCCCGCCTATCAGGTGATCTTAGCCCTTTCCCATCTTCCTCACGGAGTTGTCGCCTTCGACTGCTTCTGCCATTTTCGGAGCTCGATGCCACGTACGACCACGAGATATCTCCAGCTAAACCCTATCTAGAAAATACGTAGGATTTTATTTCAATCTCTCCCGCACCCGTTTTAGATAAAATCGTATCTCGTATCCTTCGCTATCCCCGGGATTGCATTGTGTTTATTTCAGACTCGATTTGGGGATTTCTGAATCCGATAGGCCCGAAGCCTATAAATAGGACCCCTGGTTCGCCTTCTTGCCTTGATCTCAAAACCCAAGCCGTCGCACCCCACGAGTTATACCACCGTTGCATTGGAAGTTTTAGGGTTTCTGCCACCGTCGCTGAAGGATCTGGACCCGCCATTATGAGTTAATGGAGTGTTTTGGTGATTAATGATAAATCTATTTTTGAGACTAACGTTTCTATTGTTATATCTAGTATGTGTCTCATTTGGATAAAAAGGTGAAATTCAACGAGGTATGTATTCGACATCATATTTCTTATACATTGTTGCATTCCTCGGATCCAAAATATATGATGAACTTGACCATAAGTTTAACTTGAATATGTGCATATGTTTTTATTACACATTTGTGTATGCACACATTTAGTGGGAGTTCACTCTATATTTTGTGGTTTTATTAGTATTGATCCATATTCCGCTCTCCACATATATTTGGGATATCTACTTTGAAATATATCCTTTTGAGTATATAAAACTTGTGTAGTTCATATATACTCATGTTGTGTTACTTTCAATTGTTTACATTCTTTTATGTGCAATTGAAGTGGTTATCATCAATTACCAAAGAGGGAAAGATTGAAGTATCTTGTCCCACCATTATGAGTTAATGGTATGGTGTGGTAATTAATGATAATCATATTGTGGAACTAACTTTTTTCATGAGTTGGATGAATAGGTTATGTTCCAGGATGATGAAGGCTTGGGATGACATCATGAGTTGATCGTCATCAAGTCAATGTGTAAAAAGAGGATGCTTCATGTGTTGATGCGTATCAAGAGCTTAAAGAGAAAAGGAAATCATCATGTGTCGATGATGTTCAAGAAGAGGAGATGATCATGGGTTGATCATCAAGTTAAGAGAAGACCCATCATGTGTTGATAGTGGTCTAATGAAGGATGCATCATGCGTTGATGCATATCAAGACTTGGAGTAAAGGATGCATCATGTGTTGATGCACATTAAGTCGAGAGAAGACCCATCATATGTTGATGGAGGTCAAGTGAAAGAATGCATCATGTGTTGATGCATGTCAAGACTCGAGATAAAGAAATCATCATGTGTTGATGATGTTCAAGACAAGATCCCGAAGTGAAGAAGATCATCATGTGTTGATGATTATCAAGTCAATGACCCGGACTTGAAGTGATGATGTGCGTCATCAAGCTTCAAGAAAATGCAAGGCAAAGGTATGACTAGCTAGGTCTAAGGATGTGTTCCTAGTCTTTTACCGATCTTAGTGTTTGGTTGGAAGACCAGATTGCTAGTATAGGTTGTCGTACTATTAAGAAGGGTCTTGACTAGTAGCATGAGTTAGTCATGTGTTGATAGCTCATTGTGCTTGCTCTAGCTCATCTATGCATGATGCTATTATTTACGAATGTGTTTTGCGAATAGTTTATGCTCATGCATGATCCTTGTAGCATGGGACTATAATTTGTAAATGTATTTCGCAAATGGTTGAATCCCATGCACATTTACCTTGTGGCATGATGCTATTATTTGCGAATGTGTTTTGCAAATAGTTGATGCTCATGCATGATTCTTGTAACATGTGACTTGAGTTTGCAAATGTGTTTTATAAATGGTTTGAATCCATGTACCTTATTCCTTGTGGTGTGATTCTAAAAGTTGGCAAATGTGTTTTACAACTTGTTAGGAATCTTGCCTTTGATCCTTGTTGGCATGGCTCATCAATTGGCAAATGTGTTTTACAATTGAGATTGTTGTGAAAGCCATTGTTGTTTTTCTCAGGATAATCGGTAGTACTGGCGTTAACTCGGCAGAACTACCGATGTGCGGTAGTACCGAAGTTCATATGGCGGAACTACCGCAACCCGTATGGTCTGAAATCCGGCGCTATATTTTTTTCCAGAGAGATGCTTTTTCGAGTTTGTTTTGCTCTCTTAGAAGTGCAGTAGTACCGGCGTTGATTGAGTCGAACTATCGCAGCTCGGTATATCCGGAGGTTGGAGCGGTACATTTTTTCCAGTAGGTGCCATTTGTTGGACCTAAGTGGAAGCGGCAGTACCGTCCTTCAGAATCGAAACGACCGGAGTGCGGAACTACCGCAAGTTGAACGTCCGTAGTACCGTGATGCACTTTTCAACGGCTAGTTTCTCGTCTAATATAGCCGTTACTGTGCTTATCGTGTGGGTGCGGTGGTACTGGTCATAGAACGGCGGTAGTACCGGTTATGTTGATTTTTCAGCAGATTCTCTTCCAACGACTAGTTTTTGTGTGTGGGCTATAAATACCCACCTTGGCTGGTTGGAGGTTGTTGTTGTTGGTGCCATATTTATTCCTTGAGCTAAGAGCAAGCCTCTCATCCCTTTTGTGCATGTGTTGCACTTAGTGAGCTTGGAGAGCAAACCCTAAGCGCATGTGTTGCCTTAGGTAGTGGATTGTGTATCCACTTGAGCTTGGACACTTGATTAGTTCAAGTAAAAGTTTAGTCTTGTTACTCTTGGTGTTTGCCGACACCTAGACGACGTGGAGGCGTCGTGACCGGTGATCTTCTCAAGAAGCTTGTGAGAAGGCCCGGCGTGGTTGTGAGTGGTTTGGTGCTCACCATCTCCGGAGTGGAGGAGGAGCAACCCCGAGTGGAGCGAGGTGTTGGTTTGTGTTGGAACCGGTCCAATTGGTTGGACTTACCTCGGAGGTGTTAGCTTAATTTGTGGAGCCGGTCCAATTCGTTTTGGCTTACCTCAACGTGGATTAGGGGAGACTGGTAAGTTTCCAAACACCACAGTAAAACATCATCGTGTCTATTATGGTTTGTTCTTGTGCTTTACTTTGAGCAATTTACATTATTTGCTTCAATTGCTTATATATCTTTGTATGATTGCTTTCATTCAATTGTATTCATATTGTTGTTGCACTTAGTGGAGCCTAGTTGATTTAGGTTTTAATTGCGTAAAACCAAATTGTTGTTAAGCTTCCGCATTAGAAATTGGTTTTAGCCAAAGAGTTTTTAAAACTGTCTATTCACCCGCCCTCTAGTCGGCCTCCTTGATCTTACAGTCTCTCGTTTCTTCATATTGCAGCGTCATCTTCGACGCCTCATCATCGTCAACCACGCCGTCATCTTCGCCTTCACTAGAGCTATCTCCAGCACCCCTTCACGACCACGAGACATCACCAATGTTTGTCGTCGACAACAACTGCATCTGCTCCGCCGCTTCGTCACCAATTTCGGCCAAATCTAGTGACTTTCCGTGCCAATACCAGTACCGGTATGTGTGCAATAACCTATTCTACCTTGTGCGTGCATCCACCGCCGGTGAAGCGCCGCCGTTCGTCGTTGCCAGATTAACTCGAGCCTCGCCGTCGTCTTGTCTACGTGTCGTGCCACCTCATCGGCCACATCAACTCGTGAGCACAAATGTCGGCCACATCTTTTCGTGAGCGTATGTGTCGTACCACATCTACTCGTGGGCACACTTGTCTGCCACCTCACCACCACATCTACTCGAACTGTCCGTGTGTCTGCTCGATTAGCCGCGTTTGCATCTCGCAACTCTAAACCAAATCTGATGTGTTGTAAACCCAGTCCACAATACTCCATGTCTATGCCATGTGGGGTCCACCAGCCAAATCTCTGTTCCGTGAACCTGTGAACCGTAGGACCTTTCCACAACCAGATAGTCGTAATCTTCTACGCTAGATAGTTGTAGCCTTCCATGACCAGATAGTCGTAATCTCTCTACGACAAGGTAGTCATATCCTTCTACGACTAGGTAGTCGTAGCCTCCTACGACCATGCAGTCGAAACCTTCCGCCATGCGGTCGAAACTCCTTAAAATGCAGCGTAGAAAGCGTTATGCGATTACTCGATGTACGATTGCACGATTATACGATTACTCGATGTACAGTGCTCGGTGAACAGTACTCGAATTCCTTTTTGAGTATTTTTTTTAGATTTTGAACTTCTAGAAACCATATCTTATTCATCCGAACTTTGTTTGAGCCCATTCAAATTCCTAAATTCATTTAGATTCGAACTCTATCTTTTTGAGATTTTTATTTGATTTTTGGTGTTAGTTTTCCTATCTGTTTTTTTTCATTTGCGGGTAGACGTTTATACTTCGAGGAATTTTGAAGAAGGAGTTCACCAAGACCAAGACAAGTACCCGGATTTATTTCAAGGCAAGTTATACTTTTGATCATGTTAAACCCAGTTTTCAAAACTACTTTGATTCAATGCACTGTATTCTACTTTAAGTATTTATTTAAATATTTTGGATTTAGCTATTCATCTATTTGATTATACCTACCTTGCCTATTGTATTGCCATGATCTTTTTTCACCCTAGGATGATTCATTATTATTTGGTATTATGATAGTACCAACGTGGGTTGGTTAGACGAATAGTATTGCTTAGTCATGCTACGAGTCACACATATCATTCGAGTTGCAATTATAAATTTGACTAAGTGACTATGGAACTTTGTGTAAAACTATGTGCTATGTGTTATTACTTTGTGATAGCATGTGTTACACTTAACCAACAGGGTGGGAAAGGATTTGGACTGACACAAGTGGTGAATACTAAGTGATATGGTGGAGCTTTCTGAATTGGAATGATAATCTTTGTGGCATAGTTAGAAATTAAAAGTTTTACCTTGGTCAATTAAGGACTTAACTTTGTGCGTCATTGAACTGGGTCTTCTGTACAACTACATGCCCAATGGGACGAGCCTAACTTAGTAAGTTATGGAGTCTTGATATTGACAACTCAGGTTGTAGGTTAGGATCTCAGTGATGGGTGGAGGTGTGTTTCTGTCTCAGTGGTGACTCACATCGCGGGACGGTTCGCTGCTTCCCTATCCAACGGTGTGTGTTGTGCCAAGCGTTGTGTTTGGATTGGACGACGGTAAAGCATACCATGAGTGTCAATGTTTGAGATGAAGTTTTTGAACGGTTTTGTTGCGATCAGTGCTGGCTACACTAATTATATCATGTGGGTAAAGTGTACAATCTCTGCAGAGTGTTAATCAATCTATTCGAATAGCCGCGTCTGCGGTCATGGACATGCTCGGGGATTTCACACCAGGGTTAAATTTTCATAAAACATTTAGGAAGGGAGTTGTGTGATCTAAGTTATATGGCTATGTGAAATAAATTGATATGTTTTGTGTCTTTGTGAAAATAACTGCCAAACTACTACTATTTATTTGTTGTAAACATGTTTTTCACTCTATTATTTGTATTCAATTGCAAATGTTGCTTTATACAAAATAACCACAGGAGTCATTCCTTTGGATTAAGTCATTATCTATAAATTGCATTCTATTGTATGATTTGCGAGTACGGTTGTGTACTCATGTTTGCTATAAACAATCAACAGAAGTGGATCAATGTTTGTTTGTCTTCGATGAGGAGTTCTACGAAGGTGCTGATCGCTAGGTTATGATTCCAATCGGTTGTCTGTGGTGAATTGATGGGATTTCGCTGAAGTTTATTTGTTCCACTGCTTATTTATTTATTGTCAACCTGTGAGGCTTAATAAATGTAAACTCAACCATTAGATCACAACAGTTTTTTGTTATTCAAATTACTTGTTTATTCTATTGTTTCATCTTGTGTGGATCGATATTCATCTATGTTGACACTGCATGTATTAACGTGATCCTGAACTAGTGCAGACTACACACGGTCCAAAATTTTATCTTTGTGTCCCAATAGAATTTCAACATCCATTAGCGTCTCTAACCACAGCCCACAACGGCACGGCTCTTTCTCCCTCAGAGTCACAAACCTCCTTTTTTTTAATCCTTTTTTCGGTTCACAATTCAACTGGTTATTTTTTAATCGCCGAACTATGGTTGTGACACTACTACAGAAAAGGTCATCACGAGGCGGTTCGTGCGGTCATCACGAGCGGTTTTGAACCGTGCGAAATGTTATATGCGAGATAACGGCGGTTATCACGAGCGGTTGAAAAACCGTCTGTGATACTAATAATCCTGAGCGGTTCGTGCATTTGGGCAAATGCAGTGATTATGTAATATCGCGAGCGGTTCGTTGTTGGAACCGTGCGTGATCTTGAATAATCCTGAGCGGTTCGGTGGAGCAAATGCAGCGATTATGTAATATCATAGACGGTTCGTTGTTGGGGAACCGCGTGATACTACATAATCACTGAGCGGTTCCGAGACACAAACAATCTGTGATTATTAGTATCCAGAGCGGTTCGTAGTTGGCAAATGCAGTGATAAGAAATATCACTGCATGTTTCAACTACAAACCGTCTATGGTTAAATATCACGAGCGGTTCGTTGTTAGAACCGTCGTGATAAGTCCTTTAACCTAATTGAATTTTTCGTATTTTCAGCTAGCCTCGGGAATTGCTAGCCATGCCCTCTGAAAACTAGCAAGTAGAAACATGTCACGAAAATTGCGACAACTCAAAGTGATCATTTAACTCAAAATCAATTACAAAAGAATGTTTCAAGTATATATTGTCGCTAGAGTTACAAATTGAATTACAACGGTCAAAGTGAATTACAATATTGAATCAAGCTGTTTTGAGGTCGTTCATCGGTGTCGACGGCGTGAAACTCTCCGTTGGTGTTAACTATATACGCCTTGATGAAGCCACGAGCTCCCCTCGAATGTGCGTGACTGGTCCATCTCGAGTGCATTTAACTCTATGTTCAAGCCACATCGCTAGCGAGAGTAAAGTAGTAAGCATATATATTTAAATTTATAATTAGGAGATAATTATTACGAGATTGACAAACACAGGGATCGTTAGTCCTAGAAGCAATCAATAGTGCATATGATGGCATCGTAGAATGCGCATAGGTGATCTCGTTTTCTTTGGCGACCTTTGCAAAAATAGAATTACATATATATGCACGATCGATTCGAGCGCAATATTACGAAGTATGATATATGATTATTGTGTTGTAGCGCGTCTGGAAATCGCATCGTGAGTCGGTGTGGCGGTCGTTCCCTTGTATAAACCTCCTCGGCAACATAGCCGATGAGCGCCTACATGATTCAAAAAGTTATCCTTGTCCATTTAAAGCGAAGGAAGACTACAATAGAGTTATGTGCGGAGGAAGACTACATACACGAGTATTTCTTTAAGAATGGTGAAGTCGTGATTTTTGTTGAGTAGAGAATCAAGGTACAATACCATGTTCCTCTTTGGCACAAGAATCGGAAGAATCGATGGAACCTACTCGTGTATGTCGCTATAGTCATATAAACCTATGTTGAAGCGTAATTTGTATAGCAAATATTGAAGCACTTACTTACGGTTGTAGGGTACCATTATGTACTCCCATGTCGTTACGAGCAAGCAATCCCATTTTATGTAATTCTCGGCGTAGGATCGTCTTGGTTGATTGTTTGCTCGGAGACCACGTGTGGGTCGAGAAACCCACCGGTTCTTTGATTCGACGGCACGTTTCATAATGTATCGTACATAGCGATGAGTTATGATATTTATCGGTATCACGTGAGTGTAGAAATTGATTGCACACACTTACGATGTCGGCATCGTAGAAGTGGCGTCGAGGCGGTTAGGTTGTATAAGTCATATAAGTCTTGAAGCCCACGGCGAAGTGGCGAGCTCGTGGAGAAAATGCTCCCTCCGTATCGGCGGTGATTCGATATGACCCCCTTCGCTCGGTCTTGCGCAAGTACCAATCATGCAATGCTTGACAAGCTACTCTGAGCTCTTTATTTTCTGGCGAGACCAGCGGACTTCCGAGGGAGTATTTCACGGGTTTGGGAGGTGCCTTAATGTTCTTGATTTCGATTTCTCTTAACGAGGCGGTGAGGGCGTCTTCCGTGTGGCGCCTCGGGGACCGATATGGTGACACGCTTTTCTTGTCCCTTTGTCGTCTTCTCGGCGGGAAGCGATGTGGCGGCCTTACGAAGCTTTGGTTGGCGGACTCATCGGCGAGGTCCTATTGGAGAGCGAGGTCCTCTCGCCATCAGCGTCCTTGAAGGGTCGGTCGATGTCCTTCTTGGGCCTTTGGATAAAAGTGTGCGTGGCATCCCCTAGTGTTACGATTTCTTCGTTCGGGAATCTCGGTAGGATGGCCATGAAATTGTCATGGACCATGTCCACTGCACCTGGCGTAACCTGCGCGGTGGGCACCGTCTTTGCTTGCCCCTTCTGGTATGGATACACCATACCCGCTTGACCTCAATAGGAATCGACCCTACTATCCTCACTTGGAGCTTGCGGGCGTCGGCTCCTACAAGCGTACACAATTAGCTAAGGCGTCCTATAGGTCTATCTTTGGAGCACTCGAGATGTACATTACCTCGATCCGTCGATCGGTAATTGCGTCGTCATGTCGAATTATGTGTGGGCGCGGCGCTACTCGATGTCGGCGGGACTTGCTCCCAAATTAACGAGGCGGCTTGCGCTGCATGAGTTGATTTACTTGGTTACGCAAGTTTGTTATTTGTTCTTGAAATTGTGAAATAATCACATGTTCCAACCGAGCGTCGTCTTTGGTCCTTGGATCTCTTCCTACTCCTATCGTGTCGGAGTTGTGTGGGAATCCATCCCTCCAAGGTCACGTAAACCCCAACTCCTCGCGTGCGACCGGGTGCTCCTTGTTTCCCGAGTGTAGGCGATTACATCATTCTCCTGTCTACTTGAAGGAACCTTGGGAACATGCGAAGTCAATTCTTCTGCAAGAGAACATCATGTTATTGTAGACACCATGAAGTTATGAACTTATTAACAATTAAGTGGTTGAAAAATTTACGAGACGTTGAGACAACGCCTCGTCTGCCGGGTTTGTCGAGAGATGTTGCCCGAAGGCGTGGGCGATGCCTCGCTCTTAACGAGGATCGGCGCTCGTCGAGATCATAACAAGCGGTCGTGCGGCGGTCTCGTCCTCCGCCGCCCAACTGCGTGGCTTTACCGCGTACCCGGCCGTGCGAAGTGCGTGGGGTGAGTGTTTGTGCTGGATAGCTCATGCGCGCACTTTGCTCTGAAATTCAGCCGTCGTCTTCATGCGCACGGCGTCCCATGTATCCGCGACAAAAATTGATCGTCGTGAAGGCGTCAGGCCGTGTTCACGTCTTTGCGTGACAAGCGAGGCTCTTGAAGGTCCTCCCGCGTGGGACATCGCCGGCCGGCGCGTGCCATCGCTGCGTGCAGTACGCCGAGGAAAGTGAGCGAGGCGAAAGTTCGATCCTGGCCCGGTCTCTCTGTACATCCGTTAGAGACTTCCGGTTGGGGTGGTGATGGGGACCCGTTCCCTTGCAAGTACCCAGAGCGGTCCGGAATCTCGCGTTTGCTTTCTTGGGACTCGGCGGGATCCGGCGTCAGCGACCTCCGTGATCGTCATGCGGCGAGGGGCAATTTGGATATTCCTCGCCTTCTCGCTGCGTACCACCTTGATCGGAGATCAGGCGCATTTGGCGGCGTCGATGTGGCGGCGAAGGCGGTGCCTCTGCCATCTAAACACTTGCTATCTATATAAGTTATATGCGCAATTATTACATAGTATATAAAATTGAGTTTGTACTTCAAATATTAAAATTAACTCGTTTTGATCCATAGACGAGTCTGGACTATACGTAAGTGAGTCATGCGGTGTACTCCGTTAGATGATATTAAAGATAGTAGTCAATATTTGAATGTCCACAAAAGCATTCGGATCTCGGGAACCATAGGACATTTGTGGGCAAGCAATGCAAAAATTGTTTCATAAAGGCATTAATCACAATAGCACCGAGTTCTACACACGCTCTTGGCATCCATGAAAAAAATCTAGATACGTGCAAATCCAAAATAGCACCAAATCCTAACAAATCGCAACCAAAATACGTTATAATATACTACGTTTTAGTCTAATTAGCAAATCCAGCGTGGATCTACACCATATAAGAGAGCGTTGATGATAAATACAATGTTATGCCCAACATTATGAAGGAGATCAACCATAAGGAGCATAATGTACATATGATTGATTATGGAGTGTGCTCTCAGAGAGAGAGTTGCAAAGGAACTAGCCTTTGCCATCTCAACCCCATTGTCAATAATCTTCATAAATTGAACTAAACAACACAAATTCACAACTTGAGCTCTAAATAATGCTTAACTACTCTGTCTAAAGATAGCAAAGCCAATAGACCACTCAATAAAATTATGATTAACGAGGAGATCAAGTTTGATCACGAACAATACTCAATTCTCCAACAGTTGATCACGAACAATACTCCAATTCTCCAATTCTTATAATAATGAGAAAGAATTATACTTTTATTTAAAAGCAGATAATGTATGTGTTACACACAACCGGGGAACATGCAACCCACACGAATAACATGTTAGAACAAACTGAACTATCTCCAGCAGATTCTATATCCAATGCATCGTATTGAAAACTCAGAAGCTACCAAAGAAATGTATACATAATGAACCCCCCAGTACATGCTATGGATGAGACTATGTAACACTTGAAAATGAACCACTACAACCACGACATGCAATCGGACAAAATACTACTACCAATGACTTTTTAAGTTTCACCAATGTCCTTTGTATTTCTAGAAATAGGTGTTACAACACAATCGGTTGGGGGCACATCAAATATTTTAAATGCTACAAAAACACCCATGATCAAGCCGACCAAACTACCAGCAACTTATTGGCACACCTCGCATCCCGCACTAGAGCTCAAGTATGAAATGATTATCAGTTCAATCTCAGTATTTGACCATTATCATCATTGAGCAAACCAGCAAAGCCCACCGTTCAAAATGCAATTTCTTCAGATACCAGAAATAAAACACATATTGAGAATCAACTAGCTGCGCAAATATGTATAGAAAGTAAAGGCTTCCACAATGGGTTGACCAAAATGAGGATCCCAAATCGCATGAGCAATAGGCCTTACGTGTAAAGGATCATGTATCCATGATTCAAAATTTCCTTGCCAAGCTACATGAAGCAGATTTCGGATGTCCATAGAAAGATTATTGCTAAGCGCCCAAAGTGAGAAGCAAAATGTTACGATAAAGGCGTTCCTCAATAATATCATCATGACTTTCGAAATCATGTGCGGTAGCAATACCAAACCAAATCTGACGAGTAGTGGGGTCTGAGCTAAGCCTTGGCTAAACACAGGAAAAGCAAAGAAGGCGGTGCTCTTGTACGATGGTAGAGTGGCTTGAATCAAATCGTTTGTCTAGAGAGGGTGTAGCGATAACCAAAGTGATTGTACTAGAAACTTTAGATCCGCTTACTACTCAAATCTGGTTTTGCAAGAGTTGCGTTCTTATATGCAAGAAGAAGACTTAGAAAGAACAAAGAAGTTTGGATCATAAAGTATGCTTAGGCACAATACTCACTTTGGCGGTAGGGCTCGGGAGGCGTTCGGAGAGGCGGCGGGCTCGGGAGGCGCTGGGGCTCGAGGCGCTGGGTCGGGAGGCGCGGGGTCGGGAGGAGGAGGCGCTGGTCGGGGAGGCGCAGGGCTGGGAGGCGCGGGGTCGGGAGGCCGGGGTCGGGGAGGAGGAGGCGGGGTCGGGAGGCGCGGGCTCGGGAGGCCGGCCGGGCTCGGAGAGGCGCCGGGTCGGGGAGGAGGCGTCGGGTCGGGAGGTGTTCGGAGAGGAGGCGGCGAGAGGGCGACACCGATAGGGTTAGATCAAAACCCTATCGGTGTCGTAACCTATATAATCAACACGCATCACGAGGCGGTTCTCGAGGGAACCGTGCGTGATGTGGAAGCTATCACAGACGGTTCCCTCAAGAACCGCGCGATCTGGCTATCCTGAGCGGTTCTTGAGTAAACATCACAGACGGTTCACTCAAGAAAATGCGTGATGTTCCACATCACTGAGCAGTTCCTCTAGAAGCAAATGCGTGATGCGTAAACATCATGAGCGGTTCTTGAGTGAACCGTGCGTGATGTTTCCACTTAAACACACTAGAATTTTGCAAATAAGCCCTCTGTGTTTTGTGAAATTACAAAGGGTCCTCAATTTATATCATTCGAGGCCCTTGGGGCCAAAAATCTTTAGATTAGACCTTAGAATTAACACATTTTGTTCTAACACATGGAAATCACGCAAATTAAACCTAGAAGAGTTACGGTTTTGTTATTTAGTATTAAAGGATTTATTTAATCACTAGAATTTGTTTTTACGCTATGAAAATTACGCAAATTCGCATACTCATATGTTTCTATGCTTAGTAAAGTGGATGGTTAAGCATTACAAGCCCGATAAACCAGGGGTCTCACGGTATCGACAATTGACAATTGTCATCAATTTAAAGATCATAAGTCCATAACACATTAACACATGACAATGGAATAAATTAGTTAATTACAATGGAGTAAATTCTTAATTAAAATATAGCCCTTCATGATGATCGACGCGCATATAGCTAGCTTCCTCTTTGGGTTCTTCCTCGAGCACGATGCCTAGTCTCGAAAGGTGGCAACTCGTCAAATTGATTGTATTCTTCCTCGTCCACTACATTCTCAACTCCGACAATCCTCCTTTTTCCATGAAGAACTACGTGACGCTTCTTATTTGCCGGGTCGGTTACATAGAAGACTTGAACAACTTGGTTGCTTGATCGAATGGTTCGTCTTTGTATCCGACACGTTCGAGGTCCACGGTAGTGACGCCGTACTTGTCGACCTTCACCTGTGGGAGATGGACCCAACGGCACCGAAATAGGGGGATCTTGAAAAGCACGTAGTCGATCTCCCATATCTCCTCTATTTGCCCATAGTACGAGCTCCTCAGCCCATCGGATCTTGAATGCATCTATCACGGACACCATTGCATGACGCGTGCTCTTCCTATCCCGTGCCGTATAAAATGTGTACCCATTTATGTCGTATCCTTGCCATGTGACAATTGTAAATGTGGCCCTCTTGCCAACCATAGCGTATCATCACTTGATGACCTCCGAGTGATTCGCGCCTTTAACCATTCGTTGAACCAAGCGGTTGTGCTCTCTGGTGATCCAAACCTCCGACCGTGCGGATTACATTGGCGTACCATGTCTTTGTGCTCGTCGATGTGCGGGGACACTTGGGTCATGTGTTGCAAGACCGTGAAATGGGCTTGGCGTGCGTATCGGATCGGGAGTGATTGATTTCCTTCCGATGGTCCGATACCATCCGTCTCCCCTCATGATGAGATAGAGGCACACCAATCGGATCCACGAGCCATGTAGTCGACGCAGAACTCAATGACCTCTTAGTTGCATAACCTTCGATGATCTTGCCCTCCGGTCGAGATCGATTCCGTCACGTAGGACTTGAGAATTCCCATGTACCTCTCGAGCGGGTACATATGGCGAGAAACACAGGGCGCATATCTTTATCTCTTTCACAAGGTGAACAATGAGATGGACCATGATATCGAAAAATGACGGAGGAAATACATCTCAAGATGACACGAGTCGTCACTACCTCGGCTGCAGAGCATCTAGTCCTTGGGGATCGATGACCTTACGAGCAATTGAGTTGAAGAAATAACGACCTCAAGATTGCCACTCGGACCTTGTTGACAAGATACTCCTAATTACAACAGAAGCATTTGTGTCATCGGCACACGACAATCATGCGACTTCATACCAATTAATTTCAAATCTTGCATAGAAACAAGTTTCTTAATGTTAGCGGAGTAACGAGACGGGACTTTCACACCGTGCAAGCTCGCGCACGATTCATTTCTCGGCCTTGGGCAGAGTGTAGCAAGTCGGGAAGAATACGTTCGTCTCAGATCGGTCTCTTTCGGTGCTAACTCGGTCCTTATGTTCATATCGACCAAGTCACGCCGATGCGTTAACACCATCCTTTGTTTTGCCACTAATGTTGAGAAGAGACCAATCAAGCTATCACATACATTCTTCTCTCGTGCATAACGTCGATGCGATGGCGAACTTCTAAGTACTCCCAATAAGGCAAGTCCCAAAAATTGACCGCTTCTTCGGATGTTCTTCTCACGGGTTCTTAATTTACGTCCCTTCCCAAGCACAACATCGATATCCTTAACCATATCATAGACCTCTTTCCCACTAAAAGCCCTTGAAGTGAACCGTCTTCCTTATTTCCGTCGAATTGTTTCTTCATCTTGCGGTATGGGTGACTCCTCGGAAGGAACCTACGGTGGCGATATATACACGATTTTTGCGAGTTGTTCGACCATACACTCTCCGTAGCATCTAAGCGGTGCGGATGAGGCTTTGGCTCCTTTTGTCTTTGGCTTAGATAGGTTACCAAGGGCAGGAAAATCATTGATGGTGCAGAACAACATGGCGCGTAAAGTGAAGTTCTCTCGTTTGTACGCATCCCATACCTGTACCCCTTCGTTCCACAGTGTCACAAGATCTTCCAGCAATGGTGCTAGGTACACATCAATATCATTCCCAGGTTGCTTCGGCCCTTGGATAAGTAGTGTCATCAAAATGTATTTCCGCTTCATACACAGCCAAGGAGGAAGGTTGTACATACATAGATTCACGGGCCAGGTGCTATGTCGGCTGCTCATGTTACCGAAAGGATTCATTCCGTCCGTACTCAACCCTAACCTTATGTTCCTCGGTTTCGCACCGAACTCTTCGAAGCTCCGATCGAAGTTTCTCCACTGGGCAGAATCAGCAGGGTGTCTGAGCTTCCCATCTTTCTTACGCTCCTCCGAGTGCCAACGCATCAATCTTGCCTCCTTTCGGTTCGCAAATAAGCGCTTCAAGCGTGGGATCACGGCGAGATACCACAACATCTTAGCGAGAGGTCCTTGCTTCGCCTTAGCGGTATTCTTCCGCTTGTATCGGGATGCTCGCACGGGACATGCATGCATGTCTGCATACTCTTTACGGTAGAGGATGCAATCGTTCGGACATGCATGTATTCTTTCTACTTCCATTCCCAGCGGACAAAGAACCTTCTTAGCTTGGTAGGTCGTCTTTGGGCAACACGTTTCCCTCGGAAGGATGTCAGCTAAGAGACCTAACAACGCCGTAAAACTCTTGTCGGACCAACCATTGCTTGCCTTCAATTTCAGCGGTTCAAGCACGGTTGACAACCTTGTGTATTCCGGCTTGCGGCGAGGAACAAAGGTTTCGAGTCCTCCATTAAGCCCTCGAATTTACAAAACTCTCTCTCACCGTAGTTCCCTTACGCATCGCGTAGCATCCGATCAGATTGTCATCATGCGATCTATCCTCATCAAAAGCACATTCCATACCCCGCATATCGTTGACTTCCTCGGCGATGTCGTCATTCTTGACTTAGGTATAATCTGCTCTTCACCGTATTGCTCCAACATGTATATCCTTTTTGAAACCTCTTCGTATTAAGTGAGCTTCGATCTGCGTAGGGTTGTTAAACATTTTCATATTACCGCAATCAATGCATGGGCAAGTACATATATTTTATCCCTTCTTCAACATATCACCTTTCGTGGCTCTTCTAAAAGCAAACACGCCATTAATATACTCTTCACTCACACGGTTCTCAATGTACATCCAGTTTGGTCCATCTACACATTAGTGAGTACTCTATATTAATAAACCGCAAGTACCCTTTATAATGACCAAACACATTAGTGAGTACTCTATAGCAAATATAAAGGGTTCTGGATCGATCGTTACCCTTCTCTCCAAAGTGGCGCAATGTGGGAGGAGGCGAGATCAGTGCCGCAATGGGCGGGGAGGAGGAGGCAGGGGTAATGACTCAAAATGGGAGAGGAGGAGGTGCAGGTATGACTCAAAATGGGGAGGGCCTTGGCAGCAGGAGGGTGGCGCGGTTCAAATGGATTTAATAGAAATGGGACTGTCGGCGTGGACGCAGCAGCAGGAGGTGGCGGCGGTTCAAATGGATTTCATAGAAATGGGGATCGGCGGCGCTACTTATAAGTCGATATATCACGAGCGGTTCTTAAAAGAAGCGAAATGCGTGATATGAGATATCACGACGGTTCTTTTAAAGAACCGCGTGATATCTTATATCACGAGCGGTTCGTTTAACGAACCGTGCGTGATAACAAACCGTCTGTGATACAAATATTATCACAGGCGGTTGCGCTTTAAACGAACCGCTCGTGCTATCATCACAGACGGTTCGTTTAACGAACCGTCTGTGAAGTATCACAGACGGTTTGTTAAACGAACCGTCTGTGATACTTATATATCACAGACGGTTACCGAAGAACCGTCTGTGATGGGGTGTCTAGTATAGCATGTTCTGTAGTAGTGTGAATTACTAATCATCCATTATAGTCTTCTAGTCTACATAAATGATTAGGAACGATTTCAGGCCAAAAATATCGCATCTTAACATAAGTTAGAATTCTGTTAAACTCACATTGCTCTGAAGTCAGAACTCGAACAGGGACGGTAGTTCAATCTTACCAGATGTTCAATGTGCGGCATAAGCCTATGTAAAAACTAGACGATTGTGTATTACAAAATTGAACCGCCCATTCCTAGTTACAAGAGGTCCCAGAAAACATGCTCGTTTGCCACGAAAGCGTTTCAGTGGAATTTATTTCTGACCCTCTTAGCAGCTCTGAAACCGCGCCATTATAGTTCTATACAACTCTGAAATTGTGAACGAATTGAATTGAACTAGACAAGAAACAAATTTTATTTTCCTTTTATCTTTCTTTTGTGCGATGGAGCATTGGAGGATATTCATATTACACCAAAAGACCAAACCGTCATCACTTTTTTTATTCCTAACAAGTTCACACTTCCGTTACTGTTTTTTGTTGGTTAGGAATAAGTGAACTACTTGCATTTCATGTGCTACATAAGCATGCACAAGGTGCCTCCAAACCACCACTTTTTTACCAACCTTGGATTATACCTACTAATGCAATTTCGTCAACAGCATATCATATAAATTATCCATAATATAAGTCGTCCCAAAATATTTCATTAACTTGAATAGAGACGTAGAGTAAGCATAGATAAAATCATATCGGACGGCTGTTAGTTATTACCAGATCAATCAGCCACCGTCCAAGTCAGGTCTCCCTCGAAGATCCAATGGCACACCTCGATCTCACCGGGTTTTCCACCAAGCGCGATGAACGCTCCGTGACTCGGGCTCCAATCGGACGTCTCGAGATGGCAGATCGCCACACCATGATTGATCTTCTGGTTGGAATCAACGGCCAGGATGTCAGCCCCGTACACTCGGACGCTTGGCACCGAGTGGCAGTAGTACACAAGGTACGGGAACAGGCTCTGATGGCACGACACGGACCGCGTTACGTTGCCGCCGGCGACGCCGGTGACCTTGCCGACCCTAACCTCCCTGCCGCTGCCCGCCGTAGACTCCGTAGTGCGCATGACGACGTTGCCGCCCAGCATCTCCACGGCGAAGTCGACCATGTCCTCGGCCGACGTCGCGCATCGCTTGGTCTCGCCCCGGCTGGGCGGGCGGGCGCACTCGTCCACCGTCGACGCTACCACCTGCCTCATTGCTGTGCCCGCCGGTGCACCGAACAATGCCGCCACGGCGCCCAACTCGAACGGTATCTTCGCGGCGATATCCCTCGGCAAGAACGCCCGTGGCGGCATCTTGTCCCTGATGTCCGGCATTGGCATTCGGTTCCCGGTCACGAGGTCCCGCTCCCGGAAGAACTTCCCCGGCTCCGGCGACCACTTCGGCAGCCGATGATGGCCAGTCGTTGCCGCCTCCACCTTGGACACCTCCATCTTTGTCATGTTCTGGTACTCCTTGAACTCGACGCCGTCGTTGGAGTAAGCCTTGAAAGTCGTGTTGTCGCCGGTGTAGTGCGTGAATCCGATGCGGTGGTTGGGGTTGGAACCCAGGCCGTATCCCTTGAACGTCACGCTCCCCGGGTTGACTGACTTGCCGTAGCCCTCGAAGTCGGCGGCCGCGCCATTGGCGTTGTTCGCGTAGGACATGAAGCTGTCGTCGCCGACAGTGGCGTCGTCTCGGTACCCCTTGAACTCGTCGACGCCGGCGTTGCTGCCAGAGGCGTAGCTCCTGAACGTGTTCTCTGGGGTGTTGCCGTTGAGACCGTATGACGTGAACGTGTCCTTGGCGCCGTTGGCCTTCTCCCCGTAGTTGACGAAGCCGGAGGCGATCGAATTGGAGTGGTTGCCGTAGGTCTTGAATGACTCGCCCGCGACGTTCGCGGTCTTGCCGTACCCGGTGAAGCTCTCAACGCCGGAGTTCGCGTCCTGAGTGTACGCCGTGAACTCGCGGGCCCGGCCGTTCCCGGTAGTATCGTAGTTGGCGAAGGTCACGGCGGCCGTGTTGGTCGCGCCGGCGTAGGTGGCGAACTCGCCGGCGCCGCCTGTGGCATCGGCAGTGTAGGAGGTGAAGCTGGCAGTGCCGACATTGCCCTCCGCCTCATAGGTCGTGAAGGAGTCGTTCCGCCCCAGAGAGCCCTTTCCGTACCGCCGGAACGAGTCGACAGGGCTGCTCTGACCCCTCGAGTAGACCGCGAACTCATCGGCGCCGCCGCCGCCGCTGTTGCCGTAGCTGCTGAAGTTGCCGTTCTCGTAGTTCTTGAACGGCGCGCTGGCGGAAGTAACGCCGGCAGAGGGGGGGCCCGCCAAGGACGACGCCGACCAGATGGCGGCGGGGGTCGAGGGGCAGAGGAGTGACGCCGCGGCGCAGAACGCTTGGAGCTGGGAGCCGAGCTGGCCGGCGGCGGCCAGGGAGGAGAAGGCGGCGGCGTCCGGCGCGGAGAGCGGGGACAGCTTGGCGAAGAAGAAGGCCGGGTGTGGGCGGTTGCTGCGCACCTTGCGGTTCCAGTACCGGATGGACGCCGCCTTGGCCGTGAACGGGTTCACCGGCGGCGACGACTGCGTCGTCGTCAGCCGAGGCGAGACTCGTGGTATCAACGCACGTGGCAGCGGAGAAGGGGAGGGGGAGACGGCATTGGAGGAAGCCAATGGAGCTGTGGCTGAACGTGGCTGGTTGGGGAGGAGGAGGAGGATGGTGGCGATCAGGAGGGGGTGGGCGTGGCGAGGGGAAGCCATTGTTGAGGAGTTGCAATTCGGGGTTAGAAACGAGGAGTTTGGGAGCAGGGAGATTAATAGTAGTAGGAAGAGTCGGGAGGGAAGGAGGCCGAGAGGGGGTGTGATAGTGGGATGTGAGTTTGGAACGCAGTGGCGCGTGCATGCATGGGGAGAGGTGTATGGAGTTGTTGGAGATCACACCTGCGCGCACGCATGCACTGGAGAGGTCAAGTTTTTTGGGAACCTCGGACGCCCGTACGCATGCTTCAGCCTTGAATACAATTGTGAACATTGCTTGTAACATCAAACGTTTGATGATTCTGACGATCCTCGCAATGACATGAAACAGGAATTAATGCAGAAGATTGGTACGTCATGCATCAATGTAGCCAGTGGCTAATTACTAAAGTTAACTCCTGCAAGAAGGGCCAGCTTCGGCCCGGGCTACGTCGCTCCGAAATATGTTGTCTGTCGGATGCGCAGCGAACGTACGCGATGGCATCATATCCTGCGCTTCGCCAAACCGCCGCATGCGCTTGCACGTGAGGCTACGCGTCGCATGCCACGCACGGCCGCCTGCGTCTGATGGGTAACGCGCGGTCAGGATCAACCTGCGCTTCGTGCACACGCGGTCAGGATCAACCTGCGCTTCGTGCACGCGAATCTAGGCATCGGATGCCACGCACGACCGTTGCGTCGGATGCGAAACACGCGCTGAGGATCAGGCATCGGCACGACCGCTGCGTCGGATGCGAAACGCGCGGTGAGGATCAATGAGATGCCACATTGCGTTGCGTGCGTCGCCGAGAGCCACGTTTCACATGTATTAATGTGTTTGCTGTTGCCGTCTCTTCAGTCAATGTTTTCAGTTAGTTCTGTGAAATCAATCTAGTGCTTGCTCTTTGTTCTGTAGCTAGCTTCTGGACGCATCTTTCGAAGACCAGTTGTTGGGTGCTTTGGCTGTGTTGTGTTGCTTTTCAACCGAATGTTACGGCGATAGACTCGGTTGCACAGCTCATACCATCATTCCCATCTTGCAGTGCCTAACTCTCAGCTCTTAGCTATCGAACTCTCTTGAGCTTTTGCAGCTTCATCATTTTTCTTGCCATCGTCGAATCTTGCTTGTTTTGTATCTCTTCCGGTCCCTCCGCCTGTATCTGTTCCGATCTCTTCGTCTCCTGTTGGTTTTTTCTAACATTATTCGCGTATTATGTTTGCATTCGTCTATACCTTCGTAACTTGCTAATTTGCCTTTGGTCTTGCATCTTGCAGATCCGCGGCGCACGCTTTCAGAAATCATTGGAGTAGCTAAACACGTGCACCCATCAGGTACATTACTACCGTCTGCTATGTTTTTTTCTTAGAGCGCTTTGATCCTTCTTGCTTGGACGCCTTTTTTTTTATCCTATTTTTCACACCTCTGAGATCGTGCTAATTTAGGTAGTTTATGTTCCCTTTTTTTCTTTCGTTTTGGTCGTTCCAGTTCAGTAGCGTCGGTTGTGTTTTTTTCTTCGACCGTCTTCATCCTTCTTGCTTCCACGCCTTTTTTGTTATCCTATTTTACACGCGTATGAGATCGTGCTGTTTAGGTAGCTTTCATCCGATACTTATGTTCCTTTTGCTTTTTCTGTTCTAGTTCAGTTTCATGCAACGCAGACCGTTTTTATAGTTATGCATTCCTTTCCTATCATGCCTGTGTTTACTTCGCGATACAATTAAGTTAGCTCGCTGTCCATTTATTACCTATATACCTTTAGTATTTAAAGCTTATTATTGCTTTCTCTCAGTGAGAATCGCTTCTTCGCTTCAACACCACTGCGTTATTTGGTTTCGTGATGATTCCATCGCTCTTTACTTCGCAGCTAAAATCTTCGGCTATCCTCTTCTGGTACGTCTTATTCTCGCCTTTTGTTGTACGTTTTTCCTTTTTTTCATCTTTTATGTATTATTATGAAAGTTTTCATTACGGCCCTTATACATCACTTTATATATAGTGTATTTTATATCGTTTCTGTTAACGCTCATCACTAGAAGATGTAACCGATTCCTTTTTTAAGAACGTCTTACCTATTTTTACGTCTGTTGCTAATCGTGTATCTAATATTCTACTTATTAGTACCATTTAATCATCTGAATCAGGCGTATATTCCATTACAGCTACATAACAGTTATTCTCATTAAGCTATACGTTTTAGCTCTTTTCTCTAGATATGTTTACCTCGCCCTACTAACTCTCTAGCGTACCTACTTTATTTGTCAGACCTAAATCAAACAACGATACACCATATTTTTTTCTTACAAATTAACCATTTTTAATGCGCTGCTCACCCTTGGTATCTAACTGCACCTGTATATCTTATACTTAAACTATATTTTTAACGCGCTTCCCACCCTTAGTATCTAACTGCGTCTGTATATGTTATACTTAAACTATATTGTTAACGCGCTTCTCGCCCTTATCTTTCATTTTTTTTCGTACGCACAAATGTTTCCACTTATTTAGTTTGATACTCCTTTTTATCCTGATATATCTTCCCTCATTTTACAACCCTTTTGCCCTTAGTTGTCGTAATGGAAACCTCCTTATCCATACTACCATGCAAGCGAAAAAGTATGCTCTCTTTACATTACACTACGGTATCTTACATTTTCCTTTTTTTTAGAAGCACCAAAAAAATATAAATAAAATCTCCTATAAACAGGAGATGGATACTTCCCTATTATAGACCCTTCTGATGCAATGAGGAACCGTGCACATCGTCGTCACATAATAGCCTCACACCGCACCAGCCATTTAGGTAATTGCTTTCTCTTCTTTTCTGTATATTGTTTAACTAGAACAATATCCTTTCCTTTTTCGCCTCTCCCATTTCTGTTTGCTTACTTCGCTAATTATATATCTTAACTTCTTACCTGCATTCTCAGAGGCTACAAATGATCTGCTTTTGTCGCTTGACTCCTCGCTCTTGCCAAATGACTATGTGTCTTCTCTAAAAGGTGTTCTCATTTTTTCCTTATACATGCTTTCATTTCTTTTTTTAATATTGTTTCTTATCATACATTTATCTCTCTTTCCTTCTATCTTTAGCATCTTACTCAGGAAGATCGTACTACGGTTCACCAGACTATAAATGTTCAAACTGTCGTGTTGTTTTTTGGTTCCAGGAAAGAGTCCGTTCTCTTTCATCTACTAGGCAAAGACACATGATCTATAATCTTTGTTGTAAGGGTGGTAGGATCCGAATTCCTCCTTTCCAAAAACCTCCACCCGTTCTAGCTTCTTTAATGAACTTATCTACTAATCATCATTCGAATTCATTCTGCCGTAAGATCGATAAATTATAAGCGCCTTTTTCTTTCACTTCTATGGGAGCCTCTGTTGATCGTTCATACAATACGGGTGGTGGCCCACCAATCTTTAGAATAAATGGTCAAGTACACCATCGAATTGGAACTTTGTTACCTGAACCAGGCCAGCCACCAAAATTCGCCGAACTTTATGTTTATGATACTGACAACGAGGTCGCAAATAGAATCCGTGCCTTAGACACACATGATAGCAGCAACGAAGACCTTGATCCCGACATAGTAGCATCTCTCATAGACATGCTCGATGAACATAATCCTCTGGTCAAACAGTTTAGACTAGCAAGAGATCGCTTACTCGGTTATGAAAATGAACGACTATATATTCGCATTATTGCTCCTGTTGAAGGCGATACCCCTCAATATGATCTACCATCGATTGATCGGCTAGCTGCACTGATAGTCACCGATTTTTCTCTAGCTAACCCATCACGTGATATTATTATTCATGATAGATCTTCAGGCCTCCAACGCATCTCATCATTGCACCCCGCTTTTATGGCATTACAATATCCTATTTTATTTCCATATGGTGAGCGTGGATTTCAGCTAGGCGTCACACATAGTTCTGGTTCCCATCATCGTTCTAACAAGCGTGATAAGATGACTATGCAGGAGTACTATTGCTTCTTATGTCACTACCGAAAAAAGACCATAATCCATATCTATCCCCAACCGACCACCCCCAAGAGGGGGGCCAAAGAGGGGGGAGGCGCACTAGGCCCAAGGCCCATGCGCCCCCACTTCCCCCTACCCCCAACCGGCCACCCCCTTCCCCCTCTCCCTCTCTTTTCCCCTCCTAGCCAGCCCTAGCTCTCTCCCATGCACCACCCCTACTCCTTGTGCCTTCCTCCGTGCATCCCAGCACCCTTAGCAGTGCCCCCATCTCCCCGGTGAAGATTCTTGCTGCTACCATTTGGGAGGAAGAAGGAGAGGAAGCCATTGGTGGCATCGGCCAAGAGAAGAAGCAAGGAGAAGAGGAAAAGAGGGAGAGGAGAAGGGAGGGAGGTCTTCGGGAAGAGGATCAACGTCGTCCTTTAGGTCTACATGGGTAACGAGTAGTCTCACCCGCTGTTTGATATTGTTTGGAGGTAGATTGATCGATTAGTGGTAAACCGTTATGTTGTCTGTCAGATTCCAGATTAGATCCAGTAGTTTGTGCACCCAGTTTCAGTGTCTTGGAAGTAGAATTTGATATTTTCATTTCCTAGAGTTTTGTAGCCCTGGTTTTTATCTTTCCATAGCCACTGAGATCACGAGATTCCGCCTTACGGTTTAGGAGATATGAATTATTCTTTGTGCATTGTTCTGTCTGTCTGGCGAGAAGGAACTGTCTGTTTGTTCCTCAATTTTGACCTAGTTACTGTAATATTCAGGACTCCCACCCAACTAGGTTATTGTAGAATTTTTAATAATATTTTCAGGTTGATACATATCACCTCCATTGGATCTGTATAATGAAAGTTATGCCATTTTCTTTGCTGCTGTGTTGTGGTCTGGACAAATGTTTGTCAGACATTTTCAACTGTTGGTTAGCCAATTGTCTTGGCCGAATCGATAAACCCCGTCAACTAGAGTTTCGTAGTTCTGTGCGTTAAGTTTCATTTGGAATTAGCTTCATGTCGTTTTGAGTTCCAGATAATTAATTATAATTTTTCTCGTACTGCTGTCACGGAGAGCTGTAAGCTGGCTGATTAGTGTAATTGTCAGTTTGAACCCGTTGATTGTGTTGGATAGTTAGAGGGTAATGGTAGGACACCTGTAGCTATGTCATACCTTGTATCCTTATTTCGAATATATGTTTGTGTAGGCGGTGAGGCGGTGAGTGGAGAAGCACTTTCATTGCCTCCTAACACGTCACAGCGCGGAAGGCAAGTACTTTGTCTTTTCATATGGAATGTTGATGATTGTGTGTGGCTTGTATTGCTAGACTTGCTATTTATGTTCCTATGCGAGTACCTTCTGATAAAAGGTGTTGATTTCATTGGTATGGATGATGATGTGTCAAACTTGTGAATGTCCTTGTTATTAATCCATGATATATATTTCATTTCAAATTGATACTCTTGTGAGTAAGGATAATGACATTCATATTAATTGTTTCATTCAATTCATATATTGTTCAATTTTCGTCCACGGGAGTGGAATTTGCAAAGACCCATCAATTCCAGTATGGGCACGTAAGACCCACTATTCCAATGTTGGCGGTTTCGGACACCCGTATGAAACGTTCTTCATACGGTATTTGGGTCCCCGGACTTTGTTAAGTACGGGCTTAAGTGAACACCAACGGGTGTATCACTCTCTATACCGGTATAAGTTGTTGAGCAGTCCATTCTTTCAATGCATCCATTCATTCCATTCATACTCACAAGTGTTCAGAGATAAGTTCATAATTCGTATTGAGATTGACTTGTTCATAACCTTGTATGTTCAATTGTTTAATGTACTTGCTGAGTTTCGACTCATTCTTGCTTTATTTATTTATTTAGGTGATCATTGATGATGACGTTGGGCGGGACTAGTCACACCCACACTATTCACTCTTTTCACCTTCCTTCAGTTTTAATAATAAGACTTGATTATATCTTTCATTCATAGACTGTTGAACTGTAATAAATAATGTTGATGTAGTTGATGATTCCCCCGATGCCATAGTTGCTTAGTACTGTTTGTGGTCATTGATCACTCCCTTATTTTAATCGTTTGGATTCAACCTTTATTACTGCTATTACTTTATGAAAGTTTTTCTTCTTTATGTCCTCCTATGAGTTATGTTTTGAATTCTTCCACTTGATGATTACATGTTAGATCCTTTAGGTAGCATCTTGGCTTCCGAATAGCTAGGGTGTTACAGTTGATATCAGAGCGGGTTTTAGGTCCATGGTCAATGGAAAAGTATTAAAAATGACACACTGTGCACAGTAGGTGGGGTTTGGGAAATCCATTGCATCCGCATTTCTAGTGATGTGGTTCATTATATTGTATTGTATCGAATTGCTTCTGTACTATCTTTCTTGTTGATTAATCTATGATATGATATTCTATATATATAAATTCATTCTATGATTGTAATGATATGATCCTATATATATATTCATAGTTGAATACATTGGTTATGCGTATTGGTAGCGGACGTTGAGCAGTTGAGTTCGTGGTTGTCGTCCTGGGTTTTGCCAGACTACACCACTGTTCGTGGTATGAAATTAGAGAAGTTCTTACCCCTGTTCCATAAGATCTTTGTTGACCATGAGCTCGTTGATGAATTTGTTGTCTTCCTCGAGCTTGTATATGGTTTCCTGGTTGTAGTTTCTTTCAGTTCATGAATTTCTTTTAAATGGGGGGTTATAATGAAGTGGGCAAGCTCCACTAGGTCTCTGATCATTCTTTGAAACAATTATTGTTCTTTCGATTATTGTGATATTTCTGCTCCACGTGAGTGTAGTTAAATTGCAAGATTTATCTTTTCACGGAAGTTCTGCTTTACCCCTGTTGGAAAATTTAACACATTTATTCGCTTGGAATTTCGGGCATTAGAATATTTCTTTTGTAAGTTCTTTATTAAGGGTGCATCGACCTTGCATATTTCTTTTGGGGTGCTTTAAAAAGTTGTTCTTTTCCTTGATTTCTGAATTTGACAAAATCTTGCCCGGTGGTGTTGGTAAATTTCTCTTGGGTTTATAATTCATGGTAGTTGGTGAGATTCAATGGGTCTTTAACGGTTCTCTAAAACCATTATTGTTTTTCGATTGTTGAGTTGCTTTTCCTACTGGTGATCTTCGTCAATTGGCAATATTGTTATTTCTATGATTGTTCTTTCTTTCTTATTGTAAAAGAGCGACTCATTTACTCGTTTGATAGTTTGAATAACGAGAGTTTTCTGTTGCAAGTTCGTTGACACAAGAAAGCATTGGCTCCATGTATTTCTTTTGGATCATTCCGCTTGTTGAAGATTAATGCATCTCTTTTCTGAAGAAAAGTGTTAAAACCCTTTGGTGGTGCTGTGTTGTGATTAAGTCGGAGGTTGTACTCAAACATAAATTGTGGGCTACGGGTTTCTATTGGTCCCTATTTGTTTTTTCAAAATAATTTCTTGCCTTTCTGACTGCTGAGCTCTCTTTATTATTTGTAAGCGTTATTATTGACAAGATCATTCTCTTTTATGATAGTCCTATCTTTCTTTCTGGTAAAGGTGACCTGGTTATCCGTTTGGTATTTTGGAGAATGTGAATTGTCTTTCACAAAGTTCATTGAAGAAATTTTTGACTCAGCTCATTCCTTTTGGAGTAGTCAGAGTGTTCTCCTCATAAACATCTACTTGCTGATCTTACATAAGTGCTAGCTCTACCTATTTTCTTAGCATGCTAATATTGTTGAAACCTTATGCCGTTGCCACATTGGCGTAGGCCTGGCAAATAGTAATGGCAGTGCTTTGTCTACTGTTTCCTCACCCAGCCGTTGATAGTGGGCCCGGCCGTGGCTTGGCCCACGCACGCCTATGCACACCCGCGCGTGGACTCGGTCCACACGGATTTTCATGTGCCTGAGAGACTGCATCGTGGGCCCCACCGCCGGGCTTCTCTCTTCTCCTTTTTATGTTTTTCTTTTCAATTAAAAATTCATTTGAAAAGCTTCAAAAATTCATATCTCCCTCGTTATAACTTCAAAAATTATGAAATTTATGCCTAAAAATTTGTAAATTCAAGCTCTATATTTTGGTACTAGTTTGGTTAATTTTGGAGTTAATTTATTATCTGTTTGTTATTTATTTGTTTTATTTGCTTGTTTTTTCTTTTCCGGTACGTTCGTCCTAGTAAAGTTCGAAAAAGCCAGAGACTCCCATCTCGATCAAGCTCAAGAATACCAAGATCCTCTAGCCTTTGACCCAGGCGCGTCAATACTTTGATCATATTAAACCTACATTTTATGCAAAGTATGTTCTTTTAAAATATCATATTGCATGCTTTAATTTCCAATGCAAATGTATGTCAAATGATCATAAGGTAGTTAAATGCCAACTTGATGATTAAATAATTATCATGCCTTTCCTTTGATAATTGAATTCCCTAATCCTTGTCATCTTAGTAATTATGTGGTAACCTATTAGTTATAGTTGTACTTAAGCGCCATGCTAGTCTTGCTTAAGTACTAGGGTATTAAATACCCCAATCATCATCTTTTAAACATAAATATTTTTTTGGGCAGTCATTTGGGGAAATGACTGGTATGGTTGAAATAATTTGGTTTATACTCCTCAAAACCCTAAAAACTTGCTAATACCCATCTGGGCGGATGGTGTGTTGGAGGATATATTGATGGGTACTAATGTAGCCCAAGATATGTTGGTATGTGGTCGGTACGTGAAATGAACCATCCATATAACTCTAAGGACTTAATCATGTGATAACCTCCCAATGTAAAATAGTACATCCACAAGTCTAATAATGGTAACGACCAAACTAAATAATTAGTGTCTATCTGTGCGAGTTGCACCATTGAAGGACCCGCTTCGTTGTGAGCCTTCGGGGCTACGGGTTGGGGTGTATGACTCACGAGTCTTTGTGAGCGTAAGCATACGGCGTAAGAGGAGGTTTGGGTAAGGGTTGATGGGTCTCCATAAACGTAACCCTACTCAGGTGAAACCTTAGCGGGTGTAGCAAATACGCGATGGATACTTTGTAAAGGTCGTGTGGTAATCTCCCCTTGATTCACATATCTAAGGAAACGTGTGTACATATCAGGCATGGGAACTTACAATGGTTAGTTCTATTTATAAAACTTTGTAGGTGGGATGATTAATGTGTTGGGCTCACCTAGCCCTTGTTTTAAATCTTCCCTGGGAAGTCTTACCCAGTGCTGATATTATGTGGATGTAACCATCATCAAAATAAGCATAAGGTGGAGGTAACATCTGCTATTATTATTATTGCACAAATATTCTCTTTAAGAAAATATGATCTAGTTAAAATGCTAAGTGATAGGACTATCTAACTACTGTAATTAAAAATATTGCTTTGGGCAAATAAAAGAACCCGATTCATCCTTGTTAAACCTTGCATATATTGCACCTGTTGTGTTGGCTCGTGAGCACGGAAGTTGTGCTCATCCTCGCTCTTTCCCTAAACCCTCAGAACCCGTGGATCATGGAGACTACGCCTACTACGAGGATCAAGATGTGGATGGACAAGGCAATGACGAAGAGTATATTAGTTTCCTAGTCTAGGTTTCGCTCCAGTCTAGCTGGCTCCGCCGGTGCTTACGTACAACCAATATTCTCCAAGTCCTTGGTTAATATCGGTCGTACACAAGCTACCTCAGTCGCTTTTGCTTTCGCTACAGTTTCTGCATTTTATGTAATGAACTCATTTGGTCTGTATAGCCCCTTTGTAAGTTTGACCCAATGCGGTATATTTGAACTCTAATGTTTGTAATATCATGCATCGTTCAGTCTACGCTATGTATGAGATGATTCAATAATGTATCCTATAAGCGCTACCTACTGATCTAGGGAGTAGCGTGGTGTTTTTCAAGAGGGTTCTGATTATGAAATCCGAGTCCGACATAATAAAATCCGGTTAAAGGTGGAAAGATCAAGAGGGACTGTCAACTCAATGTTCTATATGAAAATATACGTAATTGCGGCATGGCACAATTGGAAGCAACAAAATGGACAAATCCTAGAGAATATTGTGCCAAGTGTTTCAAATTGGAATATTCTTTTCAAGAATGAACTAAGTCCGCATGTGCATGTCCTGCTTTGCTAAAAAAAATTGGAAGCAAATCACCCTTTAATGCCGCTCTATATGAAAATATACGTAATTGCGGCATGGCACAATTGGAAGCAACTAAGATTTTTGTCCTGCTTTGCTAAAAAAAATCAACTCGATGGCTTTTAATTCAAAAAATATTTTTTATGGGAATTGGGAATAAAGGATTTAATAATACCACCCTTTAATGCCCGGCCGGGAGCCCGAGATAATTAATAACATAACCAAAATTAATGTTTATTACAAAAATCCAAGGGATAATCTTTAATTCGAAAAAACACATTTCAGGCTTTTTTGGGGCTTTGGGATGGGCCCCTGGCCATGCCTTTCCAGGCAAGGCCCCGAAGCCCGGCCCGAGGCCGAATTTGCACAGGCCAACCCACATGCACACGCTTCCAGTTCCAGTGCCAGTTCCTGCAGTTTTGGCCCATCACCCACTTCTCCTCGGCCCAATTGACGTGTGGACTAACTTGAGCATTAAGGCCCGACCCATGATACTCCACTGGATGGTCTCAGCTCAGGCCCGCCCTACTCGAGGCTCGGCCGATGAACTACTGTCCAGTTCAAGGAAAAGAAAATATTTTAGGGGTTGCGATTGGAGTGACTGACTGGACTGGATGAACTACGACAGAGCTCTTGAACTTCTCGCGGTTTCGTGCTCCACTCGGCTTACTCCCGCATCCTCCCTTCCAATCCCAAATTACTCGGCGCAAAAAAGAATCGAAGATTCTTACTGCAGCTCCTCTTCTTCCTTCGGTCCGTCCATTTCGGACACAATCGCTACCCGTTCTTCCATTTCCCCCGCGGTGAGATCCCGTCCTTGCGGTAGCTATGTGCTTCCATTTGCTTGCTAGGTCTCAGAGATTAAGGAAGCAAAGATTTGAAGTTTATTCGTGCTTCAGGGACTTGCTCCGGGGCATCAGGTACCCGCTTTGGATTCTTAATGGGAAGCGGTAACCAAGAACCGATGGTGAACCTCCAAACGGATGACCGGCCGCAGAAGCCCGCGTTGGGATTCAATAGCCTCATGCAGATCCCGGACAAGATTCAGAACTCTCTCAAGGTCGGTTGGTTGCTTCTTGGTCAATGAATAATTTCTTTGTTTTCGTCGGGTTGAAATTGGTTGTGCAGATGTGAATTTGCTGGCTGGTTGGATCTTGTAATAGGTGCATTTTGGGCGTTTCTTGAAGAAGGGTGCTGTTGGCGGCGGTGGTGGAGCTGTAGGGGCTGAAATGCCGTCGGAGAAGACGAAAGAATCATGCGGTACTATGGCTGCTGAGATTAGGTTGGACGAGCAGCTCCAAGCTTGGAAGGACAATCCTAGTTGGATTGATGAGCCTCCAGAAATCAAGGTACTCCTATTTGGTAATGAGTTGTCGTGGAAATCTTATTTGCTGGTATTGGAGATGCTTGCAGGTTATAGATGGTCTTATTTAGGTGAGCTCGTCCCATCCGTTTCAAAAAAAGAAAGAAAGATGGTCTTATTATCGAAAACTAAAATGCATTAGAACCTCCAAACATGGAAACGTTCGTCGTACTAGAACATCTCTCAATTTCATGTATCCAGGAGGTCATAATACTTTGTAGCTTGTTGAAATATTTTGAGTTTCTAACCTTACACGATCAAATCTTGACAAATTACAATAACAGGTGACTGTGCCACAAGGCTCTCTTTGCAACCTTAATCTGAGATTTAAGGCAGGATTACCACCGGATGCAGTTTACAACATTATAATTGATCCAGAGAACAAAAGAGTGTTTAAAAATATCAAGGTGTGTACAGATGTTCTTTTACTTCTTATTCAGAATGACCTAGCTCAAATGGCCTTGACATTGTTAAGGGAACTATTGAATACTTCAACTCTGTTTTTAATTGTTGTCCAGTGCAGATGTCTTGAAAGTTTTCTATCAATTGGACTTGAGTTTCCATGATAAATAGAAACTATATATCGTGTTTGATTTCAAATTTTCAATTCTACTTCTAGTTAGAAGAACCAGTCACTCAGTCGTTGTTTCTTGTATGGCATTTTATGGAGCAAAATAGTTCTACATTGTACCCTATTTTTTGTATCTTAAGCATTAACCTAAATTTTTTAGACAATGTTCATTTATCATACATTTCTTCGAGGTCCATTAGCTAACCTAAGAGCTGGCTTAAGTGGTTGGATATTCAGTGCTGTAAACATAGCCAACTCTATTGGTTTGTCAAATTAAATAAACTTGATATTCGCTGTTGTTGCAAAGTGCTACATGTTTTACAAAGCGTGTAGGGAATAAATATGTCAGACTCTTTGAATACTATAACAGAAAACATGAGGGCCCATGCATCATGTATGCGCGGCGACTTCCCAAATTTGGTTACTGATGCTAATTGCTAAACAATTAACAAACCAAGGAATTGCTCTGAAGAAGATATGGAACTGGGGTATCTTACCCAAGAGCAACACACTCATGCACAAGACATTGTTCCATTTTACAGGAAGTGATATCAAGGAAAGTCGTGCTTGATGAAGGATCAAGGCAAATTGTTGAAGTGGAGCAGGCAGCGATATGGAGATTCCTCTGGTGGTCTGGCATCTTGTCAGTTCATGTTTTTGTTGACCAGAACAGAAGAAATCACATTGTAAAAGCTTGAAAACTTGAAACTTTTCCACAAGCCTTTGAGCAACACGTGCTATACATTGCCTCATATGTGGCTTCATGTTAAAAACTTTTTGCAGGTCGAATTCAAACAAGGACGAACAGGTTTTATGAAAAAGTTCGAGGGTTGCTGGAAAATAGAACCCTTATTTGTTGACAAGGAAGTGTGTCTTCCTCTTGATCCATGTACATTGGAAGAATATGATTCTTGTACTGCTGGCAGAGGAAGAGTTGGATCTGCAATTACCTTGGATCAGCTTATTGAGCCTGCTCTTTTACCCCCGCCGCCCATTTCATGGTATTTGAGAGGGATTACCACAAGGACAACTGAGATGCTGGTCAATGACCTGATAGCGGAAACTGCTCGGCTGCGAGGCATGGAAAATAATGCGGATAACAAGCAATATATTGAAGAAAAATATGATGTTAATAAATATCTTCTAACAAAAGAGTGTGATGATATTAAGGAAAGATGGAAACAGAGAAGAAAAACTGGACGACATGGAAATTCTCTTAGATCAACAAGACAACTGTTGTAAGATAAACTGTAAAGAACTGATCATCTTAGGATGGGCTCCATTTTACAACCAAGTTAGTGTATCCAAATATTACAACTATTTTGTTGTTGTAGTAGCATTCACTGAATTTTGGATGTTTGATGATGACATGTGACATGTCTTAAGATGGCTAATATTATCATGTCTCTGAATTTATCATTGTTTGACACCGGAATTCTTTCATGATCAGGTAGTAAGATGGCTGTTCAACAGTGTATAATTGTTAATGATGCGCATAAAACTGCTTCAGTCGGAAGCTATCCCTCCGGTGGTTCTGTTTGATTTCAGTTTATTCTGAACTTCCTGGACAACTGAAATTGCTTGAACTGCACGTCTGATCTGCATGTTTGGCATGCCTATTACAATGTTCTTGTGTTTTTTATAGAACTAATGTTGCCTATAAAAAAACAATTAAGCCCCTTCGAAGCCACCATGGTTGGTGGCCCTGAGATGCTCGTTTCCGCAGCGGTGAACCAGGTCGCTAGGAAGATCAACCACTACCTCGGCCTCGGGCAGGGTGAGATCAAGCTGCTATGCCATTTCGTCGACGATTTGGAAAGCATAAGGAATAACTTGCTGTACCTGGAGGACTTGCTGAAGAATGCAGAGAACAATTCTTTCGGGAGTGAGGGTAAACTTGCGGCACTGGCTCAGCCAGATCAAGTCCCCTCTTACGACATCGAGGACATGGTTGATGAATACTATTCTTCGAAAGATCGGTTCGGATAGAGCAGCTGCATTCAGAAGGTGACCCTTTGCCCTGGATCTTGCACTTCATAAGTTCTGTTACCACTTACCAGTTATAGTCAATCTCGAACACAATAGTTGATGTTTGGTGTAGAAATGTAAATCAGGTTAGTATCGGAAATATTTGACCCCGGAGAAAAAAAAAATTGTATTATCCTTTCTGCAGAAATTAGTACCTAACAGCTGAGCAATTAATATTATTTCAGTTACTCTTATTTAGACAATGATTATAAAGAAATAAAAAACTTTAGTGGTAAAAAAATAAAGGTGTTTGAATGAGGGGGTTTTATTTGGGAATTTTTTAGAAGGATTCGAATCTAAATCCGTGCTATCCAAACATGCCCTAAAACTTCTTCCGTACGGTTGGATTGGGTCAATTGGCAATGTATGTTATAAATATTGTGTGTATATTTATGAGATCCAATAGATAAATATATACAGAGAGTACAAGGGGATATTACAAAGGAATATGTTATACATATATAAGGAAATACAAAAGGTATATAAGGAAATACAAAAGAATTCATATTCTAACACCCCCCTCAAACTTATGGTGGACCATACACACTGAGTTTGAAGAGAAAATACAAATGTTGTACCCTGGTCTGTGACTTCGTGAAGAAGTCGGCAATCTGTAACTCTGAGAGCACAAATTGTAAACCAAGTATTCCTTCCTGCACTTGTGAGCGAGTGTATGATGCATCAACACCAATGTGTTTTGTGAGCTCATACTTCACTGGGTCACAAGCAATACCAATAGCACCTGTACTGTCAGATAAAAAAGGCGTAGATCCCATTGCAAGCATTCCAAAATCTGCAAGTAGCCACCTTAACCAAGTAACCTCTGCTGTCACTACTACCATAGCTCTCAACTTAGCATCTGCACTCGAACGGGAAACTGCGGTCTGCTTTGTCTTCCAGACAATCAGGGGGAGCTAAGAAAAATACAGTAAGCAAAAAGAGAACGACGATCATAAGGATCACTAGCACAGGTCGCATCGGAGTACGTTTGAAGCTGTAGTGAGTTGGAGCTAGGGAAAAAGGAACGACGAGAGATAGTTCCACACAAGTAGCGAAGAACACAAAGAAGGTGACTGTAGTGAAGATGGGTAGGACGAGCCATGAACTGACTCAAGATATAAACAGCATGAGCAATATCAGGACGAGTGCTAACAAGATACACCAAACTCCCAACAAGATGACGATATCGAGTAGGATCCTCGAGAAGATCACCATCAGTGGCACGAAGCTGAAGAGATAGCTGGGAGTCTCGGTAATGCGAGTGTCAGCCAGACCAAACCGATCAAGAAGATCATAGACATACTTATGTTGGAAGAGGTAGTAGCCCTAAGGTGTGGAATAGACCTCAATCCCAAGGAAGTATGTAAGAGAACCAAGATCAATCATCAGAACTGCTCACTGAGATGCTTCTTCACATATGTGATGAATGAGGAATCATCACAAGTAATGAGCATATCATCAACATACAGAAGAAGCAGTGTCATACCCCGAAATGAGATATAGGCAAAAAGAGAAGGATTGTGAGAACTGATAGTGAAACTGACAGCAGTAATCACTGGAGTAAAACATGCAAACCAGGAGCAAGGAGTCTGTTTAAGGCCATAAAGAGCACGACGAAGACGACAAACATGCCCATCAGGAATAGAATACCTAGGTGGTGGCTACATGTAGACCTCCTCATGCAAAACACCATTAAGAAAGATATTATTAACATCCAGCTGAGAGATGGACTACCGGCGAACAGAAGCGACCGCAACAAGAGTGCGAACAGTGGTCATACGGGCAACAGGAGCAAAATTCTCATCGTAGTCACGACTGTACTCTTGCTGAAAACCGCGAGCCATAAGACGAACCTTGTAATGCTCGATAGTACCATCAGACTAGGTCTTAATCTTGTACACCCACTTGCACGTGATAGGGCGAGCATGCACGGGTGTCGGTACAATATTCCAAGTCTCCATACGTCGAAGAGCATCAAACTCCCCTACCATAGAGAGCTGCCACTCAGAATGAGGAGCAACCTCACGATAAGAACTAGACTCAGTGACAGAGAGAGTATAAGCTATCGGAGCAAATCCAAAACAATCAGGAGATCAAACGAATGTCCGGTCACAAAGGGCGTAACGGGGAGCATCATCAGGAGGATCAGATGTAGGTGTCGGCAAGTATCAGGACCTGTGATTAACACTCCCAAATCCTTTGTGTATTATTGAACCAGTCCCATGATCAGTGGCTAGCTCACATAGTAAACAAATATGGTAACATCCATAATACGCAAAAACTTTATTAATAGTCAGAGTTTAATTACCATAAAGGCTTACAAGCCAACAAATAATAACACAGCAGAAGACAAATGAACAGTAGTAGAGCCCAGCTAATCTGCCACTAGCAATCGACTAGGGTAGCGGTCTAGTCGTCGAGATCTTCGACAGTGTGAAGACCTTCTTCTCTGAAATTTATTTGCATTAAGCAAGGGTGAGCACAAACAACCATGCTCCGCAAGTTACACCCAATAACAGAATTATAATGCATGCAGGGGTATATCAAAGGAAGGCATATAGGGTTGAATTCACATAAAGCGATGTTTTCTTTAAATACTTGTACTAAGTTCCAAAGCACATATTCTATAACTAAAATTCATTTTCCAAATTCTCAAGTTTTATAGTCAGATAACATTCACATAAGAGTAGTGAAGGATACCCTCCTATCATATGGCAAATCACCCAATTTCTGTTGGATAAAATATCCAAAATCATTTCATAAAGTCTTTTGAAAACAAAACCAAAATCTAACATTTTATTGGCTTTGCTAAGCATGCCCATGCCCTTGGACACAGCTATTCCGGATAGTTTTACGCTCTGCAGAGGTTGTACAGCATTACCCACAAGAGATAATCACTTGTAATGTCCGTTTCACACACTTTCGAAGATGTGCGACTAAGAGATTATCACAAGTCCTTTACAACAATGCACCATCCCACCACAGTCCTACCTCACTAAGATTCAGCTTTCTTTGGATAGAAACCCTCCAGATTTAAGTCCCATCTTACGCCATGTGAGAATACATAACAGAAGGTCATAAAGACACCCACGCAACCGGATGGCACAACCACGGAGAAATGATACAAATTATTTAGTCAAGTCCCGCCTACACAGAACATGTGGTAGTACGATGAGGCTTAGTAAGATGCGGCTTGCATACCGGTCCTTAACTGACTTTGGCGACTTTCGAAAATAACCCCTAGGCCTCGATCATAGAAATGATTCGATTCTATGCATTAACGTGCACCATATAAACATCCATTTTGCCTAAATTCAAACCAATTTTTAATTTTATTTACCAATTTAAATCATTTTTAAAATTTCAATGGTAAAAGTAATACCATAGCATCAAGTTAAATCATAGTTGAATATTTGGCTACATTCCCCTAACTGACCATTTTTGTCTACACTTTGATTAGGCATAAACTTTTACAACGTGTCTAGTTCATACTAATGTACCAACTACGTTTTAACTATAGCATCAAGGTACATCTACTTCAATAGCAACAATTGGCTATACAAAGGAATTGAGAATAACTAAAATTTTAAAACAGGGACTTAAATAACTTGAATATAAATACACATATAATAATAATAATTTAAAATAGAATTTAAATAATTTAAGATAATGGGATTCAAATATGATCAAATATATAACTTGCCTTGCTTATTTAGTTGTTGTTCTCAAACGGCGTCGCAATCCGGTTTTCCGAAGTCGTCGCAATCTACACGCGAAAGCAAGCCAAATTCAAATAATCTCCTAATTAAATAATTTTAGTATAGATATCTAGATCTTTAATTTATATGAATTTAGGAATTTGAATCGACGAAATCGGAGTTCGTATGACAGAGAACGAACATCTGGAACTTTGGATATCACAAGAAATGATAGAATTCCGATAAATATTGTTCACCGTTTCGACTACCTGGTCGAAGGAGGTTTCAACTACCTGATCGAAGGAGATTTCAACTACCTTATCGAAAGGGGATTTTGACTACCTGGTCGAAAGGGGGTTTCGACTAACTGGTCGAAAGAACAGCGGCGGCGGGTGCACACAGCAGCGATGGGCGCACGGGGTGATGGTGCTCTGGCGACGGCAGGGGTGAGGGAAGGGGAGCACCACGTAGAATACGGAGTCGCGATGCTGGTGGTGGAGATTGTGTCGCTGGGGAATGGTCAACGGCAACAGAACGCGAGGAGGAAAGAGCTTCAACCGGCGGCGATAAAGTTTCGATTGTGGAAAAATAAAAGCAAGAGAGGATGGTGAAATCAAGGAGGTGGAAGAGGAAGCCAAAGGGCTCGCCGTGATGCAGTCAGCGCAGCAAGGTGAAGGCCGGAGAGGGAGAATGGAGGGAAAGGAAAGAGGAGGAAGAGGAGCACCTGATGCTCCTTTTTATAGGGGAGGAGTAGGGGAGAAGGATCGCGGCGTGGACGCATGAGCGAGCTCTGGCCAACGCAGGGCATGGCGTGGCCGGTGGGATTCACAGAGATGGAAGGGTAGGTGTGGGATTGATAGCAGCGGGACAAGCCTTCAAAGCGCGTAGAAAACGTGCCAGCGACAACGACTTTTTGGCGGCTGTGACGCAGCGCAGAAGCGAACAGGACAGGGCAGAGCAGAGCGCAGGTGAGCGGCGAGATCAACATGGCAGGTGAGGGAGAAGACGGGGCAAGGAGGGGAAAAGACGGGGCGGCGGAAGCTGACATGGGCACAGAGTCAACAAGAGCAGTTGGGGGAGCAAACCGGGGCAGGTGCGGCCAGGGGATTGGGGTGACGAACAGCAGGGCGAGCAACGGGAAGAAGGAGGTGACGGGGGGAGAAAAACAGGGAGAGGCGTCGGCAGGTGGGACCGCCATGTCGGTGGGGGAGAGGGAGGCGCGGCTAGGCTGGTAGGCTGGGCGAGCGGGAGCCGGCTGAGGAAAACAGGCCAGCGCCCGGGAAGGGACTTGGGCCGGGAGAGAGGAAGAGAAATGGGCCGGAGGAGATTTGGCCCGAAAGCAAAAAGAAGATTTAATTGATTTTCGAATTTTAGAAAATACAACAAATGAAAATAACTTTTAGAAAATAGCAACAATAGTTCAAAAATTACGAAAAAAATTCACCAAAATTTCCTAACTTAAAATTAGCTTTTAATTTTGCACATAAATTATTTTTAATTTTTCAAAGACATGAGAAACCTTTTAAATACCAGAAGATTCAAGAAATTACATAAGTTTTTCTTTTTAACTTTAAATCCAAAGTAAACCCAGAAACTCAAAAAACTTTATTTTTGACTTTTAAAATGTTGGAATCGAGAAAAGCAATAAAACTCTTTTGAAACTACAGAAATTCAATAAAATAGTAATTTTATAATTTTAATTTTGGTAACAGGACTTTGGGATGTTACAAAGTATCCCCCTTAAAAGGAATCTCGTTTCCGAGATTCGGAGAGGCTAGAAAGCAAGTTGGGAATACATGGTCTTTAATTGGAACTATCGTCGTTCGTCCCATTTTCCACATTTGACGGGGCCTGAGCTGTGATGTTGTACAGACGTCCCTTTCCAGAATTTTGTGGCTTCCTTTTTGCGTGCATGGTGTTGACTGTTGGAACTTAAGAGCTGCTGGAACTTAAGAGCTGCTTATGGTTGCTAGATTCGCTATCTGCTGCCTCTTTGGACATTTGTTTTGCAATTGTGACAAGTACCTTCTATTATTGTTAGTACCTGCTGCTGGGGTTATGGTCTTGATTAGAACATCTTTTGGAATGCTATTTGAGGTGAGTTGTGACGCCCCGTGTCATTACCCCTAGGATAATCACACTTAGGCACACGGATTACTATTTGTCTGCCGGTAGAACACCGCTCCGACGAATAGCAAGCCCTTTTATCAGAGTTGCACAGTAGAACAATAAGATAGAAATTGTATATCTTTACTACATTAGTAGCCACACAAGGCTATGGTTCTTAATACAAATACTACACAAACACAAAAGGGAGCTTCTCCGCTTCTGGAGTCTGCTTTGGAGTACCGCCCTCCTACTCGTCCCACGAGTCAAAGATGGCGCCCAACTCGCTCAGGTCCTCGCAGTCGTTGCCTTCTCCTCCTACGGCTGCATCGGTACCTGCAAGTCCTTCGTCCCACTCGGGATAGCTCCCGGCCGGACTAGGATCTAACAAACGAGAATACTAACAAGGTTGGGTACAAAAGTACTCAGCAAGCATTAATAGCAAAAGATGCACTGCATGACTGATCTCTGCTGTTACCACATTTTCTAAACCATCTCTTTCTGAAAACAACTCATTAAAACATTATGTGGCAATTTTAATTCTGAAAACACTACTAGTCACTCGAAAAGAAGAAAGACCCCTAGCGGTTCCCGTAGACTCCAATCCAGGAGACTGGCATGAATTCATGATTTGATATAGCACTGCGCAGGCTTGTACCACTTTACCCATAGCTACTCTGAACTCTCTCTGAGCTAGGTCCATCGCATTTCCTTTGATGCAATTTCAAGTTCAGAATACAGAACGTTTTCCAGGTTACGTGATTATGTCTCCACCCATTACTTTTCGTCGGTGTTGATTTAGTCACGGTGCCGACCTCGTCACACACCGAGTTCTAGTAATGTTGGTTGAGGCGGCTCGTCCGCACTCCAACACTCCACCTTGGGGCGGCTCTCTTCCGTGCCCAATACTCCAATGTAACCCGTTGTGGAGAACTTAATTACGTAACAAGGTAACATTCTCTGCCCGCCGAAACGGGAAAATGGTTGCCACTGAATTTTTGACTTCCGACCGAGCAAGAGTTTTGTTGGTCCTTATATTATAACCATATGTAAAGGGGTCCCACCTCTTACCTCATCGTCGTCGTCGTCGTCTCGTTTCCCCTGCTAGGGCCCCCTTTACCCACCTAGTAATTCTCATTCTCATCTCATCATCTCTGTTCTCTTATCTTTCGCATCATCTTAAACTAATTTGATTTTGAGAAATAGTTTTGATTCAATACATATATGATAGAGCAATATACAGTTTACCCTTAAAATAACTATATTCATGATCAAGAGAAAAACTTGCCTTTGGAGTCGTAGGAAAGGTGGGCGATGACGAGTCTCTGATCAGCTTCCCCTGTCGGCACTGGATGGCCCTCTGTAGCAAAGCGGTAGCATGCATAATATATAAATAAATACTTAGTTGAGTTTGAGTGGTAGTAGGCGCATAAAATGCTAATACAACTCCTATGTTAGCCAATTTTAATTTAACAAAACTTTCCGGAACCTGACCCAGTTAGCACTCTCCTGCTAAAAATCGTCCTACGGTTAAACCCGGTCTACTGCCGACAACGCCGAACTCGTGTTCTACACTCGACACAAAATACTACCGGATCTTACACTCTGCTACGCCTACAAAAATCTACACGAGCTATACCGATTCCTAAATCTCCTATACCCAAAAATTATACACCTAATTTCTAACCCTAATCTCTAATCACCTATTTACCTACTACTCTAATCACTACTAAACCAACTAACCCTACCCCTAATCTAACCTACTCAGCTAAACCCTAACCAAACCGACTAAACCCCTAATTACCTACCTAACTACTAACTCAACCCCCATAATCACCTCCTAACCCTAACTACTAAACTAACCCCTAACCTTAACCAAACCGGCTAACTACACCCCTTCCCCTAATCTAACCCCTCCCGACCACTACACACACCCTCCCCGCCGACACTCCTCACCCTAATCCTCTCCTCCGCCGACTCCTCCACTTCCCGTCGCCTCTCTCTCTAAGCCGGTCCCCTTCTCCACTCTTATCCTCTCCCCCACTTTCCTCGCCTCTCCCTCTCTCTCGGGAGCTTCGCAGCCACCGCCTCCTGTCGCGCCTTCCTCCAGCAGGGCTCCCCGCGCCTCCTCCGCCTCTCGCCGGCCTACTCCCGCTCCCCTATTCCTCTAAGATCGCTGCCGCTCCTCGTCTTGGCTCGCGATGCTGCTGCCGGCTCAGCTCTCGGCGCCGCTGCTCCCACCCCGTCGCTCGGCCTCCCGGCAGCATGCTGGCCCAGCGCCGCCGCTCGAAGTCCTCCCGGTCTGCGCCACCTCCTCGGCCACGGCTCGCCTCCTCCTTCACCCGGCGGCGAAGGTCCGATCGCCACTACTCCTTGCCCTGGCCGCTCGGCCGATCTGCCATCGCAGCGCACTGGCCCGACCCCTCTGGCTCGACCCGCGCTCTCTCTACCGCGCCTCCTCCCTCCGGTCGGCTCGGCGCCTGGCGCCGCCGTCTCTGGCTCCTCCTGCGGCTCGACCCTCACGGCACCACCGACTGCCTCGGCTCTGGTCCGCCGCGCTCTCCTCCCTCACACCAAAGGCTTCAGTTGCTAGGGTAAGTCTACACCCAGGTAAAACTACTCCCTACTCTACTACTCTGAAATGGAATGAACTGAGGGATCGACACTAAGATCTGGTGATGGTGTGTGATGTGCATGTGCAGAGCTTCCAGAGGTGTGGTTGAGATTACCTCTGCTGGTTTGGGTTGGGAGAAGGGGATGGCAGTGCTGGCTCTGGTGCTGGTGCTCTCCCTTTCTGCTCCTGGCTCCCTGGTTGCGGCTACTAGACTGGTGGCTCCTCCTCCTCTGCTCCCTGGCTGCCTTCTTGCTCCTTGCCGCTGCTGCTGGTCTTCGGCTGGGAAAGGTGGGAGGACGGGGAGGTGGTTGCTGACTGCTTGGGCTTCTGATCTTACCTTACTCTTGGCAGTGGTGGCTTCTGGCTGGAGGCTTGGCTTTGCTGGTTTGCTGGCTCTGCTGGAGGGATGAACTTGGGCTGCTGGCTTTCAGGGGAGGGAATGCACTTCTGGCTTTTCAGGGGAGATGCATTTGCTGGCTCTACGAGGGGGAATGCATTGCTCGTCTTCTTTGGGGATGAATGTTGGGGCTGGCTTTGCAGGGGAGATGGCTTTCTTCTTCTTGGGGAAAGAATTTGAAATTTCTTGTCTGCTTCTTTGCTTTCTTTGGGGAATGCATTCTTGGGTCGCTCTGTGTGGGCTCGGCCAAGGAGCTGCCTTGATTGCTCTTGGTGAGGCTCGGCCGGGGAAAGAATTGGCAAGGAAGGCTCGAAATGGTTCTTGCACCGGTGGCGCTTGGTGAGGTGTGGTTAACTGGGATAAGCACTGTGGGATTTTATTGGGATTTCGGCAATTGCAAATAGTGGGTATTGGGTTCTAACAATACCGGATGAGGAGACTCACGAAAGTGACGGATGCCGAAGGACCCTAGGTGGTCAGGACATCTTGACGATCAAGGGGCCGACTAACTCCGGTTGTTCTGGGTATCTTCATGGTCAAGGGACCGACTACTCAGGTTACTCCGGATACTCTACTGCACTTCGGGAAATCTGACGACCACTTTCTATACTCTAACTTCTATACTCTACTGCTCACGAAAGGGCTCTCAACTAAACTTACTAACCGCTTGCTGATTTTCCTGACGAGCAAGGAAAACGGGTCGCGAGGCGGCTCTACAGGCGGACGCTCCAAGGACACGGCGACGAGGAAGGCAGCTACCGCCAGAAGGCAAGAAGAGAAGAGGAATAGGGTTTTAATTACTTGCTGCCAAAAACACTGCAAATGTTTGTAAAATAATTCTTGTAAAATGTTTGATGCAATGAAATAGAAATATTTTATGCTAACAAATATGCAAATGATCCGGGTTGTCACATGAGTGCTAAGCGTCTTTTTGGACATTGATTGGCATAATACCACATATCCCGACAATTGAAGCATTGCAATCCTGTCCTTGACGTTTTGTTCCGCTGAGACTGGCCACCATTGTTGTCGCGGAATATATGCATCGGTGGACGTAGTGCTGATCCTGGAGTCATGAGTGTGGTTGTTGTTGGTGCTTGGTTGGGTTGAGATTAAATCACACGAGCCTTGGAGTTTCTTGCAATATTTTGCACTTGATCGACCATCTTCCTTTTGTGACAATTATTCTGCTGATTGAACGTCTTGTGCTTGATCTTGTCAGAATTTTGTCCCTCTGTTTCTTAGGGTAATTTGGTAGATGTAACCATGGTCCTGCCTTCCTGGGCTTGAATGAGAGCGGCTTGGTAACTTTCACACTGCTGCTGTAATACATAGGTCAATATTGTCTTAAAAGGGTATTGAGCCAGATAATGACCTTTGTCTTCACATAAGTAACATGTAATCTTGTTCATTGAACATTCTCCGAGTGGATGATTTCCTTCACAGTTTGAGCAATTGATTGCTGCTTGGTGTGGCATATGAGGTTCTTCTGACCTATCCTCCTGTGCTGAGGTTGCTTGTGGTGCTAAGGATGTTTGTTTATGTAAGGGGCATCATTTAGCAAAGTGACCTTTCTTGTCACAACATTTGCATACTTGATACTGGATCATCTTCCTCTTGGAACACTTGGTGAAATAGTGTCCGGTGCCATTGCAGTTAACACAATGAATATCTTGTTTTGGCTTTCCCTTTTGAGGGCATCCGTAGGCGATGTGTCCCTGTCCACCACATCTGTAACAGATAACATACTTCCATTGATGGTGACTTTCAGGAAGAAAGTAGCTCATGCCAGCTTCATAGGATACTTCTGATAGCTTGATCTTTGGTAACTCATCGCAGGAACATTGTACATGAGTTGTAGGAGAAGTGGCCGAGGAATCATTGCTGTTGTTCATCTGAAGTGGTAGTTGGGCTTAGAGGAAGACAAGGGGAAAAGCAGGGATACACAAAATCCAAATTCCCAATGGAAAAACTATGTGTCTATCGGTCTGAACCATCTTTAGCAACACTGTATTCCAACTAATCATACCTTTTGAACCATTCTTCATAAAAACTTCTTATTTTATCGCCTATCATTTTTCGTGGAAATTTATGGCCACTTGGTCAGCATGATCCCAGTAGCATATACTCCCTTCTAGCGGCATCCTTAATGTCCTAATGTCCACATCCAGCTCCTCAATTGGTTTCTGCAGCCCAGGATCGGCAACAATATCATCCGGATTAAGCACAATACAGTGATTATTTTGTGGGGTGTTACTACCTCCAGTTCCTATTGTTTCCGGAGGGGTTTGATTGGATTGCAATGGAAAATAAGATGACAATGTTTTGGTCTTTTTCATCATGTATTTTATATTCTAGTACATTAAATATTAAAATAGAAAGTTAATAGTCATACTCATACAAATACATCAATTAGAAAAGCTAGTTGACATCATGACATGGTTTCACAAATCAGTAAATCACAATCTATCTATCTCCACTCTCTAGTCTCCATTAGAAAAGCTAGTTGACATCATGACATGGTTTCACAAATCGGTAAATCACAATCTATCTATCTCCTCTCTAGTCTCGGTCATACTCATAAAACATAAGTCAATTGCAGATAAAACATTCAATGCAACACAATCTACTAGACTACTAGTGAAACACACTCACACACATATGAGATCCAACTCGATGTGAGTGAGTACACGATTTTATCGGCTCAAGACATTGCTCACGGGGAGCAGACGAGTCGAGTCGGCCGTCGAGGTCGAGTAGAGAGGCGCCAAGGTGGATTTTGGCGGTGGCGCGGCATAGTCTCGCAGAGCGGAAGAGAGAGCGCGCGCTGGCGCGGCCTCGCAGGCAGGCTGAGGCGGTGTAGCTGCGACACAGAGAGCGGTGTTGGGCGAGTGGGCGGCGGGGCGGTGCCCGTGGCCACTGGGTGTGGAGAGAGCTAACCCACCGAGAAGGCAGGGGTGGCGAGCAGGGGCTACACTGGACGGCAAACGGGCGGAGTCACGTAGAGGAGGCGGGGGCGGCTGGTGGCGGAGAGGAGTGCTAGGCAAGGCGGCTAGGGCTTGCTGCTACGTGTGTGCGAATGCGGCGATGCGTGAGGTGAGGCCGTGAGGGAGACAGTCAGACAGAGAACTCCACTGTGAACTAAAAAATAACTTATATACACTATAAAATATTCTATTACTATTCCCTTTAAGCCGAGCCGTTGCTCAACCGACCTAAGACCCATCTCCGCCCCTGCCTACGGACGAACTAGCTCACTCCTGCTTTTAGTTAATGCATAGCAGAGCTCCTGCTTGTAGTTAACAAAAATGCTGCCAATTGTATCTCAAATTGTTTGTACTTGGCTATCCCAGAATAAAATTGTCCGCAAGGGACAATTGCGTTTTGTACCACCCTGAAGGCTGCAAAGCACCTCAGCTGAGGCACGAAGGATCCTTTGTGTAACAGACTCTAGCCTCATTTTGGTGCTTCTATTAGGAAATAGAGGCAAAAAGCAACATGCTAGTAGTGTACTAGTGCATGCGACGGAAATGTTATTGGATACGTGATTATGTCTCCACCCATTACTTTTCGTCGGTGTTGATTTAGTCACGGTGCCGACCTCGTCACACACCGAGTTCTAGTAATGTTGGTTGAGGCGGCTCTCGTCCGTACCCAACACTCCACCTTGGGGCGGCTCTCTTCCGTGCCCAATACTCCAATGTAACCCGTTGTGGAGAACTTAATTACGTAACAAGGTAGCATTCTCTGCCCGCCGAAACGGGAAAATGGTTGCCACTGAATTTTTGACTTCCGACCGAGCAAGAGTTTTGTTGGTCCTTATATTATAACCATATGTAAAGGGGTCCCACCTCTTACCTCATCATCGTCGTCGTCGTCTCGTTTCCCCTGCTAGGGCCCCCTTTACCCACCTAGTAATTCTCATTCTCATCTCATCTCATCATCTCTGTTCTCTTATCTTTCGCATCATCTTAAACTAATTTGATTTTGAGAAATAGTTTTGATTCAATACATATATGATAGAGCAATATACAGTTTACCCTTAAAATAACTATATTCATGATCAAGAGAAAAACTTGCCTTTGGAGTCGTAGGAAAGGTGGGCGATGACGAGTCTCTGATCAGCTTCCCCTGTCGGCACTGGATGGCCCTCTGTAGCAAAGCGGTAGCATGCATAATATATAAATAAATACTTAGTTGAGTTTGAGTGGTAGTAGGCGCATAAAATGCTAATACAACTCCTATGTTAGCCAATTTTAATTTAACAAAACTTTTCGGAACCTGACCCAGTTAGCACTCTCCTGCTAAAAATCGTCCTACGGTTAAACCCGGTCTACTGCCGACAACGCCGAACTCGTGTTCTACACTCAACACAAAATACTACCGGATCTTACACTCTGCTACGCCTACAAAAATCTACACGAGCTATACCGATTGCTAAATCTCCTATACCCAAAAATTATACACCTAATTTCTAACCCTAATCTCTAATCACCTATTTACCTACTACTCTAATCACTACTAAACCAACTAACCCTACCCCTAATCTAACCTACTCAGCTAAACCCTAACCAAACCGACTAAACCCCTAATTACCTACCTAACTACTAACTCAACCCCCCTAATCACCTCCTAACCCTAACTACTAAACTAACCCCTAACCCTAACCAAACCGGCTAACTACACCCCTTCCCCTAATCTAACCCCTCCCGACCACTACACACACCCTCCCCCGCTGACACTCCTCACCCTAATCCTCTCCTCCTGCCGACTCCTCCACTTCCACCGTCGCCTCTCTCTCTCTAAGCCGGTCCCCTTCTCCACTCTTATCCTCTCCCCCACTTTCCCTCGCCTCTCCCTCTCTCTCGGGAGCTTCGCCGCCACCGCCTCCTGTCGCGCCTTCCTCCAGCAGGGCTCCCCGCGCCTCCTCCGCCTCTCCGCCGGCCTACTCCCCGCTCCCCCTATTCCTCGATCTGCTGCGCTCCTCGTCTTGGCTCGCCGGCTGCCATCGCCGCTTCGGCTCCTCTCGCGCCGCTGCTCCACCCCGATCGCTCGGCCTCCGGCGCCTGCAGCCCCAGCGCCGCCGCTCCGAGTCCTCCCGGTCTGCGCCACCTCCCTCGGCTACGGCTCGCCACCTCCTTCACCGGCGGCCGAAGGTCCGATGCCGCCACTCCTCCTGCCCTGGCCGCCCGGCCGATCATCGCCAGCGCACTGCGGCGGCCCTCGCGGCTCGACCCGCGCGCTCTCTCGCGCCTCCTCCTCCGGTCGGCTCGGCGCTGGCGCCGCCGTCTCTCGCTCCTCCTGCGGCTCGACCCTCACGGCACCACCGACTGCCTCGGCTCTGGTCCGCCGCGCTCTCCTCCCTCACACCAAAGGCTTGATTGCTAGGGTAAGTCTACACCTGTAAAACTACTCCCCTTGTACTACTCGAAATGGAATGAAGCGAGGATCGACACTAAGATCCGTGATGGTGTGTGATGTGCATGTGCGAGCTTCAGAGGTGTGGTTGAGATTACCTCACTTGGTTTGGGTTGGGAGAAGGGGATGGCGATCTTGGCTCGTCTTGGTGCTCTCCTTTTCGCTCTGGCTCCTGGTTGCGGCTACTAGACTGGTGGCTCCTCCTCCTCTGCTCCCTGGCTGCCTTCTTGCTCCTTGCCGCTGCTGCTGGCCTTCGGCTGGGAAAGGTGGGAGGAGGGGGAGGTGGTTGCTGACTGCTTGGGCTTCTGATCTTACCTTACTCTTGGCAGTGGTGGCTTCTGGCTGGAGGCTTGGCTTTGCTGGTTTGCTGGCTCTGCTGGAGGGATGAACTTGGGCTGCTGGCTTTCAGGGGAGGGAATGCACTTCTGGCTTTTCAGGGGAGATGCATTTGCTGGCTCTACGAGGGGGAATGCATTGCTCGTGCTGCTGGGGGATGAATGTTGGGGCTGGCTTTGCAGGGGAGATGGCTTTGCTGCTGCTGGGGGGAAAGAATTTGGGCTGCTGGCTGCTGCTGCTTTGCTGGGGGAATGCATTTGCTGGCTGCTCTATGTGGGCTCGGCCAAGGGAGCTGCACTTCGGTGCTACTGGTGAGGCTCGGCCAGGGGAAAGAATTGGCAAGGGAAGGCTCTGGAAATGGTTGCTGCACCCGGTGACGCTTGACTGAGGGTGTGGTTAACTGGGATAAGCACTGTGGGATTTTATTGGGATTTCGGCAATTGCAAATAGTGGGTATTGGGTTCTAACAATACCGGATGAGGAGACTCACGAAAGTGACGGATGCCGAAGGACCCTAGGTGGTCAGGACATCTTGACGATCAAGGGGCCGACTAACTCCGGTTGTTCTGGGTATCTTCATGGTCAAGGGACCGACTACTCAGGTTACTCCGGATACTCTACTGCACTTCGGGAAATCTGACGACCACTTTCTATACTCTAACTTCTATACTCTACTGCTCACGAAAGGGCTCTCAACTAAACTTACTAACCGCTTGCTGATTTTCCTGACGAGCGAGGAAAACGGGTCGCGAGGCGGCTTACAAAGTGACGCCCAAGGACACGGCGACGAGGAAGGCAGCTACCGCCAGAAGGCAAGAAGAGAAGAGGACTAGGGTTTTAATTACTTGCTGCCAAAAACACTGCAAATGTTTGTAAAATAATTCTTGTAAAATGTTTGATGCAATGAAATAAAAATATTTTATGCTAACAAATATGCAAATGATCCGGGTTGTCACATGAGTGCTAAGCGTCTTTTTGGACATTGATTGGCATAATACCACATATCCCGACAATTGAAGCATTGCAATCATGTCCTTGACGTTTTGTTCCGCTGAGACTGGCCACCATTGTTGTCGCGGAATATCTGCATCGGTGGACGTAGTGCTGATCCTGGAGTCATGAGTGTGGTTGTTGTTGGTGCTTGGTTGGGTTGAGATTTAATCACACGAGCCTTGGAGTTTCTTGCAATATTTTGCACTTGATCGACCATCTTCCTTTTGTGACAATTATTCTGCTGATTGAACGTCTTGTGCTTGATCTTGTCAGAATTTTGTCCCTCTGTTTCTTAGGGTAATTTGGTAGATGTAACCATGGTCCTGCCTTCCTGGGCTTTAATGAGAGCGGCTTGGTAACTTTCACACTGCTGCTGTAATACATAGGTCAATATTGTCTTGAAAGGGTATTGAGCCAGATAATGACCTTTGTCTTCACATAAGTAACATGTAATCTTGTTCATTGAACATTCTCCGAGTGGATGATTTCCTTCACAGTTTGAGCAATTGATTGCTGCTTGGTGTGGCATCTGAGGTTCTTCTGACCTATCCTCCTGTGCTGAGGTTGCTTGTGGTGCTAAGGATGTTTGTTTATGTAAGGGGCATCATTTAGCAAAGTGACCTTTCTTGTCACAACATTTGCATACTTGATACTGGATCATCTTCCTCTTGGAACACTTGGTGAAATAGTGTCCGGTGCCATTGCAGTTAACACAATGAATATCTTGTTTTGGCTTTCCCTTTTGAGGGCATCCGTAGGCGATGTGTCCCTGTCCACCACATCTGCAACAGATAACATACTTCCATTGATGGTGACTTTCAGGAAGAAAGTAGCTCATGCCAGCTTCATAGGATACTTCTGATAGCTTGATCTTTGGTAACTCATCGCAGGAACATTGTACATGAGTTGTAGGAGAAGTGGCCGAGGAATCATTGCTGTTGTTCATCTGAAGTGGTAGTTGGGCTTAGAGGAAGACAAGGGGAAAAGCAGGGATACACAAAATCCAAATTCCCAATGGAAAAACTATGTGTCTATCGGTCTGAACCATCTTTAGCAACACTGTATTCCAACTAATCATACCTTTTGAACCATTCTTCATAAAAACTTCTTATTTTATCGCCTATCATTTTTCGTGGAAATTTATGGCCACTTGGTCAGCATGATCCCAGTAGCATATACTCCCTTCTAGCGGCATCCTTAATGTCCTAATGTCCACATCCAGCTCCTCAATTGGTTTCTGCAGCCCAGGATCGGCAACAATATCATCCGGATTAAGCACAATACAGTGATTGTTTTGTGGGGTGTTACTACCTCCAGTTCCTATTGTTTCCGGAGGGGTTTGATTGGATTGCAATGGAAAATAAGATGACAATGTCTTGGTCTTTTTCATCATGTATTTTATATTCTAGTACATTAAATATTCAAATAGAAAGTTAATAGTCATACTCATACAAATACATCAATTAGAAAAGCTAGTTGACATCATGACATGGTTTCACAAATCAGTAAATCACAATCTATCTATCTCCACTCTCTAGTCTCCATTAGAAAAGCTAGTTGACATCATGACATGGTTTCACAAATCAGTAAATCACAATCTATCTATCTCCACTCTCTAGTCTCCAGTCATACTCATAAAACATAAGTCAATTGCAGATAAAACATTCAATGCAACACAATCTACTAGACTACTAGTGAAACACACTCACACACATATGACAGATCCAACTCCTGATGTGAGTGAGTACACAGATTATATCAGCTCCAAGACATTGCTCACCGGGAGCAGACGTAGTCGAGTCGAGCCGTCGAGGTCGAGTAGAGGAGGCGCCAAGGTGGATTTTGGGCGGCGGCGCGGCATAGTCTCGCAGAGCGGAAGAGAGGGCGCTGGGGGGGGGCGCAGCCTCGCAGAGCGCTGGGGGCGGTGTAGCTGCAGCCTGTAGAGCAGGGTGTTGGGCGAGTGGGCGGCGGGGGCCGGTGCCCAGCGCTGGGTGTGGAGAGGAGCTAACCCTACTGAGAAGGCACTGGGGGTGGCAGAGCAGGGGGCTACACTGGACGGCAAACGGGCGGAGTCACGTAGAGGAGGCGGGGGCGGCTGGCGGCGGAGAGGAGTGCTAGGCAAGGCGGCTAGGGCTTGCTGCTACGTGTGTGCGAATGCGGCGATGCGTGAGGTGAGGCCGTGAGGGAGACAGAACTCCACTGTGAACTAAAAAATAACTTATATACACTATAAAATATTCTATTACTATTCCCTTTAAGCCGAGCCGTTGCTCAACCGACCTAAGACCCATCTCCGCCCCTGCCTACGGACGAACTAGCTCACTCCTGCTTTTAGTTAATGCATAGCAGAGCTCCTGCTTGTAGTTAACAAAAATGCTGCCAATTGTATCTCAAGTTGTTTGTACTTGGCTATCCCAGAATAAAATTGTCCGCAAGGGACAATTGCGTTTTGTACCACCCTGAAGGCTGCAAAGCACCTCAGCTGAGGCACGAAGGATCCTTTGTGTAACAGACTCTAGCCTCATTTTGGTGCTTCTATTAGGAAATAGAGGCAAAAAGCAACATGCTAGTAGTGTACTAGTGCATGCGACGGAAATGTTATTGGAATATTGCCTACAAATCTATAATCTCGATCGAATAAATAATGTTAGCAAAACTCTACTTTATGTGGGAAAACCCAAATTTTAACGCATCTTGGTCAAACTGATCTCTGCATGGCATAAATAGCATGGAAATTAGAAAATTAAGGGTATATTTAGAACGTATCAAAATCATATAAAAATGTTACATACCACTAGGAATTATGGATGACAATCAAACACGGCGAGCACGGATACTCACTCAGACCTATGCTAGCGACCCTCCCACACCCGCACACACACCAATAGGCATATCCACGAAGGACGATGGACGAAGAACCTCGCCATACCCGTAGCCTATGGGTATGCCTGTACCCGTGAACAATACATCACATATTCACATTCACACATCGACTATCAGCTAATGAAATGCAAATCCACCCTTAGCTGTCAACTAAAAGTATGTCAACCAAGGAATCCATGCTTATCAACACCTTTAAAAAAACCATTCTTGAAGAACTGCAAATAAATTAACAACAGAAAGTCATAAAAATATCATTCTAATAAAACAAGAGCTTACCAGCCAACTAAGTTGCAAGAAACATTTAAAGAAAAACGAATCATACGGTTTCCCTCTTATTGACATTTTTTTAAAAGCCATAGCATTTGGCTCGCACAAGCCAGCGGTAACTGCCCCATCAAACCATCTACAGACTCTGCATATAAAGAAACGTCCATCAAACAAGTAAATATTGTTGAAAGAAGAGGATGATTGTTTCCATAATTGCTTCTAGTTGATCATACCTGATCAAATGGATTAGGCATAACTTGATTCTCAAAAAGTTCAAGGGTATATACGAGGAACTGAGTATGATTACCGTCCCTGGTAGGAATGACCTAACATTATATTGCAATAGTGCAAAACATCAACGCCTCACTCGATCCAAACACACATGACAACACAGAGCATTCCCCGTGGAAGATCAGAAACACTCGCCACTCTAAACTAGGCAAAATATCACCGAAATCTCAGCATCTCGAGGGGCCAGACAGAAATGACGGCTTCTTGCACGCTCACCATCCCCCACCCTTCGCCGTCTCCTCCTCCAATTCACCTCGCCGCTTCAGTCGCTTCAGGTACTAGTACCACAAGTAGTACTAATCTGTAGTCTGTACAGGGTTGAATCGATTGGTGCGTGCAAGGATTGATCCTTGGTGCGTTTGGTTTTGCGGTTCTTGAGTTCAGGCGCTTTGGGGTGGTGGCCATGGACAGCGTGGGGCAGAAGGTGTACGCGCCCGGTGTGGCGGTCTCCGAGGGCAATGGCGGGCTACCAAAGATCGACCTCAAATCCCCGCATGGGAGGTAATTCCAATTTTGGTTGATTTGGGAATTTTAGGTGATCTTTCTGAGTGTATAAATTGTGTGAATGTGATTCTTGGAGAGCTTGTGTAGTTTGGGTTGGTAAGTTAGGAGATAATGTGTTAAAGGTGGGAATTTGGTTGGGTTTATTAGGCAAAATGAGGGGGATATTGGATTACATTCAGCTGGACAGTGCAGCAAGAGTAGCAATACTCGATTGGGAAAAGTATGTACTGTAGAATTGTTTTAGGTAGTGTTGGTTGGTTTAGTGTGTCCATATCTGGGATCAAGAGATGGAAAAGAAATGGTTTTGCATGGTGAACAGTTGGGCATCTAACTGGAAACTATGGCACTGCGAGGAATGGTGCAATAAATGAGATAATCATACTGCTCTCATGACACTGAAAATTTAAAGATATACTGAGTGCATAAGAAGTTAACACATTAGTGTATTGAATTGCCGTAGGTTCAATACTATGCCACATAAGCAGGTTCAAAAGATAACACATTTTACTCCTTTGTATTGAACCAGCTTTCTCTGTAAGTGGGGCCCTCACCATAAATAAAAAGGGAAAGAAATAAATCACAGCAACATAAATTAGAGATGGCTGCCTGGGCCGGCCCGAAGCACAACACTGTTAGCCTGGCCAGGCACAGCACGTTGTGCCATGCTTGGGTCTGCGCCCCGGCACGATGGTGGTGTGGCAACACCGGGTGCGGAGGAGGAGGTGGTGCAGCAGCGTCGGGTGCAAAGGAGGAGAAGGCCGGGCGCGGAGACCGGCGCGAGGAGGAGTAGGCGCGGCGGCAGTGGGGCGAGGCCAGTGTCGGACCCCTGGGCTTTGATTACCTAAAATCCTCGTGTGTGTACCGTACTGGGCCATGACTAACAGAAATTTGTTCCCCTGTGCTCCCCATCCCCTCCGATCCCCTTCCTCCACCTTCGATCCACTTTCCCATCACTCTGCTCCTCCGCCCTTTCTCCGCTCGTACCCCCGCCGGGTACCGCTTCTCCACCGCCGGTCTTCGTCCCCGGTTATTCCTGCTGTAGGATCTTGGCTATCTCCTAGCATGCCTTTGTAAATGTGAAGCTAGGGTATTCCTAGAGTTTGTTGCCCAGTAATACTATAAAGATCACACAAGTTGAAAAATAACATCGATGTGTCACTAACATGTGGCCCTTGGCCCCACTTGTCATCCTCATTGTCATTTTCCTATTTATACATGTTTGCGGTGTTACTGAGCAGATTCTCTTCATTTTACTACTGCAGCAAAAATTTGCTATCTGAGTGTGTGTGTGTGTGTGTGTTTTTTTTTACTTTTTGCAACGGCTAATTACGTACTCATTTTATGCATGAAGTGAGGCTGAGATATATCTTTTTGGAGCATGTGTCACATCTTGGAAAGTCCCCAATGGAAAGGACCTGCTCTTTGTCCGACCAGATGCTGTGTTCAACGGGCAGAAACCCATCAGGTTGGTTTCGAAACCAATTGGCATAGAACATCAGAAGTTCAACTAATAGCATGCTAACCATCTCCTTTTCTGAAAGCAGTGGTGGAATTCCACATTGTTTCCCCCAGTTCGGTCCTGGCCCCATGCAGCAGGTTTGTGAAACCAATTTTCTGTTGTAGTGCATGCAGATGAGAGAAGAAACTAAAATTTGTCATTATAACATAAGACCTCACAGACTTTGGTCTCACGGAGTGAACAGTAGCAAATTTGGTATTGATTTTGCATTCAAATATGAACTACATCTGCTAACAAATCAAGTAATGGATGCGAAGTAAGCCTGAAATGAAATAGATTACCTGCACTCCTGCGGATATCATACAGTCCTTAGCTTCTATGTATGATGAGATATCACTATTCATTTTTATATAGCTTTAGCTATACTATGGTGTGGGTAAGCCACAAGTGCCATAATGTTCGTGCACATTCACCATCAATTGCAAAAGAATGAAACATTTGTGCAGCATGTTCTTTTTGCTGTAATCAAGGCTAATTTAACTTTTTTGACAGCACGGGTTTGCAAGGAACATGAATTGGTCTATCACTGATTCAGAAGTCACAGAAGGAGATCCAGTTGTAACTTTGGAATTAAAAGATGATTCTTACAGCCGTTCGATGTGGGATTTTAGCTTCCAAGCATTATACAAGGTAAAACCCTGTTATAGTACTATGTGCCTTGATGCACTCTATCTCCACAATTATAAGTGTATCATCACTATTCTATCTCCACAATTATAAGTGTGTCATCACTATTCACAATTAAAATTCCAATCTTGCCCTCGTGCAGCATATGAATTTGGGGTTGTTTAATTGTTTTGTAGGTTGCACTGCACTCTACAAGCCTGTCAACAACCTTGATAATAACAAATACAGACAATAAGCCTTTCTTGTTGAACTCAGCCCTCCACAGTTATTTTCGTGTAAGTCACAGCTTTGTGAAGGAAGCCAAATTTCTGTGTGTTTGCCAAGCACTATATAGTTTTAACTCTCACATCCATTTAATTTTATAGGCTTCCATATCTGGTGTTTCAGTGAAAGGTCTCAAAGGTTTTAAGACTCTCAATAAGGATCCTGACCCTAAAAATCCTATGGAGGGCAAAGAAGAGAGGTCAGTTTGTATTCTGGTCAATTAATCCAGTTTTAGTTATGATAATATCTCACTCTCCTATACATTACAACATTTGAAACTCATATGTTCGCACATTTCTCCAATAATTTCCCAAGAAGGTTCACCTCGCTTGTGCAAAATAATAGTTAGACTCGTCACTCTTGTCCCTTGTGTCATTGGATATGCTTGTGTATGTGGAAGCACGAAACACTATTACCATTTAGTGTCACTTGTTTATGGTGCGCAGTGATCGGTGATGTTTGCATTACCTTAGATTTTTAATCTATTGAATTGCTTTGGTTATTGATCTTGGAAACAAATATGCACTCATTGAAACAATATATCATAGTGCAAGCTGCTGAACATAAAATAAATATCTAGACATGCTTTTGAGCGACTTGATACGATACAGGGAAGAGGTGACTTTTCCAGGATTTGTTGATTGCATTTACCTTGGTTCACCGAGTGAGCTCACCCTGGACAATGGATTGGGTGACAAAATTGTCATCTCAAATGCAAAGTAGGTTGAATTGATCTGTGAAACAAGGCATCTCATTTCAACATTGTAAAAATCACATGATTAAATTGTGGTTAATTTTGGAAATGCAGTTGGTCAGATGCAGTGTTGTGGAATCCTCACGTGCAGATGGAGGCATGTTACAAAGATTTTGTCTGCGTCGAAAATGCAAAGGTATGACAACTAACATAAGTAAATATATGCACATAAACTTCTATGAACATTTATCTGCTTTCCACTTTCCCGAATGAAATCATGAAGAGGTACAATTCATAATTGCATAATTTTGAATGATGATATGGTCAATTGCATCATGTAGATTGAAACAGTACAACTGGAGCCGAAACAATCTTGGGTGGCAGAGCAGAAATTTGAAGTAATCTGAAGCTAAACGGAGCAAAACAATAGAATGCAGCGAATGTATTGTAAAAGGAATCATGTTTTACCTTTCTGGCAATTTGAAATACAAATGTCATCCCCTATATTCAGTTCTCCTTTCCTTTTTGGTTAGCCATCTGTTTGTAGTTTTAAGCTCTGTTGAGCACGTCTTGCAAGATGTACAATTGGAGCTGCAAAAGACTATGCTGAATGAAATGGAATAAGCATTTTGTTTATGTATCTTAAGCTCTAGACATTATATTTTGAACATACCGCCCACCTTTTTTAGTGGAGGAACAGGTTATGAAGTGTTGTCATCAGCTTATTCTTTTCTGCCTGAGTTTTTCTGGATGTCCTTCTCAGCGTTCATGAAACCTGTCTGAATGCCTAACAAATACTCTTGCTTACTGTCCTTGGGTTTACTGATGCAGCACTGTGCAAAATCATGTTGTTACTGTTAGAGATATATGTGTTAGAGTAGGACTCTAGATATTATTTGGTTTCCTTATCCGTAACCTCCCTTTGTGTATATATACTGGCACATTGGCCTCATATTGAATACAAGTTGCTATTCCAACATGGTATCAGAGCATTAGGGTTACCTCTTCCTAGCCGCCGTCGTCGGCTTTCCTCTCGCTCGTGCAACTCCGCCTGCCGCTCCGTCGGCTTCATCTTCTCCCCCAACGGCCGCTTCCTCGCCGTCGCCATCGACTACCGCCTCGTCGTACTGTGCTGCTCCGTCGGCCTCATCTCCTCCACCGACACCGCCGCTAGGAGTCGCCGACGTCGCCAGATCCAGGCCGCTGCCGGCTTCCCTCCGCAGGCGTCTTCAGGTCGCCGCTTGCCGGTCGAGTTCGCCGCCAGCGTCGCTTCGCTACGCTTCCGCAGACATCGACCACGCCACGACGCCTGCATCGGCTCCTCCGACGCTTCGGCTGCGAGCCGCCGACGCCTCCGTCGCCGCCGCTCGGCGTCGTTGCCGACTTAAGCGCCGCTTCGCCGCCATGCCGCCAGTTAGGGGATTAGGTTCCCCGCCTTGCATGCACGAGTCGGCGTGCGCTGCTGTTCGCGACGGGCCACCCGTTAAAGCAGCGGTCGATATGCGCGCGTTAAAAAACATCGGTCTAATCGCCGCGTCGTCCGGTATACGCCTATTAGACTACGTTATTTGGTCGCGCGCCGTCGGCCGCCGCCTACCAATGGGCACCGTTTCTCCTCATTGCCGGTGATCTTCGACGGTGTTAATTACACCGACTTCGTATCTCACATGCGCATCCACATGCGTGGTCTTCGTCTCTGGGGCGTTCTCTCTGGCGATGCCACCTGCCCGCCTTGCCCTACTCCTCCGACGGAGTCACGTCGTTGCCGCGCTCGGCAACCGACAAGGTCGCTGGCTTGCTGATGAGAAGGTCGCCTCGCCTACCAAGAGGCTCTGGACTCCTACATGGATCAATTGACCGTCTATACTCAGTGGTGCAACGACGACGCCCGGGCTGCTGCTGTCTTCATCGCTAGTATCCAGCCTCAGTTCTCTTCTGAGGTTGTGGGACTCCCTTCGGCTGTCCAGATGTGGACTCACCTTCGTCAGCGCTACGAACCCTCTGGAGATGCCCTCTACCTGTCCGTGGTTCGCTAGGAGTACTCTCTTCAGCAGGGTGATGCTACTGTTGACGCCTTCTACGCCGGAGTTCTGGCATGCAGCGTCGGTGGACTCTCTTCACACCGCTGGCCGCCGCTCCTGTTCGTCTTTGCTGGGTATGCACGCGTCGACTGGAGTTTCAGCGTGTCTACGAGTTCCTTACTCGCCTTCATCCTGAGCTCGAGCAGAGGCGTGCCCAGCTCCTTGCACGCCACCCTCGTGTCACTCTCCTGGAGACTCTTACCGAGATACGCGCGGAGGAGACTCGCCTGAGTGGTGCTGGTCTGATGCCACTCCCCTCTGTGCTCGCCGCTCGTCCACCTACTACACTGCCTCCTCCAGCGGCTGCCACAGGCGGTGGTGGCCGCTCTCCATCTGGAGGTGGAGGTGGCCGTCCTCACTGCTCCTACTGCGACAAGGTCGGGCACATTGAGTCCCAATGCTATAAGAAGAAGCAGCATCTTTCACGCCGTTCTTCTGCTGGCACTAGTACTTCTACATCGACGTCTACATCGACTCCTTCAGTAGTTTCTCTCACCGAGTAGGAGATAGCCAGACTTCTACGCCTGCTTGCCGCTTCAGGTTCTCCCTCGACAGGTTCTGCAGGTTCTACTACTGACTCTTCAGGCACTGAGAAACCACCTCCTACACAGTCAGATACCTCCCCGTGGATCCTTGATTCTGGAGCGTCTTTTCACATGACTCCTGATCTTTCCACTCTGTCTTTCATTACACCTCTTGCTTCTCCTGTCAGTATTCATACTGCTGATGGTACATCTCTTTCTGTCTCTGGTCGAGGATCTCTTAGCAACTCATCTTTTCATGTTCCTTCTGTTGCTCATGTTCCTCGCCTTACCATGCAGCTTCTTTCTGCTGGACAGATTACTGACCTTGGTTATCGGGCCATTCTCGACTCTGACTCTTGTTGTGTTCAGGACCGCCACACGGGAGCTCTGGTTAGTTCTGGCCCTCGACACCTTGACTCACAACGTCTCTGGGAGCTTGACTGGCTTCACCTTCCTTCCGCTGCCCCCGTCACCGCAAGTCTCTCCGCTTCGGCTACTCCGTCTACCAGTTCTTTCCAGCAGTGACATCACCGTCTTGGTCATCTGTGTGGATCTCGTCTGTCATCCTTAGTTCGTCTTGGTCTTCTGGGGTCTGTCTCAGGAGACGTGTCTTTAGATTGTCAGGGTTGTCGTTTAGGTAAACAAATTCAGCTTCCTTATCCTCATAGTGAGTCCGTGTCTCAGCGTCCGTTTGATCTTATTCATTCAGATGTATGGGGTCCGGCTCCCTTCGTTTCGAAAGGGGGTCATCGCTATTATATCATATTTATAGATGATTTCTCTCGCCACACTTGGATATATTTCATGTCTTCGTAGTGAGGCATTGTCTATCTATAAATAATTTGCCACTATGGTTCACACACGTTCTCCACTCCTATTCGTGTCTTCGTGGCCGACTCTGTTTGGCGAGTACCTCTCTCATTACCTGCGCAGCTTCCTTACTGAGCAGGGCACTCTCGCTCAGTTCTCTTGTCCTGGTACTCATGCTCAGAATGGTGTAGCTGAGCGCAAGAATCGTCACCTCCTTGAGACGGCTCGTGCACTGATGATTGCCGCCTCTATTCCACCTCACTTTTGGGCCGAGGCTGTTTCCACTGCCACCTATCTTGTCAACATCCGACCTCTTACGCTCTTGGTGCGATCCCTGTTGAGCGTCTCTGTGGTCTTCTTCCTGACTACTCTGCCCTTCGTCTGTTTGGCTGCGTTTGCTACGTTCTCCTGCCCCCTCGAGAACGCACCAAACTGACTGCTCAGTCTGTTGAGTGTGTCTTTCTGGGCTACAGTGCCGAGCACAAGGGCTATCGGTGCTGGGATCCTGTCGGTAGACGGATACGGATTTCTCGGGATGTGACTTTCGACGAGTCTCATCCCTTCTACTCACATCCTGCCTCTTCTTCGGCTTCCTCTGTGGAGTTTCTGTCTTTTTTGACCTTTCCAGATACACCTATATCTGTCTTGCCCTCGTCCACCCGTCCCACTGAGTCTCCACATATTCCTCTTGTGGCCTCTCCACCGTTGTCACCGCCTGCTTCATCCCCTGCGGCTCCTCAGGCTCCCCCACTACACTCGTCTACACTCGTCGACCTCGTATTGAGGCTCTTCCAGATGAGCCATCTTCTCCTGATTTTTCATCTTCTCCTGATGGGCCATCATCTCCTCGCTACGGTTTCCGCGATCGTCAGTCGATTCGACCTCCTGCTCGTTTTGGTCTTGCTGGTGCAGCTACCCATGAGCCTGTTTCCTACCGGGATGCTGTTACTCACCCTGAGTAGCAGTTTGCCATGGCTGAGGAGATTGCTGCCCTCGAGCGTACTGGTACTTGGGATCTTGTTCCCTTTCCATCGCACTCTCGTCCCATCACGTGTAAGTGGGTCTATAAGATTAAGACTCGCTTTGATGGCTCTCTTGAGCGCTATAAAGCGCGTGTTGTTGCTCGTGGCTTCCAGTAGGAGCATGGCCGTGACTACGACGAGACTTTTGCTCCTGTGGCCCACATGACCACTGTCCGTACTCTTCTTTCGGTGGCATCTGTCCGCCACTGGTTTGTTTCTCAGCTTGATGTCAAGAATGCCTTTCTTAATGGCGAGTTGCGTGAGGAGGTCTACATGCATCCACCACCTGGGTATTCATTCTCGAGGGCATGGTCATGCCGCCGCCGCTCTCTCTATGACCTTAAGCAAGCCCCTCGTGCTTGGTTTGAGCGCTTCTTCTCTGTGGTCACTGCTGCTGGTTTTTAAGCCAGTGATCATGATCCTACACTTTTTGTCCACACTTCGTCTCGTGGTTGGACTCTTCTTCTTCTGTATGTTGATGATATGATCATTACGGGAGATGATTCTGAGTATATTGCCTTCGTCAAGGCTCGTCTTAGTGAGCAGTTCCTTACGTCTGATCTTGGTCCTCTTCGCTACTTCCTTGGGATTGAGGTTACTTCCACTTCAGATGGTTTCTTTATGTCCCAAGAGAAGTATATTCAGGATCTTCTTGATCGTGCCTCTCTCACTGATCAGCGTACTATTGAGACTCCCATGGAGCTCAATGTTCACCTTCGACTCTCTGATGGCGAGCCTCTTTCTGATCCGACTCGCTATCGTCATCTTGTTGGGAGTCTTGTCTACCTTGTTGTTACTCGTCTGGATATCACTTATCCAGTTCATGTTCTGAGTCAGTTCATTTCAGCTCCCACTCATGTCCACTACAGCCACCTTCTTCGAGTTCTGCGATACCTTCGTGGGACTATCTCTCGCCGTCTCTTCTTTCCACGCTCCAGCTCTTTACAACTTCAGGCTTATTTGGATGCTACTTGGGCCAGTGATCTCTCTGATCGCCGGTCTATCTCTGCTTACTGTGTTTTTCTTGGTGGTTCTCTCATTGCCTGCAAGACAAAGAAACAGACTGCAGTGTCCCGTTTGAGTGCAGAGGCTGAGTTGCGAGCTATGACTCTCTTGACAGCAGAGATTACTTGGCTACGGTGGTTACTTGAGGATTTTGGTGTTTCTGTCACTGCACCGACTCCCCTCTTGTTAGACAGTACAGGTGTTATCAGTATTGCATGTGATCCTGTGAAGCATGAGCTCACCAAGCATATTGGTGTTGATGCTTCCTTCATGAGGTCTTATGTGCATGATCAAGTGATTGCTCTTCAGAGCTTCAGATAGCGGATTTCTTCACGAAGGCCCAGACTCGAGCACAGTACGGCTTCTACCTTTCCAAACTCAGTGTTGTTAATCCACCATGAGTTTAAGAGGGGTGTTAGAGATATATATGTTAGAGATATATGTGTTAGAGTAGTACTCTAGATATTATTTGATTTCCTTATATGTAACCTCCCTTTATGTATATATACTGATCCATTGACCTCATATTGAATACAAGTTGCTATTCCAACCGTTACATCTGCTTCTTAATCAATGGCCAATTAACGACTCAACGTACAATTACAAATTGATGTAATCGAGCACATATCACAACAGGAAACCAGATAACTGCGTGTCTTTATGAGTGTCGGTTCGTAGTAGTAGGCTAGCAAGTGGGCTATCGTATGATCCCATACAGAAGATATTTATTGAAAGCATGGGCATCGCTAAGCATACAACTATTTATGGATCAAAAAATATATTACATCCCAGCTCTCATATAGCTTAAAGTGAGGGCAATGGGCAGAGGAAAACAGAAGAGAAACTAATATACAAAAGGGAAAGCATGCCAAGATTACAGTTCAGGGAGTTCAGTCAAGCCATAAACTCGTTTTGCTGAGTCAACTGTATTGGCGAGAAGCACTGCAATGGTAACCGGTCCCACTCCGCCAGGAACTGGAGTTATAGCAGAAGCCACTCTCACTGCTTCTTCGAAGCAGACATCTCCAGTTAATCGATAACCGTAATCACTGGTTGGATCCTGAATTTTTTTTTTACCAGAACTGGTTATAGCTAAGTGGGAAGAAATAAGTATTACAAAGAAGGGAAATTCGTCAGTGTCCACGAGTGCCCGCATGCCCATTTGTGAAGTGCATGATGCTCTGTTCCAAAACCACATTCTTACACAAAAAAAGTTCTCAGTAATAGGCAAATAAACTAGGTGGACATTATTAGCCATTTACAGGGACAGAGACAGCAGGGGGCTAGTGGGAGCTATGACTCCCCCCATGTTTCATAAAAAAATTAAACCCTCATGATCTTGGGTGAAACAAAACTCTAGAAACACGTGCATAGTTCTTCCAATTGCATAAATGTTAAGATAAATGTTATGTGTTAGTTATCTAATCAATATTAACATGTACTTATGCACAAAAGATCAATCCATCTCCTAGCTACAACCTTTTTTACTTTTATTTGTCTCTCACAATCCCAAATACTCAAGGCATAAGAAAAGAGCACTACGAGGCAATAAATTGTACAAGCGTACAATTCCCTCTTATTCTCTCTTCTCTTTTTTTTTCATTTCTTCTACCTAAAAACTCTCCAAACCAGAGATGGATTGAATTTTTGAAGAGTGGATTGTGAATTTGTAATAATTCAGTGCAATGAAATGTCGGCGGGCATGAGTTAAGTAAACACTAAACATATTAGTTTCTCTTATCTTTTTTACTTGCGTTTTGTATGTCTCACCCCATGCAACTATTTAACATCGCAATTATATGAAGCTTTTTTTGGTACATCATTAGATAGATGAAAGTCAAGCAATATATTGTTATATTTGGTGTTTAGAACTCTCGCTTGAAACCAAATGAAACATAGTATCTTTTTGTTCAATTGTTCCCCTCGTATAAAATTTCTAGCTCCGTCCCTAGCCAATTAGCTCTGAGAATCATGACAAGGAAAAGGTTACATGTTCAAAATTAAGACCCATATTCACTAAGTGGTGGTGAATTACTGATGCATACTGAAGGTCTAACCTGATCAACCTTTGAATTACCTTCAGTGAAACACAGGCTCACTATGGTAGATGTACTAGGAAAGGTGTGCTCTAATAGTTTAAAGCGTGCAACCATTTGAACACTACAAATTAAGATGTGGAATTTATCATGTTTTTGCACCCAGGAATAACTTCAAACATACGCTACAATTCTATGCCAGAAGCCCAGTATCAATTTAGATACTATTACCTCGGAAACAAAAATGGATATGATGAATAAACAACATCGGCAATACTGCAGACATTATAAATCAAGCTTCTCGAGCAAAAGTACAGTAAACAATATTGTCTTTACCTCGATCGGATTTGTCCCAACATCAATCACAACTGCACCTTGCTTTAACCAGCTTCCTCTTACAAGATTGGCCACTCCGGCAGCTGAGATCACAATGTCAGATTCACGAGTAATCTCCTCTGGATTTGTTGTGAAGGCGTGGATAACACTCACAGTGGCATGATGTCTCTGGAAAAAAAGCATGATGTTAAAATACTGTCCTCATATAATAATGCAGTAAAAACTGCAGGCTAACCATTGATATGACTAAATTTTGACAGCTTTACCTGTAAAAGTAAGGAGGTGGGCAATCCAACAACTTTGCTTCTCCCAATAACAGTAACATGCTTTCCCATGAGTTCAATCCCAGATTGGAGTAATAACTCAAGGCAAGCCTTCGCAGCACAGGGCACAAACAAAGGTTTCCGGCTTCTGAGGGCAAGATTACCAACGTTCAAGGGATGGAAACCATCAACATCCTTCTCTAGGCTAATGGCACTCAGAATCCTTTCCTCATCCATATGCTGATTTATACAAAATTAGCGCATAGAATACAGAGCTTGATGATGCATTATGTCGAATGTTGAGCATAATATAGCAAAGCTTGGATATAAAGTAAGCCGAATCTTGACCAAACAGATACAGAAAATGAAAACTAAAATAAAAGACAACTGAACTCGACTGTCTATTACCATGAGAACTAAAGTAGTTTGTATTAATCATCGACAAAACAGTTCTTTAGTAGGTGCAAATGAAAAGGTTTTCATGATCAATCTATGAACTAAACCAAAAGATCATGCTTTTTGAGAGTGGCAACACTGGAACAGTAAAATAGCTTACTTGTGGTAGAGGTAGCTGCACAAGGATGCCATGAACAGATGGATCTTCATTGAATCTTGATACCGAATCCACCACTTCATCTTCTTTACAGTTCCCAGGCAACTCTGCCAACAAAGATTTTATTCCCACTTCCTCACAACCCTTTATTTTGTTTCGCACATAGGATTGAGAGTCCCTTCTATCGCCTACCAACACAACAGCTAGGCCAGGTACATGTCCAACTGCTTTTTGCATTTGACGAACTTCTTCAGCAATCTGTAACCTTATGTCCTCCGCAATTGACTTGCCATCAAGAATGGTTGCGGTGGACTCGTAATCAACTACGAGAAAGACAGAAGTACAAGTTCACAACATTAAATCATTAGCACAAGATGCTAAACAACAATGAGATAAGGTAGCTGCTATGACCAATGAATTGCCAAGAACTGAAGCCCTCGTATTCTCTTCATGGAAGTGAAAGCTAGTCCCTACCATGAAAGGTGTCAAAACTAGAAATTCGCTTACAACCTTGCTCCAACCAAACAAAGGAATACTGCAGTCGCCAAACAGCACTACTCTACAGCATGGCTTCAGCTTGCCTCAACTAAATCTGATTATTCTTTTCCCCCACTGAATCTTCCCATTGTTTTGGTGCTTATAAGATACACCAACCAAGTAGAAGCATCTAACACTAAATAGTATAGAGAACTACTAAAGAACATCCACTTGCGTTTCATTTGAATTTACATTTCGATCTGCTAATGCTTCCACTTTCAGAGGCCAAAGCTCCAAACTTTTTTGTCAATCATTAGCGATAGCATGGCTTTCGACACTAAACTACTGCAGGATCTGAAAATGGGTTCTGCACTCTGCGCTCTGCACCAATTACACGAACTGACCGCAAACGATATCACTGCATCAAAGAACCTGAAACGCGCTCTCTCTCTCTCTATTAATATATCCAACCCCAGCAACATTTAAGAGCTTTCTACAGCACATCGTCGCGAAACCACTGATCCAAGAAACGCACGCGATGAAAGACCACACATTTAACCAGAGATTAGCAAGCCAGTAAGCCCCGCTCACCTGCGGCGCCTCGCGGGGAAGGCGGCCTCGCCGCGGAGCGCAGGGGCGGATCCCAGGTGTCGGGGAAGTCCGGTCCAAGAAGGCGGCTGCCACTGCTGCTCCTCCGCGTCCTCGCCTTCTCCTCCTCCGCCGCGGCGGTAGCCTCGTGGAGGCCACGCACAGAACGAGAAAGCAAGGAGGCAAGCGGGGTAGGGCGCCTGCGAGTGGCAGCGAGCAAGCCCACGGCGGCGCCACCCATCTCCGTCGAAGTGTTTCGCTGCAGACGCGCTCGCCGCTCGTGTCAGAAGAGATATTGATGTGCGTTTGGGCCTTTTGGGCCACGTGGACTCAACGAAGAGAATTTTTTTTTAACGTAATTGGGCTCGTCGTACCCATCCAAGTCATTGACACTGCATTCTAATTTAACAAAATTGGCTATAGTGTAGGGTATATTTTATGGTATTCTCCCCGCTCCCATACTAAAAAAATTTTTTTTAATCGGTTTGGTGTGTTCTTGCAAATCGACACGATTCTAGAGTTTCTGCCAGCTAAATATTTTAATAATAATATTGACACAAAAATATAGCAAAGTTTGAGAAGCAACTAAACTTAGCGTGTCGTAAGTAATTTTTTTTACTATCAACTAACTTTTTCATAATAGAGTCTCCTATATTATTACGAGGATGAAACCCTTTCTCAAACACACGACCACAGTTCGAAGAACCTCATGCTCCCTTCCCGCCATCTCCGCGCCGCCGCGCGGCAGAGGAGCCTCCGGCGCCCGGCCACTGGGGACTTCTGCTCAGGAAAGCCCGATGCGGAGGTGATCCAGCGTAACAAGGTCATCACGGCCCACATGCGCGCCGGCCGCGTCACCGAGGCCGAGCGACTCTTCGGCGCCATGCCCCGCCGCTCCACCTCCACCTACAACGCCATGCTTGCCGGTTACGCCTCCAACGGCCGCCTCCCGCTGGCGGTATCCCTCTTCCGCTCCATCCCCCGCCCCGACACCTTCTCCTACAACACCCTCCTCCACGCGCTGGCGGTGTCATCGTCCCTCGCCGACGCGCGCAGCCTGTTCGACGAAATGCCCGTGAAGGACTCGGTGTCCTACAACGTCATGATCTCGTCTCATGCCAACCATGGCCTTGTCTTTCTCGCACGGCACTACTTTGATCTTGCTCCAGAGAAGGACGGTGTCTCATGGAACGGCATGCTTGCCGCTTATGTAAGGAACGGACGGATTCAGGACGCTAGGGGGCTGTTCGAGTCAAGGACAGAGTGGGATGCCATTTCTTGGAACGCATTGATGGCCGGGTATGTCCAGTGGGGTCAGATGGGAAAAGCACGGGAGATGTTTGATAGGATGCCAGAGAGGGATGTTGTTTCCTGGAATACTATGGTCTCGGGTTATGCAAGGGGAGGGGATATGATGGAGGCGAGAAGGTTGTTTGATGTAGCTCCAGTGAGGGATGTATTTACGTGGACAGCAGTCGTGTCTGGGTATGCACAAAATGGGATGCTGGAGGAGTCCAGGAGGGTATTTGATGCCATGCCGGAGAGGAACGCAGTGTCGTGGAATGCAATGGTGGCAGCATATGTCCAGCAGAGGATGATGGAGGAAGCAAAGGAGATGTTTGATGTGATGCCCTGCAGGAATGTGGCGTCGTGGAATACAATGTTGACAGGGTATGCTCAGGCAGGGATGTTAAATGAGGCAAGGGCAGTTTTCGATATGATGCCACAGAAGGATGCAGTTTCATGGGCTGCAATGCTGGCTGCGTACTCGCAAGGTGGTCTCAGTGAGGAAACCCTGCAGTTATTCATAGAAATGGGGCGGTATGGTGAGTGGGTGAATAGGTCAGCATTCGCTTGTGTGCTGAGCACATGTGCTGACATTGCTGCACTTGAGTGTGGAATGCAGATGCATGGTAGGTTGATTAAGGCTGGGTATGGGGTGGGTTGCTTTGTTGGGAATGCACTCCTAGCTATGTACTTCAAATGTGGGAACATGGAGTCCGCTCGCAATGCATTTGAGGAGATGGAGGACAGGGACATTGTTTCATGGAATACTATGATTGCGGGTTATGCACGACATGGTTTTGGCAAGGAAGCACTTGAGGTTTTTGATATGATGAGGACGACATCCACCAAGCCAGATGATATTACTCTAGTAAGAATGACCTTCCTGGAACGTTGTTATTTAAGTCTATTGGTTGGAGAAGTTGCACTACATGCAATTAGTGCTGCTAACACACCAACTGGTAGATAATGACACTTCAGCAAATCCTATACCTCTTCCTAGTTAAACGTTGATTAGATCTGTATCAAGTTCATTTGCTTTTGATAAAACATTCACAAGAAAAGCCAGCAGTGTGTTGGCCTAGTTTAGTAAAAGTAATAAACAAGAACATTTGTTCTCTTCTGCTCCGCTAATGCTTTTCTTTATTTGACTTTCAGGTTGGAGTACTTGCAGCATGTAGTCATTCTGGCTTGGTCGAGAAAGGCATTTCATACTTTTACTCAATGCACCACAATTTTGGTGTGACAGCAAAACCTGAACACTACACTTGTATGATAGACCTCCTTGGACGGGCCGGACGGTTGAATGAAGCACAGGATCTTATGAAGGATATGCCATTTGAGCCAGACTCTACCATGTGGGGTGCATTGCTCGGTGCAAGTAGGATCCACCGCAATCCCGAACTAGGCAGGAGTGCAGCTGAGAAAATATTTGAGTTGGAGCCTGAAAATGCTGGCATGTATGTCTTGCTTTCAAATATATATGCATCTTCTGGTAAATGGCGTGATGTGGGGAAGATGAGAGTTATGATGGAGGAGCGGGGTGTGAAGAAGGTGCCCGGATTCAGTTGGATGGAAGTGCAAAACAAAGTCCACACTTTCTCAGTTGGTGATTGTGTGCACCCTGAGAAGGGAAAGATATATGCTTTCCTGGAAGACCTTGACATGAGGATGAAGAAAGCGGGCTATGTATCAGCTACAGATATGGTTTTGCATGATGTGGAAGAGGAAGAGAAGGAGCACATGCTCAAGTATCATAGTGAGAAGCTTGCTGTTGCTTATGGTATTCTAAATATTCCTCTTGGGAGGCCTATCCGAGTGATAAAAAACCTCAGAGTGTGTGGAGACTGTCACAACGCTTTCAAGTATATCTCTGCAATTGAGGGCAGGGTGATCATATTGCGGGATTCTAACCGCTTTCACCACTTTAGAGATGGTTCTTGTTCATGTGGCGATTACTGGTGATTGCTGATTAGATATCTAGTGCAAATAATTCCTGACGAAACTGTAGTTGACAACAAAGAAATGATTGTGCAATGCAGGCTACATACAAAAATTAATAGATATTATGATGACTGAATCTGGCCCTGTCAGCCACTAGGCCTACTACTGAAGTACTGACCCAAAAAGATTATTTGAGTTGGTGATTTGCCACATCTCAGGCTTGCAATTCAGTGGTTTGCGACGAGGTAGATACCTAGAGGGGAAAAAATCTACATAGAGGATTGTTCCTATGTCATGTGATGGTAGCCTTGCTCAACAGTCTCCGTGGACAAGTCTGCTAGGCATGTTTCAGTTGGTAGAACTTTTGACAGCAAGGTATGATCCCTAGTATCTTGTCAACAGCTTAAGATATCAGTTTAGGTAAGCCATGATCATAATTGTTTTAGTTTGTGGCTAATGAAGAACTATAAGTTTTGTAACTAATTTGTTTTCCTGTTACTAGGCATGGCATTGGAATATTCAAGAGGATGATGGATTAATATTCAGTGAAGTATCCTCTACCAAGCTCAAATATACATGGTGTTGCCAAACCAAGCTGAAGATAGCATATGTGGAGATATTTTGTCATACCAGTTCTGTCAAAATAACAATGGCGGAAAATTGGTGTGTTTCATGGCCTTAGAAGAGCAGTTGGTGCTCATGCAAAAGATTCTTTATTGATTCAGCCATACTTTGCATGATCAATCAGGTGCCACTGTCAAGTTGCAAGAAGATATGTTCTGAAACATTCATGTACCTGATCGAGTTGTTATCAGCGAGGCAACAAGCGAGGAGCAGGGCTGTTGAGTATGTGTTGTCAAGATGAAGATTTGTTTACTAGTGGATGGATCCCCAGAATCTGCGCATATCTCTAGTGATGTAAGTTTTATTTCTTTATAGCACTTTATCAAATCAGTTGGTTAATACATATTCATTGTCCGAATTTTAGATGGAAAACCTAAGGATTAAAGTGTTGTCACTGGGCAGTTAAATAAAACTTTTTTAAAAAAAAAGTTTCAACGTTGTCCCACTATGTTTAGCCACAGGCCCACAGCAAACAGAAACGTGCATGCACGCTTTCATAATGGAGTAACATCTTGTCCAGACTGGCAATCACCTGCACATGACCTAAGAACAATTTTACTTTTCATGTTGGGTTTCTATGTGCAAGTGTTTTTTTGAGTAAATTGCAACGTGAAGGTAGTTCTACTGATCTCTTAATTTGCACATCTAGATCACTAATCCAGATTAAGTGGGTCATCAACACCACCACAGATACCACCTCGGAATGCTTCGTGACGTGGACGATGACCCGCACCTACGTGGACTGCCGAGCTCGCGCGTGAGATGCACGTTCACTTGGGAGTTGCCGGTGAATTATGCACAGAGCCACCGTACTAACTCTATTCTCAATCATAACTCCTAATCCATCCCTAACCCATCCTGATCGGCATCCACAGAGGGCGCCGTGGCGAGCAGGAATTCGGCTACGAGCGCCTGGGAAAAGCTGGGGGGACTGGAGCCTGGGCGAGAGCAGTCGACGGCCTAGCGCCTAGATGGCCAGGTGTCTCCCGACGGCGTCTCAGATGGCTGGCTGGCCGGCCGCGAGCGGCGGGTGATCCGCCTCCCACGTACGTTGTGTGATCTCAGCTTCAATACTCACCTTTGTAGCGCAAAACAGTGATAGCAATTGGCCCGAGCAATGCCTCCCACCTAAACTGGCATCAAGTCGTAAGTGTCAAAGCCCTTGACAATATGGACAAGTACATCAAGTAGTAAAATGGCAAGTAAGTCCAGAACATTGCACACTCACACATCTGACAAGGAAAATGGCCCACAGATATTGTTTATTGACTTCCAAATCATACAAATCTCACTTTACATAACATTGAACGCTTACACATCTCACAAAGAAAATAGCTCAACAATGTTGTTCATTCACTCCCAACACATATACAAGATTCGATGCTGACACTGATGTGGAACCAACAAAATTGAATTTCGACTGTGGGCATCAGCTTGATGCATGCATTGTTGCCTTGTCAACACTCCAGGCGTTCTGCTCATGTACCCTTTGCTTCTGCAATATGGGGACCATGCTAGTGAGTTTTACTAAGGAAATTATTTTTTCCAACAAAAAAAAACTAGTTTAAGGATGCTTTTGTGGCAGTTTAAGACTGTCCAGTCAATGGCAAACTCACATGAAAGGCCTGAGCATTCTGTAACAATGTAACAATAAAGGTGCAATTTAATTTCCATTCAGAAGAAATATTGCTCTTGGTTGAAATAGGAATTTACAAGAGAAGCCAACAATTGTTGAGAAAAATGTTCAAGTGTAATACGAAAAGAATATTCCCATTTCATTCCTTATTCGCAGACCTAGGAAAATTCAGACACAACACCAATGAAGCTCTCTGCTCAAGCTACAAGAAAGCACAAAAAAGTACACATGCATTGCGCAAAATATCGCCATACGCACAGATAATGCAGGAGTTAGTTCGAGAATCTGTGCTTGTTCTGAATAATCTCTCAGAACAGTTTCAGAAGTTTTCATTATTCCCGAATGGCGAACAATAACATTTGGCTACGACAACCTTGAACGCCGCAGAAGGAGATGGCAAAATTCCGTTGTCACGCTAGGAAGGAAGGCCACGTTGGCGGTGTCCACGTCACGCGTTCCGAGGTGGCATCGAATGTGGTGTTGATGGCCCACTTACTCTGGATTAGTACCATCGCCTTGGAACGACACACACCATTGGACAGGATGCAATGAACTGTCGCGATGTGACATATCACACCTCCAAACCCATCACATGCCTTAAATACAACTCGAGTTGTCAATGTCAAGACTCCATAACTTACTAAGTCAAGCCCACTCATACTAGGCATGTGGTCGTACAGTAAGGCCCAGTTCAATGGCGCACAAAGTTAAGTCCTTAATTGACCAAGGCAAGACTTCCAATTTTAACCCAAATCACAAAGTTTATAGCACACAGTTCCACCGTTCACACAGATCCACCACTTGCCTCAGTCTAAATCTTTTCCCACCCTGTTGATTAAGTGCAACACATGCCATCAACGAGTAATAAAGACACAAAGACACAGTTTCATCACACAGTTCCATAATCACTTAGTCAAGTTTATAATTGCAACTCTCACATGAAATGATGACTCGTGGCATGGCTAAGCAGTCTAATCGTATCTAACCAACCCACGTTGGTGCTACGATAATACCAACTAATAATTAACCAACCTAGGGTGACAAAAGATCATGGCATATAATAGACAATGTGGCATAACAATTTGGATTAATAACTATACCCAAAAGCATTTAAATAATTACTTGATATAGAATGCAATACATTGAAACAAAGTATTTTGAAAACTGGGTTCAAAATGATCAAAGGTATAACTTGCCTTGGAATAGGTCTAGATATTGGTCTTGGTCTTGAGGTGCTCCTTCTTCTGAAAAATTCCCCGAAGTATCGACGTCTACTCGCAAACGAGACAAAAGAAACAAAACAAATAAATAACAGAGACAAAACAAATTCCAAAAATCAAATAAAATTCACCATTAAATAGATCTTAATTTTATATGAATTTACAAATTTGAATGGGCTCAATTGGACTTCGGATGCAAAAGATATGAGCTTTGGAAGATTGGAAAATCAATTAAACCCTAATTTGGATTTTCTCGAATTTCCCGAGTTATTTTTATAAAGGAAATTCGGATTATTGCGCAATGCTTGCGTCAGCCGAGAATTTTCGGAAAAAGAATTAAATTTAAATTAAAAGCGACAGTGGGACTCCATCGTCACCTCTCTACCACGGTGGATCGGGTCCACCGAGCCGAGGCAAAGCCGGGCGCGGTGAGTGGACCATGCGAGCGCTGTGGGTCGATCTGGCACCACGCTGCTTACTGCGTAGGCGACAGAGAGGCACGAGAGGTCGACGCGGCAATCGACGAGGCATGGCCGACGCTGCGTGAGGACAAGGGTTTCTTGTGATCGGCGTGAAGTCGCCATGACCAAGGGTACCAGAATCAATCCTTGCGCTATTGCGCACCTAGTCTTGACCTTACCGTTAGTGAAAGTGACTGGCGACGGCATGGAGGAAGAAGCGGCGAAGTCACGGCTTTTGTCGGACGGCAGCAAGAATGGGATTCCGGTGATTTGAAAGCGCCGAGGTGGCTCGGCGACACCGAGCCCAGGAGCGTCGGCGGCTGGGGTACGGCGGCAACTTGGGCTGCCGGTATCAGTTACCATCATGTGCTGCGGCCTACGGCCGGGTGGACGCATGTCGCCGCATGTGTTGGTTATAGAAAAACCAAACAAAAAAACAGGAGCAAAACCTGACAGACAGCTCGGCGCGCCCGCCTGCCCGTTTTCTATTTTCCTCCCCTCCTCTTCCTCAACGTTCTCCCCACCTCTTCCTCCTCTCTTATACGCCACCCTTCCTCCTCTTCCCTTCCCTTCCCATCCCCTCGCCTCTCCTCTCCCTTCCTCCTCACCGCCGCAGCCCCGAGAAGCGCTGCGGGCCCCGCCTCCCCTCCCCAGCCGCCACCGCCGGGAAGGAAGGAAGGAAGGAAGGAAGGGGTTGTCGTCGGTCGGGGCGATGGCGTACAGGGCGGAGGACGACTACGACTACCTCTTCAAGGTCGTGCTCATCGGCGACTCGGGCGTCGGGAAATCGAACCTGCTGTCCCGCTTCACGCGCAACGAGTTCAGCCTCGAGTCCAAGTCCACCATCGGGGTCGAGTTCGCCACCAGGAGCATCAGGGTCGACGACAAGGTCGTCAAGGCCCAGATCTGGGACACCGCCGGGCAGGAGAGGTGACCCCCGCGAATCTACTCCTTTTCTTACCATCGCCTTCTTGGTAGCTGGTTTGGTTTATCTGCCTAGATTGGTTGGGTTGCGGTTAGGCTTGGCGATTATTGTACATAGCTTGCCGTTTCTTTTTTCTTGAAGGAATTCTATCTGTTTCGGTAGGAATTGGGCGGTGGGGTTTGTTTGAATAAAGTTGCGGGGATTCTTCTTGGTGTATTGGAAATGCTCACATTGTGGTTTTTCTCTTTATCCATTGTAGGTTGGTTGGTTGATTCTGCTATTTTCTCTTCTGCACGATTCACGATTAGTAGGCGTTGGCATATTGGATTAAGAATGATAGTATTCCATTTTGCCGCATGCAACATTGTGCTAGATTTGATCACAATGCGTAGCAGGGAAACGATGACCCATCTTATGCATGTTATTTATGTAGAATCCTGGATTTACATCGGTCTTGAATGTTAACCATGGGGTATTTTGTGTTTCTATGGAAAAAAATCCTTGTAAGACTAATGTCCTCATGAGGATTCTAATTTATTTCCTACCATCCCTGTCAACCAATTTTATGCAATATCTTGGCATAAGTGATGTTTTGTTTTTTTTTCATATTTGATAATGATGATGTATGCATGACTAAGCTGATTTTAAATCCTAATGTCCTCCCGTCATTGTATTAAAAAAAAGAAATAAGTTTATTTTACCCCCTCTATCTATTGAAAAAGTTCACTTAATCCCTGAACTACAAAACCGTGCTAATTTATACCCTTAGTTGGTTTACCTGGATGATTTCGCTGACATGGCAGTGGTTTTGCGATGTTAGCACTGATGTCATCAAATTTTGCGAGGTGCCATCCTAATCAGTAATCAGGAAATAAAAAAGGGAAAATATCTCTTCTCTCCTCTGTCATCTCCCCTATCTCCCTTCTCTCGCCTGAGCTGAACACCAAGTAGGTGGGCAGAGCTAGCGGTCGTCACCAGCTTCTGCTGCACCACACCGCCATCAACGCCACAAGCTCCGCACACTGCCACTGTGCGCCATGAGTTCCTTTTCCCTCATGTTCCGCAATCTCATGGTCGTCATGTGCTCGAGCGGAACATGCATCTTAGCCACCACCTTGCATGCTGTCCATAGCAATAATCAATCTCTCTACCTGTATGCTCGCTGCAAAGCTGCATGCCTTTTTGCTGCACTTCATCAACACTGGCCGCCTCAGTTGGAGACGTAGCAATTTAGCAATGAAGGACCAATCGAAGGATTCAATTCATACATCCTTTGTAGCTTCACATCTCCTGTGAAGATTTAATTCAGGGGCAAAAATCATGCAATTTGGCATTGATTCGAGTTTTCTTGCGCTGGAGGTGCCACCTATGTAGACATGAGCGGACTGAGTCGATTTTGATATCAATTTGGGTAATCTGAATTGGATTTCATGGCTCTTGTCTTTGAATTTTTTCATCTTGGGAAGCATGGAGGTGTCGCCTATGTAGAAGTCAGGGAACTTGGAACTTGCAAGCACCAATGACCACCAAAGTCGTCGTGCTGTCGAGCCCTTCATGTTCCTTGAATTCTTCACTGACCACATTGAATCCTACAACAGGTAGCCGCTGTGGGTCACCGTGGTGACTCGGCGAGATCCTACAGCATGCACATCAGAGAGAGAGAGAGAGAGAGAGAGAGAGAGAGAGAGGAGGGAGGGAGGGAGATGTGGGATCAGATCGCTAGCGACAAGCGATGGCTCAGTTTGAGTGGAGGAAGGATGATGGAGGAAAGGAGAGATATGAAGAAGGGTCTCGTTATGTTGAACGATGACATGGACGCCACATGTGATGTTTAATGGCAATACCGGCTGACTTTGCTCCAGCTTTAATAGTTGAGGGGGTTAAATAACCGGTTTGGTAGTTCGGGGCATTAAGTAGACTTTTCCTATAGTTTGAGAGGGTAAAAAATGTTCTGTTGCAACCTCTATAAGTGACATATAAGCACCTTATGTTTGCAAGGCTGGCTATAAATTAAACTTTACTTGGCAGTCGACCAGCTGTTCTTCAAATAGTAAATTCTCCTAATGGTTGTTCAAATAGTATTGTGTTGCTGTTGTTAGGAATATTCCTTTGTTCATGTATAGTTTGATCTGTTGATGTCTACAGCATTCTTCTGTATCATTTCCAGACGAATGGTTGCACTTGATGTGGCACGAAGGGCCACATGTGTTCATGTATTTGCCTTTCCTTCTAAATATATCCTGATGTTGGAATTTTACTGAGCATTTTCTGTATAACCTACTCCAATATGGCTTATTCAATCAGCTCTCAATATATGAAACTAGCACATTTTCTACATCAATTTACAATGTTTCAGTGCTCAGCATAGACCTAATGTTTATCTGTTCTCCCTCTATAGGTATCGGGCAATTACAAGTGCATACTATCGAGGGGCTGTTGGCGCACTTGTCGTGTACGATGTGACACGCCATGTGACCTTTGAGAATGTGGAGAGGTGGTTGAAGGAGCTCCGAGACCACACAGATGCAAACATTGTCATCATGCTTGTTGGCAACAAGGCTGATCTGCGCCACCTTAGGGCCGTGTCAGTGGAGGATGCCAAGGGCTTCGCCGAGAGGGAAAGCACCTTCTTTATGGAAACATCCGCGCTGGAGTCCATGAATGTTGAGAGCGCCTTCACTGAGGTTCTAACTCAGATCTATCGTGTGGTCAGCAAGAAGGCCCTTGACATTGGCGATGACCCTGCTGCTCCACCGAGAGGACAAACCATCAACGTTGGTGGCAAGGATGATGTCTCTGCTGTGAAGAAATCAGGGTGCTGTTCATCCTAAATTCGTTATGACCATGAAAAGGAACCATATGCTCACCTTATTATATGATGGGTAACTGAAAATACGACTTCCTTTTGCCACCTAACCTGATTGTTTGCAAGATTATATTGGTACACCAAGAAATACATTTGGAGGTCGAGATTTGAACCCCAGGTTGGAAAAAAAAACACTAACTTTGATTGTCAGTGATGTTCGTGGTTTTCCTTCATGGTTTCTTAATTGATGTATTATTGTTCCACGTCAACTGACACAAGGATCCTCTCCACATTTCGCTACACAATGTAAACTGATAAAAAGTAGTAATTGGAGTAATCTTTAATGGTATTTCGCCTGACAAAAGGACGCTTGGATGTTATAACCTTCAAAGATGGTTTCGTATCTTTCATATAGAGAGGTGTTATGCTCCACTCGGTAAATGTCATCTTTAACTAGTAGCCAGCAAGAGTTTTAAACGGTTATATTGTGTACTTCATACCGATGTACAAAATTCGCATTAAAGGTTAATGTTTCTTATCAGCGTATGTTTTCATATTTTGACACTATTTTTAAGCCTATTTGTATTCACCATGCTTTCATCCCAGGAATTACTTTTGTATGTGTGACTGATAAACCAGCATCATATGTGCTGGCCTGTGTATGCAAACTACTCGTGGACAGGGTTCCGAAAACGAGCTGGAATTGGTTCTTGTTGGTAACTGTGTAACTGTTTTACCTATCTCAATTTTGCGACATTTGCTACAGATTGCGAGTTTGTGACTGACAGGTGGGCCTACAAGATTTTTTTCCCCTTTTGGTCGGCTGTGATAGCTCAGCTGATTTCAGGATTGTTACGTAAGTATAATGTTTATGTTAGTGTACTGCATGCTTGAAGTAGGTGATTTAATTGCAGTGGTTGATGTCTTATATGAGTAGTTTGCTGTATGATTGTGGCAAATTTTTCCTTGGATTAATTGTTGTGGCTTACTGTTCAATGCTTTCTTGTGTACTGCTAATATAATCAAAAGGATAGTAGTATGTTGGTTGAAGTCTGATTTGGTGGAATACGGTTGATGAGGGGTGTGTGTGTTATAGTCAAAATTTGGACCGATGCAATACAAATGAGTACAGCATGGCCAACCTAACTGCATTGTTTCAACAAACTAAGAATTAAATCTTCCTGGGCATGCTTTGTGCCATGATTTTGTTGAGAAACTGTCGTTGGTAAATTTAGTTCGATCGATCACTTCGTAAATAAATGTAGAATTGCACAGAATATTATAAGAATAAATAGTAGATTGAACACAGATATATAAGAGACTTCTTTCTTCTCTTTGTTTCTCTTCTTATGATCAACATTTTACAATGAAGTTCACCCTCTATTTATAGACTAAAGACTCTGCTAGGGTTTTGGATGTGACGCCCACTCAGGGGCTAGCTATTGGGCTAAGCCTATAGTTTCCCAACACTCTCCCTCGGGTACTCATCCTCACATGTTCATGTCTCGTCAAAATTCTATAAAAATCCAGTGGAAATTTTTTGAAGAAAGTTGCATGAATTGCCTCATTAAAAACCTTAGTCGAGAAACTTCAAGAAAACTCGTTAAGTGAAAAGAGTACAATCCACCCAATTTCATTTAATCTCTAGGATTTACTCTTTGGGTACTCGATCTTCATGATCAAGTTTCAATAATGAGTTCGTGAAGATTCTCTTTCTGAATTCTGCACTTTCTAAGTCTCATCATTCCAATTCCACATAGGCATCTTTCAAAGCTAGACGTTGGAAATGACTTAGTGAATAAATCTGCAGATTTTCACACGACTTAGTATGAAGTACTTTAATTTTATTCATCTTTTGCAATTCATGAGCATAGAAGAACTTGTGCTTCATATGCTTTGTGAGATGACTCTTCATATAACCCATCTACACTTGCGCAACACAAAACTGCATTATCTTCATAGATAATAGTGGAGGTTTGCGTAGTATTCAATCCACACGATTGCTGGATGTGGTGAATTATCCGCCGACGCTAAGTACATTCTCGTGAGGCCTCGTACAATGTTATTATTTCGAGTGGTTCATCGAAGTCGATACAAGACTTTGCTTAAACGTTTTTCATGAAATTGCAGTTCCACCATACAGGAATACATTACCTATTTGCGACTTGGTTGTATGTAGGTCCGACAAGCACCCGACATCTGCATAGCCAGTCATAGTTAGGTCTTTGCTTCCTTGGAGATATCAAAAGATGCATTTTATTCCTTACCAATGCCTTTTAGTAGATTCTGCAATATACTTTGCTAGTAGATTTACGATAAATGTAATGTCTAGTCTAGTACAGTTTGCTAAATATATGAGTGCTCCTACTGCACTTAAGTACGGAAATTCCGGTCCCAGAACTCTCCCCTCTTCTCTAGGTCTGTATGGGTCATTGTCTTGTTGCAAAGATCTCCGACTATTGGCACTTTCAAAGGATATGTCTTTTCAAAGTCGAACCTTTCTAACAGCTTTTGAGTATAGGTTGACTGATGCACTAATATCCCTTCATGGGCATGCTCAAGCTGCAAGCCTAGGCAATATTTGGTTTTACCAGAATCTTTCATTTCAAACTCTGACTTCAAGTAAGAGCTTGCTTCCTTAAGATCTTTCAAGGTTCCGATGATATTCAGATCATCTACATACACTAAGATTATACAAAATCTATCATAGGATGGTCATATAAATACATAGGGATAATTCTCATTGTTTGTGTAGCCTTTCGTGCATAGAAAGTCGCTCAAATGATTATACCACATCTTGCCTAATTGTTTAAGTTCGTACAATGACTTTCTGAGTTTCATATTTTACATATTTCTATTTTCTCTGTCTTGGTTCGAGATAGAGATACCTTCAGGTGCCTTCATATAAATGTCTGAATTCAAGTTTCCATAAAGGTATGAAGCTACCACATCCATCAATTTTATTTCTAAATTCAAGTTTACTACCATTGAGATTAAATATCTAAATGTAATTCCGCCCATGATTGGGGATAAGTTTCTGCATAATCAACCCTTGGACGTTGAGTGAAACCTTGTACAACAAGCATTACTTTACTTCATTATTTTCATTTCTCTTTCGAACAAATACTCACTTATGCCCTACGAGGTGCACATGGGGAGTCATACGGCCTACAGCTCAAACATCTCTCTTTTATTTAGAGATAATAATTTAGTTTTTATTGCCTTCTTCCAATCTTCCCAATATGATCTTTTCTTACATTCAGCGAGCAATGCAGGCTCTAGATCAAGATCGATAATTGTGGCAATTTTCTTTGCAAAATAAATATCAACATTGTATGTTGTCCTTTTCATAGATTCTCTCGTGGTCACATAATTTATAGCTATTTCTTCATGGGCGATTCTTCTAATGCTTCTACTTGCTCACCACTGCTTCCAATTGCATGGGCAAGTTCTTTTAGTTTTTCGACTCCAATGTGTGCGCATACATCATTGTTGATGTCTCCCTTTGTGGAATGTTTAAATCTGGTATGCTTTTTCTTGAAGGTTCCAAACTGGTGCCAAGTCTCAACAGGCTTCCTTTCTGGTTCTGGGGAACTTCGGTGATCACTGTGTATCCTTTCGCACCAGGCGTCCCCGGCTACTTAGGATTCGAGGGACCGGAGTTCTCGTCCTTTTATTCTGAGACCTCTGAATGGTATTAGGGGCACCTTCAATTTTATTTGGTATTTCAACCCTCTTCGGTGCATTGTGTGCAAGCACACACGACTTGATCACGCTCTTCAAATCACTAAAGTGGTTAGGCAGTTGATTCGCTAATGCTTGCAAATCAATTATCTTCTGGACTTTTCTATTTGCTTCACTAGTGCGCGGGTCATGTGCATGGATTCCCATTATTTCATCCCCCTAATGACGAAAAACTATCATCATTAAATATACTATTAGCGAAGCGGGGTAGTATGCAAAATATCTTATTATGGATGTTGTCTCATAACCAACGTATATCCCAGACTTTCGGAGAGGACCCATTGCAGTTCGTTGTGATTGTGGTATAGGTACATAAACCTTGCAACCATATCTGCGAAGATGAGAAATTTTTTGTGCTAAACATTGCGCTAGTTGCATAGGTGAATGGATGTTATATGACGACGGTCTAAAATTGATGAGAGTTGCTGCGTGTAGGACTGCATGTGCCCAACATGTAGTTGGTAAATTGCAATTCTGCTAAAATGGTTGGGCAATAATTTTAATCCTTTTAATTAATGCATCTGCTAGTCCATTCTAGGTGTGGACATGCGGTACAGAATGCTCAACTTTAATTCTCATTGACTGCTATAATCATCAAATGCCTTCGAAGTAAATTTTTCGGCGTTGTCCATTTTGATGGACTTCACATGGTGATGTAGGAAAATATTTTTAATGATAATTATCTACGAGATTAGCTTTGCAAAAGTATGATTTCTGATAGATAATAAACATACACGCGGCCATTTCGAGGAAACATCGACGAGCACCATAAAATACCTAAATGACCCTGACAAGGGTTGTATAGGACCGCAAATATCTCCTGGATGCATTCCAGGAATGCAAGGACTTCATCATTCACTTTAAGAGCAGAAGATTTAGTAATTAATTTTCCGGTGGCGCATGTGGGGCACACAAAATCTTCCTGATCCAGGAAATTCTTTACATCAATGTTATGTCTATATGAATTGTTAATTATATTTCTCATCATTCTAAGGCTTAATCTATCATGCTAGAGACAGAAAAGTTCAGAGCTTCTAAATACAGTTTTCAGGGCAGTATAGGTTGCGGGTGTCTTAATATTAGTGTACTATAGCCCAATTTCTTATGAAGAAAGTCGTTGTAATACCATTTTTCCATTTTCTTCACGTTTTGTAATGAGCGGGTATTCCTTATCATACTCTTATTCAATCTCTACGTGGAAACCGTTAGCGCGAATATCCTTAAAATTTAAGAGAGCTATAGTCGATTCTGGGTACAACAAGACTTCTTTAATGACCAAAGTTGTGCCCATCCGGAGTATAATTTTGGTCCTTTATGAGCCTATTATACAAGCATCACTGCCCATGATTATTGTAAGACTGCTAGCATTTTTGCTGATCGACTGAAAGAATTTTATCTCTTAAGATGGTATTTGTTGTGCCGCTATCAGCTAAGCACACTTCATCCATAGGGCGCCACACGCGTTTGATACAAAGTATTTTATTAATATGTAGTAGGAAGTAATCAACACATAAATAAAATACTTCAAAAATCAGAATATAACTTGCTATTATAAATACGAGACAAAAATATAACCTTGTAGGACTTATCACAAGAATTTAATATTTTGCTCTCCTAGAGCTTACAACCATTATTCAAAGAATAAATTAATTCAATGTCTGCCCTTCTTGGCTTGAGCATTTAGCTTGACCATGCGACCCACAATCTTACCCTTCTTGCCCCTTCCTTTGTGTGAGACTTCTTCACCTTGTAGCTGCTAGCATTGGCTTCATGGACAATATTGCTACTAGGCGGCTGTGAGATGCGTTCTTCTTTAGAATATCATCTTAAGCTTTCGCAACTTGCATAATGTTAATGAATTCGGCATACTCCTTGTAGCCGTCTTGACAACAGTTGTGTGCGGATTGCACCACATTCGGGTGAAAGGTAGAGAGAGTATTCTCAATCTTTTGCTCATCCGTGATTACCTTACCATAGAGTTGAAGATTGGTATAAATTTTTTGCAAGGCAGAATTATACTCTTCCATGATCTTGAAGTCAGCAAACCGCAATCGGTCTATTCCTGCTCTGCTTGAGGAAAAATAGTGTACTTCAGCTTCTCGAACCGCTTCTTTAGTGTAGTCCACAAAGCTAGCGTGTTCTTCTCCGCCATATACTTATTCTTGAGCGTTAGGTAGAGATGGTGTCTGAGGACGTGAAGTGCTTGATAATTTTCCTTAGTAGTGGGATCGACATCCTTTGTTATGCCAGACCCGATAGTAGCACAGAGCTTCTTGGCCCCAAGTACAATCTCGACGTGCAGGCAGTGGCGCGACGTGGTGCACCTCGTGCGGGACAGAGCGGTGGTGCGGCCGTGTGGGCTTGCGGCCGGCGGTGCTTCAGGCGGCGCGAGGCGGTTGGCTTGGGTGCGGAGGCGCGACGCGATGGCGTGCGTGACTCGGCAGCGTGCTTGGGGACTTCCGTTTGGCGTCAAACCTTATGGCAACAAAACCTTAGTTGGCATAACTACTTTGGGATGGCGTATTGTAAAGATATTATGATAATTACTTAGTCGTACACCTATGAAAGTGTGTGAAGCGTACATTATAAATCGATTATCTCTTGTGGGTAAAGTTGTACAACCTTTGCAGAGTGTAAAACTATATGAATAGCTGTGTCTACAGTCATGAACATGCTGAGTAAAGCCACTCAAAGTTAGACTTTGGATTTTATTTTCAAAATATTTTATGAAATAATTTTGGATAGTTAATCCAATTGAGAAATTTGGTCAGGAAGCCTTGGTGTTAGGCCGCTACCCTAGTCTATTGTCTGTGGCAGATTAGCTGAGCTCTACTTGATGAGGACATGACCCCTAAGGATACAACCATATTTGCTATGCTTGTTGTTCCAATTATAAGAGCTCGTGCGCTTTACTTAAATTATCAAGTGAGCTTGTTTTTAGGAGCGTCTTTATATTATATGAATTATATGATGCTACCTAATGATGAAAAAAATATATTTGTGCACCACATCGCTTTTTGTCCAAGCCAAGCAAGAGTTCGAGCTGGACATGTTTTGGAATCCAATTCGACTTCCGGAGACAGCACTGACTTCAAACGTGCATAACTTTCACATACGAGTCCGTTGGAGCTCCACGAGTACTTGATTGAAAGTTTATCCCGTCCTCTTTCTAACGGATCCAGTCACATCTCCAAATGCCTTTTGTGCACACGTAATCACCAAAAGAAGGTGTTTGCGTTACTTGTTTATACCAAATTGGGTCTTGTAATGCTTGGGCTCAAAGGGAAGGCGTCACCCTAGGGGCTTGTACAGTTCATGTAGTACTATTTATATATGAATAGTATAATTCTCTATTTTCTTAGTTATGTGCGACCCCTTGCCTATTTAAGATGATCGCACCTCTCTAGTTTTTTTTGGATTTTATTTAGTTAAAAGTTAGCTTCATTGTAATTTCGTGTATTAGCTTGTGTCGATTAGATCAACCATAATACCGCTGCAGAATCTCAACTTTATCAAATTTGTCAATCCTATTTGCAATTTCAGATTGCTTATTATCTTGTTCTTGTGTGTTCTTTTATTACATACAGGAATAGGCCTTCGTGGTTAGGTCGATCGTGCTTCTAGCAAGGTCGATGACGATCTCGAAGTTAGTTCAGCGATTACGGGTACATTAGTCGTGTACGATTGGTAACCTAATCGTAAGAGTCATCTCCACCAAATCTGAGTTATCCTCCTCATTGAAAGATCGGGACACCCATTGTCGCGTCACTACTATTTCTTATTCGTCTTCCGCTGTGTTCTTTATTGTTGGCTTGTAAAGACTTTCTTGAAATAAACTCTGATATTTATTAATACATTTGTGCGAATTATAGATATTACCATATTTGTTTATTGTGTATACTAACTAATGTTGCAGGGACTAGTGTAAAATACACAGAGTATTTGGGGGCATTACTCTCGGGTTCGACAACCTATTAAGTATCGGTGACTAATTAAGCATCAATACTACAAAATAAACATCTTATCAATCCAACATAGTAAAAAAGTTAGTTTTTTTTTGCTAAACTTCTCTCTTAGCATCTGTACCGTACATGCTCTTACCGGCCCTGTTGAAGAATCCTTCCGAAGATTACATCCGGTTATTTGGTAGACGTCGTTTTAATCAGCGTCCGGAGAAGTGGTTAGCGGCATACCGGTATGAACTAGAACGAAAATGACTGGGGTTCACAACTTCACCATACATATAACAACATATATAATTTTTAAATAACACTATACTAAATAGTAATTTATACGACAAAAAACTGCAAGATACCGGAGGTTAGACTGGACTAGGGTGCACAGTTTTTGAACTAGGGGGTGCACGCATAGTATATAAACGATAATATTTGCTATTTTTTTAAGAGGACCCGGTGTCCTGTAACACCGGGTGGCCCAACTAGTTCCGCCCATGGCGACAGCGACCTTCCTAGTTTCCTAATTTATAGTCCAATTTTCCTACATTTTTTATTCCTGGCATATTAATGACTATCTATTAAAAAAAAACTCGAGATTTGTGGCTAATTTTGAGAGGATACTTATCTAATATTTAACAGTGACACATACTATTTTGTAAATTTTGCGTCGGTGGCTAACGTGCTTTTTTTTTGTGTCATGGTCGCGTCCAAGCTCTCCTGAAAGCCCAGAACTTTTTCGACGTCTTGCTCTCTTCAGTCTGTTCCCTTTTGGTCGAGCATCTTACAAGGCGCGGGGAGGAATCACAACCGATACCAAACTACTCCTTTCGGTCCATCGGGCGGTAGCGGAGCTAGTACGCACATGCGAATAGCCCGTTGTGTGCTTGCCTACGCAAGAAAATCTATTGAAAGGAACTCCCAATCCATCCTGTTATCCACGTCAGATTACAGACAGTCACATTCTACTCTTACCTGCATGCAGTGGATATATGTTACTAGCTAGCAATTCCCCCTTGTATCCAAAACACAACACAATGGGGATTCTTGATGATACTGTGCATTGGCTACGGTCCCTTTGTAACTCGAGAATTTCTTAGGAATTTTGGAGAACAAAAATATTCACTCATAGCGGAAATTTGATACTCATAGCGGAGAATAGTATTTTTTTTCTCGATTTCTACGTGGATTAAATTGTTTGGTGCGAAGTTATTGGGTTCGGGGCCTTAATTGTTTGATCCGTGCTCAATTTGTTCCATCGATTCTAGTTCTGAATTCCGATGAACCGTGAGTAAGCACATTGTCACAAACCTGTACCTGATCCGTGTCCCTTCTTGGCTTGTTTGATCCCTGCTTCCCATGCTATTCAATTATTCTGGCAGAAAAACTTTCGTGGATAAAGAATGAGCAGGAAGCAAAGACCCAGCTCACGTGAAAGACAGACAGACAGACAGACTCTCCCTTTGTTGAGCTTGGTCCATCTCTCACATCAGCGGAAAGTAGCAGAAGCTTGAAGAAGGGACGCAAGCACAGGACCGGAGAGAAACAGATTCAGAGATGACCTTTGTTGAGCTTCTTTTTTCTCTCCCTCTCTAGAGCCAGAGCAAACTGCTCTCCTCTTGTCCTCTTCCATATCTTTCTCTTATCTCTTTCTTGTTCTTTCTAGTAAAATGAGACAAAAACAGGTTATGCAGTAGAATGCAGAATACATCGGCTCATGTTTATTATATCTTAAGAACTAAGAGTAATGGTTTTTGCATGCTGTATGTGTTGTGGTCACAGCTGCAATCTCCAAAGACACCAGCAAAGTGTGCAGTACAAATGCAAGCGATTCTTGTGATGAGCTGAGGCAACGTCAAAATCCATGGCCAGGTAGCGAGAGCTCAGAGAGAGAGAGAGAGAGAGAGAGAGAGAGAGAGAGAGCGTGAAACAGTGAGCCCCGGGTACTGCATGGTACAAGCTTTCGTGTGGTGCGTGCACTGCAGCAGATGCTGTAGTGTCTGGCTCGTACGTACACGCTTGAGTAGGTTGCAACGGAACAGGAGTAAGGTCTGTTTGATATGGCTCTCACTCCCAGGTTTTTAGTTGGAGTAGGTGGAGCTGTGCCAAACGGATAAACTCCACAAAATTTTTGGAGTTGAAGTAATCTGGAGTGGAGCAGACCTCTAGTACAATTTGTAGGAGCAGATAAAACCTTACTCTAAGTGGGGAGTTGTGGACCAGTAAAACAAAATACCTTTAGAAATTAAGAGTATTTACCTACAAATTACCACTCAACTACCCCTCATGAATCCACAGCTCCCCCCCTCCCGAACCCGCATCCCTTCCCGAACCGTCCGCCACCACCCCTTCGCCTCCGCCTCCAAACACCTCCGCCCCCACCCCTTCCTCCTCCTCCCCACGGCGACTGACCTCACCCGCGCCTCCCTCCACTTCGCCTCCGCCCTCCACCTCTTCCTCCGCCTCCCCACGGCGTCCGACCTCGCCCGCGCGTGCAGCCCCTTCGGCTCCCTCCTGGATGCCTCCGCCCTCTACCCCTTCGCCTCCGTCCCTGACGCCTCTACCCCCACCCCTTCCCCCGCCTCCCCACGGCGGCCGACCTCGCCAGCGCTACACCCTCCGCCTCCCTTCCCAACGCCTCCGCGCTCCACCCCTTCGCCTCCGCTCCCACTCCTCCGCTTCCTTCCCGACGCCCGCCCCACCCCTTCCTCCGCTTCCCACGGCGGTTGACCTCTCCCGTGCCTGCACCCCTTTCGCCTCCCTCTCCGACGCCTCTGCCCTCCACCCCTTCGCCTCCGCCCTCCACCCCTTCGCCTCCGTCCCCCGCGCGTTTGGCGGAAGGTTCTCCATCTCGTGCCGCCTAGCCGATGCCGTCCGCGCTGCCCGCGCCATGGATCCCGACACAGCGCGCAACCTCGTCATCCCTCGGCATCTTCCTTCCTCGGTGGCTCTTCCTCCCTCGGCATCTTCTTCCTCCCTCCCCACCTGGCGGTCCACCCTCAGCATCTTCAAGGTAAGCCACATCTATGACCTAAAACTCATAATCTGATGCAATGCTTGCTACTGGAACTCATGTGATGCAATACTTGCTACTGGAACCGAGATATGCATAGATGGTAAAGTAGCTTGCTTTTCAGTTGGTTCTCCTTCGGTAATCAACAAGAAAAGTTCCTTTCCCACCTGGAATATTTGGGAGATTAATATGTTATGTGAAGTTCTTGTTGCTAGTTGCTACTAAGTGATTTGTGGTGAGATCATGAGCAGAACTGTATGATTGAAATCTTGCATCCCCAACATCTTAGTGTCTTTTTTCAGGATATATCAAATAGGTAAACAATAGTTGCTTAATTTGTACCTCTATTAGCCATTCGTAGTTGAAGATTTCAGATGTTAGAATCAGGACCCTTATCCCTGTTCACATAGCATAGATGCATATCTAGTGATATCCTCCTATCCATGATTAGTCTCATTAGCTATTTGTGTGATTCTTTCTAGGTAGATACACACAGAGAATAAAGCCTGCCTTGATTTATGTTGGCTATTTGTAGTTCTGTGATTGACCGACGGGCTCCTCGGCTTCAAGCATAGGGGTACCTGCTCCTAGGAGGGATTCCAGTAGACCAGTTCCAGATCTCTTCGCAGCAAATGCCAGAGGTAAGAGTATTTCGCACTAGAGCTCAAGACCTTGCTGCTCAAGAGATTGTGTGTGTTGAGTCGCAGCATTACACATGCTCACCTATACACAGGATTCCCACCACCGTTGTCGCCACCAAGTGTATGAAACAGTAAGCTTGCTACCATAACCTTCTTGTGTTTTTCAGCCATTGGATATTAGTTTATGTTGTTGGTCTGCTTTGCGATCCTATGTGGTGCACTTAATGTTGGTGTGCACAAATTATCTCCTGCCCACCATTGTCTCCGTGCATCTCATCTGCTGTTTGACGATTTATTAGAGTTATGACAGCATCCAAATTGTTATGTGATGTTCAGGAAGCTGGTCAAACTAGGGAATACAGTCATGATTATGCTTGCAGTATATGTTCAACAAACTAGTTGTTCCAAATACTAATTTTTCACTATTGATTTCAGCTAGTCAAACTAGGGAACACACTATTGTATCCTGTCAGCCTTTTTTTTCTCTTCTGAAATCTATTATAGTAGATGAGAATAATTTAGTATTTGGCCATAGCCTCGCATATCTATAAGTAAACCAATGGAAAGTTGTATTGTATTGGAAGCTATATTTGCTATTTGACTAGTTACTTTGGTCTATTCCTACATGAGCATTATGGTATCTTCGACACTTCTTGTAACACATAAGTAAAATGTGCTTGTTTTACTGGCATGCGTACTTTATGTTGGGCTATGTTTTAAATTACATCGCTTGCTTTGACAGAATTCCTCCCTATGATCCTAATGATGTATAATCTCTGCTATATGTGCTCTCTTGATAGATTGGACAGATTTCTCAAAGCGGCGTAAAGGTCGACATCAACATCTGTCTGTGGCTTAAGAACATCATGGAAGACATCAGCCAGTGATGACATATATCTGTAGTTTGTTCAGCTGTTATTTAGTGGTTTAGCTTCTGCAGTCTTATTGCTCCTTTTGCCCTTGTGCTGTATTCTGGAACTATTTGGTTGCAAGTCAAGGCACTCAGGCCCCTCTGATGTATGCTCTTAAATTTTGCACCCATAGCCAGTGAGGCTATGGAGGTTTGTCCAATGGAATCCCGGTACAATTCTGAAGAAAATGAATGGAATGCATATAACCGCTTCGCTCATTGTCGCTCATGCTTGTTGAATCCTTGTTGTTGTTCTTAACTAGCCGAATTCCCCGCGCAACTACGCGGCTGGCTACTATAATACTTATACTTTTATTTCAAAACAAACTTGTATTTGTTATGTTCATGACTGAAAGTAGACTTGTATTCCTTAGACAACGGTAACAATGTATTTGTTATGAACTTTGTATATTTATGTATGTTTTATTTAATTTTTTTCATGTAAAAAATTTTGAATGTGGACGAAAAAGATGACACAACAGGGTACAACATGACAAAAAAAAGCACATCATGGCTAAAATCAACTTATTAAACTTTTATAAGTTAAGTAATAGAAAAAAAAAGATTACAAGTTACAAAACAAGGGCAGTGCAGTCTTTTTACGATGATCCTTCTCATTTCTGGAGCTGGAGTCAATTTTATAACCAAACATGTCCTCAGACTACTCCAACTTCTCATAGGAGTGGATCTAAGAGTGAAGCTAGAGTTGGAGCTGTAAAAACTTGGAGCAGAGCTATACCAAACAGGGCCTAAAGCTATACCGAGAATTCAGAAACTATCCAGTTGTTTGTTTTGTGCAGGGAAAAGGATAATTTGAGGTCCACTGTTCAAGTTCAAACAGTTTCAGGTTGAAGAGGAGCTATGCACATCCACCAAATCTATAGTTGGTTCGATATCTTTTGTAGTATTACAATCTGCTACTTGATCCAAGGATGCTTTTTTTTTGGTGTGATTTTGTGTATTTTGTAAAATAGTCCACTTTAGTCTTTGTAATAACAAATTCTAAATTCAATTATATCATTTTAGATGTGTACTTCAATCCCTGGAAAATTTTACCTTACAAAAAATCCCTGGAAAATCTGCCGTCGTTTTTTTAAATAGAAAGTATACCTCTAGGTATGTGTTAAAAAATCAATAGGGGTAAATTGACCAATCTAGGTTCGAGAGACAGATGAAAAGCTACCTGGTTTTTTTTTGCCCATCTATCAGCCCCTAAATCCAAGATTGAGATAAACTCTGATATTTATTAATACAGTTGTGCGAATTATAGATATTACCATATTTGTTTACTGTGTATACTAACTAATGTTGCAGGGACTAGTGTAGAATACACAGAGTATTTTGGGGCATTACTCTCGGGTCCGACAACCTATTAAGTATCGGTGACTAATTAAGCATCAATACTACAAAATAAACATCTTATCAATCCAACATAGTAAAAAAGTTAGTTTTTTTCTTCTAAACTTCTCTCTTAGCATCTGTACCGTACATGCTCTTGCCGGCCCTGTTGAAGAATCCTTCCTAAGATTACATCCGGTTATTTGGTAGACGTCGTTTTAATCAGCGTCCGGAGAAGTGGTTGGCGACAGCCAGGGGCGGAACTAGAACGAAAATGACTGGGGTTCACAACTTCACCATACATATAACAACATATATAATTTTTAAATAACACTATACTAAATAGTAATTTATACGGTAAAAAACTGCAAGAGACCGGAGGTTAGACTGGACTAGGGTGCATAGTTTTTGAACTAGGGGTGCACGCATAGTATATAAACAATAATATTTGCTGTTTTTTTAAGAGGACCCGGTGTCCTGTAACACCGGGTGGCCCAACTAGTTCCGCCCATGGAGACAGTGACCTTCCTAGTTTCCTAATTTCTAGTCCAATTTTCCTACATTTTTTATTCCTGGCATATTAATGACTATCTATTTTGAGAGGATACTTATCTAATATTTAACAGTAACACATACTATTTTGTAAATTTTGCGTCGGTGGCTAACGTGTTTTTTTTTTTTGTTGTGTCATGGTCGCGTCCAAGCTCTCCTGAAAGCCCAGAACTTTTTCGGGGTCTTGCTCTCTTCAGTCTGTTCCCTTTTGGTCGAGCATCTTACAAGGCGCGGGGAGGAATCACAACCGAAACCATACTCCTTTCGGTCCATCGGGCGGTAGCGGAGCTAGTACGCACATGCGAATAGCCCGTTGTGTGCTTGCCTACGCAAGAAAATCTATTGAAAGGAACTCCCAATCCATCCTGTTATCCACGTCAGATTACAGACAGTCACATTCTACTCTTACCTGCATGCAGTGGATATATGTTACTAGCTAGCAATTCCCCCTTGTATCCAAAACACAACACAATGGGGATTCTTGATGATACTGTGCATTGGCTACGGTCCCTCTCTAACTCGAGAATTTCTTAGGAATTTTGGAGAACAAAAATATTCACTCATAGCGGAAATTTGATACTCATAGCGGAGAATAATTTTTTTTTCTCGATTTCTACGTGGATTAAATTGTTTGGTGCGAAGTTATTGGGTTCGGGGCCTTAATTGTTTGATCCGTGCTCAATTTGTTCCATCGATTCTAGTTCTGAATTCCGATGAACCGTGAGTAAGCACATTGACACAAACCTGTACCTGATCCGTGTCCCTTCTTGGCATGTTTGATCCCTGCTTCCCATGCTATTCAATTATTCTGGCAGAAAAACTTTCGTGGATAAAGAATGAGCAGGAAGCAAAGACCCAGCTCACGTGAAAGACAGACAGACAGACAGACAGACAGACGCAGCTTGGTCCATCTCTCACATCAGCGGAAAGTAGCAGAAGCTTGAAGAAGGGACGCAAGCACAGGACCGGGGAGAAACAGATTCAGAGATGACCTTTGTTGAGCTTCTTTTTTCTCTCCCTCTCTAGAGCCAGAGCAAACTGCTCTCCTCTTGTCCTCTTCCATATCTTTCTCTTATCTCTTTCTTGTTCTTTCTAGTAAAATGAGACAAAAAACAGGTTATGCAGTAGAATGCAGAATACATCGGCTCATGTTTATTATATCTTAAGAACTAAGAGTAATGGTTTTTGCATGCTGTATGTGTTGTGGTCACAGCTGCAATCTCCAAAGACACCAGCAAATTGTGCAGTACAAATGCAAGCGATTCTTGTGATGAGCTGAGGCAACGTCAAAATCCATGGCCAGGTAGCGAGAGCTCAGGAGAGGGAGAGGGAGAGGGAGAGAGAGAGAGCGTGAAACAGTGAGCCCCGGGTACTGCATGGTACAAGCTTTCGTGTGGTGCGTGCACTGCAGCAGATGCTGTAGTATCTGGCTCGTACGTACACGCTTGAGTAGGTTGCAACGGAACTGGAGTAAGGTACTGTTTGATATGGCTTCAACTCCTAGTTTTTTAGTTGGAGTAGGTGGAGTTGTGCTAAACGGGTAAACTCCACAAAATTATTGGAGTTGGAGCAATCTGGAGTGGAGCAGCCCTCTAATACAATTTGTAGGAGCAGATAAAACCTTACTCCAAGTGAGGAGCTGTGGACCAGTAAAACAAAATACATTTAAAAGTTAAGAGTATTTACTCACAAATTGCCACTCAACTACCCCTCATGAATCCACAGCCCCCCCTCCCGAACCCGCATCCCTTCTCGAACCGTCCGCCCCCACCCCTTCGCCTCCACCTCCAAACACCTCCGCCCCCCCCTTCCTCCTCCTCCCACGGCGATCGACCACCCCGCCTCCACTTCGCCTCCGCCCTCCACCTCTTCCTCCGCCTCCCCACGGCGTCCGACCTCGCCCGCGCGTGCAGCCCCTTCGTCTCCCTCCTGGATGCCTCCGCCCTCTACCCCTTCGCCTCCGTCCCTGACGCCTCCACCCCTACCCCTTCTCCCGCCTCCCCACGGCGGCCGACCTCGCCCGCGCCTGCACCCCCTCCGCCTCCCTCCCCAACGCCTCCGCGCTCCACCCCTTCGCCTCCGCTCCCACCTCCAGGCTCCTTCCCGACGCCCGCCCCCACCCCTTCCTCTGCTTCCCCACGGCGGTTGACCTCGCCAGCGCCTGCACCCCTTTCGCCTCCCTCTCTGACGCCTCCGCCCTCCACCCCTTTGCTTCTGCCCCCACCCCTTCGCCTCCGTCCCCCGCGCGTTTGGCGGAAGGTTCTCCATCTCGTGGCGCCTGGCCGATGCCGTCCGCGCTGCCCGCGCCATGGATCCCGACACAGCGCGCAACCTCGTCGTCCCTCGGCATCTTCCTTCCTCGGTGGCTCTTCCTCCCTCGGCATCTTCTTCCTCCCTCCCAACCTGGCGGTCCACCCTCGGCATCTTCAAGGTAAGCCACATCTATGACCTACAACTCATAATCTGATGCAATGCTTGCTACTGGAACTCATGTGATGCAATACTTGCTACTGGAACCGAGATATGCATAGATGGTAAAGTAGCTTGCTTTTCAGTTGGTTCTCCTTCGGTAATCAACAAGAAAAGTTCCTTTCCCACCTGGAATATTTGGGAGATTAATATGTTATGTGAAGTTCTTGTTGCTAGTTGCTACTGAGTGATTTGTAGTGAGATCATGAGCAGAACCGTATGATTGAAATCTTGCATCCCCAACATCTTAGTGTCTTTTTTAAGGATATATCAAATAGGTAAACAATAGTTGCTTAATCTGTACCTCTATTAGCCATTCGTAGTTGAAGATTTCAGATGTTAGAATCAGGACCCTTATCCCTGTTCACATAGCATAGATGCATATCTAGTGATATCCTCCTATCCACGATTAGTCTTATTAGCTATTTGTGTGATTCTTTCTAGGTAGATACACACAGAGAATAAAGCCTGACTTGATTTATGTTGGCTATTTGTAGTTCTGTGATTGACCGACGGGCTCCTCGGCTTCAAGCATAGGGGTACCTGCTCCTGGGAGGGATTCCAGTAGACCAGTTCCAGATCTCTTCACAGCAGATGCCAGAGGTAAGAGTATTTCGCACTGAAAGTAGACTTGTATTCCTTAGACAGTGGTAACAAAACTAAAGTATATGTATTTGTTATGAACTTTGTATATTTATGTATGTTTTATTTATTTTTTTTCAAGTAAAAATTTCGAATGTGGGTGAAAAAGATGACACAACAGGGTACAACATGACAAAAAAAATAAAAGCACAGCATGACTAAAATCAACTTATTAAACTTTTATAAGTTAAGCAATACAAAAAAAATTACAAGTTACAAAACAAGGGTAGTGCAGTCTTTTTACGATGATCCTTCTCATTTCTGGAGCTGGAGTCAATTTTATAACCAAACACGTCCTCAGACTACTCCAACTTCTCATAGGAGTGGATCCAAGAGTGAAGCTGGAGTTGGAGCTGTAAAAACTTAGAGCAGAGCCATACCAAACAGGGCCTAAAGCTATACCGAGAATTCAGAAACTGTCGAGTTGTTTGTTTTGTGCAGGGAAAAGGATAATTTGAAGTCTCAGGTTGAAGAGGAGCTATGCACATCCACCAAATCTATAGTTGGTTCGATATCTTTTGTAGTATTACAATCTGCTACTTGATCCAAGGATGCTTTTTTTTTGTGATTTTGTGTATTTTGTAAAATAGTCCACTTTAGTCTTTGTAATAACAAATTCTAAATTCAATTATATCATTTTAGATGTGTACTTCAATCCCTGGAAAATATTACCTTACAAAAAAAATCCCTGGAAAATCTGCCACCATTTTTTTAATAGGAAGTATACCTCTAGGTATGTGTTAAAAAATCAATAGGGGTAAATTGACCAATCTAGGTTCGAGAGACAGATGAAAAGCTACCGGTTTTTTTGCCCATCTATCAGGCCCTAAATCCAAGATTGTAGAATCTTAAGACTTTAAAGATTCAAATCGAGATTCTGCCAACCTTGAACATGATTCAAATATCCTTTAAAACACCAAATTTCAAATTTTGAAGAAAAAACCCGCTAGTTTTGCTATACACCCAGGTGGTACCAGTCTGGTTAGTCCAAGTGGTTTACTATAAACAATGCGACCAATCGCACGTATTGCACAAACATTTGTGGAGGTCGTGTATCACCGACTATTTATAACAACTACCAGGGTGTTCCGTGTATTTATGCGACTAGATTTGTTTTGAAGTTTGTATAAATAATTGATAATATATTCACGTACTTGTAGGCTATTTAGACTTTTTGAGTTATCATAAATATTAGAAACAACAATAGAAGCTCGAAAGAAATTACAACCTAAGGAACATAATTGAAGTATGTGCTTTGATAAATAAAAAAATCATTCAGCATAATAAGTTGTTATTGTTCTTAGAAACTAATCACTCTTCATCGTGCATAGATAATGTAGTTGCATGTCCTTATTCTTACTCTATTAGTTTTTTTTTCCAAATTGCATGCATGCACATGTGTTGGACTAAAATGGCGACTAGGGTGGGGTGGGGGGTTTGAATATGAGCATTACCTTATTTTCACATTGATCGGATTCAACTCAATTCTTACTCCAATATCTATGAAAGTTATGAATATCGAAATACATGCACAGCGGAAGTCTGATATTGAATCCAATCAAAACCTTGAAGCACAACAACCAAAAACACCAAAAACTCAAATCAAGGTGACTTGGGTGATCAGAGCCTGAAGGTCAAACCTCTCACCATGGGTGGTTTGACATTTAGCTCAATGAACAGTAAAATCAGCACGAAATCAAACTCACAAATCAACTCAACTTTTGATCCGGTGATCCAAATCCTCTCAAATTTCAACCATAGTTCATCACGAAGGTCAAGAGCCTATTCCAATCAACGATCGAGAAGATCAAAGCCAAATTTACATGAATTTCATAGATGAGGGAAGGAGGGCACAAGAACCTAAGAAAATTAAACTTTGATCCCAAACTTGCTCGTGTGTAAAAGATGATCAAAATGCATTCCCATATGTCACAACAAGCAAGATCGGAGCAAGAAACCAAAGGATCAACAAAAAGCCCAAAAGTCACCAAAGAGAGAGCAAGAATAGTAAGAGACTCGTCTTGGAGGAATCTTGCTTGAATTGATTTGAGATAGATGTGGGTTTACAACCACTCCACTATGGAGGATAAAAACTCAACACTTGAGCACAAAATCAATCCATTTCTCACAAACCCTAGCCTCAACTACTCCAAAATGCTCAAAACACAAATTAGGTATTTTTTCACTCTTGGAAGTACTTAGAAACTCCACATCTGGACATTCCCTTTTATAGTGGAGACTAGGGTGAGAGAGAAGACCCTAACGGCACCCGTTAAGCCCACACACAAACGGGTCTACACTCACATATGCTTCTCAAAGTGGATTATGAACCAGGCTTCCTGAATCCATTGCTTCGTCATCTTTATTTTCATTTGACCTAAACTGCCCCTCCTTGCGCCTTCTTGCGTTGCGGTTTACCCAAAGATCACCAAGAGGGTATTTTGGTGACTTCACCAAAATACCCTTCTCGATCCTTCTCCAAAGACCGAGTCCAATCTTCATAAAGCAATCCTATATTTTACCACGTGTAGATTGATCAACGACTCTTTTCATATCGACAAGTCTCTCCCATCCGGCTCCCACCGAAACCACCATAGCACTTGTACCAACTTCCGCACTGCTTGATGCAACCCGTCGCACCGAACTTCCCGTTTGGTCATCCTTGTCCATTTTGCGCCATGCTTGAGTCCATTGACTTCACTCGGCATTCTCGATTGTTCTGGATATCAGCTCTCCAAGCCTAGTCCCGATTATTCTCGCCGTTGATCGTTATTAACCTCTAAGCCTCCTGCACAACAATAGACCAAAAAAATCAATTTTGGGAATAAGTTCTTTTCAGAACTTGACTCACGTTAGTCAAAACATGTATCATGTAATACATATGAGCTGAAACCAAAGAAACTGACCTAACCTATGAACATCGCTGCCATGCTAGCCAGCGAAATAGATAAAATCGGTCAGACCACCACCCATGGTCGGTCGACCGCCTTTTGGCGGCCGGACCAGCCCAAGATGGTCGTCGACGCCAAAGACAGGACTTAGCCAAAATTGCTCTATAGAAATCTGAAACATCTTTGAAAATTTAAAATGAATATAACTTTTACTCGGAGCTCCAAAAATTACAAAACCAAGTTTAGAAGAATCTCCTCTCTTGTCTATACTCTCTATTTTTGGTCCGACTCCAAACTTGAAAGTCACCTTTATGGCCGGTCAGATCGACCGCTCTGACCGCCGGCCACTTGGCATGCCGAACGGTCGGCCTGGCTACCAAAGGTAGCGAGTCAAACCACCACCAAGGCCGGTCTGACCGCTTACTACGTGAGAGCACCTGAATTTTGTCAAAAATGAGTGTTTCGACAAACCCTTATCATCATTGTCAATTGTATCATCATCATAAGATCATGAGTGTATTCCCATGATATCCACAATCTCCTCCTTAACGAATACATTGACAAATTTCCAAAATGTAAGTTTGGGGGTGTGAAAATGAAAATACTCAACGTTTTCGCGCAAAGGCACAGTGAGGAAAATACCAAGTGAAAATGAACTAAATAAGGAAAATCCACATAAAACAAATGTGGAGGTTTTCCGAAAAAAAGAGGTTCAGTATTCTCTTACATTTTGAATTTTTTTGCATAGCAGTAGAACCACCTACTACATGTTGTAATTTTTTGAAACTTCCGTGTTTGATTTTCATATTCAACTCATTTTCGTCTAATATGCTGCCTCAAATAGATGGTAATGTGGAATTGCGAGCCCCCCTGTATGAATTGCCATTGTTCTGTCCTTGGCTATCATATAGTGTTAGCGTGTGAACATGATCACTACTGCACTGAATTTCTTTTACAGGAGCGATTTAGTATGAATAACAAACGATTTGGTTTTATGTGAAATCCCCCTTTCTTAAGATACACTCCTATAATCTTTTGATAATCTTTTGCCTAAAATATAATCTAACATCCCGACCCAACACAGAGCCCAAAATGTCATCAACCTATGCTAATTACCAATTTAAACATTAATTTACAATAAATTTCAGCAAGCATATCAAGATTAAAACCCATCACGAGTTACAAGATAAACGTTTAAAGTAATACTAGTCAACTAAAGAATGTACCAACTAGTCTTAAGCGTTATTCTAGGCAATAAATAAGTCCATGAATAATGATCTAAAGAAAATAACCAATGCCTCTAGATTTATAAGAAATCACTCTAAATAAATATTGAATGTGTAGTTGTTTCGCATGTGGCGCTTGTGACCTATTCCCGCCCATATATGTTGGCAAGATTTGAAGATGTGCTAGTGGCGAAATCCAGTGGTAGGAGATTTGAAGTCTCCTACGGCAGCGGTGCCACAACTCTAGACCACCGAGTGGGAATCATCTTTAAGAGCAAATATGAGATTGGTGCTTAGCGATAGAGAAAGAGGAACATGGCGAATCAAGAAAGAGGAAGTGGGGAATCGACGGGGAGATGTAGCGGCCGAGTGGGAATCATTAAGGAGTCATCGAGTACTTTGCGGAAAAGAAAAGCTTCGGGGAAAGAAAAGCTTCGCGCGCACAAACAAAATATCTTCACGCTGGATCCGCCGAGAAGAACAAGAACGTGTGAGCAAACGATAATCGCACTCCAACAGTAAAATGCTTCACCTCTACTGTCTCTTTTCGCGTGATGCGTCTGTTGCTTTGTGAGAGGATGACCTCATTCTTCTTTTTCACTCTTCTTCACGTCACCAAAAAACCTACGTGGTAATTTTAGAGATAACTAAAGTGGTACTATTAAAGATACCCTAAGTAGTTTTGTTCTAGTTTTTGGCTCACGTGTGCCTCGAACTTTTGACCACAATATGTAGGAAGAAACACACTAAACAAAATTCAAATATTTTGGTAACACCATTTCCACGCAATTTGAGATAAACGAAGCACCTCTAAGTACATAAATATTTTTTTATTTAATCCTTTTTAAAAATTATTTTAAAGATATTTTCTTCCTAACTTTATTTTTAATTTTACCTCTTTGGTCACGTCATGACTCGTGATCGTGATCAAATTGTGATGTCACATCACCGATCGTGGCACAATCAAACTGTGCTGTCGAGGAGTGGTGTGACAGAACTTAGCCCAAAAACAGACACATTCAAAGGGTTGATGGCGTGAAAGTATAGTTTAATCACACCGCGATCGGTGGCGTGATAGTATAGTTTGATCACTACAGTAATAGTGTGACTAATAAGTCAAAATTTGAAAATAAAGTTAAGAAAAGACTATTTTTAAAATAATTTTTTTAAAAAGGCTTCCTGTCACGTGCCAAAAGCATCACACAATGAACCGATCCAAAAGTTTGAAACTACACAGGGTCGAGAAGAGGCGAATGTAACGGCGAACCAAACCGCCTACTTGGCACGGATGCCAAGCACGCGCTCTCGTCAGCCGCTGGTTTCGAGCCAATCTCGTCGTCCGTGCGCGAGAAAAAACATCCTTCTCACGCGCCGCGCCCCGCCCTCTAGCGCGCACGCGCTCCTCCCCGAGAACCATCCAAACTCCAGAACCCGGCAAGAAAACAAGAAACGCTTACGCTTACCACTTTACACCTTACGGCTCCGTCTCTTCTGCTGCTGCTTCACACCACAAGAACTCTTCAGTTGCAGAGAAGGCTCAGAGATACATATTACTTCATCACTGACCAGGCAAAGACACCTTACTGCGCTCTGTCTCTTGTGCTTCTTCACACCACATCACCAGAAGAGTTGCAGAAAAGGCTCAAGAGGTAGATTACTTCATCGATCACTGACCAAGCAAGACAGAAAAGCACAGCGCAAAACAGCAATTTGGAACTGGAAAACGCTTGCTCACGCATCATCTGTCCTTCCTTCTTCTTCCCTGTTGCGATGAATGCATGAATAAATACATACATGCTCATTGGGACCAACCATCAGAGCAGGTTACACCTGGACATCATTTAGCCTCTGATTTGCCTCAACTCGTGAGGCCCCTTCGCTCCTCGTGCACACTGGAGTGGATCGCGTTCCTGGACCGGGCGTTGGTGGACCAGTCGGACGGGGCGCGGGGCGTCCACGGAGCGGCGCATGGCTCTCACTGGGTGTGCGGGGAGAGAGGAGTAGTAGAGTAACTGCAGGGGGAGGAGAGGCAGGGTGGGGAATGCTGCACTGCACTGCACTGGAGAAAACGAGGCGGTGCGGCGCGGAGCGAGGGGAGGCTCGCGACCGCGCTTCCCTGGGTTGGGCAACCGCAAAACGCTTCGGCCACACAGGTTCGTGAACCCCAAAAGATTTCGTTGAGCAAAGCGCCCAAATTGGAGTAGTGTACCGAGCAAGGAAATCTAAAACCCTTTATTCCATTCCAATTTCAAAGATAAAAAAAATTACCAATATTTGTTTGCTCTTTTCGAAATTAGAAGTACAACTTCTCCATATAAGGATGGTTTGCTAAGATGAATTGTTACCATATTTGGGAAAAAAAAGTGAAGGGATGATTTTGAACTAAAATATTGTAAATTTTTTCATTAAATTATTTGGAAGGCGAATTAACGAGGTATTGCTTCAGAAATTTTATTTTGTGCTATCTTGAAATCATAAAAACTAGTTAGGTGCCCGTGCGCTGCAACTGAAAAACCAACCTTTATACTAAATATTTTGTTGCAGATATATATTCTTACTCAAAGGAATAGAAGTTTGTTGCTACTTGATTACGTCCACTAAAAACAATCGAGTGCCTTGATTGAAACAATTACTAGGATACTAATTAACGAACAATAGAGATCCACACACAAGAAAAGGAACTGTATTTCATATGTATACATATGCTAACTTTTACGGTTCTCAAGCTCCAAACAAATATCAGTTAAGCTTTTCTCTGTGAGGCGTACGAAATGCCTAGCAAAGTGATAGCCTGATGCTACTATAGTCAACGTAGTAGGACAATCTCTCCATGGAAGCTAGGAGTTGAGTCCCAGATTCTGCAATATGTGTTGCTCTATATCTCTGGTATTACCATCCATGCACCCACTCAACAAATGTGTCATTGATTCCCATCTGGCGCCTGAAAACCATGACCAAACAGAATTACTACAACAACCTGCATGTTTTCCTCTTCAAAAGGTTCACCCTACCCATAAATTGTTTTTCGCTATGATGTGACCAAACTGTGTGCAGAAACAAGCAATTACTTCAACGAAGATAATTTCAAGACTTAATAAGCAAAAAACCATCAAGCATCATAGGTACGCAGAAACAAAACATTGAGAAAAAAAGGAATGGTGTTTCAGAGTGAAGGACATAAATCATTAATCATCGAATATTCCTTTCTTTTTTTTTTTTTAGATGAAAAATATTCCTTTAATTGTTTTCCAAGTCTATGAACGTATTTATCATGTTCATGAGCTCATTTTTGTGATTATCCCTTGAACTGAAAATGAATGCTAGACTTGAACTGAAACATCACAAGTCTATCGCTGCTTGATGATTTTAAAGAGAGCAAGAATGAATGAAAGTAGGTTCTTCCTTGCCTCAATTCTTGTAAGAAGTCTACCGGGGTTCCACTCATAAATTTTTAATTCAATTGGCTCGTCAAGTTGCATAAAATATATCTAACAAAAACACATGAATCACCGCATCAATGTCTGATACTTTTATATTCCCCACACTAACAAGGGAGCAATGCACTCAGACTAAACAATGTCAGATGGAAGAGGACACTTTGAGGACTAAAGTGCATGGTGCGGTTCCATGCTAGGCATCAAAGAATCGCCTCACCGATAGTAGCGACCGATCGCTCAGCGTGCGTCCAAGCACCTCTACGAACACCATTGTGCCGGGCGCCACTAGCGCTGTGCCTTGGGTTTGTGCTTTTGGGCCTTCTCATCTACAGAGGAGGGGCCTACCACAATGCCCACGCTCCCTGGCCAAGGCAGAGATGCTTCAGCACCGCCGGTGGGGAGCTCGGCAAGGAAGGGCGACAGGAGATCCTTGGCGAGGTGCGTGGTGAGGTGGTTGGCGCCGATGACGACATCAAGGTGGCCTCAGTGCCGGAGATGACGACCCAGACAACTAAATCCCCCCGCTTGGGGTCGTAGTCCCGTCGCCACGGTCTGCATCCTCGAGGTCGGTGTTGAGGAGGCATTAGCACTAAATCAACCTAAACAAATAAAGATTCATCAATGCATCAGTACCCTCGTACATCATGAATAAAAAAATAGAAATAATCAACCAGATCCGAGTGCCCACCTCCACATCCAAGTCAAATTGGATCTGAGCTCGATCAGAATGAGTGCCAATGCACAAAGCAAAGAACAAACACGATTGATTATTGTACCAATCGCTCTTACCGTGCCAAGAAGTTAGAAGATGTTGAGGTTACCAGTGTCCGCACAACACTGCAAATCCCCGTGTGTGACATCTGACCACCCTGCTCTGCCCCAGCTCCATGAATCTCACGCACCTCGAGACAACACCTCGTGAGAACTTCCACCACGGCAACAATCTCTTTCTTGGTTTTTGCAATCTGAATAAACCAAGGTTAATAGGCATGTACGCGAGCATAGCATTGGCCAGGTGATCCGGTGACCCGGCGGATGCCTCTACATAAGTCTAGTATGGACACCAACAACAAATCATGCCTCCGCCTCTTCGCTGGTAAGTCTAAGGCCCCTCGGCTGCCACCGGTCTGGACAAGTAGCACGTGCGGCCCCTCGTCCTCATGCCTCCTCGATGCGGCGTCTCTGCCTTCTTGCGACGAGTTACATCTCTTGGATGGAGATAGAAAGAGAGAAGGGGTGAGATAGTGGAAATGGTTGCAAAATACCAAAAGATGTGGGAGGATGAAGCCACCGACGATTTGGTTTATAAGGCAAGGGTGAGTTCGCGGTTGTTTCTGACGAGGTGGCTCGCGGACGATCGTTTGGTGCATCTAAGAAGAAAGGTGGGACGATCGATTATTACGATGCGCAGGGGTAAACTTCATCTTTTATTAGTAGATATAGCCCACAATTTGGGAAGAAAATGTGATGGGGAAGGGCCCCTACCCCATCAGCCGTTGATTCGGTTGATCAAGGGGGAATCAACGGCTGATGAGGATGGCCTCACGGTGAGGCTCTCCCCCAGCAAATTTTCTTCCTACTATTTGTTAACTCTTTTGTGAGATATTACAATTGGTCGATTAAAGCATTTAAACGCAACTACAAAATGCATTAAAGCATTCACAATGTTTTAATGATAGTACATGCGCAAATAATTAATGCAACTACCGAATGCAAATTGGTCAATTATTGTCATTTTAACACACATTCGTAAAAAGTACTTTCAACGTTAGCTATTTTGCCGATAACTAGTTTTATTTCAAGCAATTGAATCCTTCGTTATTTGCAAAAATCCAAAACTGCCATCATATTGTCAACACAGATTTATCTAATTAATTGCTTACCGCTGACGCTCGCTTGTCGTAATTGGTATTTAAACACAACTCTCTATGTGTAAATGTTTTCAATGAGCCAACTAAATACATTGACCCAAGAGCCGCGGAAGGCAATAAATAACATTGCCGCATTCACTAAACGTTACTCAGCCCTAGAAAGGATATCTTTTGAATTATCTATATTTTGTCATTTTCTCTAGATGCTATATCTAACTTTGCTATTCAGACCACTCGCCTCCACGATCTCAAAAGACTCCTCCACCACTCTTGGAAATCCATCTGTGCACCTCCCTTGGTTCCCTTAGCCAAGATCCACTTTCCCTCTCTCCTTTCTCCTTCTCTCTCCTCTCTCCTCATCCCTCTAAGAGACAAAACCAGGAGCCTTCCAATTCTGCCACCACAAGCCAACTCCCTCCTTAAAACTCCTCCCCACACTCCCCAACTCTCCACTGATCAGTCCACCACAATGGCTGCCCTCCACCGCCGCCGTCACCTCCTCCTCTTCGCGCTCCTCCTACTCTCTGTCCACACCATCGCCTCCTCCGACGCCGGTCACCTCCTCGCCGCCAAGTCCGAGCTCTCCGACCCCGCCGGCGCCCTCTCCGGATGGGAGGCCCGCTCCAGCCGCTCCCTCTGCCGCTGGCCGCACGTGTCGTGCGCCGGGAACTCCACCAACGCCGTCGTGGTGCTCAACCTCGGTAATCTCTCCCTCGCCGGCGACTTCCCGGCCGCGCTCTGCTCGCTGGGGTCCCTGGAGCAACTCGACCTCTCCTTGAACAACCTCGTGGGCCCGCTTCCCGCCTGCCTCGCCGCACTCCCGGCGCTCGCGCGCCTCAACCTCGCCGGGAACAACTTCTTCGGCGAGGTCCCGGCGGCCTACGGCGGCGGCTTCTGGTCGCTCGCGGTGCTCAACCTGATCCAGAACTCCATCTCCGGTGAGTTCCCGGGGTTCTTGGCGAACCTCACCACCCTGCAGGAGCTCCTCCTCGCCTACAACGCGTTCTCGCCGTCGCCATTGCCGGAGAGGCTCGGCGACCTCGCCGGCCTCCGCTTGCTATTTCTCGCCAACTGCTCCCTGAACGGTAGCATTCCTTCTTCCATCGGAAAGCTAAGCAATCTCGTCAATCTGGACCTCTCGTCGAACAGCCTCTCCGGCGAGATACCAAGAAGCATTGGGAATTTGACTTCTCTGGTCCAGATGGAGCTCTTCACGAACGAGCTCTCCGGGAGTATTCCGGGGGGGATAGGGGGGCTCAAGAAGCTCCGGTTCCTGGACATCTCCATGAACCGGCTCACCGGGGAGATACCGGAGGACTTGTTCGCCGCGTCGAGCCTGGAGAGCGTGCACCTGTACGAGAACAACCTGACCGGGCGCTTGCCGGCGACGCTGGGGATGGCGCCAGCGCTGACCGACCTGAGGATTTTCGGGAACCAGATTGAAGGGCCGTTCCCGCCGGAGTTTGGGAAGAATTGCCCGCTCGGGTTGTTGGACATGTCGGACAACCGGATGTCCGGTCCGATTCCGGCGACGCTGTGCGCTTCCGGGAAGCTGAGGCAGCTCATGCTGCTGGACAACGAGTTCGAGGGCGCCATTCCGGTGGAGTTGGGGAAATGCCGGACGCTGGTGAGGATCCGGCTGCAGAACAACCGGCTGTCCGGCCCCGTGCCGCCGCAATTCTGGGGCTTGCCGGGTGTCAACCTGCTTGAGCTTTGCGGCAATGCTCTGTCCGGGACGGTTGACCCTGCCATTGTTGGCGGCAAGAACCTATCCAAGCTGCTCATACAGGACAACCGATTCAGTGGTGTTCTGCCTGCCGAGCTGGGGAGTTTGACCGAACTGCGAGTGGTGTTGGCTTCAAATAACAACTTCTCTGGGCCGGTGCCCACGTCTCTTGCCGAGCTTTCTGCACTTTACCTGCTTGATTTGAGCAACAATTCCCTATCTGGGGAGATCCCACGGGGTATTGGACGATTGAAGAGCCTGACGCAGTTGGTCCTTTCACATAACCACCTCACTGGGATTATCCCTCCAGAGCTTGGCGGTATCCACGGGTTGAATGCGCTGGATTTGTCGAACAATGAGCTTTCCGGTGAGGTGCCGGTGCAATTGCAGGATCTTAGGCTGGCTGCTTTCAACCTATCCTGCAACAAGCTCACTGGGTCTGTGCCTCTTTTCTTCAATGGCTTCACTTACCGAGAGAGCTTCTTGGGTAACCCTGGCCTGTGCTATGGGATATGTCCTAGTACCAATGCCAACCGGCGCACCTGTATCGAGCTGGTCGTCTCCATCCTCGTTGCATCTGCTGTCATCCTACTCCTTGGTTTCGCATGGTTCGCTTACAGGTATAGGAGCTACCAGAAGCGTGCCACCGAGGTCGATGGTGAAAACTCAAGCTGGGCGCTCACATCCTTCTACAGGGTGGAGTTCAGTGAGAGGGACATAGTAAATAGCCTCGATGAGAACAGTGTGATCGGCAAGGGTGCGGCGGGAAAGGTATACAAGGCTGTTGTCGGGCCTAGGAGTGAGGCCATGGCCGTCAAGAAGCTCTGGGGAAGCCGCGCAGCGAGCAGGAAGATCGACACCTTTGAGGCCGAGGTAGCGACATTGAGCAAAGTAAGGCACAGGAACATCGTCAAGCTCTTCTGCTGTGTTACGAACGAAGCCTGCCGGTTGCTTGTCTACGAGTACATGCCAAATGGCAGTCTGGGAGACTTGCTCCACAGCGCCAAAGGTGGCATCTTGGATTGGACAACGAGGTACAAGATCGCAGTCAATGCCGCTGAGGGCCTCTGCTACCTGCACCATGACTGTGTGCCCTCGATTGTCCATCGAGATGTCAAGTCAAACAACATTTTGCTTGATGCGGAGTTTGGCGCAAAGGTTGCAGATTTTGGTCTTGCGAAGACTATCGGGGATGGGCCGGCCACCATGTCGGTCATTGCTGGCTCTCGTGGATACATTGCTCCTGGTGAGCTCCTGATGCCTAATTTCTTTCTAAGAAGTAACAAGTATTCCTAAATGTTACATGCTACCATTGTTATAACTGCTATGGGGCATTAAAGGTGGTTGTTGAGATGCACTGGGAACAACACTGATAAAAGTTCCTAGCTTCAGTTTGTTCCCTTGTTTTGTCCAAGGATTATGTTACATGCTCAGTATAATCTTGCAATTTCTTTTACTTGTGCACCATGACTATAGCTAACTTTGTCAGATTTCACCTGTATTGGTTCTCAGATTGGTCTGTTTTGCATTGCAGAGTATGCCTACACTCTCCATGTAACTGAGAAGAGCGACATATACAGCTTCGGTGTGGTCATTCTGGAGCTTGTCACTGGTAAGAGGCCCATGGCACCGGAGATTGGCGACAAGGACCTGGTGGTGTGGGTGTGTGCCAATGTTGAGCAGAACGGGGCAGAATCTGTGCTCGACCAGAAGCTCGCTATCCAGTTCAAGGATGAGATGTGTAAGGTTCTGAACATCGCCCTACTGTGCGTCAACAACCTCCCAATCAACCGCCCACCAATGAGGTTTGTGGTGAAGATGCTGCTTGAGGTCAGGGGAGAAAACAAGCCGAAGGCGAGCAAGCAGGCCCCCCCTGCCATCTGATTTGGGGCAAAACCTTCTGAAGAATCATAAATAATAATAGTAGTATGTACTCTTCTTGGATCATGTACTAAAACCATTGGGAATTATATCCGATCCTAAGAAGTGCACTCTGATAGCAGCTAACTAGCTCTGAACCTTTAGCAGTTTGGCGAACTCTAAAAGCTTGGAACTGTAGTCACCTTTTGCTCTGAATGAATGAAATGTGCCAATTGCCGTCATCTATCTGTGACAAAGATTTGATGTTCATGAGTGGTTAATGAATGCTTTTGTGGGGACTAGTCGCAACTTTTTGTGCCGATTTCTGATCCTGAAAGGTGCGTTTGTTATTTTTTTCCCAAACTTTCCAAGGTGGTATCGGTAAGATACTTTGGAACATCTTATGGAATTGCTACTATGCTTAGTGAGCTAGAACACTCATAAATCTCAACCTATGGAAAACATATTGCTTGACATTTGGCTATCCACCTTTTGCCATTTTTAAGTCCTATATAAATCATGCTACAATAGCTCAAGTGCCAATCAATGATTGACCTCCCAGCAGCACAAGTGCTGACTACAAATGTTTTTCTCCTTATAAAACACAAACTTGTTTTTTTTTTTAAAAAACTGTGACAGCGATTGGATTTCAGTAGCCATGTTGTCCCCATTTCTTCTTTTGGTTGTTGCTTTCGTCTGCCCCCTTTGTTCTGGTACCGGTAAGAGCAGATAATGCACTGAATCATATTCAGACTCCATGGCTACTGCAGTAGAAGCAGAAGGAACAGAAGCTGCCTCTGTATTCTTTTTCCTGCCCTGTGGAACCAAAAGAAGAAGATTTTTCATCTGCTTTTGCTGCTCAGAAATCATTGGGTTGCGCTACTACTGAATACTGACTACTTACACTGTTTTACTGTAGACCACAACTAGAGCTTGGACATGTTTGATTGGGCAGAGTTGTAAGTACACAGTAACTTCATTAGGTCTTTCAAAAAAAAAAACCCAATTTTGCTAAGTCTGAGCTGAGTTTGTGAGCTCCCAGCTTCTGTCTGAAATTTGTCACTACTGTTCTTTTATCTTTTTGGGGAATTTTCTGTTCTTTTATCTGGTACAAGGAAGTTGCAGGGACATGTAACTAGTACACATTTTAACAGCAATTGATTGGAATGCAGCTCTGTAGTTTAGTAGTTTTGAGGCCTATTCAGAGAAAAAAAAGGACATCTGAGTAGCCCAGTGGTCTATCAGTCCTTGGTAGGACCAGTGTACCTAGACATGCTAACCTAACTTTGCAAATTCTCATTGAATGAGTTGACATGATGCTGTGGTTGTGTGCTCAATGTTTAGCTTCTTCTGTTCTATGTTGCTTTCCATGGCTTTTGTACTGTTCAGGCTTTTCAATCCTGTATGTTCCTTCTACCCTTTTTGATACAGGCATACAGCTATTCAGCACAAGCGTATGGCCAAATAAGGGGGAAAAATACATGCAGAGATTGTTAGAGATATAGTTAGAGATATAAGTTAGAGATATGATTTGATTTGGTTTCCTTATCTGTAACCTCATTGTGTATATATATTGGCCCATTGGCCTCATATTCAATACAAGTTGCTATTCCAACATGGTATCAGAGCATTAGGGTTACCTACCTCGTGCAACCGTGCATGCGTGCCGCCGTCGGCATCATCTTTGCTTCAGGCGACGCCCGCGGCCGGCCTCCACATCTTCACCGTCCACGTGCGCTGCTTGCCGACCGTCGAGCCACCTTCGCCGCCGCGCCGCCGTCTCGGGCGCGCGCTGCCCGACCCGCCGCCTCGAGCCACCTTCGCCGCCCGCTCGGCCTCTTCACCGCCACGTGCGCTGTCTGCTGACCCGTCGAGCCACCTTTGCCGCCGCCGCCATCTCGGGCCGCCGCTGCGCCGACCTCACTTTGGTGTGGCGCCGCCTCTCGAGCCTCGCTCTCGTCGAGGCGGCGCGCGACCTCCGTGACTGACCGAAGCGCCTCGCGGCGCTCCTCGCCATGATCGGCGTGGTATCTGCGCCAGCTCGGCCCGCTGCCGAGACGCCATTGCCGGCCGCCGAGCGCCTCCATCCCTGCTTGTGGCGCCGCCTCGGAGACTACCCCGCCGCTGTCGTCACACGGGAAACCCTAGTTAGGGTTTCCCGCTCAGCGATGGTCGGTAAAGCCGCCCACCGTCTCCTTTAAAGGAGCCAGAAAAAACGTCGATCTAACCGCCGCCGTCGGCGCCGCTGTTAGACCGTTGCCTTGGTCGCCGCGCCGGCCCGCCGCCTACCAATGGCTTCCGATTCGCTGCGTGGTGCTACTCCACGCTTCAAAGACACTACCTCCTCCAATGTTGCCACGGTGGTGGTGGTCGCCTCAATCTGGTGGTTGCCGTCCTCATCGCTTCATCTGCGACAAAGTCGGCCACATTGAGTTCGATGCTATAAGAAGCGGCATCTTTCACGTCGTTCTTCTACTAGCACCAAAGATCGGTGTTTCTACATCAACGTCTGCATCGACTCATTCGCCAGATTTCTCTCTTTGGCGAGAGATAGCGGACTTCGACGCCGCTTGCTACTTCAGATTCTCCTTTGATGAGTTACGCGGTTACGCATCGACTCTTCTGCATCTGCGAAACCACCACCTCCACATCTAGCACCTCCCGTGGATTCTTGATTACGGAGCATCTTTTCACATGACTCCGATTCCTCTACTCGTCCTTCATTACACCTCTTGAATCTCCGTCGGTGTTCTTCTGCGATGGTACCTCTCTTTCGTCTGCGGTCGAGGACCCTAAGCAACTCATCTTTCCATGTTCCTTCATTGCTCATGTTCCTCGCCTTACCATGAAGCTTCTTTCACGGGCAGACATCGATCTTGGTTATCGAGTCATTCTCGACTCGACTCTTGTTGTGTTCGGGACCGCCACACGGAGCTCGGTTGGTTCGGCCCTCGGCGTCTTGACTCACAGCGTCTTTGGGAGCTTGGTGGCTTCACCTTCCTTCCACGACACCGTCATTGCCGATCTCTCATACGCCACTCGTCTCGAGCTCTTTCCAAAGAAGTGGCATCACCGTCTTGGCCATCTGTGTGGATCTCGTCGTCGTCCTTAGTTCGTCGTGGTCTTCGGGATCTGTCTCAGAGACGTCTCTTTAGATTGTCGTAGTGTAAGTTAGGCAAGCAGATTGACTTCCTTATCATCATAGTGAGTCGGTGTCTCGGCGTCCTTTTGATCTTGTTCATTCGATGTTTGGGGTCGGCTCCTTCGTTTGAAAGGGGTCATCGATACTATATCATTTTATAGATGATTTCTCTCGCCACACTTGGATATATTTCATGTCTTCTCGTAGTGAGGTCTTGTCCATCTATAAACAGTTTGCCACCATGGTTCGCATACGATTCTCCACTCCTATTCGTGTTTTTCGTGGCCGACTCTGTGGCGAATACCTCTCTCATCACCTACGCAGATTTCCTTCTTGGAAAGGTGGCACTCTCGCTCAATTCTCTTGTCCTGGTGCTCATGCTCGAATGGTGTTCTTGGCGCAAGCATCGTCACCTTCTTGAGTCGGCTCGTGCCACGATGATTGCCGCTCTATTCCACCTCACTTTTGGGCGAGGTCGTTTCCACCGCCACCTATCTCGTCAACATCCGGCCTTCTTACGCTCTTGGCGCAATCCCTATTGAGCGTCTCGTGGTCTCCTCCCGACTACTCGCCCTTAAATGCATTTGGTTGCGTTTGCTCGTTCTCCTCGCCCCTCGAGAACATACCAAACCGACTACTCGATCGTTGAGTGTGTCTTTACGGGATCTGATGCGAGCACAAGGGCTATCGGTGCTGGGATTCTGTTGGTCGACGGATGCGGATTTCTCGGGACGTCACTTTCGACGAGTCTCGTCCCTTCTACCCACGCCCCTGTCTCTCCTTGGCTTCCTCGTGGAGTCTCTGTCTTTTTGACTTTTCCAGATACACCTATCTCTGTCTTGCCCTCGTCCACCTGTCCCACTAAGTCTCCACATATTTCTCCTCTGGCCTCTCCGCCATTGCCGCCGCCTGCTTCGTCTCCTACGGCTCGTCAGGCTCCCCCCACTACACTCGTCTACACTCGGCGACCTCGATTGAGGATCTTCGGATGAACCCACTTCTCCGATGTTTCATCTTCTTCGATGCTTCATCTTCCCCGATGGGCCGTCTTCTCCTCGCTACGCTCTCCGCGATCGCCGATCGATTCGCCCCTGCCTGCTTTTGCCTTTCTTTGGTGCGGCTACTTGTGAGCTCTGCCTCCACAGGGATGTGTTACTCATCCCGAGTGGCGACATGCCATGGCCGAGAGATTGTTGCCCTCGAGCGTCTTGGTACTTGGGATCTTGTTCATTTTCCATCTCACTCGTCCCATCACATGTAAGTGGGTCTATAAGATTAAGACTCGCTCGATGGCTCTCTTGAGCGCTATAAAGCGCGTCTTGTTGCTCGTGGCTTCCAGCAGAGCATGGTCGTGACTACTGACGAGACTTTTGCTCTGTGGCCCACATGACCCTTGTCGCACTCTTCTTTCGGTGGCGTCTATTCGCCATCGGTCTGCATTCTCGACTTGATGTCAAGAATGCCTTTCTTAATGGCGAGTTGCGTGAGGAGGTCTACATGCATCCGCCACCGGTATTACATTCTCGAGGGCATGGTGCATCGCCCGTCGCTCTCTCTATGGCCTTAAGCAAGCCCTCGTGCTCGGTTTGGCGCTTCTCCTCGTGGTCACTTCTGCCGGCTTTTCGCAAGTGATCATGATCTGCGCTCTTTGTCCACACTTCATCACGTGGTCGGACTCTTCTTCTTACGTATGTTGATGATATGATCATCACGGAGATGACTCGAGTACATTGCCTTTGTCAAGGCTCGTCTTAGTGAGCGATTCCTTATGTCGGATCTTGGTCCTCTTCGTTACTTCCTTGGGATTGAAGTTACTTCCACTCGGATGGTTTCTTTATGTCCCAAGAGAAGTATATTCAGATCTTCTTGATCGCGCCTCCTCATCGATCAGCGTCTGTTGAGACTCCTATGGAGCTCAATGTTCACCTCAAACCCTCGATGGCGAGCCTCTTTACGATCCGGCTACGCTATCGCCATCTTGTTGGGAGTCTTGTCTACCTTTGTGTTACTCGTCCGGATATCACTTATCCAGTTCACATTCGAGTCGGTTTGTTTCGCTCCCACTCAGTCCACTACAACCATCTTCTTGAGTTCTGCGATACCTTCGTGGGACTATCTCTCGCCGTCTCTTCTTTCCACGCCCACTCGTTACAACTTCAGCTTATTCAGATGCTACTTGGGCGCCGATCCCTCGATCGCGGTCTATCTCTCCTTCTTGTGTTTTTCTTGGTGGTTCGCTTATTGCACGGAAGACGAAGAAAGCAGTGCAGTTGTCCGCTCGAGTGCAGAGGTGAGTTGCGAGCTATGGCTCTCTTGATGCAGAGATTACTTGGCTACGGTGGTTACTTGAGGATTTTGATGTTTCACATTACACCGACTCCTCTCTTGTCGACAAAGACAGTGCTATCAAGATTGCTCGTGACCACGTGAAGCATGAGCTCACCAAGCATATTGGTGTTGATGCTTCCTTCATGAGGTCTTGTGTGCATGATCAGGTGATTGCTCTTCAGTATGTGCCTTCAGAGCTTCAGATAGCGGATTTCTTCACGAAGGCTCAGACTCGAGCACAGCACGGCTTCTACCTCTCCAAACTCAGTGTTGTTGATCCACCATGAGTTTGAGGGGGGGTGTTAGAGATATAGTTAGAGATATAAGTTAGAGATATGATTTGATTTGGTTTCCTTATCTGTAACCTCATTGTGTATATATATTGACCCATTGGCCTCATATTCAATACAAGTTGCTATTCCAACAGATTATGTTTCCAATCAAGGTTATACTTCTAGATCATACATTTATGATTCATACAAATGTAGTATACGGATGGAACCGAAACAGTTTGCTTTGTAGTGATTTTTTTTAAATAATACATTTTAAAAAAGAATTACATAAATAAATAATCGATTTTTTTTTACACACATTGGCATCAGGGACTCTATCACCCTGATGCCAATGTGTGTAAAAGAGAGGCACAATTAACTCAACCGTGCTGTTTATCTCTGTGAGCAGCAAGTGATGTAGTGTAAATTTTAGGTAGGAGAAACCAACTCTTACTTCCGGAATCTGAATGCATGATCTGAATGGACCCCCGTTGAGACGACAGTCATGGAGCCCCCCATGATGAAAATTGTAGAGTTGCATGCTTGTGGGCTCCACGAATCTCTTCTTGACAAAAGACACGTCTACGCCACTAGCCAATGGGACGCGAGTGCCGGCGGCATACTGTCGTTGCCACCCCCATGATGGCCAAAGCCAACACAAAACGAAACTAGAGAAAAGCTACAAAAGAAAAGCAGCATATGATTTGAGATGTAGGATTGTATAACTGAGAAGAAAAGCAACAGTTGGAGCGCTTGCTGCTTGTACGAGGACTCTGATAAAGCATTGCCTTCGCCCTTTTGCTGACCTTTAGACATGGCCCACTCCAAATGTGCATACTTACAAAGTCATGACAATGTTTGACAATTGACAAGGTGGTCATGTTGCGTGATTTTTTTTTAAAGATTACATTTTTTTAAATAGAAATACCAAAATAAATGACAGCTTAATAAAATTACAAAAATAGGCTTCGATTGGTTGTCATCATTCCAAATGGCAGCAGAGACTTATGTCGCCATTTAAAATGGCGAAAAGTTCATATCGCTAATTGAAATGGAGTTAGATGCTTGTTTTTTTTTTTCATTTTTTGGCAGAGAATGCAGAGTTAGCCTTTGATTCTGTTGGTGTCAACGTACATGTCATTTCAATGGGGTCTACACGTTTGTTTGGTGTAGGGTGTCATGATGTTGAGTCCCGCACAAGGTTAGTCGTACGCGCAATAACAACAATTGCGATTGAAAATGGACACACACATAAAATTAGTTCTACAAAAAATAATATTTACATAATAAATGTAGCACATCTAGTCACGACCCCTCTTCGGGTGTACTCCACACGTGGCCCGGTAGTGTCGACAGCTAGGACAGTGGAGGCACACCATGGAGCTGTGAAGCCCCAACGGAGATCTGGATGGGAGTGCCCTCGGGCTGTGAAGGTGCACTGTCATCTCACGGATATAGGATCCCGTCGATGTTGTAGTCGAGTACTATATCCCCTCCTGTGTGGCTAGGTGTCTCTCCTTTCAACCATGATGACGCCTTGTGAAACAGTAAGACATACTTTTTAAATGTATCACAAATGCAAAACGGAAACACGACGAGGGAGAAGTAACAAACCTGGTCGTGCATATGAAGGGATGTCACCCCGTGCTGTGGCCCTGCATATGCTTGGAACAGAGGTATTGTTGCGAAAACTTGGCATTAGTTAAAAAATTAGTAAGAAATGAACAAGTTCAGGTGAGTTGTAGAGCTGTACCTACGAACTTGAAAGGTGTACTCACTACTATAAAAAGGGCTATACTGGATGCCTCATCACAGACGGTTCTCCAAAGCCGTCAGTGTTGTAATTATCATAAACGGTTTACAAACGCGACCGTCTAAGTTGCTAGTGATGGCTAGAACTGTCTGTGGTACGTTATTATCACAGATGGTTTTTAACAAGAACCGTATGTAATAATTCACAGATGGTTCTTAACAAGAACCGTCTGTGATAATTTTGTATCACAGATAGTTTGTGGTTGGAAGTGTCTGTGATATGTTTAATGCTTCGGATCCCACGCGATGCGTCTTTTTGTCTCGCACACCGACGTTATGATGCGTCTCTTCGTCTCACGCATCGACGTTACAATACGTCTCTTCCTTGTTTTATAAGAATGACCATCGCGTGCAATGGTGAGCACGCATGATATTGAATACGTACACAACTAGCTATAGTACCGTCACGCGCCATGGTGAGCACGTGGAGCATGACGGTGATGACTAAGATGAGGAGGTTGGCGATCGCCGTCACTCTTCCTCATGAGGTCGTCGTCCACATCGTTGGCCTCGTGGCCACGAGCTCTCCTCAGCCCATGGCTGACCTCTGCAGCCTACGATCAACGTACGTATTTATATAAATACAAAAATATGTACTAGTATTCGTGGAGGCAACCAATCCATTCATGCATACATGTTACTGTTTTTTTATATTATTTTTTAGAGAGATATGTCACTAATCTGACTAGGAACAACACCCTTAATTTGGCCTTTTAATTTTCTCTTATGGAGTAATTTGTGTATTAAGATTCTAACATCTTGAATTGTGTACGTATATTGGAGTTGCAAGGCCATGTACAAGGCGTCCAAGGAGCGCGTCGTGGGGAGGCGCGTGGCGTTGCAGTGGGAGAAGGCGATGAAGTGGTTGGAAAATGAGCGCTACCTCGCCGTCGTTAACCACCTGGCCGGTGTCGGCAACCCAGAGGCCTGCTTCATCGTCGTCCTCACGCTCGTCTTCGTGCACCAGGACATGCAGTGCGGCCTTGTGTGCCTCGAGCGGGCGGCCTCCTCCTCTACACAGCCGGCGAGGCACGCGACGTTGGGAAGTACTACATTAGCCAGGTCGAGGGCGGGATGGCCAGTGGCAGGTGCGAGATGGCCAAGAGGACCAACAGGAGTGCAGGCGGTGCCGGAGGCTTGCTGTGGACGCGGTTTGGGAGGCGACGTGAAAGAAGATGGCGGTGTAGGGCGGGTGTTGGTCTTTGCTAGGGATGACCAGCGGTGCATGAGCAGCTGCTATGGCGTGACAGAAGGGTAGGGCGACTACGTCGTCTTCTGCAGCAACGATTGTAGGATTAGATATGAGTACACCAAGTTCTTTGCACAAGTGTTGAAATACTTATCGTAAAATTAGTGGTTTTAGCAAATATTTATATTTAATTTCAGCTAAGTTCATTTTCCTATCTCTTTGGTTTTTATTAGAACCGTGTGTGATGTATATTATCCAAAATGGTTATTTATTGGAACTATATGTGATGTGTATTTATCCCAGACGGTTCTACTTTAGAACCATCTATGATGTACAACCCTATTTATATTCGAACTTTAGGGTACTTTGCCTGTGCCCCACTTAAATGATTCTGCTATCCAAATCCCCTTATATATACTGCCTGCATGCGCCCAACTACTCCAGATAAATTTTGCCACCTCCCCCAAACCGAAGCGGCGCCGCCTCCCCCAAACCAATTGAAGCACCCCGTCCCCAACGCGCCGACCAAGTCATGAGCTCCTTTGCCTTCGGTTGTGACCCACGGTTCACTGCACAAGGCACTCTTGTTGTAAGAGTGTCTTGTACAGTGTCACCGTCGTGATACAACGGTGACACTGTCGCCGCCTCTCTTTCATTGCTGGTGATATGCCCCATCCGATCCCCTCCCCTCTTGTCCTTGATGCTTGGATTTGAAATTACAAAATTGATGGATGGCTAGGGTTGCTTGTGCGTGTGAAAATTAATTGTTGGTGCCCCTAGTTCTTTGGGGGCGGTGCAGGTGGAGGCTGGCACTTCTCCTCCCCAAGCCTGGTGCGCCTCCTCCCTGAGTTCGGTGCGCCTCCTTCCCTGAGCCCAGCCTGCCTCCTCCCCCGAGCTCGAGCACGCGTCGCCTCCTCCTCAAGCCCGGCATGCCTCCTCCTCAAGCCCGGTGCGCCTCCTCCCCTGAGCACCTCCAAAGCACCACCAAGGTAAGTCGGTCACCCCCACCCCCCTGTGAGGTTGAGATATTGAGGATGAATGAATTATATTGAGTAAGATTTACAAATTGCAAATCATGTAGGATGAATGATGAATGGATCATTTAGTACATATTTTTCCTGTAGGATGAATAGATCATTTAGTACATATATTTCCATATTGCAAAAAATATTTCCAAAATTGAGTGAGTTTTACTCAATTTGTGAGATCATAGCTATAACCTTATTTGTAGTATTACTTTGAATACTGCTGTGAAGCTTAATGTGGGTATAAATTTTTTTGTAGAGAATACAATTGTAGTTTTAGACTTCTGGCAGCATATAATGACTAAAATCATGCGACAAGTTAATAATGCATTCTTGACAGCATTTCCCTTTTAGGTTTTTGTAAAATTGGATGGTGACCTGGTGGGCAGGTGCGAATTTAGTATAGTTTTAAATTGTTGAACATCGCATACTTATATTTAAGGTTCCGTGATGACCAATGATCCTCAGGTTGTGACCATCGCTACTACTACACGCGTTGGAATAGGCTGAGCTCAAATCCATTGGAGGACAGTTTGTGTACTTGTTGTGTGAGGTCATAAAGCTAGATGGGGAGTTCCACAATGTAGATTGAACTTGATTGGGATAAGATTGAACTTAATTGTACATGTGTGTATTTATTCATGAATGGTTAATTTTAGTTCATTTGACTTAATTGATTTGTGAAATGGATGTGCTTATTTCTAAAATGAATGTACTGTCGTGTTTCTGCTTGTTTTAGATGACATGGCTAGCATTTCCTAAGGATAGCTAATAAATAGAAATAGATTTAGCAATACAAAAGAATATCATAGACGGTTTCATCTACAAACCGTCTGTGATATATCAGCTATCACAGATGGTTTTATATAAGCATGCGTGATAGTCAACTATCACATCTGATTACGAGTTAATAATCGTCTATGATAGTCTGCATCACAGATGGTTCGAAAACCGTTTGTGATGACCTCATGTCATTATTGACCTATAAACTCAGGCGGCTCACGAAACTGTCTATGATGATATTTTTGAACCGTCTGTGATGATTTTTTTCGTAGTAGTGACTCCTGGCATGGTGCCACGAGGACACGCCTGGGACGTCCCAGTGCGGAGCCGTCGTCGTGTGTGTTGGGCGTGACGCACTATGGCTAGCCCCCCATCCACGTACTCTGTCGGCGCGTGGCAGTGCGTCCACTACATCTTTCGCCCTCCGATAGGACGTGAGCTCGCTGGCAAGCCTCTTGTAGTCCATGAGCTGGACCATGGCCTCTCTCAGCTCTAGCGTCATTTTGAGGAGGTCCCCGATCCGACTGTGAACAGACCTCACCTCAGCGTGCACCTCCCATCCGAGATTGCTTTGTTAGGCATGATGATCTAGTTAGAATGCAATAACATGACAAGTAAATAAATACTACGAAGCATTCACTATGTACCGCGTGGTGGTATGCAGAGTCCGGTTGCGTTGGGTAGGCGTCGGTTATCTCGGCGATGTGTGGCTATGGGTCGTCCACGACCCGTATGCAACACGCTATCGTTTGAGTGTTGTACCACTCGATGTAGTCGTAGTACGTCTGATGGTCATACGGGGAAGCCTCCTGGACCATGTCGTCCAATGCATGTACCCACTGCTGCACCCACTGCTCCATGCGAGCTGCCTAGGATGTGGTACCTAGGACACCCTTCCTAGTGTGCTTGGGAAAGCAAGACGACCTAAACGTTAGTACTCGGGGAAAACGATTATGATAGTGTAGGGCTGCAAAGGCGACTAGGGGGTGAATATGCGCTTTCTCAACTTTCTCGCCTTAATCAAATTCAACACGAACTTTACTCCTTTAGCTATGAAAGCTAAGAAGATCGATGGCGCCACGATGGAAGCCTTATCTTTGAATTCGATACCCGACAACCACACGACACAAAAGTGGAGACTTAATCTCAAAGGGTGATCGAGCCTTTGGCGGTCGACCATTGGAGATCTAGCGGTCGGACCGCGGTCAACAGCGATCGGACCGGCTACTAAGCGGCGGTCGAGACCGTTGGATATCGGTTCGACCCGCGATCGAAGCGGATCGAAAAGCGGCGGTCGGACGCCGTTATAAACCGGTCGAGCCGGTTCGATCGATCTTGAAAAATCAAGCCCAAATTCAAAACGAAATTTGATCCAATTTTTGATTCAACCAATGAAACTTGACCAAATTTCGAGCACACCTCCCTAATGATATTAGAGACCTATTTCTAGCGACGATCCTTGGATCCACTTGCAGAATCGATCTCTCTGGTTTTACCAAAGAAGTGCACAAACCCTAGAAATATAAACAACTTTGATTCAAGACTTGCTTGCGGGGGTTGATGGTCTAGATGATTCTAGGAGTATTCCCACACATCAAAGCAAGACAAAATGGGTCAAGAGACCAAGCTTAAACACTTGAATCAAGGAAGCACCAAATTCATCCAAAAGAGAGAAGAACACAAAGGAGACAAATGATCTCTCAAGCAAGCATCACAAGATTGATTGATCTCACAAGATGCTTACAAAGCCACTCCAACAAGGAGGACAAGAGCTCACCAAGGAGCAACCACAATCTCTCCCTCTCTTCTCCTCTCCAAACCCTAACCCTAGAAATGGCTAAGGAAATTCCAAGTGAATGCTTCAAGAGGTTTTACATCTCCCCCTTTCTATTTATAGGAGAAGCCTAGGGTTTCACTTTTGGGACCCACACACACATGGGACCCACACACACATAACTATTGAAGCAATCGCCTGCTTCACCACGTGTAGGTTGATCAGCGGTTCTCATCACGTCGCCAAGCCTCTCTTGTCCGAATCCCATCGGAACTTCCCAGAGACTCGCACCGACTTCCGCACCGCCTGATCCAACCAGCTGTACCGAACTACCCGTTCGATCCATCTTGCCTATTCTGCACCATGCTTGAGTCACACGACCTCACCCGGTATCCATGATCGTTCTGGACCTCAGCTCTCCAAGCGTAGTCCCGATCCACCTCACCGTCGACGTTGTTGACCTGCAAGCCACCTACACAGCAATAGACAAACAAATCGTTTCCGGGAACAAGTTCTTCACAACTTGACCCACGTTAGTTCCGCAATGCAATATTCAACAATAAAGCATTGAAGTTCATACGATAAACACAATCAATACACAACAATGCCAACAAGGCCAAGCTTCAAGTCATCGGCGGTCTGACCGCCCCACAAGGCCGGTCTGACCGATTCCAGGCCGGTCGGACCGATCCCACAACGGCGGTCGGACTGCCCGAAAAGACTTAGCCAAATTTTCAGCGTGAAAATCCGAAACCTTCTGGAATTTTCAACTCAATAGAACTTTTGACTGGGAGCTCCAAAATGATGCGACCACATCCAGAGACTCCCTCACCGCCTACACAACCTATTTTGGATCGCCCCAAAACCACTTTTAGGTCGCCGGTCCGGCCGGCAACCACAACTGATCCGACCTCTCCACGGGATCGGCCGCCCCCGACACAACCGGTCGGATCACTGTGGTCCGACAGATCAAGCAAACCCAGCGAGATTTTGCAAACCAACAAAGCCATTGCCAATTGACTCATCATTCTAAGATCGTGCACATATCCTCACGATATCCACAGATAGTATATTCAAGATGAACTTACATGTCGATGTTCGGTGGCCATGACTCTCCCAGGGTACCAGGACCTCTTACCGTGGACTGAACTATCTCATCACCTGGTGGACGGAGTACACCTCCACGTACACGTCCCGCACCAGGCAACTCTGCGTGAGCCAATAGGTGGAGTCTCGTGTTGTAACATCCCGTTTTTCGGAGTCTTTCTGAAGCTTTAAGAATTAAATGAAATATTTGGATTTAATTGAATTAATTAAAGCTTAAATTGAAATTTTAGAAAATTAAAAACATTTAAAATGATTACAATAAACTTTAATTAAATTTAAAATTATTTTATTCGAATTCTTCAGGTTGCAAGGATTTTTATGGATTTTTCTTGAATTTTCCAAAATTTATTTATTTTTGGAATTTCTTTTCTTTTCTCCTTTTTCTTTCTTTCCTTTCCTTTTCTCTTTTTCTATCCTCCCTTTTTTCTTTTTGTTTCTTCATCCTTTGCTCCGGCTGGCTTGCGTGATAGCCCCTTGCATCGAGCACCAAGTTCTGTGTCACGCCGCATGTCTGGATTCCGTGGCATGCCCTGGTGCGCCCACACCCGTTGCTCTGCGCCGCTCACGTGCCTGCGCCCATGCCGCGCTTCTCCCCGCTTCCTCTATAAAAAGCAGGTCATGCTCCCCCTCCAGCTCCACTTCCCACTCCTCTTATCCCCTTTCTCCCTTGACCAGAGCTCACCCCCACGTTTCTTCTTTCTTCTCCAAAGCCGGCCAGCACTCATTCCTATCCCTCTTCCCCCTTTTGCTTTCCCCTACCCCTGGAGCAACCGCCACCGCAAGCTCTCTTTCTCCCCAAACTTCGGCCGTGTCGCCTCGTCAACGATCTTCCTCTTCGGTCAAGATTTTCCCTCTCTAGCTACATCATATCACGTTCCCGGACCTCCTCTTCCTAATCCCTCCTCATTTCATTCTCTCCCTCACTGTGAAACTCTCCTACCGCCGCCACCTTCTTCCCCGCTACCAGCGCCATGGCGCCATCGTTCCGGCCACCCCCATGCCTCCCCGACCCTAGCAACACGTTCCCCATGGCTGTGTGCACCTCGTGCTCACACTATTCTCCCCAGGGCGCCACCCCATGCGCCGCTGCCGAGCCGGACCTCCTCCAATCCGCCGCCGCCACCCATGGGATCCCTACCCCGAGGGAACCCATTTTGGCATTTGCCACCCGCCGATGCCGCCTTCCCTTCCTAGCTTCTTGCCGGGACCCAAAATGCAACTCTAGACCCTCTGTGTATTCTGCACTAGTCTAGGATCACGCTAGTGCACATAGTGTCAACATAAGTGAATATCGATCCACACAACACGAATTAATAATTAAACGAGTAATTTGAATAAAAAATAACTGTTGTGACCAGAAGGTCGAGTTTTACATTTATTAAGCCACACAGGGCTGGCAATAGAGAAATAAATAGCAGCGAAACAAAGGTACACTCCAGTGGAATCCCATCAATTCACCACAGGCAACTGACTGGGATTGAGACCCTAACGATCAACACTTTCATAGAACTCCTTCTCAAATCCAGGCGATGACTCCTCCACTTCTGTTGATTGGTTATAGTAAGGGTGAGTACACAACCGTACTCGCAAGTCATACCATAGAATGCAATTTATAGATGATGACTTATTCCAAAAGAATAGCTTCTGTGGTTCTTTTGCAGAAATGCAACCTTTCCAATTGAATACAAATAATAGATTGAAAACATAATTCAAAACAAGTAGACAATAATAATTTAACATTTGATTTCACAAATGACATATAGCCTAAACAAGTTATTCACACAGCTGCACAAGTTATTTCACACAGTTGACCCTCTCCAATATTTTTATGAAAATCTACACCTCGTGTGAAATTCATCTCAAGCATTGATACTCCCGATGTGTTCTATTGTTGTCCAACCCATACACAATGCTTTGGTACGACACATACCGTTGGACCTGAAGATGACGAACCACACATAAATGTGTACTACATGGTTGTCCACACCTCCACCCATCACTAAACTCCTAACCTGCAACCTAAGTAGTCAATATCGAGAATCCATAACTTACTAAGTTAGGCCCATCCCATCATGCATGTGGTTGTACGAAGACTCAGTTTAATGACGCACAAAGTTAAGTCCTTAATTGACCAAGGCAAGACTTCTAATTTCTAACTCTGCCACAAAGATTATAATTATCATTCACAAAGCTCCACCATATCACTTAGTATATACCACTTGCCTCAGTCCAAATCCTTTCCCATTCTGTTGGTTAAGTGCAACACATGCTATCAGAAAGTAATGACACATAGCACATAGTTTTACACAAAGTTTCATAGTCACTTAGTCAAATTTATAATTACAACTCAAATAATATGTGTGGCTCGTAGTATGTCTAAGCAATACTATTTGTCTAACCAACCCACGTTGGTGCTATAATAATACCAACTAAATAATAAAGTAACCTAAGGTGAGAAAAGATCATGATGTTACAATAGAAAAGGTGGATATAAATGGTTAGGGTTAAAAACTACACCCAAAAGTATTAAAATGAATACTTAAAGTTGAATGCGGTACTTTGAATCAAAGTAGTTTTGAAAACTAGGTTCCATATGATCGAAGGTATAACTTGCCTTGAAATAAATCCTAGTACTAGTCTTGGTCTTGGTGAACTCCTTCAAAATTCCCCGAAGTATTAATGTCTACTCGCAAATAAAAACAAATAAATAAAAATAGAGAAGAAAACTAACTCCAAAAATTAAATAAAAATCTCAAAAATATAGATATCGAATTTAGATGAATTTAGGAATTTGAATGAGCTCAAACGGAGTTCGGATGAAGAAGATATGGCTTATTGAAGCTCTAAATCTAAAGAAAATACTCAAAAAGGAATTCCAGTACTGTTCACCGAGCACTGTTCATCGCTTTCGACTATGCGTACTCGGAAGGAGTTTTGACCACATGGTCGAAAGGTTTTGACTACATAGTCGTAGAATGCTACGACTACCTGGTCGTAGAAGATTACGACTACCTGGTCGTAGAAGATTCTACAGTTCACGGGTTCACAGAACAGTGATCTGGCTAGTGGATTTCACATGGCATAGACACGGTGTATGGTGGACTGGGTTTACACCAGATCGGGTCTGGTTTAGGGTTGTGAGGTGCTGACACGATGGACCGAGTCGACACGCGAACGGTTCGAATTGATGTGGCACGTGAGGTGGCGGACACGTGCGCCTACGAGTAGATGTGGCACGACACATGTGCTCACGAGTTGATATGGCACGACAAGGTGCGTGACACGACGACAAGACGACGACGAGGCTCAGGTTAAACAGGTATCGATGAACAATGGCGCTTCGACTGCGGTGGATGTGTGCACTGGGTAGAGTAGGATATTGTGCACATACCGGTACTGGTGTTGGCACAGAATGTCGTCAAAGTTGGTCGGAATTGGCAACGAAGCGATGGAGCAGGTGCGGCTGTTGTCAGCGACGACCACTAGTGATGTCTCGTGGTCATGAAGGCGTGCTAGAGATAGCTCTAGTGACGGCGAAGACAATAACATGGTCGACGACGATGAAGCGACGAAGACAACGGCGCAATATGAAGAAAACGAGCGGCGGCGGTGGAAACTCTAAAACTTCCAATGCGGCGGCGCCAAAGCTTGAGAGGTGCGGTGGCTTGGGTTTGGGGATCAGGGCAAGATGGTGAACCCATGGGTCCTACTTATAGGCCTCGGGTGTACCGGATTTGGAAATCCCCAAATTGAGTTCGTTTCGGTCACAAGATCGATTTCGAGTTTGAAGGGGATACGAGATACGATTCGGTTGGATTCAAGTGTGGGAAGGTACGAGGATTAAAAGGATAAGGTCAACACAATATTTCCTTGTTGGAGATTCGATCTTGTTGTTACGAGCTGAAAGCTTCTACAATGGCGAACGCGGACGAGACGAGGCGCGAGGTGGGCGACCACGACCACCTGACGGGTGGGGCCCACCTGGCATAGGGACAAACTCACAGCGCGTGGCGCGGGCTGGCACATGACGATGTGCTAGGAAGGAATAGGAAATGGGTTTCAGCCCGACGCTGTTTATGAGATTTTAAATAGATTTTCCAAGTTAGAAAATAAAGAAAAGGTAAATAGCAAATAGAAAATGGCAAATGAACTCAGAAAATTTCTAGAAAAATATATCCAAGCACATAGAACCCAAATAAAATAGTTTTGACCATTTTTGATATTGTCATTAATCATATTAAATTATTTTGATACTGAAAGTCCATGTTAAGCTTTATTGAACTTCAAATAAAATCCAAAGAGTGAATTTTCCAACTACTAACTATTTAAAAGATTTTTAAATATCAAAAAATTGGGATGTTACATTTCACTTGAAGGTGGTCCACACTTTTCCCTTTGCTCTATGTAAAGAAAATCCGGACTGAGAATTCCATTATATTCCTTTCCATTTTCGGATTGTCTACCATTTCATGTGATGTCAAACTTATGTACATTCATTCTCCCTCATATGAACTCTAATTCTGTAGATTCTTATTTCTAAATTCATATAAATTAATAATATCTCTATTAGTAGTAATCTGATAATTTTTTGGATTTTATTTGGAATTATTGTATTTATTTGGCGCTTTTCGCGCATATAGATTCTAGCATTTCTGAAGCTTTCCTGGACCCGTCGGTCGAAGCAACTAAAACCTTCAACGAAGGCAAGTCGTACACCTTTGATCATGTCAAACCCATTTTTATAAAATTATATTTTTTATATCAACATGCATTGCTAGTTTTATAATAACTACTTTCAGGCATAGTTAAAGTCCTATTCGATATTATGCCACCTTGATTAATTGCTATTGATATGTATCCTTGGACACCATAGGAAGGGTTTGATACTAGTTGAAAATATTAGTATTACCAACATGGGGCGTATTATGCTTAGCCATGCTTAGTTACGGTGGGATTCATGATCACATGTTCTATAATGATAAATTTGACCTAATGATATATAGTATTATGGCATGGCTATTGTTATTAAAATTTGTTGTGCCATGGCAACGATTGCCATTTGACTAGGTTGAACAAAAATGATTTATGCCCTGGCGAATGGTCGGGTAGTAAAGGAGGTGCGCGTGGCACAATGCGGGAGGCACATAGGTGCGTGAGTTACATGGGATGAGGTAGTCTCGCCTGAGCGACCTCTAAGGACTTAAGTTTATGCACTATTGATCTGGGCCATACCGTACAACCACATATCCAGGGTGGGGTGGACATGGCCAACTAATTAGCAATATTTTGATTTTTTTTTTGTTTAGGTTGATGAATTTGCGCAAGAGGGGGTCCTAAATGGCGAAACCTTAGCGAGCAGAACTAGGTCAAAATAGAGCTTTGTAAAAGCCTTGTGAAAATGACTTAGTTGAACGTCTTTGAAAGAGTGTTTTGGCCAACATTATAAGCTGATTATCTCTTGTGGGTCAAGTTGTACAACCTCTGGAGAGTGTTAAAAATTATTCGAATAGCCGTGTCCCTGGTTATGGACAATGTTTGATGATTTCACATGAGGTGTAGATTTTCTCAAAAATGTTAGAATGGTGGTTTGGTTGGGATATGAGTAGTTAGTTCTGGTGGATTGGTTGGGAAGTGAACGACGGACAATTCACTAGTGGTTTCAAAGAACTTGTTTACTTATGTGTTAAATCTTTTAAATTATGTTGTTCAATATATTTACTATATTTACTATCAATACCATTTTATGCAAAATAGCCATAAAGCTATCCTTATTTAAGCCTTTCATGACTACTATATGCATACATTTCTCTACGACTTTGGCGGGACCCAAAAATGAAATTATGGACCCTCTGCTATAATGCACTAGTCCAGGATCACGTTAGTGCACACAGTATCAATATAGATGAATATCGATCCGCACAAGACAAAATAATAGAATAAATGAGTAATTTGAATAACAAATAAGGGTTTTGACCTTATGGTCGAGTTTACATTTATTAAGCCTCATGGTGACAATAAATAAATAAGCAGTAAAACAAATAAACTTCAGCGGAATCCCATCAATGCACCACAGGCAACCGACTAGGATCATGACCTAGCGATCAGCACCTTCGTAGAACTTCTCAAAGATAGGCGAAGACACCCCCACTTCTGTTGATTGATTATAGTAAACATGAGTACACAACCTTACTCGCAAGTCATAGCACAGAATGCAATTTATAGATGATGATTAATTCCAAAGGAATAGCTTATATGGTTCTTTTGCAAGAAAACAATATTTGCAATTGAATACAAATAATATATTTAAAACATATTTAAAACAGATAAATAGAAATAATTTCACATTTATTGTCACAAAGACGCAAAACCTAATTAAATGAATCACATAGCCATATGTCGGGACCCAAATATGCAAATCTGGACCCTCTGTGTATTCTGCACTAGTCCAGGATCACGCTAGTGCACACAGTGTCAACATCGATGAAATATCACATCCATACAACGAATATAAGAATAAACGAGTACTTTGAATAACAAATAACTGTTGGGACCTTATGGTCGAGTTTTACATTTATTAAGCCATGCAAGGCTGACAATAAAGAAATAAACTGCAGCGGAAACGAAATAAACTCCGGTAGTTCCCATCAATTTACCACAGGCAACCGACTGGGATCAAGACCCTAACGCTCAACCTTCGTAGAACTCTTCTTCAAAAGCAGGCGATGACTCCTCCACTTCTGTTGATTTGTTTAGCAAGAGTGAGTACACACCGTACTCGCAAGTCATACCACAGAATGCATTTATACATGATGGCTTATTCCAAAGAAATGGCTTCTGTGGTTATTGTCGGGACCCAAATATGCAAATCTGGACCCTCTGTGTATTCTGCACTAGTCCAGGATCACGCTAGTGCACACAGTATCAACATTGATGAAATATCACATCCATACAACGAATATAAGAATAAACGAGTACATTAGATAACAAATAACTGTTGGGACCTTATGGTCGAGTGTTATATTTATTAAGCCATGCAAGGCTGACAATAAAGAAATAAAGCTGCGTGAAGCGAAATAAACTCGGTGGCTCCCATCAATTTACCACGAGCAACCGGCGGGATCAAGACCCTAACGCTCAACCTTCGTAGAAATCCTCTTCAAAAGCAGGCGACGACTCCTCCACTTCTGTTGATTTGTTTAGCAAGAGTGAGTACACACCGTACTCGCAAGTCATACCACAGAATGCATTTATACATGATGGCTTATTCCAAAGAAATGGCTTCTGTGGTTATTTTGCAGAAATGCAACATTTGCAATTGAATACAAATAATAAATTGAAAGCGTAATTCAAAACAAATAGACAATAATAAGTTAACAATTGATTTCACAAAGGACACACAGTCTAATCAAGTTCTTTCACACAGCTGAACAAGTTATCTCACACGTGACCCTTCCCATTTGTTTTATGAAAATCTACCCCTCGTGTGAAATTCGAGCATGTCCATAGCGAGGACGCGGCTATTGAATAGATTGGTTTAAACACTCTGCGAGAGGTTGTACACTTTACCCACACGATGAAACCAACCGGATCGAGTTGATCACAACAAAACCTTTAGAGACTTCATCTCAAACAATGACACTCTGGTGTGCTTTTCTGTAGTCAATTTGTACACTGACCCTTGGAGCGACACACACCATTGGGCGAGGATCGTGAACGAATCCGCGATGTGACATATCACACCTCCGACCCATCACATAGCTTAAATACAACTTTGAGTTGTCAATGTCAAGACTCCATAACTTACTAAGTCAGGCCCGGCCCATACTAGGCATGTGGTCGATGCAGTAAGGCCAGTTCAATGGCGCACAAAGTTAAGTCCTTAATTGACCAAGGCAAGACTTCGATTTTAACCCAAATCACAAAGTTTATATCACACAGATCCACCATTCACACAGAATCCACCACTTGCCTCAGTCTAAATCTTTTCCCACCCTGTTGATTAAGTGCAACACATGCCATCAACGAGTAATAGCACACAGCACACACAGATTCATCACACAGTTCCATAATCACTTAGTCAAGTTTATAATTGCAACTCTCACATGAAATGATGACTCGTGGCATGGCTAAGCGATCTAATCGTATCTAACCAACCCACGTTGGTGCTACAATAATACCAACTAATAATTAATCAACCTAGGGTGACAAAAGATCATGGCATACAATAGGCAAGGTGGCATAACAATTTGGATTAATAACTACACCCAAAAGCATTTAAATAAATACTTGAAATAGAATGCAATACATTGAAACAAAGTATTTTGAAAAGCGGGTTCAAAATGATCAAAGGTATAACTTGCCTTGGAATAGATCTAGATATTGGTCTTGGTCTTGAGGTGCTCCTTCTTACGCAAAATTTCCCAAGTATCGGCGTCTACTCGCAAAGCGAGACAAAAGAAACAAAACAAATAAATAACAGAGGCAAAACAAACTCCAAAAATCAAATAAAATTCATAAATAAATAGATCTGAATTTTATATGAATTTACAAATTTGAATGGGCTCAATCGGAGTTGGATGCAAAAGATATGGGCTTTGGAAGATTGGAAAATCAATTAAACCCTAAATTGGATTTTCTCGAATTTCCGAATTAATTTTATAAAGGAAAATCGAATTATTGCGCAATGCTTGCGTCGGTAGAAATTTCGGAAAAGAAATATATTAAAATACCGTCTTGACAGTGGGACCCCTTTGTCGACCTCTCGGACTCACGGTGGGCCGGGTCCTCCGAGCGAGAGGAAAGCCTGGCGTGATGAGCGGGAGGCGTGGCGTCGATCTGGCGGCGACCACGTAGGTGACACGCCCGGCCTGAGAGGATGTGGTGCACACATGGGCGACCACGGAGGCAAAACGCGCATGGCGACACTCGGCGACCATGGATCTGACGGATGGCGGCTCGGCGGTGGTGGAGAGTGCGCGCGACTGGAATCAGCGCAACTGGCGGCGAGTAGCCAGCGATCGCTACTCGCGGAGATGACCGAGCGGCGGCGACGACAAGAAGAGCGGCGGGCGAGTGCGGTGATAAGCGGCGGACGACGGCGGCGGCTTCCGAGGGCAACAGCGTGCGACGGGGTAGCCCTTGACGCGGCGAACACGGGGTGGGTTTGGCGGCGGCGGTGCTCACCGCGGCGCGCCATAATCGGCGAAAAAGCTCTCGGCGGCGCGGAGGTTGGAGCTCGATTCGGTGAAGCAGCGGCTCGCTAAATTCGAGACTTTGGGGAAAAGCGGCGGCTGGAGGCGATCCTCGTGACACGCAGGCGCGGCTTTAAATAGGGCAGGAACCCTAGAGTCCGTGTCGAGGGGCGGCGGTGGCGCGGAAGAATCGGAGTCGGCGCGAGGAAATCGGAGCGGAGGCGAAGCGGCGGCGGTCCCACTGGCGGCAATGACAAGGAAAGCGTAGAGGCGACGGCAACCGTCGTCGGGATCAAGGGTGGGAGGCGGCGCGAGCGAGCGCGTGCAAGCGTGCGATCGCGCGAAGGGGACAGCGGTGATCAAGGGCTCAAAGGCGGGAATGGGGCTGCGGGAGTTGGGCGGATTGGAATAGTGTTGGGCTTCGCCCCGATCATTCAAGGATTTTCATATGATTTTTCTTTTAAATAAATCCAGAAAATGCAAATAGCAATTAGAAAATAGCAAATGACTTTGGAAAAATTCCAGAAAATTCTGTAAAATATATCCAAGCATATAGAATCTAAATAAAATAGTTTTGACAATTGTTGATGTTGGGATTAAGCACATTAAATCAATTTGTTCTAAAAGTCCATATTAAGCTTTTTAATTTAATATTCAATTAAATCCAAATGATGAATTTTCTTGCTACCATTATTTAAAAGATTTTCAAGCTCTGAAAATAGGGATGTTACAAACCTCCCCCCCTTAAGCGAATCTCGTCCCGAGATTAGGCTAGCTAGAGAAAAGGCTAGGGAACTCGGCTTTTAACTCTTCTTCACGTTCCCACGTTGCTTCTCCTTCTGAGTGGTTACTCCAATGGACTTTGCAGAAACGAACGGTCTTGCTTCTGGTGCGGCGCTCTGCGACATCCAAAATCTGACAGTCGTTCTTTGTCGTGAGATCTTCCTTGATTCAATTGACTCCAGCGAGTGCGCTCTTACAGCACACGAAGACACTTCTTGGTGAGAGACATGAAAGACATCATGCACTCCACGCTAACGACTGCGGTAACTCCAAGCTGTGCGCAACTTCTCCACGGCGTTCCAAAACCTTGAATGGACCCACATACCTTGGAGCAAGCTTCCCTTTGGTGTGGAATCTCTTAACACCTCGGCGGAGTAACTCAAGATACACAAAATCCTCGGTTCAAAGGCGAGGTCACGGCGGCGATTATCGGCATAACTCTTTTGCTCGGGTGGGCTATCTTTAGTCTTCTCTCGATCATAGCAACTTGTTCTTGACTTCTGAATAATATCGGCCCGAACACTACGTTCATTATCTCGACCAATTCAGCGGAGTTCTGCGAGCACGACCGTCTGAGCTTCAAATGGTGACATTTGCAAAGCGGCTTGATAATTTGTTGTTGTACGAGAATGCGCATCGGCAAACTTTTATCCCAATGGTAGCATTAGCTAAGGCACGGGCTCTCAACATATCTTCTAATATCGGTTGACTCTTTCGATCTGTCCATCATGCACTGGGGATGATAAGCGATCTTGAAATTGGATGAGTTCGAGGGCTTCATGTAGACTGCGCGAAGCGAGAGGTGAATTGAGATCCTCGATCGACACTATCTTCTTAGGCACACCGTGCGGTGACGATTTTGACATATACAATTCCGCCAAGCGGTCTCACGAGTAAGTGGTTTTGGTGGCAAGAAATGGGCAACCTTAGTCAAGCGATCCACTATTACCCAAATCGAATCATAACTGATTGAGTCTTGGGTAATCCGGTAATAAAATCCATACCGATCTCTTCCCACTTCCATTACGGTATCTTCACGGTTGTAGCAATCCTGCTTTGGTCTCGATGTTCGGCCTTTACTTTCGACACCGTCGCATAAGGCAACGAACTCTGCGACGTCTCGCTTTAAGTTTGGCCACCAAAACTTATTCTTAACATCTGATACATCTTAGTGCTTCGGGGTGAATTGAATACTTTGAGTCATGGGCTTCCTTGAGAATCGGTTGTCTTAATCCATCCATATCCGGTACACGATATCGTCCATTGATCCACAGTATATCACGATCATCTATGGTGAAGTCTTTAAATTTTCCTTCCGACATCTTCTTCTTGAGATCAACAAACTCGAGAATCCTTGGGTTGCGCTTCACGAATCTGTTTCTCGAGTAGATTGCACTTCAAGGTGGCCACAAATCCTTAGGAACAACTTCTAGTTGTAGCTTCGGAATTCCTCTGAAGTTACGAACACAACTCTTTTACTTCGAGCATTGCGGTAGCTCTTACGACTCGGTGCATCTGCAACTACATTGGCCTTACCGGGATGGTAATGGATTCCAAGATTATAATCCTTTATTAATTCCGACCATCTTCTCTGTCTCATGTTCAAATCGGTGAGTGAAAATGTACTTGAGCTCTTATGATGCATGTAGACTTCACGGCGATTACCGATGAGATAATGGCGCCAAATCTTCAAGGCATGCACTACGGCTGACTAGCTCCAAATCATGGGTAGGATAGTTCTCTTCATGAGGCCTTAATTGCCTTGGCGCATAGCGGCATGACTCTTCCTTCTTGCATAAGGACACATCCTAATCCTTGACGAAGCATCACGGTGAGATATCAAAATCCTTACTAATATCAAGCAAAACTAGCTTTGGGGTGAAGTCAAGCGTTTCTTCAATTCTTGAAAACTTTCTTCACAAGTGGGGTCCAAATAAACTTCTTCTCTTTCTTCAACAATTGCGTAAGAGGTTTAGCAATCGTTGAGAACCCTTCAATGAAACGACGATAGTATCTGCCATTCCCAAGAAACTACGAATTTGAGTAACCGTCTTGGGCTGCTCCCAATTCATTCTGACTTTAACCTTTAGGGTCATTGCTACTCCTTGGTTTGTCATCACATGACCAGAAAATCAACTTTCTTCTTCCAAAAGTCACACTTGCTGAACTTGGCATACAAGCGATGTCCTCTGAGCTTCTCTAGGATTAATCTCAAATGTTACGTATGTTCTTCTTCCGACTTTGAGTATACCAAAATATCATCAATAAACACTACCACGAACTTATCCAAATATTCCATGAATACTTTGTTCATCATGTTCATGAAATAGGCGGGGCATTAGTCAATCCAAAAGACATGACTAGAAATTCATAATGTCCATACCGGGTTGAAAGCGGTCTTTGGTACATCCTTAGGACAAATCTTCAAGCGATGGTAACTTCGATCGCAGATCGATCTTGGAGAATACTCGGCTCCTTTCATCCGGTCGAACAAATCATCTATTACGGGCAATGGGTACTTGTTCTTGATGGTGACTTCGTTGAGAGAGCGATAATCGATACACATTCTCATACTTCCATCTTTCTTCTTAACGAACAAAGCAGTGCTCCCCATGGCGGCGAACTAGGTCTTACAAAACCTTTCTCCATGAGTTCTTCTATCCGCTTCTTCATTTCCACAAGTTCATCGGTGGCATCCGATAGGGTCTCTTGAAATTGGTCTTTGTTCACGGCACTAGATCGATGACAAATTCAATGTCACGGTCGGTGGCATTCTGGTAATTCTTACGGAAATACATCAGGTAATCTCGACTACAGTACGTCTTCCAAAGCTGTCTTGGTGTTGACTACCAAATGTCCATCACGTCTTGAGGTGGCTAGAAATTCTACTTTCTTTCTGTGGTATCCTCAATTGTCACGGCTCTTGGCCACAATCTAGCATTGCTTTATGTTTGGATAACCAATCCATACCAAGGATGACATCTATGATCCGAGTGTCTAGAACTATTAGGTTGGCTAGAAACTCAACTCCACTATGAGTAGCCTAGCTCCTAAACATCCAACTTTAGAACTTAGCTCTGCTCGGTATTGGACTAACGAGTATGCTTAAGATGCATAACTTCCAATTTGTTCTTAGTTGCAAAAATTCCGAAACAAGCGAATGCGAAGCTCGAATCAAGCAGGCGATGCATGTCTTGAATTTACTAGGAACTTACCCGATACAACGTCGGGTGCTTCTTGGGCTCCTTCGAGTGGCGTGGTTGACACGACCTCGACCAGCGATGGCGGTGCTCCTCCGGATTGACCGGTAGCTTGAGAAGTTCCTTGATGGTTGCCTTGTCTTGGCGTCTTGGTGGTGTATTCCCAAGGTTGAAGCGTCATTGGGTGATAGTCCCATTTTGCGGACATCGGTTGGCGAAATGCCCGGGCGACGACGGTAAAGCAAACTCTGGTTGTATTACGTGGGTTGCTTCTTGGATTGGGGTTGGTAGTGCGGGGTTGCGAAAGTTACGAGCAAGCGGGCGAGTCTTGAAGTTGGTGCGGTGGTCAGCGAGTGCGTGGTGGAAAAGCGGCTAAGCTGCGGTGGAATCATTCTTGCCCTCGGTGGGGTTGGTGACTTCCTTCTTTGAGCCATTCTGCGCTTACGATGATCTTCCAATTCCTTGCGCTTATCCTCTAGAATCAAAGCCTTGTTGATTAACTCTTGAAAATCAGGAAAGGTGTGGGCGATCAAGTTGACTTGAAGTCCAGTGTTCAATCCTTTCAGAAAACGACTCTGACGAGCCTTGTCAGTGGCGACATCTTCTGCAGCATATCGAGCAAGTTGAGAGAACTTGTTGAGGTAATCAGTCACTGACATTCCTCCTTGCTTGAGAGCACGGAATTCATCCTTCTTTAGATCCATGATTCCTTCTGGTACATGATACTGGCGAAAAGCAGTTGTGAACTCTTCCCAAGTAATGTCTTGCGGCGTTCCATGCGCTGCACAAAGTTTTCCCACCATTCGGCGGCAATGCCTTCCATCTGGTGAGAGGCGTACAGAACTTTTTCATGATCGCTGCATTGAGTGATCAGCAGTTTTCTCTCAATAACACGAAGCCAATCATCAGCTTCTACTGGTGAGACATGTCCAGAAAAGGTTGGTGGACGGGTCCTCATAAACTCCGCCAACTTGGATGATCCATTGTGACCATGAGCAACTGGGGCTCCATTGTGATGCTGATTGTTGTTGCTCTGGTTATTCATAGCTTGCATCTGATTCATCATGGTGTACATCATTTGGTGCAGTGTCATGAATGCTCCAAAATTGCAGATCAGCGAAGGTGCTTGTGGTGGGCTGCTTCTCGGGATTTGCTCCGTGCTTCGATCTTAGGAGTATCGGAACCACTTGCGCGACTTGACGAGTGCGAACCATCTGGTGAATCTCGGGGGTTAGATAAGGTAGCAAGCACAAGATAAGTTGTAGAACTAATCGGGGTAGGTAAAACCCAACATATTTTAAGAAAGCTCAAGCAAACTCTTATATTGATTAAGATAATAGTATGGCTTGCAACAAATGCCTAAGGGCCTTTGCGACTCATACTTGCACACAAAAATAAGGGCGAACTTAAGCACACCAAACTACAGCCTAAAGGCGACTCAAGACATAAAGCGGCTAAGCACGAAACAACGCGAGCAGACTACTCAATCAAATAGCCTCATGACCTTGGCGGTGCTCCCTTTCTTGAGACACGAAAGTGGTGGCATCCTCGCAACCGATCGATGTCCGGGATGGTGCAATAGGAGCAGTGTCCACAGTGCAGTCTTCTTTGGTTCTGCTTTGCCTCTGCTGGCTCTTCTTGTTCGGTAGGTCCATCGACTTCTTACAGGTCTTCCTCTTGATGTCTTCTTCGTGTCGTCCATAAAGAGTTTCTTCTAATATGGCGATCCTTTCTTGACTCTCGAAGAGTCTCATAGGTACCTCCGGCTCTGTGGCGGCTAACTCCAACGATTCCTCTGGCGGTGCGCCGGGCGAGATGCGCGGCGGTGGCGTTGTCTTCTCCTCCGTGAGCGGAAAGCGTGCGGCAAGATCCACGTCGGAAGTGCGGGGATGATAGCGAAAGCGTGTCACGAAGCTCTCGAGAGTAGATGTTGCAGATCCTCAGGATGGCAAGGCGTGAAGACTCCTGGATTGCTTCAATCCAAATACTCCTTCGAGCTGAGATGTTCAATGGTTTACTCGCCTTGGTGTTCTGCCTGGCGTAGATGGTCAAATGGCAGATTACTCCACGATCTCGGCCGTTCACAATCCAAGCAACGCCCGCGGTACAATGGACGATCGAACCCTCCAAGTACTTGTAGCAACTTCCAAAGCTCAGCGGCAAGTCCTCCCTTGCGCTCTCCATAACTCTGAAGACGAGGCATCTGTCAAGATGGACAAGGATATGAAAACAACTTTAAAACAGCGGGGAGAGAAAGAATTTCAGCAATAGTTGAGTCAAGAGAGACATGAGATGAGTTAAAGAGTTCAATTAATCTTGCAAGTTAATATTTGCTTTAGAAAATAGTTTGGACTCACTAAGAACGGCCAATCTAACTAGGGTCAAGACCTACAGTCAGTATGGCTCTGATACCACCTCTGTCGGGACCCAAATATGCAAACCTGGACCCTCTGTGTATTCTGCACTAGTCCAGGATCACGCTAGTGCACAGTGTCAACATTGATGAAATATCACATCCATACAACGAATATAAGAATAAACAAGGACTTTAAATAACAAATATCTGTTGGGACCTTATGGTCGAGTGTTACATTTATTAAGCCATGCAAAGTGACAATAAAGAAATAAAGCTGCGTGAAGCGAAATAAACTCGGTGGCTCCCATCAATTTACCACGAACAGCCGTGGGATCAAGACCCTAACGCTCAACCTTCGTAGAAATCCTCTTCAAAAGCGGTGACGACTCCTCCATACATTGATTTGTTTAGCAAGAGTGAGTACACACCGTACTCATAAGTCATACCACAGAATGCATTTATACATGATGGCTTATTCCAAAGAAATGGCTTACGTGGTTATTTTGCGAAATGCAACATTTGCAATTGAATACAAATAATAGATTGAAAGCGTAATTCAAAACAAATAGACAATAATAAGTTAACAATTGATTTCACAAAGGACACACAGTCTAATCAAGTTCTTTCACTGCAGTGAACAAGTTATCTCACACAGTGACCCTTCCCATTTGTTTTATGAAAATCTACCCCTCGTGTGAAATTCGAGCATGTCCATAGCAGGGGCGCGGCTATTCGAATAGATTGGTTTAAACACTCTGCGAGAGGTTGTACACTTTACCCCACGATGAAACCAAGCGGATCGAGTTGATCACAACAAAACCTTTCGGAGACTTCATCTCAAACAATGACACTCTGGTGTGCTTTCTGCCGTCAATTTGTACACACTGACCCTTGGAGCGACACACACCATTGGGCGAGGATGCGTGAACCGTCGCGATGTGACATATCACACCTCCGACCCATCACATAGCTTAAATACAACTTTGAGTTGTCAATGTCAAGACTCCATAACTTACTAAGTCGAGGCCCGGCCCATACTAGGCATGTGGTAAATGCAGTGAGCCCAGTTCAATGGCGCACAAAGTTAAGTCCTTAATTGACCAAGGCAAGACTTCGATTTTAACCCAAATCACAAAGTTTATATCACACGGATCCACCATTCACACAGAATCCACCACTTGCCTCGGTCTAAATCTTTTCCCACCACGTTGATTAAGTGCAACACATGCCATCAACGAGTAATAGCACTGACACACACAGATTCATCACACAGTTCCATAATCACTTAGTCAAGTTTATAATTGCAACTCACATGAAATGATGACTCGTGGCATGGCTAAGCGATCTAATCGTATCTAACCAACCCACGTTGGTGCTACAATAATACCAACTAATAATTAATCAACCTAGGGTGACAAAAGATCATGGCATACAATAGACAAGGTGGCATAACAATTTGGATTAATAACTACACCCAAAAGCATTTAAATAAATACTTGAAATAGAATGCAATACATTGAAACAAAGTATTTTGAAAAGCGGGTTCAAAATGATCAAAGGTATAACTTGCCTTGGAATAGATCTAGATATTGGTCTTGGTCTTGAGGTGCTCCTTCTTACGCAAAATTTCCGAAGTATCGGCGTCTACTACGCAAAGCGAGACAAAAGAAACAAAACAAATAAATAACAGAGGCAAAACAAACTCCAAAATCAAATAAAATTCATAAATAAATAGATCTGAATTTTATATGAATTTACAAATTTGAATGGGCTCAATTGGACTTCGGATGCAAAAGATATGGGCTTTGGAAGATTGGAAAATCAATTAAACCCTAAATTGGATTTTCTCGAATTTCCCGAATTAATTTTATAAAGGAAAATCGAATTATTGCGCAATGCTTGCGTCGGTAGAAATTTCGGAAAAAGAAATATATTAAAATACCGTCTTGACGGTGGGACCCTTTGTCGACCTCTAAACTCACGGTGGTGGGTCCTCCGCAGAGGAAGAGCTGGCCTTGATGAGCAGGGAGGCGTGGGCGTCACGGCGACCACGTAGGTGACACGCCCGGCCAAGAGAGAGGATGTGGCGCACATGGGCGCCACGGAGGCTAAACAGCCGGCGACACTCCGGCGACCATGGATCTGACGGATGGCGGCGGCTCGGCGGTGGCGAAGTGCGCTGCTGGAATCGGCGCAACTGGGCGAAAGCCGGTAGCGCTTGATCGCTACTCGCCGGAGATGACCGAACAGCGGCGGCGACAAGAAGAAGCGGGAGATGGTGCGGTGATGGCGGCGACGACGGCGACGGCTTCGAGGTCAGCAGCGTCGGCGCGGGGTAGCCCTTGACGCGGCGAACACGGGGGTGGGTTTGGCGGCGGCCGGTGCTCACCGACGGCGGCCTTGTCGAGCGAAGAAGCTCACGGCGGCGCGGAGGTTGGAGCTCGATTCGGTGAAGCAATGGCTCGCTAAGTGGAGACTTTGGGGAAAAGCGGCGGCTGGAGGCGATCCTCGTGACCTGGGCGCGGCTTTAAATAGGGCAGGAACCCTAGAGTCCGGGTGTCGAGGGCGGCGGTGGTATGCTTCGGGAAGAATCGGGTCGGCGCGAGGAAATCGGAGCGGAGGCGAAGGCGACGGGCGGTCCCACCTGGCGGCGACAACGAAGAAGGCGCGGCGAATGACAAGCAGCCGATCGTCGGGATC